>OY728147.1:405679774-406920004 GCA_963277665.1 Viscum album | reverse complement strand
TAAAGTACTTAATCATATTATTTTGAATGCTTTTATTCGAGATTTATTCTAAAGGAATAAATAGGAAATGATGTTGTTGATTTTATGGAGATATTTATGATATCTCGTGACTCAATTTATTTTCAATTTCCCATGGAATGGGAGTTACTAAAATTACGGAAGATTTATTATATATATTTATGTATAATTATCTCATTCATGTTAAAAAATAATGGAAATATAGAGACAAGCAATAACATATTTAATACCTTTTTTTGAAAGGGAAAATATTGTGATCATTGAACCTGCTATGCAATCGGCAACATCCTACAACATTCTGTTTCATCGCATGAATGATCTCTCATGGGCCAAATTAATTATACTTCAACTAGAATTTCCTTGACAAGGTGAGCTGATCTAAACCTCAAAAAACAGTACAAAAGATCTCATTTTTTTTCTTTTTTCATCTATTTTTGAGTCTGTAATGCTTTTTCTGATCTCTCACATGTACTCTATTATTATTTTTAATGATTTTACAAAAAAAATCATTATTTGTTATTCTTTTTTTTGGGTTGTGACTCCCGAATTATAATTTCAGGATCTAACTATTATGAATCCATGTATCTAATGTTAGGACTATTCTGGCAATGACTCCCTTTTTCTAATATTAGTTTTTAAGGGTTTTGACTTCACATAAAAAATTCATTTTCATGGTTATCCCTCCACTATAAAAGAATTTTTTTAATTAGGTTATGATTCCTCCATAAAAATTATTTTTATTGCACATGTATCTCTCAACATATAGAGAGGTATAAAAGTAAATAATTCCAACTTAGGAACTAAATACTATAAAAAACAACCTTGTGTTATTTAATTTTTCTACTGTTAACTAACCTCAATAATTAACGTTGATAATTATTTTAATTAATCAATTTATTTGTTTAATTTTTTAATCTGTTTTATTCACCCTCCTCGAGACCATTATCCATTACTTACTCCAACTTACCATTTTTAAGTTTCATTAAGATGCAGAGGAAAGAAAATTTGTTAAGGAAAATTATTTGAAAGATTCATCTGTTAGATATTAAGAGTAAATTCGAGGAAAATATATTTTTCTCCATTTCATTTATACTATATTAACTAAAACATAAAATTCACGAGCATAGAAAAGTTGTGAATATACTTTTGTTAACGATCACTTATATATCTCGATCACTTAGGTTACTATTGGGGGGTGAATCAGCACTACCCATTAATATTTTTCAAATATTGATTTTGAACTTATCCCCTATGTATGATTAAATTCAATATTTACTCAATAAAATCATTTCCTCACCCATATAATATAATACAAAATAGTGAAAAATACATGAGCTTTTACACGCGATGTCCTGGATGTAAGAACCTAATTATTGTCATGATCATCCTATGGTTGTTTCATAGGCATTATTATCACTATAATTTATAGTGATTATAAATTACTAAAATTGGAGCACAGTATTTCAGTGGGATTTATCTCCTTATCTCTATTATTTTTATGGTGTTATTTAATCTAGAACCACTAGTAGATTATATTTTCTTCTTCACTATTATGTTTGAATCAAATATTCAAATAATCACTGGATGATTAGACCCCAAAGGATGGATCCTATTTAATAAATACATTTTCCATCTAATAGATTATAGTTAAATAACATGAATGGATTTCCTTGACATCTTAAAAAGATAATTGATGTAGTGAAAGTTGATATTCTTCAACCTCTCATTCTTCAATAATCCAAATTATTATCCTTTCTCAAAATATTCAAATACCTCAGTTCTCATTATATAAGAATAAATATTCACAAAACATGTGAATGATTTCTCCATGATTTTTGAATAATTAATTTTACTGCATATCTGGTCATTTAAAAATACATTTAAAAAATGTGATTATCTATAATATATCGTGTATACTTGGATGAATATTCCCACATAATATTTGAACTATCATGTTCTAATGATCTCAATTTATTCTTCCATAAAAATATGTATTTAAATCTCTTGTATTTGGGATTTTATTTCCTCATTTGATATATAAATACTCATGGATTTATATCCTCTATATTTCTCTCTCATAAAAATAGTTCTATGTCAGTCAGAAACATATTGAAACATGGATTAACCTATAGAAAGGAGGAAGTCTCCATTTCCCAAGGCTAATCATTTTTCTTAAAATTTCAATGACTATAGTGTAGTATTTAATTACTATCCATGTTTATTCTCAAATAGCCACCACCACCTTTTATTTGGTCTGTTCTTATTTCTCACTTAATTTTTTATATCTCTCTTATGAATCAACCTTTATTTATTAAACATTATAACTCTTCCATGAGGACTAAAAATCCACTAATATTTCACAAGGACATAGTCTTGTAAAAACCTCCTATAAAAATTTCTTATAATATGTAATATCAAACTTCATCTTCCCATTTTATGATTTTTTTATTATAGTGTGGGTTTCTATTAAAACATACATAACTCATCCTGTGTCTCAAAGAGTTTCAATCTTATTTTGGATTATAATTAATGGAAAAAATCATAGAAAGAATCATCTGATATTTAATTTTTTGAATATCTAATATTTTGGGAACTTTATAATATATTTACATAGTCTCTAGTTTTCCATTACATAGCCTTTAGGGTTTCAATTTTACCATTACATAGACTTCAACCAAACTTTACAGAAGTCTTTTTTTTCAGTGAAACCTTTAAAAAATCAAAACATACAATTACATAGATAAAAAATTCTTTAATTAACATTATGTAGCTATATTCCACTTATATAAAACCATTTTGTAGGCGCTGAAATTATTAAAGGTCTATTACAAAACATGTTTTTATTTAAGTAGAATTCAAAAATATTAGGTTAAATTTACTTAGGGGGTGAAACTAGAACATTAACTTAATATAGAAAACTGAAATTCACTAAAAACTTCATAAAAACACTGAAATTTAATTTAGGACACCTCCAAAATACTAAAAAACACTCCAAACATATTTATCATTAAACATTGAAAATAAATAATGCTCCTTAAATAAAAAAGGGTACTTCAATCCCCTCCTTTAGATTTATTGTCAACCCATGCCACTCTTTCTCAAACTCAACTTCAAAAATCAGCTTCTTTACATTAAAGATACATCAAATCATTTCCTTTTTCAAAAGATTAATTTTTTGAAACCACAATAAAAACAGAGTAGTGTTTTTGAGGGAACTCCATATGTTAGTGATAATAAAAATTTTGACCAAGTGAATAAGTCGATCTCTTCTGAAAACCATACAGTCATATCTTTAAACAACTCCCCCATTATACAATAAACACAACCACTTAATTAGAAAAGAGAATGAAATAGTATTAATTTTCAATTGATTAATTTTTAACCTTATCCCCCCACAGAAAACATAATCCATGGCGTAGTGAGGGTACTATAAAAACATTCAATGAAGTTAGATTGGAAGAACACCCATGTTCAACCTCAATGTATGAAATATATCATTTGGGATAGCCATGGTAAATATACCAATCACCTAGACTTTGGTAGGAACAAATTATAGCTTGATGTATCTCTTGGACACCCTCTCTTGGATGGAATAAAATCCAATATGAAAATTCTTGGAACTTGAGTGGTGTACTATTTTTTGAGATATATTTATAGAACATTGTATATCATAGTGTATTTTGAGATATTTCCCAGCTTTTACCCTAAAATAATATAATTTATCTTTCATAAAAATTATTTATGTAATAGAAAATATTGTAGAAACATATTGAACCTAAATAGTACTCAGCTTTACTAAGTTCCTCATAATGTATTCCTAACTCACAAATCTTTTGTTGAAGAGAAAGATTCTAATTGAATTGTATTTTCAGCCATCCCAACGTCCTTCCCAATATACATTAAAAAATTAAGAACGATTTAAATTTTTTCTTATCTTATAAGGATCTTTAAAATTCCTACGCCACTTAATATATATATATATATATATGGACCCTTTCTGAAACCATAATATATAACACCTTTGGATCACTCTCATATCTTCCAAAAATACATAGAACATATACAACATCTTGTCTTGATGTTTTGAGATAAATAAAACTTTTGATTAATATTTTGAATTATATTCTATTTATAGTTTCACCATTAATATAATTAGATAATTTAAACCCCCATTGATTGAGTTTTGATACACTATTTTTATCATCAATCTTAGTATTTTTTAAAATCTCTCTAGAATTCATCGCATGAGTTATTAATTTGTTTTATTTTTTACATCACTTGTAATCAAAAGATGTGTCTTAACTAACATATAATAGAAATCTACAAATTTTTCTTCATTGGATTCACAAATTATTGATATTTATTCTAATTATCACCTAAAAAAATATTATCATCAACAAATATAGTGTAAATGAGTGTACCTATCTTTATTTATTTGATATAAATATTGTTGTACCCTTTTCCTTTAAGGAAATTTAAATCCTTTAAGAAGTTTTCTAGACTTAAATACCTGAAAAATGGGGATTATTTAAACATATAAAGTATTATTAAATTTTCACACTCTTGTTCCATCATTACCCAAAAAAACAATCAAAATTATAAATATAATCCTCTTCTTCAAGATCATCTATTAAGTCAGAATATTTTATATCTGTTTGAAAATTTTTATACTGCCTGTAAGCTACCATAAAAGAGAATATCCTGATATATTCCAAGCTTACAACCCATAAAAAGGATTCTTTGAAATAAACACCTTATACTTGAGAGTATACCATGTACAAGTGTCTAGATTTATTCTTGACAATTTTTCCCTGATCATTTATCTTTCTCATAATGAGCCACCTGACCCAAAAGTTATTTGTATCATTAGGCCTATGAGAAGGATCCCATGTGGTTTTTTTTCAATATTACTTTGTTCTTCATTAATATGCTCAATATACTACCCATGTTCAAAGGTAAATTTCACTAAACTTGGTTCAATATGATAAATAAGTGAAGTATGAATTTTAAACCTCTATCCTCTTTTAGTTGATTCTACTATAGGTTTATTATAATTTATTTTTCATTAGGTCTATATGGTTTGTGATTATTATAAAATGATATTAGTTGTATATATATATGTCTTTATCCCTTAAAAATTATTTTTTATATTCTAAAGTGCCTTTTTTAATTACTAGTCTGATATAATTCATCATATGCTACTCTTAGCTCAACCCAAAATATTTTTCACTATTTTTTCAATAAATTGACACGTTGGACTCATATATTTTTTCAAGAATGACTATATATAGAACATAGTTTATAGGTTTTTTCAATAATATTAACATCATAATAATAATCCCCCATGTGAATTATTTTATTATTGTATTTTTATCCTTTTCAATTAGATTATTACCAAAGAATGATACCTTTATCATTATTCTCATCATACATTCCCAGATTTGGGTCTTTAATTTAAATTATGGAAGGTATTATGAAGACACTAAAATAATAAATTATTGTATTATTTTTATACAATAATACATAATAGGTATAATTTAAATTAGGCATAAAAAAGTTTCAATTTTTAACGGGTATTACAGTGTACACAACCTCTCTCTAAAATAATTAAATCCTCTTAAATTGAACAAATATTATTATTCCTATATATATAATGATTCTATTAATAATATCAACTACCCGATTATATTGGGGTTTATAAGGAGTTAAATTTTAATTATTAATAACATAATTACCAAGTCAAGATTCAAATGAGGTACTGGTGTACCCCATCCCATTATCAGTTCCCAACTTCTTGATTTGAGTGTCAAGATCTCTTTTAATTTATATTATTAAAATGTTGAGTATATCCCCTTCCTATTAATTGTGATTATTAAATACAAATTTTATCATTATTGTATAATTAAAAATGAATAAGATTAAGTACAATTCATATCTTTTTGAATTGTGCTCATGGGTCCACAAAAATTTGAGCGAACAAATCCCAAAGGTCTTGTTGAATGTTTCTCCACTCGAGTGTGTCTCTTTTAACCATTCTTCATTTTTATAGGTCCTGGACACAAATTCCCTATCTTTTCTCAATTTAAGACAATTCCTCACAAAATAATACATATATATTTTACTCATATTTTTTGACCAATATGATCAATCATTCTATGCCAAAGGTGAGTTTCTTCCCAATCACTAAGATAATTAGTATTAATAGGATCTATATACTAATTTTATTCAATATCCCTATATCTTATTTCAATTATTCTCTTATATTCATCTTTTTTAATGAGACACATGTTCTTCTTGAATATAATTTCATTAACCTCATCATATTATTGACTCATACACAAAATATTGTGCATGGTCCTATAAATAAATAAAACCTCTTGTGAATTTATTTTATTAGTTTAAATCATAGAAAAATAAATTTTACTTGTTTTTAATGAAAACTTATTTCCAAAATATTCCAAACCACTATTGTGGTCTCGAATACTTTTTTGTTGTTTGGTATCTCCCATTTTGTGTGATGATTGTCCACCATCTAGGTTCAAAATCCGACTCCTCTTGTTTTCCCTTATAGATACCTTAACAATCACATATTTGTATATCTTATTTCTATAAAATATCATTTTTATTTTGAAATATATTATAGTTTACTAAGAAGATTGATCATAAACTCTTATTTAGAGTGACCTTTATGGTAACATATTCAATTGATCACTTCAAGCCCATTATTCCTATTTTGGATATAGACACATTCCATCTTCTCATAAACTAGTCTTCTTCATTAAAAAGTTATTTATTATACTTTCATATAATTTAATCCTTAATGAAGGACTTATTTGATAACATTTAAAGAAAATATTATACTAAAAAAATATAAGATTTACATAAATAGGTTCCAAAAACCAATAATATCCTATATATCAATTTCTTAAAAGAAATTATTGAATTTTTTCTTGGAGTTCAACTTATTGTTTAGACATTGATTGAACTGTTATTTCCTAATTTTGTAATTATACTTCCTCCTTTTAATAATTATTATTACTCTAATATATAAATAAAATTTTATATGTGTTATAATTAACACATGTTTTATCAGTAGTTCTTTTAGGACATGATATTTTGGTTGAGAGAGGTTTAATATTTTCTTAAGTAACAGAACACTTACCTTTACCGACATACCAGTGTTATCAATTTATTATGATGACTCAGAACTAAATTTAGTATCATTGAAATGTCAACAGTAATTCCTAAAGGTTATTTTATTCATTATGATAACATAATTTAACTTGAATAAGTTTCTCTGCTTGAGTATATAACTTTACTTAGATTCATTTATAATTCATTAATTTTCATAGCCTAAACATTGAGATGTTTTTTCCCCAATATATTTATTAAACTTTTTTTCAAGACCATATTCAATTATCTTTAGCTACTATACATTAGTTATTAAATTTTTTGACATCATTATTTGGAATAATTATATTTTCAAGATAGACTTCATGTTTTGTCATTAATACTTGAATAATGTAGGCTTTATTATGATAATCTTATCCACTAATAGAGGTGTATTTTTAAATTTAAATTTGTTCCATAAATTTAGTGTCTTATATAACTCATTTCATTCATAACCCACCACTTGTAGAATATTTTCCTTACTCCTCTATGCTATAAATGATACACTTCTTCTATTATAATGTTTTCTTATTTAATTAATAATAATAATTTAACCTCTAGTAGTTTAATTTTTTGAATTTTTTATTCTTTTCCTATTCATCATCGTCATTAATATCTTACATCATTAGTTTTCTTCTCTTAGTAAAATATAAAGCAACGTGTCCACTTTCATGACTCTTAAAAACAATTAATTTGTATATTGCTTTATATATTCTTTTTTCTTTTCTTGAGGTTTTTAGACAAGTGAGCATTAAGTTTCATATGTTTTTTTATCACTAACATTGTATCTATATGAGTCACTTGAGATATTATATTCCTTTTTATTGATCTTAAATTTATTCATGGATTTAAACACCATATCGACTTTATATTAAATCCTACAAATGGGTGTTTATCTCATCTCATAATTCTAGAGGGTATTGGGCATCTCATTAATGGATACATTCATGAATTTTTTCTAAAGCTATGATATTTAAGGAAAAAATATCTAGGAAGTTACTAATTAATTTGTAACCATGAAGGTATTGTCTAACTTTTCACCTATGTGTCTAATAAGAGTAACTATCTCATTCAACATAGTATAATATTTATCATAAAATTCGTCTTTATCCATTATGATATCTTTAAATATTTTCCTTGTATATTTTAATTTTTTATTAATTTATCTTGATGTTTTCCTCATATATATTTTTCAGGATTATCCCTCATTAACATAGTTTTCTATAGCTCTGTCTATTTTTTATACACTTTTATTAAACAATCATGATAATATTGTATTTATTTATTTCCCATCTATCTCAAGATTCATTTTTTCTATAAATTTCATAACACCATCTCTTATAATTGGTGGATATCCCCTAGTGAAAGATTCTACAACTTATAGTCCTTGTGAAAATAGAAATGGTATAATTTCATTCTTCCACCCATGAATGCTATTTCCATAAAAAAAGGAACACCATTTATATTCACAAAATTATAATTAACTATGATACAACATAGATTAGTAGAATATCAAGGGAACCTAGGTTTATATGATACCATATGTAGATCATAGATCCATAAGGTTACAATAGAGTGGGGAGGGGGAGGGGGGTTGAATTATTAATATTTATTTTACTTTCTAATTATTCATTTTTAATTTTACTATAGTGAATGATTAAATTCAATATATATTCTCTAGAATTTGTTCCTTAGCTATATGTAAGAATATAAAAGAATGAATAACACAAGATTTTTTTAAAAGGTTCTACCTTGATGTGAAAGAATATTCTTTACCATGACCAACCTATGGTTGTGTCAAATGTTTTATTATCACTATAATTCATAGTGACTATAAATTACTAAAATCGAAACACATGGTTTGAGAATGTTTTATCCACTTCCATTTTTAATATAAATGGAGTTATTTATATTGAAACCACTAGAAAGTAAAAATTTCTTTATTACTATTGTGTTTGAATCAGATCATAAAATAATAAACCAATTATTTGGTTCCACATGATGGATGCTATTTAATAAATACATAATATAACTAATAGAATATAGTGTAACAAAAAAAGTTCATTATTTCACTCACTATTTTTCAGAATAATCAACTAATGCATGGGGGAATTTAGGAATGGAATGACCTTTTTTATTATCAGTAGCAAGTACCAAAATCTATTAAAAAAAGATAGGATTTCATTAATCTCTTAAAAAGATCATAGATATAGTCCAATTTGATATTCATCAACCCTCAATATTTTATATTCTAGATTACCAGCCTTTCTCAAAAATTGTAAACACATTAGATCTCATTATCTTAAAATAATTCTTAAAAAATAGATGAATAATTCCTCCACGATTTGTGAAATATTAATTTTATAGCATATACAACCATTTTAAAAACATTTAAAAACATATATTATTTTCAAAAATATCTCTTATATACTGAAATGAAGAACTCCACACAACATTTGAACTATCACTTTATTATAATCTCAGGTGATTACACTATAATCAGGATAATTTAAAACCCATAGATCATATATTTTAATTCCTCATGTTATATATAAATACCTATGTTTTTATATCATCTATAATTATTTATCATAAAAATTATTCCATGTTATCATGAAACACGGAGTACCATGAATTAAACTATAGTATGGAGTGAGTCACCATTTCCCATAGCTAATCATTGTTCTGAAAATTCACTCCACTATGATGTTTTATCCAACAATAATATGACTTTCTTTCCATACAGTCACTATATCCTTTAATATAGTATGGTCATTTTTCTATCATCACTTTTTATTTATCACTTGAGATTTAACCTCTATTTCTTACACTTAAAAACTAGTTCTTAATGACCAAAATGCCTCGTAAAATTTCACTACAACATATAATTATCATCACCATATATAATTATGCCTTTTATTGTTGCACATAAATTTTCATTTTCCAATTTTGTGCCTTTATCTTGTAGTGTGAGATTCTGTTAAAACATAAATGATTCAAATTGAGACATAATGTGTTTTTATATAATTATTATGTATAATCCATGGATAACATCCCACAAAGCGATACCTTATCTTTACCCATCAAAATATATTATATTTTAGACACTAAATCATAATATTATGTGGTATCCAATTTTCCTCTATGTCACCTTTAGGGTTTATAGTGTACCATTATGTAGTATTTTATCAACCCTAACATAGCTTTGAGATTTCATAAAAATATTTACGCATCTTGAAAATTAAATTTACACAACTATCAATTTTTTTGAATCACCTTTAAATACCTCCATTTTACCGACATAATAACTTAAAACATATTGTGAAATTATCCTAGGAACTTAACATAAGAAATTTACCCTTACATTAAATTTATATATCTTAGGTTTCATTTACCAAAGTGATCAAACTATAATATTACATTAACATAACAAATATAAATTCCATTAACACCTAAAAAAACCTCTAAAATTTATTTTTGATCAGATCTTATAGAATAAAAAACACACCATACATATATCTCATATAGAGTTAACAATAAGGACAACTGAATCAATAATATAAGGGTGACTTCACATTTATAGAAGAATTATTTGATCGATATAAGTATGTAGATGTTGTTCTATTAATTTATCATTAAATATCCTGATGATAATTGTGATTAAATGTGATTCAATATATGATGTGTTTGGTAGTGAATATTGAAAAATAATAGAGTGAAATATTGTGGTGTGTGATAAAGAATATGTCATGGGGGAAGGAATTAATTATTTTTTCCATTCCATGATAGGAGTTCCTTGTTATGGAAATGAAAATTAAAAATAAATCTCATATAAGGGGGAATTTATTTAAGATTTTAAATGATTCTATTTTATATAGATATTTGGAGACATAAATAGGTAAAATAGAGATAAACATTCATGACAATTCTAGTCAATACTTAATGAATAAAGGGTGATATTTATGTAAATTATACAAAGGTATTATTGGTGGTCCGTCTAAATGAGTTCAAAGACCTAAAAAATGGATAACTAATGTTCCATAATATTCACATGGTTTTAGGAATTTATAAGTATAAATATAGAAGATAAATAAATTTATTATCTGATAATATTACTCTATTAAAGATATTGTGAGTCAAAGAATAGAGAAATACGTGACCTAAATTTGCATCCATCCAGTATATTCTAAGTGTTAATGTGAAAGAGAGATAACATAATGCATTAAAGATTACAACATATGTTAAATAATTAGAGAAATAAAATAAATAGATAATTAACATGATACTAATAAATATTTTACAAGTCCAAAATATATGACGACTCAAACGTACAATATTGTTATATCGTATGGTATAATGAATTTTGAAGTATTCCTTGAGATTAATTTTATTTGAGTAAGGATATAAAATATATTCTATCAAAGACCGATACTTTCCATCACCAATGATCTAATTTAAACTGAGTATAATGAATCATGTATTTTGTAATGGGAGAATTCTTTATTGCCAAAGTTTTAAATAATTTTATGTTTGTTCATACACTCTACGTGGTTGGTGATATGACAATGGGTACAAGGATATAAAATTTATCATGTTTCTATTGATAATAAAAGTGGTGTTTTGTATACATGGGATGACAAAAACTATACACTAGGGATATTTTTATTCATCTCATAGGAAAACTTCATTAACAAATCTTGGATTTTTTCTTCCCTTATTAAATCACATGAATCCCGACTAAAGGTGAAGAAAAGTCTGATAGATCAATTCATATAATATTTTTATAGGTAAAGATTTGAAAAATTTTATGTTGTTAATAATACACAAAAAACTAATTCACACCACTTAGTATTTGTCACATCCCAAGTTATCTAAAAAATTGGCATCAGATACATGGTTACACTATTGACTGGATTCACAAAAATATATAGATTTTAAGAATTTAATGCCTTTGATTTATCTTAAAAAGTATCTATAAAGTGAACACATAGAGAATAGGAATCAAATGTCGATCATAATTTTTTCTATTCTAATAATATGATGAATAAAAGGAATAAATATTTGAGAAATATGAATAAGATATACCAATTATTCTGAGGAAAAATATTCAACTTCTATATGCTAGAATAATATTGATATCAAATATAGAATACATATTGATGAATTAGTTGGAAAATACACTATAGGGGATATATAAATAACTTATACATAATCTAATTAACCATACTTATATGAAAAGTAGGTAAATGTTATTTTTTATGACGATTGTTCCTCTAATGATCCAAGAAAAGTGGAGAAGATCACATTTCTCAAAAACACCTTAATTAGGAAAATGATGAATCACATTTTTACTTATATTAATCTATATAGATCTCGTCAATGATAAAACATTATATCTTTTAGGCTCATTTAAATCATTATTAGAGGAAAATATCCACCATGGGTAATAATAAGATATGAAGGAAAAGTACATGATATAAAATAAATTGTTGTGAAATAATATCACCAAACTACTAGAGTTCACAAGAACACATAATTTTTATTCTAAAGAAAATTCTCTAAATATTGGAAAAAGTTTCTGAAGGTTACTCATGGGAAATAATAAGCCAAAAAAGGGACTGGGGTAAATTTCTATTAATTTAAAGAAATAGAAAATTCTTATATTGATATCATTATTATAGAGTTTTAAGTCCCTAGAAAGAATATCATATCACTTGAAAAAATATGAAAATTGAATATTTAACAACATGAAGATCAAAAAAAGGAGTGTGTAGATAAAATAAAATAAGAATATGTTGATAGAAACATATTATATATGATATTTCTTGAATATGATATTATATTGAAAAATTTGGAAAATCTTCAAGATGTGTCTTCACAACCAATAGGGAGAAACGTTTCCACCATGTACATATTAGAAGAGGATCCTTGTACTATAAAACCTCTATATCATAGATAAAATATACTAAAGTCTTTTTCAAATAAACTCTCAATAAGATCAAGGTAACTTGAACCATCCTTTCTAGATAATAATTTTATACTAATTCACGTTTAATATACAATGAAGGTTCTATATTGATATTGGTGATTAAAATTGATAAGTAACCCACTAATATATCTATGGTGGATGTGAAAAATTCTATTATAATAATTTCTGAATGTTATTCTTAAAATTATGGTGTTTATATATAAAAATATATTAAGATAAAATGTATTCATTCAATAGATGGTGTTGTAATAGATTAAGGAACAAGTCTTTTAATTAATTTCATAATATATCAAACCATGGAATTAAAATAAAGAATATACCAATGGGGATAAAATATAATATAACTAAAATTACTCGAATATAGATAATAATATATTTGTATCAATTAGATTTAACATTACTAAAAAATTCTATATAAGATGTAGTGAGAGGGGTTATAATGACGATGTATGATTGTATACATGCAAAAAGTATTTCCTAAATATTTCGCTATATATAATAAAAAAATTGTCGAATAAAATTTAAAGGAAGAAGAAACAATAGTCTATTTTGGGTGATGATAAAATTGATTCAGTTGATAAAATTATACTAAAGAAGTTTTAAAATGGTTCTACACTTAAAAGGAAAAGATGTTTATATTAAGGAAGAATAAGAAACACCATATACATAAGACAAAAAATACATGAGTATTGGTATCAATAGATGTAAGAAGTATTATAAGAGAAAATTACTTTAAGAGATAAACTAGAGAATTAGTTTGGTGACAATAATTCATGAGAAGCATCATATAAGATCCAAGAATATTGAGAATGAATCTAAATAATTCATGACAATTTGGACTAAAAAAATTAAAAATATAAAAAAATATATAAGAGGAATAGTAAGTGTATATTCTAGGATAATATAATGAATTATATATAAAGAAGATAAATTTAATGAGGTTACTAAGAAATGATGATGTAGTAATTTGATAACATATTTTTGGATGGTGAAAGAAGGGTGGACATAACCTTTAATATTACTGGATCGTATTACCAACCCCAGAAGATATGATGACAAAATTAAATAAATAACATAGAACCTCATATTATTTTATTAATGATATGAATAAAGAGATTCAATATAAATAAATTTATAAAGGAGTAAAATAAATATTTTTTTCAAAGGATTATACATAGGAGAATATGGGTGAAATAATAAACAGTTCTCCCAAACAAGGAGATAGAATGCAATATGTATTTTGGTTGACAAGTAATTCTCAAAGTTAATTCTTTAATTAAGTATAAAATAAGTTCAGCCTTATTATTATGAATTATTTTTATTATTTATATGTAGTTAATTTTAGTTGATGAATGCATTATGTGGTAGAATTGATGAAGAAGATAATATTTTCATATCTGGAAAAGACATTACATAAATTGGAATAACTATTCAGACTTGATGGAAGTTACCATATGTGAAGCGATCAAATTTTCTATATCTTACTGTATATTTAAATTTAGTGATATACATTGATGATTTAAATATGGATTTTATCCATTAAGGGGATTTATTTTGACAATCTTCCTAAATGAATTATTTCTTAAAAATAAGGAATTATCTAAATATTCTTGAAACTTATCATTAATATAGTATGTATCCATATTCTGTCATCCATTATTTCAAGAATTAAATTTTATATTAAGTGATAGGATTTTTAGTTATTAATGACATGAAATGAAATTAATATGAGAAATTTCATGGGATTATTACTAAGGATAAAAAATTTATTTTTCATTGAATACTTTTAACCATTTTATTTAGATGACTACAAGAATTTAGGATGATTTAATATCATGTGAATTTATAAAAAATGTAATCCACCTGATTTTTTTTTGAAAAAACCTTTAGAAGATTATTTTGTGTTAATATCATATTTAGTTGGATTGTAGACATATTTTCATCCAAATTAGACCCTCCTGTTTTCTACACTGAGTGTGGATCAAGTATACATATAGTGGAATAATTCATTGAAAATTTTAATACATTAATTAACACTAACCTCTCTCAATTTTATTTTTATTTATCGTCAACAAGTAATATAGATAAGGAAATGGATGAATAATATATTGATAAGAATATTAAATTTTAGAAATAAAAAAATTTAAATGTGGAGATAGTTGAATCCACTGAGGGTTTATTGTATTTTTCATTAATGAAGAAGTAAATAAGCATGATGTCAAAATATAGTAATAGATTTACTTGGATGGAAGATGTTATTTTCGAGAAATATATGCAAATGGATTAGAATTCCCAAAAAACGGATTCATTGAATTGTGTGTTGTTAATATTGCATGAATATTTGGGAATGAACATGAATATTAGATGTGATGTAGGTGTCATTATTCATTTTAAAAAGTGAGTTTCTAACATTATTTTTATTGAAAGAAAGATATAATAAAAATTTAAAATATGAAGTGGGTAAACTATTAGCATTTAATTTAATCTTGATGAAAATAAAAATATTTCATGGATTGAATTATATTTGGTTAGAAATGATGAAGATAAAGTGGATACTATTGGTTAGAGTATGGAGATATTTTTTATAATGATAGAAAAAAATTTGTACTGATGATTTTTGTATCCACCATGATTGATAATATTTTAATATTGGATGATTTCCATAATATATATTTATAGATGATATTATTTCTCCGTTAATTAATACATGAAAATAATAGGTAAAAATATTTTTTTTACGAATATCTGACATTGTTTTCATGGATCTAAACTTGTTTGAATATGGAGAAATTGAGTAAAATCTAAAATAAGATATTTTAATCTTTATAATTATTCTAGTTATTATTGAAGTTGAATTGAATAAATTAAAATGTGTATTAATGTGTTTTAGATAATTTGAATTAGATTTTATATCTCTTTAAGAATAATAGAATTTTTTACTCTAGTTAATATTTAGATAAGTATATAATGTGTAAGAGTTATTTATTATTAAACTATGATAAATTTGAAATGTCATGAGATAATAAGATTCATATAGATAATTTTTTTGATTTCTCGTTAAAGTAACTCAATTTTGGACACTGATAAAATGTAAAAGGAATGATAATATAGGGGTCATCTAAAGAATTTATTATAGTCATTTATTAGTTTGCAAAAGTTATCCAAATTTTCATAAGAGTTATTCAAAAGGTAAAAATTGACTTTGGGTAAAGGTGTACTATTTTTAAGAGTCATCTACAAAATGTTAAGATTATATATATATATTGAATATTTTTAATATTCAATTTTACAATAGTAAATGAAAAAGAAATGTACAAACTTATAAAATGTCTGATACCTCTTAAATTTAAAAAGAATTTCCAAAAAATATTATTTGGTTGATCTTTTTCTAAAGTTGTTGTTGTATTCATAGAGTTTTAAATATGATAACATTAATTATGATTATCTTTAATTCAAGATATGAATATTTTTGTGATGATGATTTAGAATGAAAAGAGTGCCACAACATGGTGCATGATGATGTTGACGACATAGGGGAAAGTATTTATGATTTATCTCATGGAATTCCAAGAGTTTTTAATTTATAACCATGAAAATTAAAATGAATCACATTTCAAGGGGAATTTCATCACTATCTTAATAGATGTCACCACTGGGAGGTGTGGTTTGATTTATATAGGTATCCTGAAGAGATAAATTATTGATAATTCTAGAAACTGTGTGAAGTGGGAATGCTGTGATTTGTGGAAATTAAATGGAAATATATTTAGTGATCGGTTTAAATGAGTTTGAAGACTAAAGGTAATATAGAATTGAAATTACATAATATTCACATGTTTTTATGAATATATATCTAAAAAAAGATAATATAAAATACATATATGTTTTGATTTTATTACTATCTTGAAGATTTTGTGATTCGAAGGATAAACAGAGCATAAAACTTGAAATCTATCATTACTATATTTTTTTGTGTGTAAAATACAAGGAAGATCAAACATTTTGTGAGAAAAATTGGTCCTATGTGTTGTAGAAGAAATATAAGAGAGAGATATACCTTACATGATTCCATTAAATATTCTTTAAGGAAAAGTAGAATATCTGTGGATTCCAATATATGATAATTTTATATCGCAAGGTCAAATAATGTAAGATGAATACCTTGAGAATTATTTAATTAAAGTGAAGATATCAAATAAATTATGTCAAGGAGAGACATAAGACTTCATTTCTAATAATATTTAATAAGAGTAGAACATATACAATATTTTGTTAATATATTCCTCGATAGTACTATATCAAAAAAAACATCAAGTAAGTGATCTAATTGTGCCTAGTTAGTGGCAAGAGTATGGGTCCAAGTAGATACCCTTGATAAATATTTCTCGAAATAATAAATATGGAGGTGTGTGTGAATGGGATAACAACCACCACACATTAAGGACATGGTCATATATCTTAGAGGTGAACTCATTAAAATTTTTTATGTCCTTGTTTTTTTCCTTATTTCATACAATATATGAACCCCAACCAAAGGTGTGGAAAAGAGTTAGTTATATATTCATTCAATAGGTGTAGATGTAAATATAAAAAAGTTTTAAATTGGATATAATCTATACAACACTAATTCAATCCCCCTCAATTTTTTTCATATCCTAAGTGATCGTAATTTATGTCCACTTCATTAAGGCATTGAGGATTTATTGATATATGGGTATGTGTCTTTCTATATTACATTTTATTTAGTGTAATATTAGATTAGAAATTTCTGTAATCTTTATTATTGGTTTAGATCACATATATGATATATTTTTTGGGTTTAAAATGGTTTTAAATATATTAGTGGTTATTGATTTTAACATAAAAGTGATTTTCATTGTTTATATGGGTAATTTTTTTCTAAATTTGTTTATTATTCCCATAATGTGTCTAATAAAATATATTAGAAGACAATTTTATTTCAAATTGATTTGATATTTTTTAGAAGAAATATTTTTTTATAAAATGAATTTCAAAAGTTATCAAATGTTTGATTCCAAATTCTATATTTTATGCATGAAAAGTGAGAAATAAAATTCCTATGTGAATAGTTTGGATAAAATAAATTTTGAGGTGATTTTTTTATTGTTTTGTGTTTTTTATAAAAGTTTTTATTTCTATTTTACATTTTCTATGGATAATTAAGGGTTGTTTGGAATTTTTTCTATTATTATTGACTATATGGTATTTTTTAACCATTCCAGTTGATGTTATTTCTATAAATTGAAGGAATTATGATTTTTTAATTGGTGATAGGGGACTAAAAAGGGTTCATGGCCTGAGAATATTGGTATATGTGATCCTAGTGTGATAATTTAGAAATAAAGGATGAGTGAAACCTTTTTATGATTTCTCTTTAGAATGGGATCCATAGTTATTACTTCACTCTGGAATATGGTTTACTCCCAATGAGGCCATGTGGATAAGTCTTGGTATATGACTAGAAGAATTATGTATGTCTAGTGGGGGAATAAGAGTGAGTTCCTTGGTTTCATGAGTTTGATTGTAGTTTTCATCCCATGTATGTTACTTTATTTCATTATTTACATTATGATTTCATTCCCATGCCTCGTTTTATTTTATATGGTTATTTGTTTTATTTTTAGACATACCTTATTCCATTATTTATTTTTTATTCTATCACTTTTTTTGTTTATTCTTATATCCTTTACTACCTTTTAATTTATTTATTATTTATGAATTATTTCAAATTGAAATGGTTTTTTGGTAAAATGTTTTTTAGATTGGTTTTTTTCATAATGTAAAAGTAAAAAAATTATTTTCTAATTGAAATTCAAATTAGTATTTAGATCTTGAATAATAAAAATAATTATATATATTCATTGTGCTATCCTAATAGAAATTAGATCATACCCAACATAAATAGATTAGCGTGTATGTAGACACAAGTTCTATTGGTTTTTTGGATGGTTGGAATAATGTCCCAATTCCATCAGTTTAGACCATAGATTTGATTACTAGACTATGTAAGAGGTCATATTTGAAGTTGATGGGTTCTACATGTGGCATAAATATTAGTTTATTCTTTTATGATTTAATGTTTTATTTTATAAATTTCCATTTTTCTCACATTCTCATTATACCATGTTTGATTGAAAGTTAAATTTAATGAGTTAATTGTCTTATATTTAGTTTTACATACTTTTTATAGGTTATAAATGGATAAATCAGTACTATAGTGTACTTGTGATACCCTTTGAATCTTTTTCCAGTGTAAAGTGATCATGATTGCACATTAGGTCTATGAAATGATGGTTCATGTATGATGGTTGGGTATTCAAGCTGTCATGTTAAAGTTCCCATGAGAAATATTTTGTAAGGAATATGTTAAATGACTATGATAATAGTAAGTTAATAAAATCACATTATGAGATTTGGGTCACACTTAGTTAGGAAACATAAAAGTTAGAATACCATAGGAATATATTTGGGATAATCCATATGATTGATTTAGATAAGGAGTTTTTTAATAAATAAATTTGGAGTCATATTTCATATGATTGACATTATAAATTAACTAAATATATATGAAATTATTGAAATGATAAAAATAAACTAAATCACAGTGGAACATGTATCTTTCCCCACTAATATATATTATTTATATTTATATGTCTTCAAAAAATATAATTTATATTTAAAGGGATTGTAATATTAATAAGGGAAAAATCAATAAATGTCCTTATTAAATAACTTTAAAAGATGATATTAAATTAATAATATAATATTTTATAGATAAAATTAATTCATTATATAGAATAATGACTTTGAGATCAATTATTGAAAAATAACAAAAAATTAAAGTAACTCTTGAGATTTTTATTGAAAATTAATATTTATTCTTTAATAAGAAGGAAAATATTATGTTAGAGAAACCCTTTATTGTATAATTGACTGGTGAATCTATTAAACAAGAGGATTTTGATGCTTATTAATAACATAAATTTTTTTCACTTAATTCTTTTAAAATATTGTTTAGTTGAAAAATGATAATGCAACATTATTATTTTCTTGTATAACCAATATATTTGAGAATGGTAATGAATTTTAGAACCTAAGACCTATTTTTAGGGATTAATCATGTTATAGAATTTTTTATACAACCAATTATGAAAAAATTTAAGCAATTTGTTATTAATTAATATATGTATTAATTTTATAAAAATTTATATGATATCATCAATATATTGAGGATAGGTTCCCATGGAATTTTATTTTAATGTTTGAGTGTCATGTTCAAAACATAGAGGGGTATAATATAGTCTTTGTAAAGAAGATTGGAGTATCTTATAGTCATCCTGGGTAATTTAATCTGAATGAAGGTGTTACTAAAGAAGTTAAATATTTCTATTATTACATTCATGGAAATTGGTGACAGAATTTCCTAGAATAACTGAGGAGGTGTAAGAAACTAATGTGGGAGTCTATATTACCAATATAAATTATTAAATTTTAAATGGTATATGATATAAATATACATCAAACCATTATTACAAATATATATAAGTTTTCAAAATCAAATAATATTTAACGTTAGTATCTTAATGAAATTATTCATGGGGTAAATTAAATTATCTATATATCAAAGAGTTTGAAGAAATATATTGCTTCAAATCTCAAGTGGATATAAATAAATAATATATATTTTAATATTTTACTCTTATATGATAAGAGATTTTATTTTATATAATGATTTACATAAGTAGTATTTTATGATGGGTTTGATATATATCAAAATAATTGATCTATTTATATAATATGATTAAAAATATATATAGATAAAAATGTTTTATTTTGGATAATAAAGTTTATCTAAGTTATTTATTAAAGTTAGAGGGAATGAATTCCAACCACCTAATAGGGGAATATTTTAGTAAATGAAATATTTTTTTTAAAAGGTTTCTCTAAAAACATGTTATAAAATATAGAATATTATTTTCAATACATTATTTTTTAATTATCCTCATAAAAAAATAAATTTTATTTCCCAACTCAAAAAATTTTATTTCTTAGAAATATATTTTAGAGAAATTTTAATTTATAAGAGGTTAGAGGGATTATATTTAAACATGGATAGTTTTAATGTTTAAAAAAAAATATGATACTAGTATAATTTTTATGGGAAATAAATTATATTTTCTTAACGAGTTTAAAAGAATTTGATAAGGAATTTTAAGAATACAATTTTTTATATATAAATTTTTTAGAAAATGATCTCAAAGAAATTTTTTAAAATATAGAAGGGTTCAAAAATGATGATGATTAAATAAAGAAGCGTTTCTTATTATTTAATATAATAAAAATTAATAAAATCATAATTTAATTTATTATTAAGAAAATATGTTTAAATATTATATTCAAAGGGATACATTAAGGATTATGAATCCTAATGTCCACATTATTTAAAAAATATTTCTTAATAGATTATAAACCACTAAAGGATTTTAGCTTAAGTATTTTTTAGATGATCACATGTATATGTGTCTAAAATTAAAAATATATTTAACATGTTTAAAAAATACTAATCAATATACAAAACATAAGTATTCTCGTGTGTTCTATCATATGGGATATTATTAAACTGAAAATTTAATATTTTTTTGTTGATATTCATAACATCATTTAAGAATATATAAAATGTATCATGTTATATAAAAGGTAGTATATAAATTATTTTTTCTTTCATGATGTATGGATATATTAAATAAATTAAAATAATAATTAGCCTCTCAAAGTATGACTTTATGTTTATCTATAATAAATTATCATTATAGAGTATTATATATTGTGATGAAATGTGAATATTAGTGTAGGTTCTGTTTTTTATGGAGGAAAATAATTCATTCATGTGGTATAAAATGTGTTTTTTTGTGTTGGATGGCCCACTACATATGCCATATGGAGTGTTATATAGTAGTTAGTTGATATAATAGGGGTGCATGTTTCATATTTGACCCCCCATACCTATGGTTGTCTACATACATAGCATGAGAATTTTCATAATTTGATGAATTTATAATTCCTTCCTTGAGGATGATATAATACAGAGTTGTTTGGTATGTTGTTGGTCATTTCATCACTTGTGGCTTAGAAAATATGGGACTTGTCCTCTCATATGATGAGTATAAAATCTAATCCTTTAATTGAGGTAGTATGAGGATGTGGTTGAGAATTATTTGATAAGTGACATATGAGGTGTTTATATATTTTGTGGTGGGTCTTGTGGTTTTTTCATCTTTCTACGTAAATTATAGCTAGAATGTTCATCCAGTTAATCAATTGATACTTACATAATTAATAATTTTAGACCGGTATATAAAATATTTACATACTATGTGTATCATGTAAACTCAATGTTTTGGATGGAAGAATTTCGTGATTAGGCATATTACAAATGATAGTGTTAGTATAAAAAAGTTTGAATATACACATGTTTGAAAGAGATCATACTAGACCCCCTTTTATCATTATTAGTAGTTATGTTTTTCTTATGGATGGTCTATTATTATAAATATGTAAAAGAGAAATAATAATTATTTTCAATGATACTAAGGATTGAGGGGTAAAATTTTGTGGTTGTGTAAATAATGATTACATTTTGTTATAAATTATTTATACACAACCTCAAGAGATAATTCAAAAGCATTTTAAAGGTTATTAAAACATAAATTTGGATGAATTTTTATAATTTTACAAATATGATATGAAATGTGTTAATAATAAATTATATCCTTTCCAAATAGAATTTTTAAAAATATCCAAATTTATTTTTGGTTTCATAAGTTATTAAATATAAAGTAATATAAATTGAAATTTCTCTAAATCTATGAGGCCTTAGTGTAAGTGGGATATAAATTAAAATATATACTAAATCATAACCAAGAGGTGGTGTCATAAATAAAATCATGGTTTGTGATAGTGTAAAAAATTTCATAGTAGAGGTTTCAACATCAATGTTTTATAAATATAATACCCTGGTATATGATAATTAATTATTCAACTACTTTATTCTACCTAAGATATCATAATCATTTTAGATTATGCCACAAAGATATTAGTATAAGATTTAATATCTATAATGGTTATTTTAAAAATAAATAATTAATAGGAGGATTTAATAATTAGTTATAAAGAGTTATAATTTTTGAAATGTTTATAAAATGATTTAATCATTAAAGAATATTTGAGATCTAGTGAGTGTCCATGGAGGGATATATAAAGATATTTATTCACTATTTAATGGATATATGAGGTGTTGGAAACTTGATCAGTAAAAATTCCAAATCAAAGCACTCTATCTATTTATCTTCTAATTTATTTTCATTTATATCACATAATAACATTTTATAAATATATAATTCATTACAAATAAAGGTCATTACTAATTTATATCATATTTAATACAACTGAATGGTTGTATTTTGTGGTAAATATGTTTTATCGGTGTGTTTTCTGCATGTTTTTATAAGGGATTCCCCCTCTAAATCCCATCGCTAACCAATATTGTACTATAAAAGTCTTTATAATTTAATTTTCATTTAAAATTTAGTCAATACTCAAAGGTTCAACCACGTAGTATTTGGGTCGTCATCCAAAATGATCAAAATTTTATCACTCCTTGACTATAAAAAGAGATTTCTATAAAACTCTATATTACAAAAAATTTAAAACATTTTTATAGTTTAAAATATAATCATACATATACCTAAAATAATAGAAAAAAACCCCAAAATCATGTAATTATGATTCAAACCACTCAAATTATTTTCATTTTAGAGAAGCTTAGTGTGGTCATTTCTAGAAAAAATTAATCAAAACTTATGAATATAATAATGTAGAAATAAAAAATAACTAGATATCTACATTTGAATGAAATTAAAAATAACACATAGTATAAAAATTTCATCAATGAAACCCATTCCCAAGTACAATTCATCAAACCACCTACCTCCATATAAGTTATAATAATAGTATAACTCATTCATAAAACACCTTCACTTGAAAATCCTATATTCCCCCAAGAAATTAGATGAACATTTCATCTTCCATTATACCAGTCATTCCATAATAAATTATATGATAATTTTGTTAAGGTTACATATGAATTTGAGACACAAGGAAAACATTATGAACTTTATCCAGTCATGTGAAAAGTTTTAATTGATAATTTACATCACTAATAAACTCTCACACTTTTAAGGTTCTGTATAAGGATTGGGAAATTTTTATACCTCAATAAAAGAAATTTTTTCCTCAATCGTATCAAATCATTTATAATACATGACTTGCATTCACTCTTTTTAATATTCATACACTATTTCAAGTATTTGTTTCTAATTATATAATATATTTCAACATATTTTTACTTATAATAACATATTTATAAACATCAATACAATATATGGGTCGTTAGTTTGGTAATAAATACATCACCTAAAAGGATTCTATTCATATCGATAAGTGATATATATTATAATAATAAAACAAATAAAAGGTAAAATTATCAAACAATAATTCATTAAAATTTAGAATACAGACAGTTAACAGATCCTTCATGGTCTAAAAAATGCATTCAGTTTGAAAATCGGCCAGTGGTTGGTATACAATGATAATTCATAACTGAGTACTAAAATTACATTAAAATCTCATCCAAATACATGTGATAAACCAATATTCATGTTTAAAAATAATTGTTATGTGAATTTTATTAAACTTCACCAATTATTTCACATAAGGAGTTAAAAGACTACCATTATACTCAATTCCCAGATCAGCAACATTGACCCAAATAACATCATGTCCTTTCAATTCATGAGGAAACACTGCCCCCAAAATCCTTAAAATTATCTTCATATTTCCACTGGGGTATGCTGAAGGGTTGAAAAATATCTATCAAAACATGATGTTCATCCATCTCTTATTGGCATGTCAGTCATGGGGACAAAAAAATTTCCACTAACTTTTACATCATCGACCACTGAAACTTCTCTAAAAATAACGATATATTTCCACGATACTCTATAAGAAATTATATAAATAGTATTTGTTTTTTAGTGAAATTTATATAAATTAAAACTAAACAGTGATTCAATAAATATTTCAATATATTTTTAGTGGGGATTTTAGAAATTACCAAAAAATGTTTTGCCTAATTGTGGTTTTTATGAAACCCTGAAAAATTATTTTCAAAGAGGTGGTTTTTCTAAAAAATTGATAAATGTTTCTAAAAAAATAAAATATTTTCCTCTTGATGAATTTCTTACCATCACCATTTCCAATACCATGATCCCTCACCATCACCCATCTATATGATCCATCCCCATTACTATGCTCCCTATCCACATTCGCTATCCTCCCCACTACCATCTTTGATTATTTCCCCAAACCTCACAAGTTATATATTCTATTTTATATTGCCTCTTATCCCTTACATCAGCCCCTCTAATATGATTTGTTTTATTTATTCCTTTATATTAGACAAATTTATTTTCATTGATTCACTATTAATATGGTAAACCAAAATTTTTTATCTTTTTTATTGATTCATAATGTTTTTATTGCTCATTTCCTTTGATTCATTATTAACATTTTAAAACTCTAATATTTACTTTTATTTTCTCCATGGGTTTTTTAATAGATTCATTATTTGTAATTTAAAACCCTTATTATTTCTTAAAACTTAATACACAATATACCCAAAACATTTAATTCATTACAACCTTGATTTAATACATATTTGGAAGATTTTTTTTGAATTTTTGTATATAGAGATAAAAAAATTAGAAAATATCAATGATTCTATAATGGAATGGATAGATAACCTGATAATTTATAGGTTTACTAAATGAAAGTTATTTCAAAATCATATATCTCAATGTTCAAGGAACATAAAATTTACATATAAACTCTAATGTAATTTATATATACGTTATACATTCAATAGGTTAAAAAAATTAGAAATTTATGACATGTATGTGTTGTGAACTTCCCCCCACTATTATCCCATATTTTTAGGTAGTGGAGATATGAGTAACCACGAAAGAACTCCAAAAATAGACCATGAGTTGAAAAACATCATTGATGGTTTAAAACACAAAAATATGAGAGTAAATACCCTAAAAATTATAAAAAAGATAATTAATCCACCGATAAACAATATAATAATAAATATAACAACCCACAATATATGTTATGTCATACAATTAATGAAAAAAATGGAAATACGTTGAGAAACTCCTATAGTATTAACCACAAACATTGATAGATCAAAATCATCCTCCCTGATCAAGAAATTCCAAAACCTACCACCAATACTCATATATAGATCTTGATATATATATATATATATATAAATAAGGGTTATAAATAAATTATAATTATTACGATCCTCCCAAAACAAATCATTCAAATATGGAATAAAAATACTATATTCACAATGAATAAAGAGTGAAATCAACACTTTTCCTAAAATAGATCAACTATATTCCCATCCTCACTAAGGCTCACTCCCCAGGTAATGTACAAATGTAGTTAATGTAATATCAAGGAATATAAATAATAACCATACCCAATTCCACTTTACCCCTATACCAATCACCCTAAATCCCATAATCTTATATCTATATGTTCAAATCACCTATATATTTCATGCTATACATCGGTCTAAACTCATCACAAACATAACCACATAATCATAACCATAAACCGAACAATTCCCCATAATCACATAGTGATACCAAGATCCATTTAGACTATGTGATACATACTATAACTTAGGACATTACAATGAATGTATAAATACACATGTGATAACCATAATCCATTATAGCTTGGATACAAGAATAAAATCTACACTTATTCCACCACAACCATGATATATATGTATATCATAATCATGAGAAAAAAATCCATATGAGTAAATATTCTATAATTACATGACACCATATCCTTAATACATTCCCATATCATAATACATCAAGAAGAGAGAGAAAGTCAGGTATAGTTAGCTATCAGTACCCTTGACATCCTAGTTGTTTGGAGGATAGTAAGAACCCAAGTCTAAAAATGGGAATCATCTGTAATATCGAAATAAGGTGGAGATGTGAAAGAAATAACCAAAAATAATGAATTTCATAGCTCAAATGTAATTCTAATACAAACAAACCAATCTAAGAATTGATCTGTAGTTACCGTCTCGCAAGAAAACCCATCTTCCAAGACTGAGGACTATAAGGCTTATACTTTTCTATGCACACATGAATCATGTTACCATGAAATCAATTTTTATTATTATTATAAACTTATAAATCTATTAATTTTATCTCATCATAAAATTTTAATTAATATTAACATTATCCATCTAAATTGATAGCTGTTTTTTAAATATTAAAATTATAGTTTCTATATCCATGATCTTCTAATAATTAAGCCTTTATGAAAAATTAATCGAAATTAATTCATTAATTATTTAAAATTCACTAATTTTTGTGTACTGAAAAACCACTATAAATACTCAAGGAATCATATTCCTTAATCAAATAAATAACCATCAATATGAAAAATAATAAAATCAAAGCTAAAAAATATATATTAATTAACTTAACTAACTATTATAACATAATAAAACTACCTCAATATACCCACAAAACCTTTCCACATAAAAACACATTGAAATTACACATCATTAATATAATACTAGCTCAACCCACTCCATGGCAACCAACCATAACAGTATTACATTTAAATAACAACAAAGGTTACTTAATATATATATAAACATATAATAATAAATCATAATTCCAACTAAAAAAATTTCAATGAGAAATAAATTACAATAAATCATATTTTTTTTACTATTTTAATTAAATAAATTCATTATAAGTTGGTTTCATAAAGAAATGAATCCAAATATTACATTAATTAATAACATCAATAATGATCAATAAAATATTCCTAAGAAATAATCTATGATGTTAATAATTTCAATGGGAGAAAGAAAACTTCAATGAATTCCTGATTAATTATACTCCTTGTCTTACCATCCTTAAGTTGTTTAAGAAAGACATTCAAGGTAAACATTAATAATCAAAACAATAGTCTACCACCCAATCTATAAAATAAAATGAGATAATAACATGGAGAATAACATATTCACATCTGAATCCACACTATCATTCCTTCTAAATCCTTAATTAAATATTACTATTTTCATTAGGAAGATATATATTATTTTCCAATCAAAAACCAAAAAATTATAATACAATATTCACACATAATAAGTAAGATAAGTCTCAAATCCCTTACCACGATAAAACTTTTCCTTGATCACCAAAGTAGAGAGAATACCAAGATAAAACCCAAAGAGGAACTCATGAACCATAAGGACAAAATCCCAAAATGAATCCTCCATTAGTCATTGATAATAAACCCAAAAAATAAAGAGTATAAAACTTACTATAATTATAAATAATGTAACAACCTATGATTTTAGTATATATTTATCTTTAAATAAATCGGGTGTACTGGATATATTATAATAGATGAAAAAAAACAAACCATGATATATTTATTGAAATATAATATTACAATATTCGATAAAAATTAATAAATTATGATAACACAATAGGAAACATCATTAAGAAAACAAGAAGAGGAATTTAATCACATGTGAATAAAAAGATCTAGAACATAAAATCATTATCCTCATTATTTTCATTCAAGATAGTTCCTTTGATTATAAATATAAAAAATGGAAAAACATTATAAATAAAATAGATATTTTGAGAAAGAAGTAAATGAGTATGATGAATTAATTTTAGTAAAGAAAGCATGATAATATATAATAATGTAATATTACCATTTTACATATTATTTATGTATATATTCCCATCAGAATTTGGCTATTAGATATGTATAATCACTAGATATATATTCATTGTATACAAATATATACCATAGTTACATTGATGTTTTGTAATTATTAGTAAGAAATTAAAAATAATATAATAACTAATTCATAAAATAAATAAAAAAATAAGAAACATTTATTATAAAAAAAATATTTTTGTTCATTATAGATTTTTTTTGGTTAAACATTTGATGTAACCGTATAATTATTGTAATATTTATGGATTGATGAAAATGAGTGGTTAGAGGATAAATAATGTGATATGATTAAATTAATCTAGTTTTAAAAGA
Source organism: Viscum album (assembly GCA_963277665.1). Classification (NCBI taxonomy): domain Eukaryota; kingdom Viridiplantae; phylum Streptophyta; class Magnoliopsida; order Santalales; family Viscaceae; genus Viscum; species Viscum album. Next base: position 406,890,570 of record OY728147.1, on the reverse strand, counting down.
GATAATTGGTAAATAATTGTTTATAATATTTTGGATATTTTTTCATTAATAATTAAATTGATAAATATTAAATAATTATTATAATAAATTATATTATTTATATAATCAAATAAATTTACATTTATCTAATGATTATTATTTTTTAATGTATTAGAATATATTTATTTTTGAGATTCAAAATGTATATTTTAATTTTTTTTTATAGATTATACATATGTTATATCAAAATTAATTTTCAACACTTGAGGAAATTGATTCCAATAAAATGGATATATTATTTGTAATCATCACATACAAATTAGGTAATAATAGTAATTTCATTTTTTGCCATAAAAATAAATACATAGGTAAAGTCAGTCACTAAAATAATGGATAAAATAAAGTAAGATAGTTTAAATTAGGGGAAAAGTCAAAAGGTATCATAAAAAATTATCTCTAAATGGATGGATGATTGAATTATCAACCTCAAATCATCGATTATCTGTTATTTTATCACCTTTTTCACTTTAGTTTTTTTTAAAAAACCTTATACATTATGTAATTATAATTTGAGAAAATGCCACTCAAGATCACCTACAAAAGGAATCCACCAATAACCTCCTAAACCCAATCCTTTCCTTTTAATTTATCTAAAATAACTACCAAATTTATCTCCATAAAAATCATCTCTCATATATTGGCACCTCTTATCACAATAAGGAGTCCTGAATCACCTATTTCTAATAGGATCTCTAACTCGAGATTCAAGTCTTCAACGTAAGTTTTATATTCTCCTAAATCATTCTTCTATATCTTCTCCACCCACATATTATTAAATATTATTTATGAATTTAATAAAATGTTTTTATTTCATTATTTTTACATGAATGTGATATTGTTTCTATACACTAACATGTGTATACTCATTCAATCGTTATAAGGTGTTCTTGTTTTGGATGGTTTTGACAACTACACGAATGATGTTATAACACTTACATCATGAATGAAAATTGAAACAAAAAAATTGGCTATAATATGAAATAAATATTAATTTATTATGTTTTATTAATTTTGGGATGGTAGTTTATATATATTAAATCATTAATAAAATCAATTATATTTATTGAAAAAAAATCACAAAAAGAATATTTTTATGAATCCTATGTGAATAATTACCATAAGTTGGAGGAAATTACCATGTGAATCAATAAATATAACATGAAAATATAATAGATCATCATTAATATTATTTAGTTGGTTAAACCATGATCAAGAATCAGGGAATAGAACCCCCAAACCAAAAGTTGCATGAAAAAATGGAAGAACAAACACCTTAATTATATTTTTAATAGTAAATAATTAACATATGGAAAAAGAGTATCTATAAATTAATTTTATTAAGTAAAATAAATATTAATTTGGTTATTACACATAATAATAATAAACATTCATTTAAAATTAATTGATTTTGAGAACGTATAACGAAGTGGTAGTCAAAAGTAAGGGTTTATTTTCTTATCTCACTTTGAAATAGAGATTATTTATGTATAAACATACATTAGGAAAAATTATTTGATCAATATCTATAAAAACCCATAAATTTTATTCCTAAATGGTTATTTCTATATAAATAAGTGTCATTACCATTTCACCTCCCTGGGTTCAAAAATCAACTGAAAAGATACATGAGTGTGGAACCAACCTTATCTCTTCTCCTTTTTCAGAAATCATTCTCCTCTACGTTCATATTATTTATTTTATTTTATATATTTATTTATATATAGTTATTATTTCCTGAGGTAATTTTATATTATCATTAAAATTATTTACAAAATAATGAAAGGAATCTTTTTTTTTAATTTTTTCCACACGAGTCATTTTTTATTTACTCTCACAATCTTTACAAAAGTGTGAAAAAATCTATTTTTAATGTCTTATTAATGAATGAATTTTCTCACTATTTTTCTTAATTTTAATTAAAAAGATTAATTTTATACTTTTCATGCTTTTATTAATTAAAATCTGTTCCATATTTGTTTTATAAATTATTTTGTTTTAAAATATATTACGTAAAAAATGTAATGGGTATTTTTTCTTATTTCTTGAAGTAATTAATAATGAAATTAAAAAGTGTTTTTATGTAAATATCTTTTAATGTTTATTTTGATTAAATTAGGGAATTATTTAATAATACCATCCATATTCATCATATGGATAGATTATATCCATGTTATGTTGAAATATTGATAAAACTTATTTTTTACAATGGGTTAATTAAATTATGATCGAATTGTAAATGATTCCATGTTCATGAGGTACATATATATATTTATTTCATTATATGATGCATGGTATTATAATTATATATCACTAAAATTAATTGGGGAAATATTTATATCTCATTAGATGACATATAAGGGACTGAGGAGTGAACACAATCCACTATGAGACTGTATCAATTATGTTTATGGGAATGGAGAGTGAATACAATAAACCATGAGACTCTATCCAAAATGTGTTGATGGTATTGGTAGTGATCCTTAAAAAATAAAATTATTTTCTATGTGTATGTATGTTCCAGTTATTATTTTATGCAATTCACCTTATTTTCATCTCATGGATCTTGATTATTAACTCATATTTCCACACTCATATGACTCATGATTTATGTTTCCCAAATCCTTATACCACGACTCATAATTTATTATCTATGTCTAATTGTGTATGATTCTATTATGTTTTTTACAAAACAATTATTATGTTATCATATTTATATTCTCATATTATGCTCACTTTTGATATTTTATTGATATCTTCTAGTTTAAAATTTTATAGTATTTGATCTAACCCTTTATTATGTTTCCAATCCATAGGTTATGAGGAATTATATTATGATTAAATGTATAAAATGGTATCAAATGTGATGAATATATGTGGGGGATATTCAATATGTTTTACAATAAGATGGTTATGTATCTAGTATCCAAACAAACTAAACCTATAGGTTATGGATTATTCATTATTGTTATTTCTAATGAATATTCATCTAAAATTATGAAATTTGTATTATTTTTATGATTAGGTTATGTTAATAGGTATTGAAATGGGTTTTATTTTTAGGGATTAGTTAATCATGAATAAGAGGAAAAAACATTAGACAACCTATGTTAAAAAAAATTTATATAGGATAAACCTAAAATCTCATAGGATGAAATTAAAGTTTACTAATTTGGAGAATATTAGGTATTATTTTCCATGTCATATGATTTATTACTCTAATTATTTGTTGATACTCACACTGAATGATTTAGTTTAATTCAATGGATATAACCATGAAGAATCAAGATAATAGTGATTGTGATAGACAATCAAATGGTCATCCCAATGAAAAAATAAATGGAATGGGATTTTAAATGAAAAATCATATGTCTATGATCACCCAAATCTCTCAAAAAATTAATAATAAAACAAATCCTACAAGACTCCCAAACTACTAAATGATAGAAAAACTATCCATTGAGTTCTTCATATGTCAACACAAAAACTCCTTTAATGGGTCTTCTAATCCACTAATTACTGAGAAATGTATCAATACAATTGAAAATTTATTTTTCATTCACTAATGATCAAATAATGAAATACATATTTGACCCTTTTATCATTTTAATGGTTAAGTTGTTTGACAGTAGAATCTAAAAAGGAATAAAAGGAAGGAATAATTATTTTACTCCATGTAATTGTAGAAGTTTAATAAGGTATTTTCATTTAAATATTTTCCAAGAAGACTTCACACTAAAATAGAGAGACAATTTGTTGAGATAAAATAGAAGTAAGATGAATATTTGGTACCTATGAAGAAAACGTTATAATATTTTCAAGGAACACTTATTATTTTATCACTCAAACTTAAGGGAAAACCAATCATTTATTTAGTGTGTAAATACCGTTTATTTAAAATGAATTAGCTATAATGTAAATTGGTAGATATGAAGAAATTATACAATGGTCTCTCAATGTAAAAATTGAAACTGCAGACTATATTAATTATGAAATTTTTTGGGAAATGATAAAAAAAATATTTTTGACTGAATTAAAATTATAAAATATATGGAGGAAAGAAAATTAATATTTATATATGTTAAAAATGTGTAAACAAACATAAAGTAAATTTCCATAAATGTATTGGTAAAAGATTAATTTGTGGAAGAGAGGGCCATTATGCACAATAATGATAACGTGATATGAAAAGGCCAGGCAATGAGATGGATGAAAATAATGTTTAACCTAATGAATCACACACACTATAATGCATAAATTGTTTGGACTATAGAAATTATATGGAATATTTCACCAAATACATGAGTTAATGATGAAAATTGATGTTATCAACCTTGTAATCCAATGGAGAAATAGAAAACCTATTCATAAACAATTATGAATATGGTTCATGAGTAAGAAGTTTTAAAAGGTACACTCACCTTCCAGCCAAGAATAAAAAATTTCTTATTTTATTATGGTCCTAACCACTCTATTATATTTGGAATATTTTCTACGATCATTAAATCCATACCCCAAATTCTATATATCAAATTATTGTTAAAAAATACCATTGGTTTTCTGATATCATCAAAAGTTGAAAATTATTATCCAATTCAATTTTGTGGGAATGTACTACCTAATAATATTATTAATCTTACAGTTTTAAAATTTTATGTGATTTTGTTCAATGATTGGGTATTTCTACCTAGATCCAATATCAATTCATAGGATAGGTAAATAATATTTCATATTCCAAATCAACCAATGAACATCAATTAATGTAAGACTAAATAAAAATAACCTATGGAAGTTGTGTATCTTTTATGGGTCTTGTTACTTTGAAATAAAGGGTATATAGGTCTAATTTTTAGGGAAATGGTCAATATTGATGAAATTTATATTTCTTGGGAATTTGTAAATGTATTTATAGAAGGGTTTTCGGGCCTTACTCTAAGACTTGAGGTTATGTTTTCCATAGAACATATACCTAGTTCTACCTCTATATCAAATACTACTTATAGAATAAGAAGAAATAAATTAAAATAATTGAATATAAAATTGTAAAATAATCTCGATAAGTTTTTTATATACCTAAATGTTTCACCGTGGGGTGCAGTGATCCTCTTTGTTAAGAAGAAATACGAATGAATTCCTCATTACACTGATTGTCACGAACTTAACATAATCATAATCAATAATAAGTATCATATACCCCACATTGATGAAGCATTCAATAAACTATGACAGGATTAATACTTATCAAATATTTATATTTTATCTAGATATCATCAATTAAGGGTAAAAAGAGAGGATTTATCCAAAAAAACCATTTGTACATGATATAGACACTATGAATTCATATTGATTCTATTCATTTATACAAATTCCCCTCCTATATTTTTTGATATGATGATAAATTATTTATGTATTAACTCAATTAATTTTTTATTCATTATTGATGATATTCTCATGTATTATAAGATCCTATAAGATAATGGAGATTATTTTAGGAATGAGTTAGAGAAATTGAGAAAGTAGAATTTTTTTTCCAAATTTAGTTAGTGTTAATGATTAATATATGAAGTATCATTCTTGGGTCATGTAACCACAAGAGAGGGTATATATATGTATCCTCTAAATACATTAGTAATAGAATATTGGCCTAGAATAACTATATTAACTGTGATATATAGTTTTATTGGATGGTATTGATACTACTGAGACATATTAATATATTTCTCATTATTATCTAATCTACTAAAAAAGTTAAAACATAAGGGAGTCAAGTTAATATGGACATATAAATATGAATAATAATTGAGGGAAATAATGTGAAGGTTGGATAGTTCACCTATACTCACCCAACCCTAAAATGGATAATCATTTTTGATTTATAGATATGTATAAACATAAGTATTATGTGGTTTCCTCATGATAAATGACATGGTATTGGTATATACCTCCCATTAATTAAAGTCTAATGTGAAAAATTACACAAAAAATTATTCAAATCTAGTAGTGGTAATAGTTACATTAATTATATAAAAGATTTATATTTATAGTGAAAAGTGTGATATATATACTGATCAAAAAATTTATAAGTATATATTCCCATAAAAGGTTTTAAAATGTGCCAAAAGGGAGGATTTTAGTTGATCAATGACTATGACTACTCAAAACATTACCACTTAGGGAAGAAGAAATAGTTGATGATTCTCTTAGTAGAAAGTATCATGATACCTTATCTATGATGAGGATTTCAAGTGACCTAATAATGATGTATTTTTAAAGGATTGATATTTATATCATAAGGGAAATTAATAAATCCTATATTTCTCAAGTTATTATTCAACCGTCCATCCATGTAAAAATCATAGAGGTATAGAAGAAGTATATACAACTATATAAGATAGTCAGATATATTCCACAATTCAATATTCCAAATAGTAGAATGATATTATTTTATAACTAGATATGTGTTCCATAAATACTAGAATCGAATAATGATCTATTGGATTGTGAATTTATTATATCATTATTTATCTATCATGGAAGCCCAAAGATTTATATAGTTGTAAAGAATCATTTATAGATGGATAATATGAAGGGAGATATTGAAGATTATGTATCTGAATGCTTGGAATTCCAAAAAGTTTTAGAAGAATGAAAAATGTCTATTGGGATAATTCAACCATTGCCCATACCTATATATAAATGGGAGAAAATCCGCCTAGATTTAATTTTAAATCTCCCTAAAACATCTAAATCACAAAATACCATTTGTGTTGTAGAAGATATCTTTATGAAGCTAATGAATTTAATAACTATTCTAGAATATTTCTCACTCAATAAACTTTTTAGTATATACATAGAGGAATTGGGAAATATATATAGAGTACCACTCTCAATCATATCTCATCAATATCCATAGTTTACATTGATGTTTTAGATAATTCATCAATAATCATTGGATATGATGGTGTGCTCCAATAATATTTATCATCATTAGAAAGATGATAATTTTTAAGGACAATTTAAACTCTATAAGACATACATAGATTCAATTAAATATATTTTAAAAGTGGTTGGGACTAACATCTTCCCATTACAATGTTATCAAATAATAATAACATCCATTCTAAAATTCAGATATTACTGTATGATGATATGTATGTGAAGAGGTTCATAACTCTATCATGTTGGGATTTACTTGGAGAGTGTAAGATATTGGGACCGTATACTTCTGACAAAATGTTAAATATTATTTTAAACATTTAGTGGAACATTATAAATTTATAATTACGATAGTTGATTCATTTGAATATCATAATAAAAGTGGGTTTTGAGATTTATGAATAAGGGAATGTTGATTCCAAGAAATAATTCCTGTGTCAAAATCCTTGATAATTTTTGGGTAATATCTTATCATATTGCACTTCCACTAAACCTCCATCTAGTGAATAATTTGTTCTAAGTGTCACTTTTTAGGGATTAAATACATGATCCATCATATGTAATAAACATATAAGTTGTAAAATAGGGCATGATCTCTCTTATTAGGAATAAAAATTATAAATAATTGATCATAGAGAAAAAGTATATTAAAAAAGACCACTCAGTATGAATCATAAGTTGGCGGATGAATCAAGAGAATCCAAGGATGTAATAAGGTTGAATCACCCTCATCAGTTTTTATAAGATTAATGAAATTTCAAGGAAAAAATTATTTAAAATGGGTTAAAAAGCAACACCTTGTGATTTTAGCATGCATTTCTATTTATATAAATTTAATGTGTTTGACAGCTTTTAATAAACATAACACTGAACTAAAAAAATATAATATATATATTATTGGGGGAAAATATTATAATGTATGAAAAATTTTAATACAATAAATATAAAACATAATTAAAAAACTATATGAGTATTAAAACAATAAGTGAATATAAAAAACCAAGAACATGAAATATTTATCCACGTGGTTTTCATTGAATATCATACCACTTATTAAAACCTTGTATGAAAGGAAAAACATTATAAATATAATATAAATTTTGAGAAATAATTTATAGATTCAGATAAATGAATTTTAGAAAAGATTGTATAACTACATATAGGATTATAATATGACTGTTATACATTTGACAATTAGAAAGATGGACATTAGAAATATGGCCATTAGATATATGTACATTAGATATATATTTAAATTAGACATATGATAACCAAATATACTTTTATCTAATAGGTACATTGTGGTTATTTAATTATTGATAAAATATTTAAAATAATATTACAAATAATAACCCAAATAACTAAAAAGATAATATCATTTTATTATAAAAATCTATTTTTTTCATTATATAATATTACTAAAAAATGATTTGATGTGTCTAGAGAAATATTCTAATATCTATGGATCGATAAACTTTAGTTGTTAAATGGTAAATTATGGGACGTGAATAAATTCATTTAATATTAAAAGATAAAATTTGTATATATTTTTTCATTATTTCGGATATTTTGGAATTAATAATTAAATTGATAAAAATTGATGCATGATTTTAATTAAGTAAATTTTTTATATTATCAAATAAGTTACTATTCCTATAATAATTTTTTTTCTAGAAATTAATAAGAATAAATATATTTATAGGTTTAAAAATATATTTATCTAAAGATCATTTTTATATATTATTCATTTATTATTTTAAAATTAATTTTTATCACTTTTAGAAATTGAATCCAATAATATAGATTTTATTTTTGAAAAAACACTATTGAATGAGGTAAATTTTATTTTTAAGATAAAATGATGTCATAAAAGTAAAATTCATCCACCCTGATAAAGCAAAAAATAAGGTAAAATTATTTAAATAAGGGAAAACATAAAATTTATATAAAAAATATATAAATGGATTTATAATGGAATTGTAAACTTCTAATAATAATTTATATATTATTTTTTCTTTGTTTCGACTTTCCTTTTTAAAATGACTTCATTACAAATTATGTAATGAGCATTTGAGAAGATGGCACTGAAGCTCACCTATAAAAGGACCCCTCACGCAACCTCTTCAACCCACACATTTCCTTTGGATTTATGTTGAATCTAAATCCAAATTATGTACCTCTAAATCAAATATCTTGTTATGAACTTCTAATCTCAATAATGGGTCCCAAATTCGTTATTTCTAAGAGACTTTCTATAAAGAGAATCAAGTATTTAATGAATGTTTTGTCTTCTCCTTAATAATTGTTTGATATATTCATCATCCAACTCATTCTGAATCTAATTCATCAATTTAATATTTTTTAAATTATAAATCTTCTATTAATGTTATATTATTACTATACAATAAATTGTTTCTACTCATTCGGTCATTATAAAATGTTCTTTTTTTGGCTAGTCTTACAGCCTACAGATATTATGTTATAATATTTCCATCATTAATGGCTTAGAAAACACAAATAATTTCAAAAAGTTTTGAAAATTTATAATTTATGATTTTTCATGAATATGGGATTGAAATATATATATATATGTGTATATATATATTCACATATATAACAAATTCTTTTTATTGAATTGAAATTCACAAAGAAGATATTTTTAAGAATATCATTAGAATAATCACCATAAGTTCCAAAAATTAACCTTATGACTCTATAATTACATCAAAAACATATAATAAATCATAATTAAAATTATATAGGTTTTGAACCCATGACCAAGGAGTATATACTAGAACATCCAATTTTAAAATTCATGGAAAATGGAATAAGTAACACCCATATATTGGTTTTTAACAATAAATAATTAATATTGGAGTAATAAGTAATAATAAATGAGTGTGATTAAGTAAAATATATATGAATAATTTTATTTTTTATATTAATAATAAATATAAATTCAATATACATGGACTTAGAGCGTGTCTAACCAAGAGGAAATTTAATGTAAGGGTTTTCTTTAAAACCAAACTTTGAAATCAAGTTTTTTATGTTTAAACATCCCATTTTGAGATTTATATCCCTAAAACCCAATTTGTTTTATTATATTATGGTTATTTATTGGTTTTACATGTATTCATACTATTTTACCTCTTTTTGGTTAAAAAATCAACTAAAAGGATGCTTATAAGTGGAATTGGCCTTACCTTTCTTTCTCCCCCATTTTAATGTTATTAATTTTTTATAAAATAAATTTTTATATAATTTTAAGATTTATATTTTAAATAAGTATTTTATGTAACATTATCATTCAAATAATTAAGAGAATACCTCTTTCTTATTTTCTGTATGGGTAATTTTTGATTTAATCTAACATTTTCTACACAAGTGTGATGGGGATATCTTTTTAATATCTTCAACATCAATATATTTTTATGCCATATTTTTTTAGTATCCATTAAAATGTTTCATAATAACTTTTTTTTATATTTATATATTTATTTAAACTCTATTTTTTATAAATTATTTTCCTTTAAAATAAACTTTCTCAAAAATTGAATGTGTATTTCTTCTACTGTATAATATTATTTATTTATACTCTAAACATGTTTTAATTGATCTATGTTAGTTCCCTATAAAGGTTTTTATGATTCAATATCGATATTATCCAATTATACCGTCCAATGTTTTTACCATAGATATATTATGTCCATGATAGGTTGAAATTTTCTAGAAACCAATTTATTTTCCACAGGTTAATTAAGCTATAATGAAAGTGTTAATGTTTTCAAGTAAATATTGGAAACAATTATGGGTTTTATTATGTTATAGGTGTAAATAGAGTTATATATACCTCCCATGTATTTGTTAAATATTTATAACTCATGATGTGACATTTAAGTGATTGGGGGTGAACCTAATCCACTATGGGACTCTATCCACTATATTAAGGAAACGAGGTGTCATCCAAATCCACTATGGGTCTCTACCCACTATGTGGTGATGGTATTGGTAGTGAGTCTTGATAAAGGTAATGATTTTCTATTCTTATTTATGAGCGAAATTTTTTGGATACACTATTATGTTATGCAGTGTACTAATGTTAGGTTCTCTAGGATTACAATTAACGAATCTTGTTTACACACTCTTATGAATAATGTTTTATGTTATTCTAAATTACTATTCTATTAAACATGATTAATAATCAATATATTATTGTTTATGATTATCTTTTGTTTTTTATATAAATGCTTATTATGTTTCCATGTCTATATTTTCATTTTTGGATAACTTATGATATCTGATTGATACCTCCAATTCTTACCCCTACTGAGAATTTCAGAACACCATTTCTTATGTTTCCATTCCCTAGGTTATAAAGAAGATAATTATGTATGATATTTCTATAAGGTTATCATCTATGAATAATATTTTTCTAATATATTAAAAATATTTTAAAACAAGTTTTTATATTTATTATCTCTGAAGAAGCTAAACTTATAGGTTTCGGTATGTATTTTATTATTCAAATGTCATGAATATTCATATAAATTGATGTATTATTTATATTTTTTGTGATTGGGTTATATTAGTTGGTATCATATTGGGGTTATTTTTTTGGATTACGTAATTAATAATAATAAGATAGAACATAAAATTAGCTATTTTGTACCAAAAGTGATGTAGGAAGAAACAAAAATATCATAAGATGAAGTGAAGGTGTCGAGATTTTGGAGATATTTGGAGTTATTTTACTTATCATGTGGTTACTGACTCCAATTATTTCTTTATAATCACTCTACCCTTTTTGGTTTTAGTTAGTGATTGTATCTAAGTGTAATGAAATTAATAATGAGTGTGATGGGAAATGAAATGATCAACCTAATGAGAAATCAAATGGCATTGGAATGGAATAGAAAATATTGTTTCTATAGTCACCATAATATCTCAAGAAATTTCCAATAGTGTGAATTGTGACATGAAACAAAAGACCCAAAGGAAGGAACACCTCTCTAATATGTACTTCATGTGATAATGAACACCCTCCTTTTGTGGGTTTTCCAATCAACTAATTTTTTAGCAGTGGATAAAAATATTTATTCTCTCATGATTATATAATGAAATGTTGGTTATAATTTGTTATAATTTAGAATGTAAAATTTTTCAATGGTTGAGTTTGATTAAGAATATGAAGATGGAAGAAGAAATAAAATCCCTGGAATGGGAGGTGTTTAAGAAGTCATTTTTCATAAATATTTTCCTAGAACCCATCACACTAAATTTGAGTGAGAATTATTAGAGCTGAAATATAAGGATGATAGATCCATTGGTTCCTATGAAAAAAGTCACAATACTTTCTAGGTATGGTACTGGTTTTGTCATTGACCCTAAAATAAAAATTGATCATTTTTTAGTTGCATAAAACCACCTCATAGAAAGGAATTGACTATAAGGAACTATTTTAAATATAAATATATTTTTTGATATGATATCAAGAAGGAAATAGAAACATTATACTTCCATTATCCTCATGGTTATATAGATAAAAAGATAATAAAAATAGAGTCTAAATAAAAATACAATGAAAAAACACATGGAAGAAATTAAATTAATACTCATACATGACAAAAAATATTGTAATAATTAGAGATTAAATTTATTTAGTGGGATATGATAGTTGTAATATCATGAATTGGGAGCCCCTAAATGATTCCCTGATTTTGTGGGTTTGATTCCCCCAAGAATTCATCCCCATATGCAATAAGATTCTAAAACCTAGAGAGGGACTAGGATGGTATGGTGGGGACATTGAACCTCCTTGATCAGAGTAACACAATGGATTCATAAATAAATAAATAAAAACAAAAAAGAATAATATCAATTAGAAATAGAAGGTAAACCATCAAGAAATATTAATAATCAGATCCAATGGAAGATTCATATAAATACTGATTGGAAAGTCATGGATCTATAAAAAAGATATAAAATACATGGAAATAGAAATCCAGTGCAATACATGTATCAAAAAAATTGAAATACCCAAAACTCTATCTCTAGAGAGAATTACAAGACATAGCTCAGTCATGTGCTCCTATAATCCTATGACATAACCTATAAATCATTTTCATGGGGGTTCCTTCCCCTATCCCATCCTCCATCCATGAATTATTTCCAGATACCAAACAGTGGATGGAACTGGGTTTGAGATAACACTCAGTAGGCCACCACCAAAAGTGTCTATAACAAGTCTAGTATGTGAAATTAATTTGAAGCAGTGTGCATTTATAACATTAATAAAAGTGAAAAAGTATATGTGATACTGTTCAGTCTACCAATGTTCAGTGTGCTAAGGAAACCATAAATAAGGGATAACTATAAATCATGGTGAAATGTCATCATCACCCTATGCAGATTAATCATGTACCATACCTACGTGGTCTGGGACCCAAGTCCAATGATCTAGAAATCCTATTCATGTCCACGGAGCGCATCCATAGGAAAATCAGAAAAGAATTGGGTGGATCCGAAGGACTATGTTCAATGTGGTCCATGAAATCCAAATCTAAGGTGTATAAATGACCAGGGCATCCAAGTGAGTTATCTGTGAAAAACCATAAACCCTCCCCATCAATTCCACACCGTGAGACCCCACATAGATTCCATACTATGTTCCCTATATCATTTCCATTCAATGCCATTAATCATCAACATGATCATATAAGGGAACAAGGGACCATATCATTTTCTTTGAGCTTTTCCATTTTACTCATCACAAACCGTTTCATTATCCATTTAATAATCATACACAAGATAAGTGGTTCTGCATTTCATTCATTTTATACAGAAATGAAAAGGTGTTTTAATTTTCTTACAACATTTAACAATATATTTGATTATCATATATGACCTCTATAAAGATAAGAATGCTCAAATCACCCCAAGGGTGACATTTTCATGGACCAAGGAAATAACCCAACCCTTGGGTGGTTAGGGATGAGGTCACCACCTTCAATGTTGTATAAGGGTGTCATGGAATGTCTCAAATAATAATTTAACAATTTATTTTTATTTTTATTAATTTTGGAAGCAATTTATAGAAGGTATGACATACAACAAAACTACAACAAGGTATAAAAAAAAGACTTTGAGGAAAAGGTATACTCCACCTACCATATGGCTATAATAGATGAGTCTTCTAGTATTATCCATTAGTTTGTACTGTATTAAAATACGATGGAATATTATACAAATCCCTTGAAAATATATAATATGTTCCTACATGAAAACAATATCTCATATAGTAAAGAAATATTTGGGAAGAAGGAGGACATATGAAGCTATTATTGGTGGTGATCCAATGAGATGAACGACACTAAAATTGGATCCCTCAAAGATAAGATAAACTAAAGCCTATAGAATAGGGAGTATGATGCTCTCACACATGGGAGGAATACTAGATAAATTTTTTAATTAAGTGTGGAGACCTTATTTATTGGAACCTGGGGAAAAATGTAAATTCACCCAAAATTTAAGGGGTGTATTATTTGGACTCATGTTAGACAAAACATGCACGTACTGTGCACCATCAACTATCCCAGGGATAGTGAACATGCATGGTTGGGGATCATAGTTTTTCTAATCATTATCATCCCATGTAGTGCCCTATAGGGAGCCCTATATCACCATATACAGTTTGTCTAAATAGTGAAACCTCCAAAGCATGGATTGGTGAAACCGTATGCCAAAAACTTTCCACTATAATTCAAAGTTACTGGATCCGAACATGTGTCAATCACTTCTAATTCCTTCCTTATGTGATTAGGTGCAATTATAAGGATAATAAAGAGGTCTCAAATATGAATTAAAAGTTACATACCTCATAGAAGAATCCATGATCTTAAAATCTTCCCCTCTTAGAATAACTCATCCTCGAGGTTCCCCTCTATGGTTGGTGTGACATCCAAAAAGTGTTTCAACTACTTGGCACGTATCTCATTCTCTCTCTCTTAGGGCTCATCTTGTACATGGTCATTCTTTTATATCACCCAAACAAGTGGTACTAACCTACATAGAAGGTTTTTTGTTCTCTGATCAATGATATGTATAAGGTTCTCCTTGAAGTAATAATCCAACTCCAACTCAACAACATCTAGATGAAGAATATGATATGGGTCTGAGTGATATTGATGAAACAGAGATATGTGGAAGACTTAATGCATGGGTCAGAACCTCTGGCGAAACTGTAACTAATAGGAAATCAGCCCGACCATTCATAAAATCTAGAAATTAACAATATAAGGTGGTGAAATCTTAACATGACTTTGAATACTTTTATGTTTCATCCTTACTGAGAAACTTAAAAAAACAAAATCCCAAACCTAACACTCTAGAGGACATTGATGAATATTGGAATTCTATTTGTATATATGTTTGAGATGTATCCATCCATTTCTGGATTCACTTCACTTAGTCTTAATTCTTATAAACAAGATGAGGTTCGAGAAGTTCTCCCTCCCCTACATCTAACCAGTATAGAGTTGATTAAAATAACCTACCATAAAAGTCATCATTGAGTTCTATATGTGAATTCACCTAATAAATGTTATTATAGTAGAATTCATCATTGTATATATAGTTCTCCCATGAACATTAAAAATCAAGAACATATTCTCAAATCAGGTCCTCTAAGACTTGTATCTTGTGCTCTGATTGATTGTTGGTCCATCGGTGAAATGATGTACTCAGCATCACTTATGAACCCAGTGCTCTTTACAACCCCGACCAGAATAGTGAAGTGAAGTGAGCATCTCTATCTGATACAGTACAACATGGAACTCTATATAGGAGTATGATTTCATTAATTTTATTCACCCCCTAATATCATCCATTGATAAGCTCTCCCATATAGTTAGGAAATGGGTGACCTTCATCAATATTTTTACAATGACCCATATGGAATCACTACATATGAGTGACCATTGTAACCCAGTTAGAAAATATATTGAAGCATCATCCCAATTCTACTCAGGAATGGGAAACTCCTATTGAAGTCCCACTAGTCTCCAGTAATTTTCCTTCATTCACTGATAGGTGGAACACTGAGTAACAATGCCATATATCTCCCACTTCATTATAGGATACCAATACTTATTTCACAAATATGGATACATCTTGGAAGGACTAGGATACACTACCCAAGTGGAGGTAGGAGACTCTCTAATTAGTTCCTCCTATACATATACTTGAACCCAAAAGCAACCATGAACATATAGAATTTTATCCTCACCTATGATCCATCCAGGTGGTGGGTCCTCACTTAATGGACTCTCCCTTTGGAATAATCCCTTGGGGTATGAAAACATTATCATCCTTACCCATTCCAAAAGAGTGGAATTAAATGTTAAGGATAGTAATTTTTTTCTAATGATAGTCCTACACCTCTAAGTGCATATCATATAACAATGATATTGATTTCAATTTGTTACTGGCCTCTTGTAGTGCTTGGTTCTGAGTTTTATGAAATAGAGAATCATCTACCTCCTTTCATTTCCCATACATATAGGTAATACCCAAATAGAACAAATGTAGATACTCAAACCACCTTCCCTGACTGAGGTTCTAATCATAGAAAGAAATATGTATTTATGGATTTTATGGTTGGTTTACACCAAAAAAAACTCTCCTAGAAAACACTGACTCAAAAAACATAAGGAATTCACTATTATCGCTAACTCAATGTCCTACATCATATAATTATGTTTATTTAGTCACAAGTAGAGAAAATCTTACACAATTAATTGTTCCCCCTATTCCTAGCCTAATTCATGATGAATAAAAGTAAACCATGTAGCTTCTTCTAAGATTATTAGAGTTAGGATTAGTGTTAGATTAAAAATTCTCTTTAGCCAATGAAACGACTTCTCATATGATACTTACCATATATGTTTCAAACCCTTTTTTGGTCAAGCCTATGAAAGGAATAGCTGGATGTAAAATTTTTAAGAGGAAATACATTTAATAACTAGAAAATCCTAAGAAAAACTAAATTTCAAAGATATTTTTCGGCCTCTTCCAAGAAACTAAAACACTCACCTTTTCTAGGTCCATAGAAACTATTACCTAAGAGATTATGTGACCCAATAGCTAAACATTATCTATCCAAAAATTGACATTTTGTGATATTGGAATGTAAATTATTCTCTATCAGTGTATTCATAATGATTTCATGATTTTTTATCACCATCTTGTAATGTCTGAGAAAACAAACATATGTAGCCCACAAAAACCACCATGAAAAAAAATCCAAATACTGGTGGAAAACCTAATTCATTAGGGCCATGAAAATAGATGACACATTCATGAGACCAAAAAGCGTAACAAGATACTCATAAAGAACATACCTAATATGGAATGATGTATGATATATGTATGAAGGTACAACATGTACCTGGTGATGACCTAACCTCAAATCCATTTTCAAGAAAATGTAATCTCCTTAGAGATGGTAGTAGATGTTGTCTATATAGGGAAAAGATGCCAATTTTGACCATCAACTGATTCAATTTTTAATATTAAAAGAAGCATGAGGTTTCCAACCACCTTATTAATTAAATGGATTGAAGAACCCCATATATATGTATTGGGTTGTATAAAACCATGTAGTTATAAATAATCCTGTTTCTTCTCAAGCTCTTGTGACTCAGTTGTATCCATCCTGTAAGGAGGAATTGATACTGGTGCAGCAACTGTCACTAGCCTGATGGAAAAATCTACCTCTATCTCCAGAGGTAGTCCAGGAAAGTCATCTAGGAAGACATCCTTCAAATGATCTATGATTAGAGGGAAATATACCTAACACGTTACCTGATCATCTAGATATAAGCTATCAATTTGAACTATCATCTTATCCACTATATGATGACCAGATCCTTCTTTTTCTATTTAACATCCCAAATTCCATTGTGGACATATCTACCACTATCTAGTGATATTAAGAATACCCTCTAGTGATAAAAATTGAAATAGGTATAGTAAGAAACCACCAAATGCTTTCCAAGTATGACATCGAAGCCAGTCATCCCAAGGATAATGTTATCCCATAGAAAACTATAAATACCAAAATCAAGGGGATATTTATTACACTGGCATATAATTTTTTATCATAATCCCATTGGTGTATCCAAATCCATCATACCATTGAAGAACCAAATCTCAATGCCAAGGATTACCACAATAGCCAAAGAAATTAAAAAAATGAGAGGCACCCATATAAAAACAGTGGCAACTAGAGTAGAAGATACTAAGATCATACCATGCACTCTAGGTGGCCCGAAGATACACTTCTTGGGTATAGGATATTATAAATATATCTAGTTGGAACTGTGACCCTGAGAAACATCCTAACAACCCTAAGTTGGAACACTCTTCTATTATAGTGAAATTGGTGTCTGTCTCTCGTGGACATGACCACATTTTCGGCCTGAACAATCAATCAAATTACAGCTCCTAGCCTCACACGATACTATTAACCTTTCTCTCAACCAAGAGTCAGTGTCGATCACCTCTGACTGACTAATAGAGGTAAGGTCATACAAAACCAATATAGATGTCCCATCCTTTTTATGGCTCGTCAGTCAAATGGGTTTCTACCATAATGGATCCTCATGTGTGATTTCTTCCCACACCAGTGATAGAAAATAGAACTACTCGTACTAATGCTATGGATGGTATTACCCTAAAAAAGATCTCAAAGAGTTTTTCCCACCATGTGACATTATGACACTAGTTTGAGAAGCTTAACTACCATAATCTGCACCCCTAGATTACCTCGGGTTTTGTTCAGTAAAATGTTATTTATTTACTATTTCAGATATAGTAGCCAACCAAAAAACCTTCACCTACAATAGAATAGAAGTCTTGTTCCCTTCCTCTAAGGGTCTCACCCTATACATCTAATCATAAATATAGATATGAAAAAGTGATGAAGACATATAAAGTGTTACAAATATTCCATAACATATATAAAACCATGATCAAGATTCACACACTCTCTAGTCTTCTTAGCCCTCGATGTCAAAAACAATTGAGTCATAAAAACTGGATTGGAAATACCATCAGACCATATCCTAATACTGATATTCTGGAATTAGAAAATCATATTAATGATTTTTTTCTCCTCAAAAAAATATATATCATGATATTGAACCTCTTTTTTGGATGTGTCTATAGTTACTCAAAGATAGAAAGGATAGTCTCAAGGACGATCTCAAAATCTAGAGGGACACTATCCCTTGATAAATTGGGTGGATTCTACCACTGGAATTCACATGTAAACTCCACCATAGTCAAGGAAGGTCAAGGGGATCCTTATGTAGTATTCATTAAGAATAGAAAACCCTCTTACAACTTGGAATCAACACCCATATTAGTTATAACTGGAGGTGTCTCAAGTGGCACTACTGGAGGTTCTACTGGTCGCCCAAGGCCCACCACATTTTGAGCATAGTCGTCGTGAGCATACTATGGAAAAACTAGAGGATGTAGTGGTGGTGTCTCTAATAATTCTAGATACATACGTCATTCAATATTTTCTAATGACATGATCAATGATATATGAACAAGACATGTACTAGCCTTCTTTTTTATGAGTCACACCCCTCTTTTTTCTTCAAAATCCAAGTCTGTCAGATGTACTTATCATAAGAACAAAATAGAAACTGCTTAATAGTAACTATTAAGTTTGGGTCAAGGTAATATTCTCAACTATAATATTGTGTTCCTAGTATATAAAGGTTCAATTGAATGATTGAGAGGAAATCACTCTACAATTTTCAATTCGTACATCAATTTAACAACTACCTTTTCATTTCTTAATTCAAGTCATCTAAAATCATATTTATATATATGAAAAATATTATTAAATGGTTGAATTATATAGATTACAATATCTAATTTATAATTTCCCAGAAACATTATGAATTGAATTGTGGCATCTATTTAATGACAACCATAAACATGTTCTATCTCATGTGACCAATATTCCATGACACAATGTTCCAGAGTTAACTAATTAAGGTGTATATGTCAATCTATCATGGAAAACAATATTCGGTCGGTGTATGAACTTTAAGTAAATAGTTATGTATCTCAGTACCCTATAATAAATTATAGTCTAATAATATTATATCTCTAAAAAAACATATAATAAATTTCATGTATTCAAGCAATGCATCCTATAAGAC
Source organism: Viscum album (assembly GCA_963277665.1). Lineage (NCBI taxonomy): Eukaryota > Viridiplantae > Streptophyta > Magnoliopsida > Santalales > Viscaceae > Viscum > Viscum album. The sequence continues at coordinate 406,870,357 of OY728147.1, read as the reverse complement.
ATGGAATATGTGTGGCTTGTGAATTTCATATCTGCCCAAAATGATGTATCAGGCTAATATCTCCATTCCTTACAAGACAAGAGAAAAATATAATTCACAATCAACAAACCTTAGCCGGTGTATTACCCAAGTATGAAATTAGATGAACTTTAATAATCATGACTTAGAACATCAAAACCCAATCCCAAGTAACTTGGTTTTACCAATATGTAGGTTAGATACTCCGAGGAAGAACTAATTACCAAATCAAAACTCTTTACTAGTATCTTGTATATCATTCACAAATATAAATAAAAAATGAAAAAAATAACTCTGATACCACATTGCAACATCCCAATATGAGATCCACTAAATGGTTCCCCTAGATGGTGGGTCACTTATTCTCAAGTGTGCCTCTCCGTATGCAAGAGTTTGACAACATGTAGTGATGGTCTATGATGGTATGGTGGGGAGAATAACCCCTCATGGTTGAAGTAACACAATTTTATCATAAATGAATAAAAAGGAGGAAGAATAATATCAACCAGCAAAAAAAGGAAAATCATCTAGAAACAGTAATAATAATTAGATCTAAGGGTAATGTCATATAAAAAAGGATGATCATGACATGGTGCTAAAAAAGAAATTCAATACATGGAAAAATGAATTTAGTATAATACATGTATCAAAATAACCAAAAGACCAAAATTTTTATCTCCAGATTGAATTCCAAGCCATATATTTGTCCTATTCTCCCCTGATCCTATGCCATAACTAGTCATGTACTATCAATTAGGATCATTCCCCCATCCCTAACAACATCAAGGAAGTTTTTCTGAGTACTAAATGGTGGCCCGAACAGGGTGTGAGACAACACTTAGTTGGCCACCACCATCATTATCTATATGAAGTCCAATCATTACATATAATTTGAATTAGAACGAATTTATAACAGGAATAAAAGTAAAAAAGTAGAACTAAAACTTTCTAGTCTAAAAATGATCATTGTGTTAAAGAAACCATAAATATTGGAAAAATATAAATCAATGTAAAGAATCATCAATGAGCTATGACAAGTAATCAAGTATCATAAATACATGGGTTTTGACCCAAGGCCGACGACTAGAGAATATACATTGAGTCTATGGAGAACATCTCTAAAAGACACTGTAAATACTTGGGTGGAGCCCTAGGAGCATGTGAAATGATGTCCAAGAAATTTGGATTGAATATATAGAAATGACCAAGGCACCCATGAAGGTTATTTGTACCATACCTTGTACCCTCCTCCTCGGTAAGAACCTGAATCTTATTTTCAGGTATGTTTTCCTTTTTCTGGAGTTTTTGAGGAAAAAGAGGAGTTTATGGAAATTTTCAAAGTACACGCCCTGTACTTTATGAGTACACACTGTGTAATTGATTTCCACAGGTAGCCATGTATTGGACATGTTGATGGCCATGTGGGGGTGACTTGGAGGCTGCCTAAAGCGGGGCTCAGAAATGGAAAGTACCCACAGTATACTTCAAAAGTACATGTTGTGTACTTTTTTTCATTAAACACACCGTGGTCGCGTCTGATGGAAAAAACCTCCTTCTTCTAGGTATGGTTTGTCCTAGAGCTCCAGTATGGTCACGTTTCTTATCTGTGCCCCCCGAGACTCCGTCTGTTATTTGATTCGACCGTTGTAGATTGCGTTGGGATCTCCTCAGTATGCTCTTATTTCTTCTTGAGCTTCATATCCAGATTCCTCCCCTTTCTCAAGTTATCCTCAATTGATCATTTTACATGTTTTTGTAGATCTACGATGTTCATGGGTGATTCAAAGCTTATAATTCATGTATATAAATCTCCCAACACCGAGGTAGGTGGTTTGTGCCTTCCCATTAAAAGTCTTTAAGTTATATGTGAAAAATTTCCAATACCCATGAACGGGGTATTGCATGTTTACTATTTTATCCATATTGTTTTCCTGCTATGATTGTATGCTTGAGTAGAGGTTGATTTCTTATGAATAGGGTTAATTTCTATTCCTTGGAGGTGTTTCTCATGCATGTTTGGTTTTGGATATTTGGTTTTTCTTAGCTTGTTAGGCTGCCTTGATTTTCCCATGCCTAGTATTATAGGATAAAGTGATCTTGTTTATCTGAGAAGCTAATATACTGTAGACTGAAATCCAAGTAGTTCATGAGGTTTACTTGGGCCTCTATGCTTTGATATATTTATTTGACTTACACATGGTCGTGAGAACCTGTTGTAGTAGACCATAGTGAGAATGGATGTAAGGGATTTTCCAGAGTGTCTGTTTATTAATACGATGCAAGACCATAGGGGGAATTGATGTAAGTTCTTTTTTAGAGTGTCTGTAGTTCCTCAATGTTGGCTACAGAGGGAATGTGATGTAAGTGCTTCCCTAGAGGGCCTTTATTTACCGATCTGAGACTATTGGAGGAATTTAAAACAAGTGCTTCCTTAGAGAGTCTATGATTAAGATGAACCAGAGGTTTTAGACTGAGTGTACTGCCCACAGGGTTGCTTGTATTTCTAGGTTGGACCAGAGGGGACATGCTATGAGTACATCCAAGAGGGTTACTTTTTTTTGTTTAGATGATTACTTGTGCTTCTAGGTGGGACCAGAGGGTATAGGCTGTGAGTACTTCCCAATGGGTTACTTATTTGTGATTACCTGTTTTGTTTAGCGGTTGCTTGATATTTGAGACTGTGGATTATTTACTGCGTTTTGTGCTTATTACCTGCCATATATTCACTGACTTTAGGGAATAGATCTTATGGTGGTTGCCTACTGGGATTTAGTCTCACACCCTTTTGGGTCATGATTTTGGGCCCCAATAGATTATATTGTTGCAGGTATAGATAAGAGAAAATTCCCTTATACTTCAAGCACTTGATTTTCTATGGAGGTGGAGATCATGAGACCAAGGTGAGGCTTGTGATGGTGAGGAGCTGTTTATCTATTTTATTTTGCACTTTTTTCTTACTACTGTTTTATATTCTAGCATTGTGATTTGTCTGGATACTCTCTGAGAAATATGTATCATGCATCATTCATATATAAATATGTGTGCTCTAGTTTATTATGTCTTGTCTTCTACTGTTTACTTTTTCTTGGATTATTAATGCTTCCACTATTTTCTTTCATTTTACATCCACTGTTCTACTCTTCCAATGAGGGCATAGTTTCCCCAATATCACGCCCAAGGCCCCCACTACTAGTCGTCACCCTCTGGAATTTGGAGAAATTCTCTTGAGGTCATGTGACCAACCTAGTACGGGGAGTCTATAGAGAGCTTTTGGAACTGGGACGTTACAATGTGGTATTAGAGGGGTATTTTCTTCTTGACTTACTATTTGGATCCTATAGTCTGGGATGATATAGAATAGGTACTTGTTTATAAGCTATGCCCAAGAGTATCTAACCCATGTACAGGGAAAATCCAATTTACCTCGTTAATTCAATTTCCTGATTTTGCAATTTTACAGTTGATTTGATTTTACCCATTGGGTGACTCAGATGTATTGTGATGTTATTATTGATGTTATTGAGATTATATTTTTGTTGAAACCCAATTAGACGAGGGTATGCCATATCACGCATCATATAGGAACTTGCATGAAATCACATGTCATGTATTCTTGCCTTGCAATTTAGGGTGCATTAGAGATTGCATGTTGTTGTGATAGATGTTTTGTAGAATATGCATGCTGTTGTGATATATGCCTTGATAAAATACCTTCTATTTGATAGGGTATTTTTTTGAGTTTTTGTTTTAATGAATTCCAAACTTTAGTTCTTGAGGTGTTATGGGCCCTCATTGACCAGAATTTGGTGGACCATTGACTTATTTACATTGTTTATAACTTGTTTAAGATGATGAGATTTGATTCACGAGGAGTATGGGCCCTCAGAGATCGAAATTTGGAACATTGAGGTTTGTTTTAGTGTTTTTCTAGGTTCTAGAGATGTTTTTGAGGCTTACTGTCTAGAAAAACCAAGAATACATGCCGCGCAGTTTTGAATACATGCCTTGTGTTCTTCTGTTCGAGAAGAAACTATTTTTATTAAGTACATGCCGTGTACTATATGTACATGCCATGTACTATATGTACATTCCATGTACTATATGTAAATGCCATGTACTATATGTACATGACATGTTGTCTCTAACTGGGTCATAGTCCATGTGGGCAGAGACACGAGATAGGGAAATTTTTATGGGAACACACCGTGTACTGGTTATACACGCCGTATTTGGTTGCCCTGGTTTCCGCCCGTGTGACTAACAACACAGATGGATAAATAGTATGTTATACATACCGTGTCCTGATTGAACACGTTGTGTATAGTAATCCTAGAATCCAGACATCTAATTAACAACACGAGTTAGTGAAATTCTTGAGGTACACGCCGTGTCCGTCTGGAACACACCGTGTAGTTTCAACCATCTATTCGGCCCAGTAACTAACAACACGGGTTGGTGAAGCTTGTCTAGTACACTTCATGTTTGGAACTAACATGCCGTGTAGTATGGGGTTAAGAGAACCATGTGGCCTAGCAATGTAAGAGAACTTGGGCAGGGGAAGAGGACTCAAGTACATTCTACGTTTAAGGAAAACACGTTGTGTATGGGGTGTTACATGACCAATATTGGAATAAGTACATGCCCATGTGAATGTCTTAAGAAAACACACTGTGTAGGGTTTATAAACACCGTGTAGTCATGTTTTGTAAAAATTGAATGCCTATTTTCTCTTATTTCCTTCATGCTCTTCTATTTTTCAGTCTGTGATGATCCTGATCTAAGTTGTGTGTTTGACCTTGTAGAGTCATGCCGCCAAGATGTCCTCCAGAAGTTTTCTAGTTATAGGGATGTGACTAGACACTGGACATGGATGATTATGGACTACCAGAAGATCCTACAGTTGTGCCAGTCTTGGGACCAACCATCATTCAAGTCGTAGGTGCTGACGCATAGTTCCAAGAGGGTTTTATGAGGTTCATGTAGACCATCCACATAGTACCGCATCCTACCCCGTGTATGGCAGAGTTGACACGGGTCTTCCAACAACAGAATCGTTCCACCTTTACAGGGGATGGAGGACCCTAGGATACAGAGTCATGGTTTGAAGCCATTATTTCTATCTTCAAGAACCTAGAGAAACCTCCAAAGATGAGGGTGAAACTCTCTACCTATATTCTTCGAGATTTTTCCAAGAGATAGTGGGATGTGATCTCACATGCAGGATGGCAGCAGGTTATGGCATACGATGAGTTCCAGCCAGCCTTCTATGACTACTTCTATATGTATAATTTCAGGGCCGATCAAGCCCGAGAGTTCATGAGTCTAGAGTAGGTTACTCTTTCTGTTTTGGAGTAATCCTCTCGCTTCAACGAGCTACAGCTCTTCATGCCTATTCCATGAGGTGATGAGTTATTCCTGGAAAGGAATTTTGAGGATGGCCTAAGTCACAACATCCAATCATAGGTGAAAATCCTCAGGTTGAACTTTATCACTTTTATCGTCATCCAGGCACTGATCACGGAGCGTAATCTGAGGGATTATAGAGTTACGGGCTAGGGCGGATCATCATTTGGAGTTTGTATTTATCCTACTGACAGCAGAAAATACCGTAGGGAGTCTTCGTGCGGAGATCCAAGGAGGTGAGAGATATATTTTGGTAGCCATGTGGTGTGCTACCAGTGTGGGAAGAGCAGGAATATGATGCCACATTTCCCGAGAGACCTAGTGGAGTGACGATCTTGAGGAAAGATGGGTCATCTTCAGCGTTTCAGTCAGATCTTTTCACTAGCAGCTGGTGATATGTGTTCTTCTATTACTCCTCATTCCAAAGAAACACCACCAGTTTCTCATCAGTCTGGGAAAAAGAGTTCTTCCAGTAATTCCAGCCGAGGTGGAGGTCGTGGCTATGGTAGTTATTCTCCAGTCTTTCAATGATAGTAGGGTAGATTAGGTCAGAGTGGTCAGGTAGGGTCACAGGGCCACAGTACAGGACATACATTTGTAGTTGAGCAGACCGAGCAGGAGTAGGATATCAGAACCTCTATAGTTTGTGTTACGATCTTAGTAACCTCTGTTTAAGATTCTTCTCTTTTCAATACATAGGCTTTCCATAGCTTTATATATTTTGCTGTTGTAGAGAGCCTCAGTCTTTTCATCTTTACTTCTACTAATATCTTGACGTTAGACACTCTGTTGGGGAGTAGAATGACTTGTGTACATCAGTGCAAGGAGTTCCCTCTATAGGTGGGTGGGTGTCACTTTTTATGGGGCCTTTATATCCTAGAGATGACATGCTATGATTTCATTCTTAGAATGGACTGGCCAGTTCCCTTCCTAGTAGTCATCGACAATTATCGCATCAGGGTAAGTTTCACATCACCAGAGGGTGGATCCTTCCCTTATAAGGGAACATGAGATATCTAGGTGAGCAGTGTAGGACTCGAGAATCATGGGTTGGGAGGAGTTATAGCCCAGATTTCTAGTCTATATCGGGATGACCAGGGGACATCACGGTTAAACATTCCTCTAGTGGTGGATCGTTTTAGAGTTGTCTTTCCAGATGAATTTTTAGGTTTTCCTCCAGAGCGAGAGGTTGACTTTTTTATTGAGCTTGTGCCAGGAGGGGTACCAGTGTCCATTCCTCTTTATAGGATGGATACACTGGAGTTGCAGGAGCTGAAGAAACAGTTAGGGGAGTTGTAGGAACAGGGTTTCATCTGACCCAGTAATTCTCCTTAGGGTTCACCTTTCATGTTTGCGTAGAAGGTGGAAGGTACCCTCCAACTTTTTGTGGATTATTAGAAGGTGAACCATTTGATGGTCAAGAACTAATATCCTTTACCAAGGATTATATGTTCTCTTTGATCAGCTTTGAGGATCCCAGATGTTCTCGAAGATTGACTTGAGATCCGTTTATCATCAGTTCTGGATTAGACAATCTGATATACCTTTCACAGCCTTCCATGGAAGGTATGGTCCATATGAGTATATAGTTATGCCGTTTTCTCTCATGAACACGCCTGCGATTTTTATGAAAATGATGAACTAAGTATTCCATAAATACTTGTATTCCTTTGTGGTGGTTTTTGTGGACTATAACATGGTGTACTCTCACACTCGACTCGACCATGAAAAACCCGTTGAGAACATTTTTAGTACAATGAGAGAGCATCAGTTATATACTAAGATCTCAAAATAACACTTTTGGATGGATTAGATTCACTTTTTATGTAATGTTACCTCATAGACAAGAGTATCTGTATAACTAGAGAATGTGAGACCAGTAGTTTCTTGGGATCAGCCGAAGAACATCTTTGAGGTATGAAGCTTTCTAGGGATGGTTAGATACTGCAGACACTTTATACAGGACTTCTCACGCTTATATGAACCACTGATGAGCATGACTATTAAGGATGAAAAGGTCTTGTGGTCAGACTCTTGTGGGATAACCTTTTAGGAGTAGAAAGAGAGGTTGAATTCAGCACCGATACTAGTTTTTTCAGAGCTATGAAAGAGCTATATTGTGTACTGTGATGCTTTAGGTATCAGAATGAGAGTTGTTCTTATGTAGGGAGTTGGATTTGTTGTGTATGAGTCTCGTCAGTTTAGGCCACATGAGAGGAATTACCCGACACTTGATCTTGAGTGGGTGGCAGTTGATCATGCTTTACTCTGTTGGAGAAATTATCTTCTGGGAGAGCATTTTTTTGGTTTTCACTGAACACAAAAGTCTCAAGTACATCTTCAATCAGCATGATCTGAATTTGAGACAACTAAGGTGGGTTGAGTACCTTTAGTCATTTGACATTGATCTTACCTACATGGTTGGTAAAGGCAACACAATGGCTGATGCACTTAGCCAGAGGTCTCAGATAAATGTAGTTCCGGAGGATAGCTGTGAATGGCAGATTATTGCTCTGTTCTCTGAGATGCATTTGAAGGTGCACGACAGACAGGGGTATGCGTTTCTTTCTTCTATAGCTGTTACTTCTTCTCTACTCGATTGAGTGAGAATAATGAAGCTACCAGAGTCAGAAGGCCTAGTCCTACGGGAAGGTGTGTCAGGAGATTACCCTATACCTGTATGGATAGTGGGAGAGGATGATATCTTCCATTTTCATGGGAGCGTATGGGTGTCTGCAGACATACGTGAGGAGATGATGGGGGACCTTCATTCCTCAGTTTGGGCAGTTCATCCTGGTGTCACCAAGACGTATCGTGATCTAAACCGCCAGTATTGGTGGCCAGGTATAAAGAGAGATGTTGTGGGATTTTTGATGAGGTGCTCCACCTGTCTGTAGGTGAAGGCGGAGAATCAGTGACCAACATGGCTTTTTCAGCAGTCACCTATTCCCAAGTGAAAGTGGAATGATGTCGCGATGGACTTCGTGTCCTGTTTACCGAGGTCACCTCAAGGGAATGATGTAGTTTGGGTTGTCATTAATAGACTTGTGAAGGATGCCCACTTCTTTCAATCAAAGAGACTTTCAGTGTTGAAAATCTGGGAAGGTTGTATATCTATGAGATCATATGTCTGCATTGAGTTCCACAATCCATTTTTTTATAAAGGGATGCACGTTTTACTTCTCAGCTCTGAAAGGGGCTATATAAGACTTTGGGTACACAGGTACGTTTGAGTACAACTTACCACCCCCAGATAGATGGCTAGTCCGAGCGTATGGTTATGGTTCTTGAGGACATGCTTTAAGAATGAATCCAGAATTTTGGAGGTTCTTGGGAGAAGAACATACCTCTTGTGGAATTTTCCTACAATAATAGTTTTCAAGCAACTATTCAGATGGATCCTTATGAGGCTTTGTATGGTAGGCCATGCCGATCACCCTTATGTTGGATGGAGGTAGGAGAGGCAACATTGCTGGGACCTCATCTCATCCAGGAGACCACGGAGCAAATAATGTTGATTCGGAAGAGGATGGCTACTGCACAGTCTCGACAGAAGTCGTATGCTAATTGATGGAGAAAACCTCTGGAGTTCGAGGTTGGGGATCAAGTTTTCCTGCATGTCACACTGAGGTTGGGACACAAAAGGATCAAAAGGCAGGGTAAGCTTTCACTGAGGTACGTCGGGCCTTTTGAGGCATTAGAGGGAGTTTGACCGGTTTCCTATCAGTTGTAGTTACCTTAGAGGTACTGGTAAATGTATGATTTATTCCACGTTTCTCCGCTTCAACATTAATCCTCAGACCCATCTCATGTTTTCCAACTCGAGGAGGTTGAGTTGGAAGTGGATGCATCTTTCGAGGAGCACCCTATCCTGATTGTTGATCAAAGTACGAAGGTTCTCTATGGTCGGTCTATTCCTCTGGTACGAGTTCTATGGCAGCATGGGAAAGTGCAGGATGAGACTTTTGAGAGGGAGGCCGATGTACGATCATAGTGGTCGGAGCTATTAGGGGTTTCTTCTTCTATGCCACCATACTAGGTAAATTTGGGTACACATTTTTTTAATGGGGGATGTTTGTAAGAACCCAGATCTTCTTTTCAGGTATGTTTTCCTTTTTCAGGTGTTTTTGGGGAAAAATAAGAGTTTCTAGAAATATCTAATGCACACACCATGTACTTTATGAGTACACGCCATGTACTCGGTTACCGTGGGTAGCTGTGTGATGGACATGTAGCGCCCATGCACACCGCCATGTGGGGGTGACCTGTAGGCCACCTAAAGTGGGGCTTAGTAATGGAAAGTACACACCATGTACTTAAAAAGTGCACATCTTGTACTTTTTTTTTCAATAAACACACCCGGGTCGCGTCTGATAAACATAACCTCCCTCTTCTAGGTCTGGTTTTTTCGAGAGCTCTCGTACGACCGTGTTTCCTCTCCAAGCCCCCGAGCCTCCGTCTATTCTCCAATTTGACCGCTGTCGATTGCCATGAGATCACCTCAGTAAGCCCTTCCTTCTTCTTGAGCTTTGTTTTCTGATTCTTCAACTTTCTCAAGTTATCCTTATTTTATCTTTCTAGAAGTTTTTGTTGATCTATGATGTTATTGGGTGATTCAAGGGTTGAGGTTCACATATAATGTTTGTGCCTTTCCATTAATATTCGTTGAGATATATGTGAAACATTGCCAATACCCATGAATGGGGTATTGCGTGTTTACTGTTTTAGCCCTATTGTTTGCCTTCTATGCTTGTATGATTGAGTAGAGGTTGATTTCTTATGAATAGGGTTAATTGCTATGCTTTGGAGGTGTTGTACAAGCATGTTAGGTTGTGGTTGTTTGGTTTTTCTTAGCCTATTAGGATTCCTTGTTTTTCCCATGCCTAGTATTGTAGGATGCATTGATCTTGTTTATATGACATGCCGATAGGATGTAGACGTCTAGCCAAATAGTTTTTGAGGTTTACTTGGGCCGCTATGATTTGCTAAACTTTCTTGAATAACACATGGCTAGGACAACATGGTTTAGTAGACCATAGGGAGAATGGATGTAAGGGATTCTCTAGAGTGTCTATTTACAAATTCGATGCGAGACCATAGGGGGAATTGACATAAGTGATTCCTCAGAGTGTCTGTAGTTCCTCGACATGGGCCATAGAGGTAATGTGACGTAAGTGATTCCCTAAAACACCTTTAGTTACAGATACGAGACTATACGAGGAATTGATGGCAAGTTCTTCCTCAGAGAGTCTATGATTAAGATGATATAGAGGGGTTAGACTGAGTGTACTACCCAAAGGGTTTCTTGTATTTCTAAGTAGGACCATATGGGACAGGCTGTTAGAACTTTCCAGAGGGTTACCTTTTTTGTTTAGCTACTTTCTTGTGTTTCTAGGTAGGACCAAAGGGGATAGGCTGTGAGTAATTCCCATAGGGTTACCTATTTGTGAATAGCTGCTTTTTTTAGCTGTTGCTTGATATTTGAAACTATGGATTGTCTACTGCTTTCTGTACTTATTACCTGTCATATATTCACTGAATGTTAGGCATAGATCTTATGGTGGTTGCCTACTGAGATTTAGTGTCACACTCTGTTTGGGTCATTCATTTGGAAACAAATAGATTATATTACTTTAGGTATAGATAACAGCAAGCGCCCTTCTACTTCAGGTACTTGATTTTCTTGTGGAGCCGGAGAGCATGAGACCAAGGTAAGGCTTGCAATACTGAGGAGCTGTTAATCTATTTTATTTTTCACTTTTGGCATAGTACTGTTTTACATTCCAGCATTTTGATTTGTTTGGATACTCTCCTAGACATATGTATCAGGCATCATTCGTATATATATATATATATATGTGTTCTCTGGTTTATTATATCTAGTCTTCTGCTGTATACTTTTTCTTGGATTGTTACTGCTTCTGCTATTTCCATGTTTTTTTACTTCCACTGGGCTACTCTACCAATGAGGGAATCGTTTTCCCACTATCACACCCAAGGCCCTCACTACTAGTCAGAAGCCTTTGGTGTTTAGAGAAATGCGCTTGAGGCCATGTGACCAAATGGGTACGAGGCATCTCTGAACGTCTTTCGGAACCGAGATGTTACATCCTCAGTGCCATATCATGATTCTCCACATCAGTTTCATGCCATGTGTGTTGCATCAGTACTATACCATGTTATACATCATCCAATGATCATATAAGGGAATAAGGGACCATATCAATATCTATGACCTTTTGGATTTAACTCATTACAACCCTTTCATTAAATATTTCAGGATCATACAAAAGATAATTGATTCTCCATTTAGTTCCTTTTATATATAAATTATAAGGTTTATTAAGGCTCTTAGAAGCTTTATCAATCAAATCAATTCTTATAAACAATGCCTAGTAAAGATAAACAAGTTCAACTCACCCTAAGGGTGACATTTTTATGGGGAAAGAAAAGTACCCACCCCATGTGGGGCTTGGGTTAAGGTCAAAACCTCAAAAATTGTACAAGGGTGTCATGGAATGTATCAAAAAAGATTTTAAAATTTTATTTAGGGCATTATTAATTTACGAAGCAAAACCTAGATGGTCGGGAATGCGTCATAATGAAAATAGTGTATAAAAAAATAGACATTGAGGAAAATTATATAAACCACCAACCTTATGCCTATAATAGATGCCTTGTCTATTATTGACCCCTTGTTAATCTTGGATCTAAAGATAACAATAGAATAGACTAATTCCATGAAAATATTGAATATGATCCTCCATAGAAACCATATCCCGTAGACATGAAATTTATGTATGTATGAAATTGGGCAAAATCTTTTAATGATTTGAATCCAACAAGATGTCTGGAACTCAAATTGGATTTCAGACAGAGAAGATAATACAAAGATTATGGAATAGGGAGGAGGGAGCTCTCACACATGGGGGGATTCTAGAAAAAATAAGAAGAATGATGGGTGATCCTCTTTGAAATAACCATGGTAAAATAATATAAATTCACCCAAAAAAGGGGTTCATAATTTGGTTACATGGTTGGCCAAATTGTGCACCTACCATTGTCCCAAGGATAATGGACCTGTATAGTTAGGGAGAATGGGTTTTCCAAACATTATCATACCATGCACTACCCTTTTGGAGATTTGAAGTACCCCATATGGGGTTTCAAAACCTTAAGATCTCTATTGTATGGTTTTTTCAAACCATGTTCCTACCCCATTAATCCATAATTCAGAGTTTTAGGCTCCAAACAGGCCCCAAACACTCCCAATTCATTGTTTAATTGATTGGTAACAATTATAAGGATTAATGATGATTAAAATTGAAATTAAAATTTGTGTTCCTCATAGAAAAACATAATATATTATAATAGTGCTCCAAGTGTGTATGAGAATCCCATCAGGAATATGGATAGAAAAGAGATATTATAAGGCCAACCAAAGTGATGTATGAAAAGATATGTCAACCTAATGCACTACCCACACTCTAATTATTTAATTTTAAAGAGTATAAAAATAATATGAATTAGTGAACCCATATAAGGGTTAATGGAAACAATTAATGTCAGTGACCACCTATGTTATGGGAGAAAGGGAATGTTTATGTGATCACAACTACAAAAGTGGGTTGAAAAAATAAATCACTAAAAGGTTAAATCGTCTTCCACTCAATAACTATAAATGTAATTTTTGAGTCTTTTTATACCCAATCCTTCATGTCTGGATTTTTTCTAAAATCAAAAAATCACCACCCAAACACGAAGATATTTAATTGTCAATGAAAACTCCCAATAGTGTGATGGTTGCATCCCTAGTTTAAAAATATGCTCTTAATGATTTTTGAAAAATATGCTTCCATAAAAATTAGACATTCTTCCTTTAGTATAATTTTTTATGTTTTATTGTTGGGCATTGTATCCCCCTACATTGATCCCATAATATAGATCATGATAGGGAAATAAAATTTCATATTCAAAATCAATCCACGATCATCTATTAATTCAAGGATAATTATGAACTCCTTATATAGGTTTGTTATATTTTATGGGTCTTGATACCCTTAAATGATGTATATATTGGTCAAATGATTTTTGAAAACCTCAATATCAAAGGGATTTATATTTTTTAGAAATATGTAAATTTATTTAAATATTTGTTTTTTAGTCTTCCTCCATGTCGTAAGGTTGATATTTGTACAGAACTCATTCCTGGTGCTACACCAACATTAAATAATACCTAGAGAATGGTCCTAAATGAATAACTGGTGTTGAAGAAGAAAGTAAAATTGATTTTATATAAGGTTTTATTTGACAGATGTTCTTAACTATGGGTTGAATTAGTCCTATTTGTTGAGAAGAATGATTAATTAATAAAAAACTGCATTGATTATAATAAACTTAAAAAAATCACGATCAAGAGAAGTTATCATATACTATGTATTGATAAGTTTTTTAAACAATTGTGAGAGGGTCAATACTTCTCAAAGATTGATATTTGATTTTTAAATCATCGATTAAGGGTGAAAAGAGAGGATGCATCCAAGATAGCCATATATAGAGGATATAGACACCATGAATTCATAGTGATTCCATTAATGATTATGAATTCCCATGGAACCTTTTTGGATATGATGAATATTGTATTTAAATATTACATTAATTAATTTATGGTAGTCTTTATAGAAAATATTTTCGTATATTTTTAGAGTAAGTAAGGGAATATTTTTAACTTTATAATTGTGTTAAATCCCTAGAGGAAAGAGGAAAGATATTCCAAATTACGACCTTTTGAATTTTGGCAATAGAATGTATCATTTTTTGTGTATTTTAATAAAAAAAATAGGTTATATATATAGATTATTAAATAATGGAGGTAATTAAAGAATAGACCATACAATCCACTATAACCATGATTTATAGTTTTCTTGTATTTTATGGATACAATCGATTTAGGATGAAAAATTTATCTTGATTATAAAATCCACTAAAAAAGTTAACTTAGAAGTGATTCAAGATCGTTTAGATATTTGAATTTGAATAAAAATTTCAAGGATATGAAGAGATTGTTGGTTGGTGCACCTGTACTCAAACTACCCTGTATAGGGTAGGGTTTATGATATACAAAGATGAATCTATAAAGGGTTTGGGATGTATGATGGATGTGAACATAAATTATATACATGTGATGTATATTTATAAAGGATATGTTGATAACAACAAAATATTAACCAGGAACCCGAGACTATGTTGCACCCAATATAGTGTGTGAATTTTTCTAGCACTACAACCATGGCATCTCCTATTTGATTTCTTCGGTTTAATTAATTATGAATGTATTAAACATTTATTGAATTTTTATTAAATATAATAAATTTATTTTCCAATGGAAATAAATTCATTTAATGTGTTGAATATGAAAAACTTGTTTTTACATTATAAGAGGAGTGTCGAGGAGTCCTATAAGTAGGATGTGTGGGGCCAACAAGTCTTGCACAAAAATGAAAAATTATATCATTAGTATAATATAATATCCATCATGAAATCAATGTTATGATAAAGAGTTAATGAAATATAGAGTCTAAGAATACCGAACATTTAGGTTAATGTATCATATTCCCATGCTTTGAAATGTATCATATCATTTTTAGGTTACTTAATGATACATTGAGTGTCAATGAATAATGGGGATTCTACAAGATACTAAATTGAGTTTTAGTGAATTATAAAGTAAAATAATGTACAATGAGACTATATTTTGAGACAATTTATTGTGGTTCAATAATTTTACAATACATTGGCCCAACATATATTCAATTATCAGTTCAAAACTATTATTATATTTAGTTAGTTATTCTTATAACTTTTCAATTGTTTAAAAATTATATGTATCAGGAATTAGAAAATGCGGTTTTAATTCATAAATTAAAGATAAAATGTTTTTATTAAATTAAATTTTTTTATTTAATTATTTATTCCATTATATTATTCATTCATATGATTTTTTATAGAATATGAATACTGTGTATACTTAACTTTATATGAAAAAAATAAGTTTAAAAGATAGAGCCTTTCATTTCTTGTTAATTATGTCTGCATAAGATTTAGTTGTTTTTCTTCCTTAACCGTGGGTTTTTAATTCATATTTTAGATTTATAATAGTTGATGGATATTTTTTGTGCACATTAGTTTTAATAGATATCATCAATTAAATTCTCTCTTTAGTAAAATCGTTTACGGTAGTGGGACTTGGGGTCAGAATACCCACTAGCATGGAGGCTGATACCTTGTTCAATAAAGGTGAGGGGATGGATATTTATCACTCTTGGTTACATCAGGTATATTGTATCATTTTCATATAACTGATTTATATTTATAACAACCGAATATTTCACTCTGTTTTTTCTTTAATTAAACACTATAATTGACACCTTGTTTAACACACAACACCAAACTAAAATTAAACTAAAATATCAATTGGTAAAATATAAATATAAAATATTACTGTTAAATCCTAGGAATTATTTTTTTTGGCATGAATAACATTAAACAATATATTATATATATGAATAATGGATATAAATAATACTTTTGATATGAATTAAATAAAATTAGTATAGATAAAACAACTTGGAAAATCACTCAATACTTACACTTTTTTTCTAAAATTTGTGTTTTAATTCAAGAAAAATAGTATATTATGATAAAATAAATAAAATCATATTGATTATATGAATAATATATTACCAATAAATTAAATATTAATTGATAGGAAATAATAATAAATAACAGCTAACATTAAGAAAATATTTTTTCAATATTAATAGTTTTCCATTATAATTGGTGGTTTCATTTAAATATTGATTTCCTAAATTTTAGAAATTTAATTTTAAAAAATGATGATATTTTTTGGATTAATATTAATAATATATCTTTACGATGTATTTTTATAATTTTTATAAAATATTTTATTTTTAGGTAAATAATGCAATATAACATTTTTTATATTATTGCGAATTTTATGACATTATTAGTATTTGAGTATGAAATAGAAATGTTAGAAATAATTTTAAGACAAAATATTTATTTAATAAATAAATTTTTAATTTTGAAAATGGTTTTTAAAAATTTACAAACCACTATTTAATATTATATAATTTATGATATATTTTTTCATGTTTTTTCTAATACATTTTACATTTAGTATTTTAAAACGAATATTTATCACTTTTAAACAAATAAATAAATAAAAATGAATTCAAAATTGGAAATTATTAGGAACCAAATATAGAGTAAGGTCCATTTTTATGAGAATAAGGATAAAATACCAAGGTAAAAACTAATTTTCGTAGCGAAAACCAAAATAGAAAAAATGAGTAAACTAAGTGCTAAAGGGTCTAACATGTTTAAAAATTATTTTAACTTAATTTCGTTAATTTTTATAGACGTATTCTCTTCTAAAACCCATTATTTATCAATTTTGGATCTAATTTATTTGAGAGTGACTTTCCATTATTGAAATGTTTTGGGTATTTAGAAAAATGCCCCTGATTTTCACTTATAAAAGGGGAACTCATCTCTTCACATCCCCTCACAATCAAAACACTAAATTTATGCCTAAAATATTCCAAAAACACCCATATAAAAAATATAAATATCAATGATTTTATTGTCTTCTAAAAAGAAAACCCTTCAAATCTTCAATTAATTTCATAAAGGATATAATCCACCCAGAGAGGTATATGTTCTTAAACTATCTTTATCTTTCCAATCTCATTACAAGCTTTCAATATTCAATACATTTATTTTTACCTTTTCATAATGATAAAATAATTATTAATATTATAATTTTATGTTACTATAATGTTGTTATATTCATTAACCACAATCCACTTTTTAATTACAAAAAATTAAACTGTGAATCGTGTGTTGTGCTGATTACTACCTCCATGACGCAACACGTTTTTTATTCCTTCTCCACCTTAAAAGGATTGTATTAATAGGTAATTTATTATATAATTATTATATTTGTGGGATATTTTATATTTTTAACAAATAAAACTTATATCTTCTATCCCCAATTCTATTCAAAGCTAAATCGATAACCATGTGAATGTCTGGACTATCACCTCCAATAGATGATTCATTTCTATTTTTTAATTTCATCTTTGACTTACATGGATTTGAATGATAATGGTTTTAAATAATAAATATGATATTTATAATATCAATAATATTATTTTCGGAAAAATTTAAGAACCTATTGATGATAGGATCAACAAATGATGATCATTAATTCAATCATTCAAAATCAGCGTACTAAGGGAAAAATATTTAATTAAAATAATGTAATATTGTTTAACATAAAATAATTTTTGTTATAATTTAATTATAATTATAATATATCAAACTAATAAATACTAAATTATATCATTATGTTACTGGTTTAATGATAATACAACAAAATCCCTTCATAATGATTAATAATAATGGTATGCCATGTTTGGGATAGTTTGACCAATTTTTTAAACAATGCTATGAAATTTTGTCTTGGAAGGTTATAAAAACTTATTTACTATTATAATATTATAAAAATATTTACATAATTACTTGTTTTATGTAAATTATATATAACATTTAACTCATTAATTGAGAAAACACCATTCATAGGTTAAAATTCAATGGAAAATGTTTTTTATTGATATTATAATCTAGGATAAAAACTAAAACGCTATTGAAAGGAAATTAAAATTTAATAAATCATTATAATTAATATTTTTTTAAAAAAAAATTAATGAACATTTAATCATGAAAATTCTAGTAATAAATAATAATGGAATTTCTCCAATTAAACTACTAAAGAAGGTCAAAACTCTAAACACTAGAGGTGTGATAATAGAAACAAGTAACAAATATACATATAGATAATGATTATAAATGAAATGAAACATAATTTTAGGTGGGAATATGGTTACGAAATTAGTAATTATTGTATTTATTTTTTATACAGTAGCTTATAGTGTAGCTTTCTAATCAGGGAATTATAGTCATAGTTTCTTTATCAAAAATTTTAATCCACTGAGACATGTTTATACTATACCTCATACTTCCTTTTAAATTGGGTAAATACAACCCCATTTTATTTTTTATCATGATAATATTATAATTCATGATATTAAATAATCTATTTAATGTTTTAACTCTGATGGAGTTTTGATTCAAAAGTTAAAAAGTTTGTAAGGGATTTTATTAACTCAAATATTTTTCTTGACTCATAATCACTCCTCTTAAAATAAAATTTTTACAGATTGATCTATTATAGACTATGATGATTTAATTTTTTATTTAAACGTTATTTAAATTGAAATAATGTTTCCCAAAAAATTAATCTTCCCTGATAATTATACTATTTCATGAAAATACATTTATATTAAGAGTAATCCCATTTGTTTTAACAAATTTTTCTTTTATAAAGATATTTTAATTCTCTCCAATGTTCAAGTTTCCTCAACGTAAAATCCTTCTATTTTGAAATCCAATGATTCTTTTATTTTATATTATTCATTTTATATAATTTTTTTATTGTCCCTATAATAATATGATTTTTTAATAGATTAATTTTTAAATAATTAAAAAGATTTTCATTACCATGATTTCATATATTTCACTTCTACTTAACATTTTTACAAATGTTTTAAAAAAGTCTATTTATTTATTTTTTTGAAGAAATTATTTATAGAGTATTCAATTCAACTTGAAAAGTATTTTTGAATGTGTCTTAAAAATAAATTCCTTTTTTTAGAAGATATTATGAAATAATTTTTAATAAAACTTATTTTAGTGATTTATTTTCCATTTTAAAAGGATTCATCATAAATGGGGTTATGTTTCATGTTTCAACCCTATATTTTCTATTTTTATGTGATTATTTTGGGTGATCATGTTTTTTGTTTCAAATGATTTTATTTAGGATCTTATTTTATACGATTTGAATGTTTTATAAAACCTATTTTTTTTATTGTGGGTTCCTTATGAAAGGTGAATGATTTCAATTTGGTTGTTTAAGAAACGCGTTGTATTCCTTAAGATCTATAATGTAAGATGACGATGGATTTTATATGTCACACATTATATATATGATTGACGGGTGGTTATACTATAAACAAAATATGAATGGTTCTATTATAAACAATGTAAATGTGTTTATATTATATACCAAGGATGGGTGGTTCAATTATAATCCATGGATGGGTGGTTCTGTTATAAACCAAGGACATTGGTTCTATTATAAACCAAGGAATAATAGTCCCATTATAAAAAATGATGGGTAGATACATTATAAACTTGATATGGGATGGGTATGTTAGATCAATCAAATTATTGGTTAAGATTTTACATATTATTAGATAAGTATTCAAAAATAAATTTTAGTTGCTAGAAAGCATGATCATAAATGTTGTCAATCACGAAAGTAATATTCCCTATGAGTTTTTTTATGAAACACTTAAATGATATTATTAATTATCAGCATATGGTATCATGATATAAGTATTATATTAAATTCTTCCAATACATTTTATAGAGTTTATGTTTCTCTCTTGATATTTTATGTATTTAAGTTATGATGGTATTTACTTTGAAGCTCACTTCTGTTTTATGGTTATCACTTATGATGATATGATATTTTTCTTATGCTGAAGTTTTTACATATTGTTATAAAAAAATACTAGATGAAATTATTATTCAATCATTTATAAGATTCATACCTAATCCTTTTCATATGTTTTCATTCCCCATGTTTTGCGGATGTGTATTACTAATGATATTTATAGAAGATGATCTAGTGTTGTTCCTCTAAGGAGAACTGATCACAATTATTATAAAATAAGATGATTAAGTATTTAGTATACAAAGAAACTTAACCCATCACATAATGGAATAATATTATTTATGAAATTTAATATTTATATCATGTAAAATATTTAAAATAAAAGCACATTTAGATTTGTTAAAAACCCAGAATTTTTGAATGATAATTCTTTCCTTAAATTTTATGTTATATTATTTTATAATCAAAAAAGATATAATATTTTAATAATGATGTGAGTATCATTGAAATTTGATTATCATGTTTCGACCGTTATAATGTTGTTCTTAAATTATGACCATTGGTCAATATGGCCATTGGAAAAAATACTCTTAATAATAGTTTTAACCTTATAATTATTGTTTATAAGAAGAAATGACACATGATAATTAATGTAGATAAAAGAAACGATGGCCTAACCTAGTAGAGTATTATCATATAAAGCTTATTTTTTATAACATTGTAGGGAGGTAGAATCACAGGGTTTCTTTCTTGATCAATCCCAATATGAGCTTTAACAAGTGAGGCTTGAATGAAATCATCTATGGGAGAAGTTCAAGTCCATGGAAATTACAACTTGGGTGATCTTAGATGAGCCACCCAATAAATCTATCACCATCTCAAACCTTTCCCTTAGGATTTATGCATGTGTTATAAGGTTCCATGTTTCAATTCCTTAGTTAGCTAATATATAATCCCTTTTTAAGAATAAAATTGTTTTTCCATCAATCCATTTTTGAGTATCTTTTTTTTTATAAAATATAAAATATTTGATAAATTGATTTTTTAAAAAGAAATTGTAATTTTTAGAAAACTTATAGTTATTATAACAAACTTATGTATTATTAAAAAAATTAATTTAAGGAAATAGTTTTATTAAAACACTATTATTTAAATTTAAATTACTGTTTTTTTCAAGTGTTAGAAATTTTACTATGCATTTTACTAAACATTTTCTACCCTTTATTATTTTTAATAAATAAGGATTTTTATATTTAAAAGTGAAATTTATCATACTTATGTAATTATAATGCTAAAATAAACACAATTTTTTAAATTATAAATTCTAAATCAGGTTAGGGATAATTTATTATAATTTTCCAAAATATTTCATTTTTCAATGAATAGTAAAAATACTGTTTGGAGTTTTAGGTATATTTAATGAAATCATAATTATGTAATAATAATATAAAATTATGGTTGAATTTTTTTGATTAAATATCATAATATGTGTCTAATGTGTTCAATATGATGGGAAAATACTGTGGTCAAGCTCATAATTTTTCATTTACCACTACCTCAGTGTCCAAAGAAATTAATAAACAAATCCTCCTCTTTTGTTTTAAATAACCACCCATTTATCCATTATATTTCAATCCCAATTAATCCTCCATGAAGCACTTATAGTTTTAACTACCATTTTTTCCTCGGTCTCCCAGTGTCCTAAAGTTTTTGTTTTAGGAATGAGTTTCCAAGGTAAGCGAAATATCAAATTCTCATTTCCTTTCATGTTCCCTTTTTATATGGTATGTCTTTTAAATTTATAAACTATGCTCTTATATATTTTTTATTATATACCTTCAATGTATTGAGATAAATTTAGGAATTTTATACCCTTTTACCATCTCTTTGTATCATTTTCTAAAACCATGTATCATACCTGTTATGTTGCTGATATTTTTTTCTCAAAATTCATCTTTTTTCATAGGAAATTATCTTATTTTCTTTTGTGAATACCAAAACCTCTTTATTTAATAAGGGTATTAAACTAGATGTCTAAATTGTCTATTTTATTAGGTTATTAACATACATTAATCCCTATTTCCTTTTTCATGGGTTTATAATGACATAAGGATCTTGTCTTTATGCGCTTTTGTTTAAAAAGCCACGATTTCGATATGAATGCCATTTTTTTATTCTATTTTGATTATTTATGAAATGTTTCATTATGATATATGTGGATAAATTTAATTAATACATATGAAGTTTTATCCATGATAGTTCTCAAAGGCATTGGGTAAAAAATTTAATCTATATAGATAACAAGTTTTATAATACCTTGGTGAATAACCTTGATAATTTTTATAACACCTCAGTGACAATATTTAGTGATATTCTTATGAATCTATAAAATAAAATTTGTAGCCACATTTTCAAGTTATAATTACTTTTATTTTATTTTTTATATTCTTAATTTTCTATTTTTCATTTAATACTGATATTACTCATGTTGTAATTTATTTTTCCTCAAGATCTCATGTAAACAGTTTCTGTTGTTTTCCCTTACTGGCCTATATGCTCCCCCATTAGATTGATATATGTCCCCAGGTTATGATATGTAGTAATTTTACTTAGGATTGACCTATTATGAATACATAAGTTGTACTAGAATAATTATTAAAGCTTTCATGTATTATATACCTTTTTCCAAGAAAATAAACATTAAAAGATCATCTGTTTTGTACAATGTAATTAACAATTAACTAATGGAAAGGTAGGATACCATATTTGGTATCCAATGATGGTGTAGTTATTTGTATAAATTAGGGTTTGAAAATTCTTGGACGAACCTTAGGAATAAGTTACAATATGGGAAAACATTTGGTATTCTGGTTAATTTTTATGTAAGTTGTTTTAGAGTAAAGAAATCCAGGTCTGGATATGAACTAGTAGACATGGTTTTGGATCATATATAACAAGGGGTATAAAATATAACAATATGCATTTTTACTGACTTAGAATAACCTGGTATAGGATAATGGGCCTTACTGCACACCTGGTTTGACACACCTTGGGGATATTATTGGTTAATAAAATGATTTTTATGAACCATTATTAACAAATTATATAATAAATAATTGTTTTTAGATAATAAAATATTTAAGACCTATGTTTTAATAAATTAATTTCAATTATTATTATAAGGTTATTAAATGAAACATATTTCACACCATGGTATTCGTTTTTTTTATTAAATTTTGGAAAAATGAGAAACTGCGTAAATGGTGAGTACAATGGACTAGACATTGAATACCTTTTGATAAAATCCAGAATGGAAAACATCATGTTAATTACGAATCAAATACCAAACGTTACATGGAATAACATGAATCAAATCAAGAGAGCAGATTCACCTCAATGAGAAAAACATTCCGTAGAGTCCTTTATTCATTAATGATAACCGTCTTTTTGTGGATCTACTAACCCCCTGGTTTCTGAAAAGTGAATAAGATATTTAGAAAATATATTTTCTATAATAAATTGTTTTAAATAATAGAATGTTACCCAGGATATGTACCTCTTAGAGGGAGAAGGTGATTAGTGGTGGAAACTAATTAAAAACATGAAACTATGAGGTGAGATTGTTTTAATATAGTGGGAAGAGTTTAGGGGATCCTTTTTCAATAAATATTTCCCATGTTCAATGAAAATGAAAAAAGGGAAGGAATTCATAGAGCTAAAGAGAAAAAGGAAAATAAATCTATGGGAAGCTATGAGATTAAATTTAAAAGACATTCTAGTTGTACCTCTAGAATTTAGAATGGATCCAAATATAAAGGATGATAGGTTCTTCAGTAGACTAAGACCCCAGCTATGGAATAATTATCCAATCGAGACTAAGAAAGATATGAGGATATAGTACAAAGTGAAATAAATTTTGAACAGGAGTTCGAAGAGACTTAATGGCCCTATAAAATGATTGAAAAGAATAGATCAATGGATAAAAATGAATAAAGTATATATAGTCATGGAAGAGTAGAAAATCAAGTGAAACTTTACACATGCATCAAATCTAGGAATAAGCATTCAGGGAACTACTTTCTTAAGAGCGAGAAATATTAAATGAGTGGAATATATAGACATATTTCTTGGAATTGTCATAGTGAGGGGAAACTCAACTTCTCAACAATAATGTCAAATGGAGGATGATGTTGGCCCTACCTAAATTATAATTCGTCAAGTGTGGAAAACATGGTTACTTCTCCAATAACTATCTAATGATGATGTTAATGGATGAGAACCACTATCAAACTCAATATATAAAACTGGATAATGTTATTTCTTTTTCAATAATGAAAATGAATTTAATGATCCAAATTGTGTGGTGGAAGTTACTCTCATTTATCTCTCAAATAAATAAAGTACATTGTTTTAATCTAGTTATTTGAATTCCTTTATTTCCTCTATGTTTGAAAAGAATACAGAATCAATACAAGAACTTCTTGAATTAGATTTAATAGTCAAGTCTCCAAGACGGTTTATCCAATCATCAATAGTGTATATAAACTATACTATTTACCTTGGAAAGCATAATATAATATGAAATATAGTAGTCATTCCCATTCTAGAATTAGACATTATAAAAGGGATTAAAGGAATTCAATGTTTAATGATAATATAAATTACAGAAGGAATGAAATATAAATGGTCTTGAATAGAGAACCCATAATTGTTTTTATATGAGATATATGTTGACCTATGTTTTGTCTAAAAGCACCCTGATAGCCTATTTTAATGAGATGACCAGTGAAGATGATGAAGGAAATTAAAGTATAAAAATTAGAAGTTTCCCCATAATTCAAGAATCCATTTATGTATTTCCCGAGGAGTTACCTAGACGCCCCCTATAAAGATTGGTAGAGTTTTCTATTGAACTCATTTTTGGATCCATGCCGATATGAAATACCCCATATAGAATGGAAAATCTGGATCTCGAGGAATTAAAGAAACAACTCTAAGAACCTTTGTAGAAGGGGTTTATCTAACTAAGTGTATCTCCATGGGGAGAATCTATTCACTTTTTGAAGAATAATTATAAATCATTGTGGATATTCATTGATTATAGATAACTTAACAAGATCATAGTGAATAGAAAGTTCCATCTACCAAAGTTTTATGATTTATTTGACCAGATTCATGGGGCTCAAATCTTCTACAACATTGATCATCTATCCGGTTAACATCAGTTGAGGGTAACGATAGAGGAAATTCCAATTACTCTTTTTTTTGATCAAGATATAATCTTTATGACTTTGTTTTTATACCCTTCATCTTAATTAATGGTCCAACTATTGTATTTGTATTTGATGAATACTGTCTTTGAGGACTACTTTGATAACATTTTGGTAGATTTTCGTGATGATATTTTGATATATTCGAAAATTCAAGTGCATCATGAGGATTAGAAATGGGTTCTATTGAAAAATATGAAAAAGGATATTCTATTTTTAATGTTCAATAAATTTGAATTATGGTTACAAAAATTTTATTTCTTGGGGAGAATTGTAGCCAATGAAGGCATAATAGTTGACCCAACCAAAAAAATGGTTGTGGAGGAGGGGACTCATCCTACAATAGTAATTGGGATTCATAGTTTCCTTGGTTTAGAAAGATATTATTTGACGTTTTTGGAAGCAATTACACAATTTCTAATACACTCACCAAGTTAACTCGAAATGGGGCTATGTTTATCAGGAAAAAGGATAGTTAATAAGGTTTCCAAGAGATAAAGAATTGGTTGGTTACTTCACCCATGTAAACTCTTCCCTCAATCAGAAGAAGATTCATTATTTTTTGTGATGTATCTGTAAAAGGTCTTGGGTGAATCCTCAGAAAAAATAACATGGTGATTTCTTGTGCATCACGACTGTTTAATCCTCATGAGTAAAATTATCCTACCCATGACCTGGAACAAGTTGCATTTGTTTTTGCTCTAAATATATGGATGTACTATCTTTATGGGGAGAAATTTGATATATATAGAAACTATTGAAGATTGAATTATATTTTTACACAAAAGGAATTGAAAATGAGACGTAAGAGATGGTTGGAACTTCTCAATTACTATGACTGTTCAATTAATTATAATTCTAGAATAGAAAACAAAGTCACTTATGCATTATGTAAGAAGGAACATACTGTTGTCGATATGATGAAGGTCCAATGAGATCCTTTGATCAAAGTCCTAGTAAATCGGGAAATAGAAATTGTAAGTGATGGGATATCATCAACCCTATCCAAAATTATTTCTCAACCATAATTATAATTTAAGATCAATAAATATCAGAGAGATGATCCTTTATTGAAAAAGAAGATAGAGGATGTAAAGGGTGGGAAGTTTACTGAGTTTAATATTGATCAAAAATTTTTAAAAACATTTCAAACAAGCCTATTTGTTCCATCTATTCCAGAAATAAATTAATAACTTATGGATGAATAATATAATAAAAAAAATTTATACATCCTAGAATCACAAAAATATATAGGCACATTCATGATCGTTTTGGGTGGAATAACATAAAAAGAAATATTGCTAAACATACTACAAGTTTCTTGATGTGTCAGCAAGTTAAAGAGGGGAAAAATTTCTAATGGTGTATTACAACCACTACCAATACTAGTATGGAAGTGGGAAAATATCACTAGGTAATTTTTTAGTAGTCTCCTAAGATCATCCAAAGGAAACAATGTGATATGGGTTCTGGTGTATCGTCGCACCAGTACATCTCATTTCATTAATATTTGGGAAGATTTATCTCATGAACAACATTCCAAGATATATGTGATGGAATTTGTAAGAATGTATGGGGTACCACTATATTCATGTCTATTAGTGATCCAAGGCTTACATGAAAATTATGGGTAAGTATTCAACATTATCTAAGTACTGAATTGAATTTTAGCATGTTTTATCACCCCTAAATTGATGTCCAATCTGAAAGGGATATTCAGAAACTCAATGAAATGTAAAGTGCATGCTCAATGAAATTTAAATGTGGGTGTGATCAACATCACCCATTATTTGTGTTCTCATAAAAAAAAGATTCCAATTGAGTATTAAAATGGTAACATATGAAGATTTATATGTGAAGATATGTTGAACTCATACTTATTGGGATGAATACGGTGAGAGAAATTTTATTCTGTCTGATCTTGTGCAAGAGATAACACAAAATGTTTATTCCATTCAACAATATATAAAGGCTGCTCAGAGTCAGTAGAAGAGCTATGTTGACAACTATAGAAGTGACTTGGAGTTTGGTGTTGGTGACATTGTATTCCTTAGATTGTCTCCATGGAATAGATTAATACATTTTGGAAAGAATGGGAGGATTATCCCTGGGTACATTGACCACTGCAAAATCCTTGATTATATAGGAGCAGTGGCATATTGGCAAGAACATCCACCAAAAATAGCTCAAGTTCATGATTTTTTCCATGTATCCCTCTTGAAAAAGTACATAACTGACCTTTTACATGTAATGAATCTTGAGGTGGTACAACTGGAACATGACCTCTCTTATGTGGAGAAGCTGGTTGAGATCTGGGACCGCAAAGACAAGGTTCTATAAAACAAGACTACCCACCTTGTCAAAGTGTTGTGGTGTAACCACATATATGAAGAAGAAATGTGGGCAATTAGAGGATAAAATGCAGTAGAAGTACCCACATATCTTCTTAAATAAAAAACATGAAATTTAAGGGATGAAATTTCTTAAGGGGGAATAATGTAATGACCCAAACGTTTTGAATGATAATTGTTTCCTGAAAATGTATCTTATATTATTTTGTACTTAAAAAACGAAAACCATTTAATAATGAAGGGAATATAATTAAAATGTGACCATCAAGTTTCGACCATTTTATGATTGTAGTCTAATTATGACCACTGGTCAATATGACTTTTAGAAACAATATTAATAATAATAATTTTTATATTATAATTATTGATTATAAGTATAAATAACAAAGTATAATTAATGTAGAAGGGAGAAACGATGGACCCAATCTATAGAGTTATGTCATATTAAGTCCATTTGTTAGAAACTGGTTGGGAGGTAGCGTCATGAGGCTTTTCTCTTGAACAAACCTAATTAGAGCCTTAATAACTGATGCTTGAACAAAATCACATATGGTATAAGTTCATGTTAGGAGAAATTACCACTTGAGAAATGTTAGTTGAGTTGCCCCACAAATCTATCACCATCACACGATATACCCTTACATTGTATGTTGGTTTTATAAGGGGGTATGTTTCATGGAATTAGTTACATAATATATCGTTCCATTGTATAATTAAATCTTTTGTTCCATCAATTCATTATTGAGTTTAGTTTTTATTTATAATATGTTGAATTTGATAAATTTATTTTTTGGATAGAAAATTTTGTTTTCAGAAAAGATATAATTATTAAAATAAAATAAGGTATTATTAATAATGATTATTTTAATTAAATAGTATGATTAAACAACACTTATTTAAATTTAAATGATAAATTAATTTCATTTGTTCATGTTTCATTAATTTTACTCTGTATTTTCTATCTGCTATTATTATTAATAAATAAGTATTTTTATATTTAAAAGATAATTTTCTATAACTTATAAAATAATAATGATAAAATAAACATTAGTTTTGAATTTAATGCATCGAAATTAGGTCAGGGTTAATTTATGAGAATTTTCTAAAATATTTTGTTTTTCTATGAATAGTAAAAATACAGTTTTGAGTTTTTGTCATGATTAATGACATGATAATTATGTAATAAGTAATATACACTGATGTTCAGGTTTTTTTATTAAAATATCATAATAGGTGTCCCATTGTTCTAATACCATGGGAAAATACCATGGTAAATCCAATGGTTTTTCATTTACCCCTACTTAGGTGTCCAAGGAAATTAATCAAAAAATCCTCCTCTTTTTCTATAAATACCCAACCATTTCTCCATTATATTTCATTCTCAATTCACACTCCACAAATATATGATAGTTTTACCTCCCAATGAGTCCTCCCATGGTATCCCCAATCCCCATGGTGCCAATATTTTAGTTTTATGAGTTACTCTCCAAGGTAAGGAAAATCTCAACTTTTCATTTCCTTTCAAGTTCCCTTTTATGCGGTATGCCTTTCAAATTTCGAAACTATGTTGTTATAACTATTTTATTATATACCTTTAGTATATTAATATTATTTTGTGAATGGTATACCCTTTTTCACACTCCTTTTTACCATTTTATAAAACCACGTTTCATACTCATTATGATGCCGAATTGTTTTCTCTAAATTTCTCACTTTTTATCAAGAAATTATCATATTTTCTTCTATGTGTACCCAAAATAATTTATATTATAGTTTTATTCACCTAGATTTCAAAATTAACTATTTTATTTTGGGATTAACATAAATTAATCCCATTTAACGTTTTTAGGGGTTAATAATTACAATATGATCATGTCTTTAAAAACTTTTCTTTAAAAAGCCATGAATTTTATATGAAACCTATATATTTTATTCTCCAAGGGTTGTTTATGATATGTTTTATTATGATATATGTGTATGAAATTAATTAATAAAAATTAATTTTCCTTCCTGGTATCACTCCAATGCATTAGGAAACGAATTTAATCTCTAAAGATGACATATTTTACGAGACATTTGTGAATAACCTTGGCAATTTTGATGACACCTTGTTGAAAAATCATGGTGACATGATTATGAATGTCTAAAATAAATTTTTATATAAAATTATATGTTATTATTAATGTTATTTTATTTATTATATTCCTCCTATTATCTTTTTTATGACACAATTATATTCCTCATGTTCTCTTTGATTTTTCGTCAAGATCTCATGTAAACTGTTACCCTTGTATTCCCTTATTGGGCCTTATTCTCACCCCTTATTTTTTTGTATTTCCCCAGGTAGCAAGATTCATTAATTTTACATAGGATGAATATATTATTAATATTTATAATATATTAGAATATTGTTTTAATCTTTCATGTATTATTTATATTTTTTTCTATGAAACTAAATTTTAAAAGATCCTCTGTAGAGTTTGTGAATGGAGGCCTCCGCCCTAGGAGGCGATGGACTCCAGATAGGCCCTTCCTCCCCTGGTGGGGGGAGGGGGATCTTCACCGCTGCTTCCTGGTGATCGCCACTTTGTTCCCTTCTTGGATCCTGATTCCCTGCCCTCATTTCTCTAAATCCCCCTTTCTCCAAAAGTTCCAGAACATTTCGATGGGATCCCGCAGCTCTCGATCTCGACTCAGGAGTTTACAGATGCCTCCTCCTTGCTGAATATGAATTTGATAGCACGATTCAAGCAACGAAGTCCATCCGTGGATCTCTTTGACTGGTTTATATTCGACGGTTGGGGACTTCAAGAGCGAGCCACTGTTGGTCTCCTTGACTCAAGGAATATAATGATCCGATTTGCATGCGAAGAAGATCTGATATTGGCATGGTCTTATGCTCCTAGGTACTATGATGGATCCCATTTTTTTCTCTTCAGATGGAAATACGACTATCATATGAAATGGGATTCTCCGACCATGGAAATTTGGGTAAGTTTTCCTGAACTACCACTTCCGTTTCACAGTCCATCCATTATCTGAATGCTTGGAAATATGGTCAGTCGATATCTTTTCTCTGATAGTAGAACACAGGCAGTGTGTCACCCGATTTCTTCGAGGATTTTCTTCTATGTTGATATCTCTAGTCCTCCAGTTCACTCTTTGTTGATTTTTGTGGGTGAAGAGTTCAGGTATAAACAATTAGTGGTTTTTTAGTCCTGTCTTGATTTCTGCTCCCGATGCCTCAAAATTGGACTTCATCTGGAAACGTGTAGAGGTAGGAAGTTGATTCTGCAAGCTGTCGATGGTGTGCAAGCCGATGTGGTGCCCCGTTATCAGTAGCAACATCAGGGTCTAGCCGATGGGGAGCTGGTGGGGTCTAGTCCCGGTATTGCTGAACATGGCATTGTGAAAGAGTCAGTGGAGAAGTTTGAGAACTAGATAGTTGCTGCTTTGTATGAACGACTGAAACACGATCTGGGGGTCTGAAATCCAAGAGCATTGGCTTCCAAGGGTAGTTTAGAGATTATGGGTGCTAAAATTGAAGGACTTGTGACACATCAAGACACGGCTGATCCCTCAGGTGGGAAAGAGGGCATGTAAGAGTCTTAGAAAGGTGGCTCGGATGAAAACAGTGGAGAGAGGGTGATATTTCTATCTGGGATGAGTTTATGTAATGGTAAAGTGTCTCCAGACATCGAGCTTTCTACTGAAGGTCAATCCAATCATGTTGAACCACAAGTCTGGGGCTCGGAAGACACTAACAAGTATCCTCAATCTAGAAGTCAATGAAGAAATGATTGAAAAAGTATTTCAGCCCAATGCCTCAAATGAGGACATTTTAAGAATTTATGAAAGAAGGTTTAATGTTGATTTCACCGAGGAGCAAGAATTGTAGATAGACAAGAAAGACCGAATCATAACTCGGGACATCAACCAATGCAAAATCACCTTGAAGGAATTCATTCAGATAATGGACAGAATGGTTACTCACCTTGAAGAACTCATCAATGTGGATCCAGACAGTCAGGTTAGTACTCTGCACTGGGAACTATATTGAGTGTCTGACTCAAAGAACCTTAGTCTTGTGTTTAACCATTTTGTGAGCTCTTTCAGAATGTAGTGGTTTTTGTTTTGTGAACCATGGTTTCCCACTTATCTTTAAAGTGGACTTATAATAAAAATATTTATATTGGAGGTGTAATAAAATGGGTTATTACATATATTATATCTATATAGTTGGTATTATATCCAAGGATTTGTTATTTTGAGAGATTAAATAGAATTTTTTTATAATTAAGGTTAGATATCCATAGTTAAAAGTCTATAGTTCTGTCTAATTATAGCTTGATATCCTGAAATATTGGTAATTTATTGAGTAAATGTTATTCCCTAAAAATTAATCCATATCTGGATACTAATAATAGAATCATCTATGCAATAGATTCACCTATGGATACTCATAATGAAAATGGTTGGATGTTAATTGAATCAATCATCATACTGATGCATGGTGAGTTGAACTAATACATCCCACCTAGTTTGACACTCTTGGGGAATATTTTTGGTCAATTTCAATATCTTTATTAACAATTATAATTTATTTATTTTATAATTACCATAAAAGATCAGGTTAAGGATTATTATATAATACACCTTAATGTAACGTAGTTACAACCAAAAGATTTATAGGATTATCCAAATATGAAATAGTTTAAATTAATGTATCATAGATTGAAATAAATTTTTAACAGGGGAAGATATATTGTTATTGAAATTTCATATTCATATACTTTGAATATTTTGTATCATAAAAAATCGGATTTAGTATTCCATTTAAATAGGTTTTTGAAGATAATGCTGATAAAGGTATGTATCCAAAAAAGAAAACTATCCTAAAATTGAATATGATATTATAGTTAAATAATTGATAAACATTGAATAATCATGTTATGATATAAAATGGGAGTTTCCCATTCTAACCTAAGGTATTTAGGTTGATACCATAATTGAAATTAATTTTTCATAAACATATAAAATTAACCCAGGGAGTGGTATTTATCCGTGGAATTTTGGTATATTAAAATAATAATGATGTTTATGTGAATCATATAAGGATTATTCTTAAGTATTTATTCTTTACTGGTTTTGATACTTTTATTAAATTTAATTAATATCCATTTAATGTTATGTTATAATGAGTTTATATTTTTTGGGGATAACAAATTTAGAACACATGATTGAGGTGTTACAGATATCTAGTTCAATATATGATTGAGGTTTAAGTAATAAATAATTGATTAATTTAGAAAAAAATGTTATAGAATATTGGTAACCTTGTGGATGATAATTGATACATGATATTTTGGTGAATTTTATCCCTTTTTCTGATTATATTAACTAGTGTTTGATTTTATGAAGTAGTGGTTGAATATAATAGTTAATTTTTTAGGAATAAAATATTTTCCTATGTTTTATTTTCTTGGAGATTCAAATGGTTTTTTGAAAGGTATAATGTAGAGAATATATTATTAGGGTATAAAAAATCAATGTTGTTTGCAAAAAGGTAAATATCTAGCTTAAATATAGTATTGTATATGTAACATTCGATGTTATATCTAGAATAACCTATATATTAAGACTACCCACCTCTAATTTCATCAGTGTGTTATAATTAAAACTAAAAGGAAAAAATATTTTTTTAAGGGTAATAATGTAACAACCATAGATTTCACGATATATTTTTCGTATGTAAATACTCTGACCGATATATTTCTCCACATGCAACACCGAACTAAAACAAAATCACTATATATGTAGGTAAAATATAAACATTAAATATTACCATTAAAACCTAGACATAGAATTTTGAGGCATGAATAAGAGTAACCAAAATAAAAAATATTCATATAATGAAAATAGTGTCTACTTTTTATACAAATTAAATTCAATTAGTATAGCTAAAAAAACTTAGAAAATAATTCTATACATTGAAACAAATTTTTTAAAATTGGTATCTTTATTTCAAGAAACTATATATATTATGATATAAAATCATAACATATATTTAGAATATGAATAATAAATTACCAATAAATTAATTATTACTTTATTAGATATAAGAATATATAATAGTTAAAATTTATAAATGTTATTTTCAAATATTAATAGTTTCCAATATATTTTCATATTATATTTAAATATTGAATTTCAAAATATAAGAAATTTTCTTTGAAAAAATGAAAATATTTTCTGTATTAATATTTATAACATAATATTAAGTTAAAATTTTGGTATTTTTTTGAATCCTTTGATTTTTAGATGAATAGTTTAATATTATGTTTTCTTCTAATATTACCGCATTTATGACCCTTTTAGTATATAAGAAGGAAACTGAAATTTAGGAACCATTTTTATAAGTCAAAATATATATTCTATAAAGGAATTTATAATTTAAATAATTTTGGTATTAATTTATAAACTTATATGTGACATTTTAGAATTTAAGATATATTTTATTAAAAAATCGTTTTAATACATCTTAATATATTTTTTTAAAATTAATTTTTATCAATTTTAAAAAATTTACCCTAAAATGGATTTTAAATTTTCAATCATTAGGTCCAAATTATATAATACAAACTATTTTATTCTTCATAATAAAGTATAAATTAACAAGTTAAAAACTAGTTATCGTTGTGAAAACCAAAATGGAAAAAATGTGAAACCTAAGGGGTAATGAGACTAAATCATTTAAAATATGTTTCAAATAGATTTTTTGGATTTTATGGATTTTATATCTTCCCCAATCCACTATTTATTAGTGTTAGATCCACTTTCCATGAGAGTAACTTCCCAATATTGAAAAGTTCTGGGTATTTACAAAACTGAAACTCCTTTTCACTTATAAAAGAGGAACTCCTCTACTCACATACCCTCACACACAAAACACTTAATAATAGAAAAAAAATCTTACCAGACCTATCCTAAAATATTCTATATAGATGAATGAA
The DNA here is from genome assembly GCA_963277665.1 of Viscum album. Classification (NCBI taxonomy): domain Eukaryota; kingdom Viridiplantae; phylum Streptophyta; class Magnoliopsida; order Santalales; family Viscaceae; genus Viscum; species Viscum album. The sequence goes on along the minus strand of OY728147.1, from coordinate 406,835,697 downwards.
TTTTTTTTCTTCTCAAAATACCATCATTGAAAGGTCTAATCACTTCAAAATGGAGGCAATCCAAGAGAAAAGGTATAATTTTGCAACCTCTTATTCAATTTTCTATTGGATTATATGATTTCATAATATAATGAGTCTATTATTAATATCCCATACTTATATAATAAATATAATTATTATACTATTTTTTTATTATATTTATCATACATGAATTTACCACCATCTTCTTTTCCATTAAGAAAAACAATACTATGAATTATGTGTCATGTGGATTACTGCCACCATGACATAATGTGTTTTGTTTCATTCCACACCATGAAAGTATTATATTAATATTGAAATCAATATAAAATTATTTTATCTAGGATATATTTTTTATTTTTAAATTAAAAACCATATTTCTCCTTTTTCCATTCAATGGAAAAAAATAGTCAACAATGTGTATGTGTGGACTATCATGTCCATGCGATAATTAATTTACATCTTTCATTTCATATACGCCTTAAATGCACGGCCGTGAGAATTTTTTAAAATGGAAAATATGTTCATTATGATTTCATTAATGTTTTTATGAAAAATTGTATATCCTATTAATAATATGATCGACAAAAGAATATCTTTAATTCAATCATTTAAAATAAACACAGTGAGGGTAAAATATTTAACTAAAATTATTTAATATTATTTCATTTCTATTAATTCTTCTTATTAATCATTTATAATTATAAAATATGACACTAATAGGCACTAGATTTTATTATTGTGTGAGTTTTTTTAGGATTTTTTATCTATATCACTGCATTTTTATCAATAATCATGTTATGTTCTTATTTGGGCTTGGATGACCACATACATGAACAATTCTATGAAATTATGTAATTGATGATAAAAAAAACTTAATTTATTGTATAACATGTTATAAATATTTAAATAAATATTTTTTTGGTTCTATAATGGATACATCGATATTTATTTAATTAAATAAGAAAACACCATTCGTTAGTCAAAATTCACCAAAAGATTTTCATTATTGATTTTATCTTTAAAGAAAAAAAACTATAACACTTATGAAAGGAAATATAAATTAATTAAATAATTATATGTTATAAATTTTAGTAATAAGAATGAAATTTTAACTATAAACAATGTAATAATAGTTAATATGAATAACTCTCTTACTGAACTACTACATACTATCAAAACTATGAACACCTATGGTGAGAAATAAAAACAACTATACAATATACATGTAGATAATGATTATAGATGAAAATTAAAAATATTTTTATATATGAATATTGTTAGGAATTTTTTTACTAAGATATTTATGTTTGTTATAAAGTATCTTAGTGTGCATTCGAATAATAATTATATGTTTGTGATAATGATTATCTACATGTATATTGTATAGTTGTTTTTATTTCTCACCACAGGTGTTCAAAGTTTTGATAGTATGTAGTAGTTCAGTAAGAGAGATATTCGTATTAATTATTATTACATTGTTTATAGTTAAAATTTCATCTATAATCACTATCTTAGTTGAATGCACACTAAGAGTTGTGTATAAGGTTATATTAAATCAATTATATAAAAAATTAATCAAATTTTTATCATTTTAATTGATTTATCATATAAATTGTCTATAAAAACATCTCAATGTTTTGAACATCTTTACATTAAAAACCTGTTTTGTATTCCTATCTATAGGATTAAATTTAAATTAATTTCTTCTATTTCTGTGATTGGAATTTGAAAAAATGGATTCCATATATTGAATCAGAATAATTTATGATTAATTATAAGTTCAACATAGCTTTGAACAAGAATATTACTGAAGGTAAATAATATTAATTACAATGAGTAAGAGGAAAATTATCATAACAAGGGAGTAAACCATAAACATAAGGCCCAAAATGACCTATAAAATTTTCCAAAAGATATTATACTTCCTTATTTAGAACCTACAGTCTATTTTATCAAATTTAGAGCATTATTGGATCCACATTACATGGGAAAAATGTTGGTGGAATTCCCTTTTAAAAAATTTAGAATCATGCCACTTCTCCTCCACTATAAAAATGCACCCACCCCTCCAACTTCCTCACACCCCTACAACTTCCACACACCCCTCAAGAAACATTCGATATACCAATATAAAAACATATATCATAAAAATACCTAAACTAAAAATATAATATTAAATTTTTGTAATAAATCCATCCAAATAAGCCATTTGGTGCAAAACAAAAGGAGTTAGATAAATAATAGGTAGCATCCTTCCTCAAGTTCTTTTGTTGTATTTTCATTTTCTGCCCATAAAGTATTTTTAATCCATGATTAAATAATAAAATCAATTTCTTGAACATAAATTTTTTTATGATAAGGGTTCCACATATACTTACACACACTTCCATATAATGTGTAACAAACTTGTCGTTCATATACGACTAACTGCCACCTTGAGAAACGATGGTTGTTCATTTTCCCTTGACGACCTCTCATGGTAGAGAATTATTATGGAAAAAATATTTATATATTTTATATATGATATTTATAATTTATTTTGTATTCTCTAATATCTATATAACACATACCATTATGCTTTTAATTTATTAGGAATAAGTGAACATCGTTTGCTGAAGTGTGGACTACAGCCTCCTGAAAGCAATGTGATGGGTTAATGCTATACATGGAATATATAAAGGATGTTTTTGATAATCATTTGGGAAATATATAATATAAATATGATAATATAATTATTAATATATATATATAAATTAATTTTCATTCTTTTAAATATGACATTAAAATGGAAGTAACATGCGTGCATACGTACAACCTATCATCTCTATGAATAGTGCATTTCATTTCATATCTCCCAATTTTATGGATTATTATAAATAAATATATTGTGGATATATATGATATTTAAATCATTATTTACATTCTTAAGATTATGAAATCATGATTTAATTAATAACAATAACAAGTAACAAGATTAAACATACTCAACAAACTAGGAAACTAACAATTCAAATAGTGAAAATAATAAATATTATTAAGAAATGGATAATAAGATATTATAATAACATCATTTATGATATTATAAATATGAGTATGGTTCTTGTATAAGTTATTGAAAATTCTAAAACCCTTATACTAGAGGTTAAAGGGCATTTATCCAAAAAGGAAATTCAAGGTAAGGGATTTTCATCTCAATTTTTACATATGTGAGGTAAACGTTATATTCACCGCTTACTTATTTTGTGTGGTTCTCATACTTCCCATTTTTATATATTATATAATGAATTACTTTATATTCATTTTATTTGTAGTTTAAATTTTAAATATTTCATCTAATGGGACTTGTTTTAAAATTTACCAAGTGGTAAATAATTTCATAACTTGAGTCCTTTTCATTGGGTTATATTACTTCGTCGTTATTGAAAATATTACATGATTATATGTGGAATACCTTTTACTATATATTTTTTTTATTTCTACTTGTCCTATATTGATTTAAATTGCACATACATAATATATTTATTAATTTATTCTCTCATCAATGTTATAGTTATTTCATGGGTTTACTTCACAATATCATATTGTTCAGAATTGTTTATTCTTGAATTTAAAACAGGGGAAATTATTGGGTCATTATTCAATAAACCCTTTAATTTTATTTCCTTCTAGTTATGTATGAATATTTTACTTTAATAGTACAATTAACCAATCTTTGGTACTCAATTTTTTTTATAAAATTTTTTACAAAAAAAACATCTTCATTTCCTCATTCATCAGATAACGTGTTTTAATATAAAAACTCTTTTTTATAAAAAGGATTTAAAAAATATTTTCAAACATTAAAAACTGATTTATTACAAAATTTAATATTTGTTTATTTTGAAAATGTTTTCAAAGGAATATTCTTGTGTCTTTATAAACAAGGAATTTTTAGAACCTTTTATCGTGAAAAATGAATGGTATTCTTACCTTGTAAATCATGCTTGGATTTAACCATTGTCATTAATTCAAATATGTGTTTCAAATTATAAAAGGATAATTTTAAAATATTTTTTTAAAGTGAATTTAAAATAAAAGTATTTTCAACATTATTTTTACAATATAAAATGATATTTTCCTCAAAAATATTTTTAAAATATATTTGTATAGTATTTTATTTCATATATGAAAAAACCCTTTATTTTTATGCCACTTGCGATAATTTTTATTGTTATAATATTTTTCCTTCATTATGAAGGTTTATAATTTATTTTACTAAGGATAATATTGGAATTTACTACCATGATTACTTTCAGTCTCGTTGAAATATTCAATTTCCAATGATCACTATATATCAAATTCCAATAATTATCCATATCATTTATAATGGATATGCTTCTTTTCTAAACCGTATATTGTTTTTAAATATGGTGTTTCCTTTGAAAATTATTTTATTGATAGGAGAGATATTGATAAATTTGTATCCTTTACTCAATAAGGATATTTGATAAGGAACATTTTTTATTAAAATTGATTATTTGATATATGAGGAATTCATTGGACATTAATTATATGGGTTGGGGACCAGTTAATGCAATACCTACAGGTTGGGTCCAGTTAATTCAAGCCATATGGGTTTGGGATCATTTAAATTAACACACAATATGCATTGATAGACTTATGAGAAGAAAGTTTCTGGTGAAAAACCCTTGAAGTTCTTTTCCATGTATAATAGATATGTTTCTACACACATACATAAACCATCTTGTGAATGGTCTTGATGGTAGTGGTTCATGTTCCAGATACATGATGTGAAATATTTAAGAATTTCGATTATTTAGATTTCAGTTATTTTAAATATCCATGATATTTTCACATTTAAATATCTCTAGATGAATGAAATTATAAGTATATTAATTAAATAGAATGCGTTTTCAGTTATTTATGTTTCCATACTATTTATGCACTCCCTTTTTAGTTTATTAATTACACATAATTTATCTTTAGTTATCACCCTACTATATTGACTATTCTCATTGATTCATTATTTATTCTTATATACATTACCCTTACTGAAAAATTGAGATCAAATTTATTTTTATTCCCTTCCCCAGATATCCAATAAATTTACTAGGAAATATATGCAATGATATTCTATATTTAATAATGTTTTTCTCAAAAGAAAACAAAATAATGTTGTAATTAGTGTATTAATTTGTAATTTAATAATCATGTTTGAATCTGGTTTACCACAACAACTAAACTCTCTTATCCTTCACGAATTTATTCCTTGTAATCATGCCAATGTAATGGTATTAGTCATCGGCTCCAGGCATACTAGGGCTAGGTCGCTACATCTAACGATAGAAATAGGTTTTATTAAATCTAATATTTCTCTTAAGTCATAATCACTCCCATTAAACTATTATATTTATATATTGATATATTCTAACCTATGATAATGGTATTTAGTATTTCCATATTTTTTATCTGGACATTATTGTTAACACCAATGTATTATTACTTTATGATACACTTGTTTTATTAAAATGAATTTTTGTTATGAATAATCCCCATTTCATTAAACATATTTTTTTTTCTATATCTATGTCTTTACTTCCCACCAAGGTTCACCTTTACATAATGGAAAATAATTTTTTTTAATACCCAATGATCCTTTTATTCCACTATAATCATTTTAAATCCATGGATTCATTATTCTTTTAATGATATGGGTTATTAATTAAGATGACTTAAAAATTATAAAAGACTTTTCCTTATCACAATTTTATTGAGTTATCTTGTATTTGATATAGTGAACTAGCCTTTTCATATATTACTATTACATCATTTTAAAGATAAAAAATATAATAGTATTACAAAGAGATGTAAAAAAGGTTTAGTGTCTTTGGGAAACTAGGACTATATGTAATGATTATAACATCAAGCAAAAAAATTTATTTAAATCCATCTTCTCTAGCTTCTTATTGGAACTTGGCATCTCCTTAGTACATTTAGTCACCTGAGGATATACATAATAATGTGTGATCTAAAATCCCAGTAAGAGGATATATAAGAAGAATATAACAATGGGTGAGCATAACCATAACATAGTCAAAGGATCATGAACACGAGAGGAATCATTAATAAGAGACTTGAAATGTGGAAAAGTATAAAAATGGAACATCATGTCTTAGTGGTTAAAAACCAAAAATACTTGTGAACAAAGCCAGAATGTTTTTCACACATAATTTCACATTAAATCATGAGATTCATCACTTTTCCCAAAGCATTTGAGCTCTATATAATTCCAGGTGTACCTGTCAAATTGAAACATTTATACTGCACAAAATAATTCTAGGGGCACCCGTCACATCATAACATTACCATTTATCATTCATTCCACAATGAACATATATCAAAAAATGAACATAACTATAGCATAAAAATGAATGGGGTTCACCTCATAAGAACACATTCATTAACATTGGTTTCCAAAAATAAAGAGGGAATACCATACATGTTACAAGAACCATCAACCTATAATGAGAAGTAAAAAGCTTGTTCTTAAAAGAAGATTTCTTTTGGAAAATATTTTGTTTGAAATAATAATCATTGAAAAACATTTATATGCCATAAGAGGAAATAAAATGATGAACAAATGATTTTTAATTAGTAAACATATAAAAAAGAGTGAAATAGGGAGAACCCAAAGGATAAAAGTTGTGTTCGAGAATTTCCCCTTACCTTAAATCTCAATGCTTCCTTTGCGTTAATGTAATGTATAACCACATTAGATTAATTAATTAAAAATTCTAGAACCTTGTGTAGATGAATATGGTCCATTATGGTTTCATTAAGTTATTTTATGTGCCTTTGGATGAGTTATAGAGTTTAAAAACAATGTTTTGGGAATGTTTGTTTTTATGGTAGTTCTTGAGGGGTTCACTTGTATTCATAAATTGAAGTGTGGGTAGAACATGGGTAAACATACAGAACATATATTACATGATATTAATGATAATATAGAAGTTTAAATTATATTATAATTTATTATATTATATACCATGTGGATGAATAATTAGATAAGAATTAAATAATGATTGTTTGGGTTAATTTGGGCGGTTTTTCGACCTCAACAATCTTGTTTTGTTTAATCATTTAGTAAAATGTAAATAAGTTACTTATATAACTTCAAATAGGATATAATAAATATATAATATTATGTTTCAACCATAAAATTTTTTTCATTACTATATTTGAATGTATAAATGGAAAAATAAAAAATGTCGTTTTTGTAGGTGATAGATTAACACCATATGAACAATGTTTTCTTCTATAAAATAAAAGAAAAAGGAGACGTGGGCTGGATGGTACAATATCCCATTAGTATCATAAAATACCATTATATTTATGATACAATAGTTACCATACCATTTTTATGAATATAGGTGGGGAGACAATAATAAAAGAACATGAAATTGAAAGGAAATTAAAGGAAATATGAAGAGAAATTGCCTCTTGAATATTTTTCTTGAGATCCTTGTTTAAGTGACCTAGGCATGGTATTTTGATGAGACCAGAAGATCTTAGATGTGGGGGAAGGGGATAAGAAAGATTCTTGGTCAGATTTTGGACAGGTATTGAAGCTTGATAGGTGTGAGAAAATGGGGGTGTGAAGGGTGATTTTTATAGTCGAGGGGAGAGGGTTTTCTTTAATATTTAATTCATTGGTTTTTTAAGTTTTCCCATGACAAGGACTAACGAGTCTTACATGAATAAGAATTGTAAATAGGGCATGTGAGTTCGATATTTGGGTTCTTACATCACCTGTGATGTCAGGAATAGTGGGTTTAAATTATAATGTATTTATACGGTAAATTAATGTATTTTACTATTCACCAAAAATTAAACTATTTCAAAAAATCAAAAAAATACACCCTAAACATTTTTTGATGTTTAGATTTATAAAATGAATTCCATTTTTCAAAAATAATTGTCTAAATTTTATTATTTTAATATTTAATTAAAATCAAAATTTATTATCAAAAACCTGTTTTAAAACTGTCATTTACTTATTCTAAAATATAGGTATATTATAATTTCAACATGAATATTATTTATATATTATAATATGTAAGATTACTATTCATTATGGTATATCCCCATTTATATGAGTATGTTAATATTCATAAGGGTAGGTTAGTAATCACCAAAAAAAATTGTTTTTCTTATTGGACTCCAAATAACTTACTGATTGCAACGGTGTTTGTCAGATTTTCAAAAATCCTAACACCGAAGTGAAAAACATATATTTAATGGTCACCTAGCACTTAGTAGTTCATTATGTTGTTTTTTCATGTGATTTTATGACATATTTATAAGAATATAATTTCCATTTAAAAACATTTGGTCGTTACATTCTTCCCCCCTTATGAAATTTTTCCCTCAAAATTTCACTTTACAAAAATAGGCGAGGGTACTTCTCCTACATCGCTTCCTCCGGTTCCCATGTAGCTTCTTCAAGCATATGGTTCTTCCACTAAAATTTGACAAGGTGGGTTTTCTTGTTATGTAGAACCTTATCTTTCCAGTCCATAATTTATACTGGAAGCTCTTCATAGGAGAGATCATCTTCCGATTGTACCTCCTCTGAGTTCAGTACATGTGAGAGATCAATTATGTACTTCCTTAAGAGTGATATGTGAAAAACATCATGAAAATGATCCATATTTGGTGGAAGTGCAAACCGGTAGGCCACAACTCCTATGCGGTCAAAGGTCTCAAAGGGGCCAATGTACCTTGGTATTATCTTCCCTTTCTTTCCAAACCACATGACTCTCTTCCTTCGTGATATTCGAAGGAAGGATTTATCTCCAACATCAAACTCCAACTCTCTTCATTGGTTGTCAGTGTAGCTATTTCACCGAATTTGAGTGGATTTGATGTGTTTTTGGATGAGTCAAACCTTCTATGCCATCTCTTACACAAGATCAGGTCCAAGTATCTTTATTTCTCCAACTTCATCCAAACATGTTAGAGTTCTACATCGCTTTCCAAACAGAACTTCATATAGATCAATATGAATACTTGAGTCGAATCTATTATAGTATGAGAACTCAACCAATGGGTTATGCTGATATCATCCACATTTTAATTCTAGAGAACATTCTCTAATCATATCTTAAAGAATCTCAATAGACCATTCAGATTGGACATCAGTTAGGGGGTGATCGGCCCTGATGAAATTTAATTCAGTACTCAATTAATGTTGAAGGCTCATCCCGAATTTATATGTGAACCTTATATGATGATTAGAGACAATCGAGAGTGGAATTCCAGGTAGTCTCACCAATTCCTTCACATATATCTTTGCAAGTTTTTCAAGCGAGAGGTCTTCCCGAATAGTGATAAAATGGGCAGTCTTGGTGAGTTGGTCAACCACAACCCATATCACATTATTTCCCTTCGACGTCTTCAAGAGACCCATGACAAGGTCCTTAGTAACATTCTCCCATTTCCACATGGAATAGGTAATGGATGTATCAAACCTTTGGACTTTTTTCGCTCTGCTTTAACTTGCTGACATACCAAGAACCATAAAATCTATTCTGGGATCTCCATATTCATGTTATCCACCAGATGTGTTCTCAGAGATCATGGTATATATGGGTACTCTCAGGATGGATAGAGAATGTTGAGCTATTAGAATTGTCCAATAGCTTCTTCATTATCCCATGTGATGAAGACACACGTAGCCTTATTCCAAACCGAATCACACCAACATCGTCGATATGGAACTCTTGAAGCTTCCCTTCCTTTACTACATTCACCCTCATTTGTATCTCCACATCATCCCTTTCTGCGTTCTTAATCTTCTCTTGGATGGATGGTTGTTCAATCATTTTGGAAAGGTAGGATGTATCCCATGCCCTTATGATTTCTAAATACATATTTTCATATCCAAGAAGAGAGTGTCATTCTCAATCCATAACATGGATAGAGTAGCAAGTTTATTCCTATTTAGGGCATCAGCTACCTTGTTCCTCTTTCCATCATGAAAGTGAATTGAGCAATTGTAATCCTTGATTATATCTAACCACCTCCGTGTATGCATGTTGTGATCCTTTTAAGTGAATATATACTTTATGATCTTGTGGTTTGTGTATATATCACACTTCTCCCCATAATGGTAGTGCTGAAATATTTTCAATGAAAAAATCACAGCTACTAGCTCTAGATCATGTGTCGGGTAGTTCTTTTCATGAATCTTCAACTTCCATGAGGCATAGTCTATCACATTATAATTTTTCTTGAGTACGCAACCCAAGAGATTCATTGAAGCATAAATCTATATCACAAAATATTATCTACGTTTTGGTAGTGTGAGTACAGGTGTTGTGATCGGCCTTCTATTTAGCTCCTTGAAGAGAGCTATGGATTTCTATGACAATAGAGAGCCTGGGCCATTCCACAATCCCCTTACCTTAAATCTCAACGCTTCCTTTGCGTTAATGTCATGTATAACCACATTAGATTAATTAATTAAAAATTATAGAACCTTGTGTAGATGAATATGGTCAATTATGGTTTCATTAAGTTATTTTATGTGCCTTTGGATGAGTTATAGAGTTTAAAAACAATGTTTTGGGAATGTTTGTTTTTATGGTAGTTCTTGAGGGGTTCACTTGTATTCATAAATTGAAGTGTGGGTAGAACATGGGTAAACATATAGAACATATATTACATGATATTAATGATAATATAAAAGTTTAAATTATCTTATAATTTATTATATTATATACCATGTGGATGAATAATTAGATAAGAATTAAATGATGATTGATTGGGTTAATTTGGGCTGTTTTTCGACCTCAACAATCTTGTTTTGTTTAATAATTTAGTAAAATGTAATTAAGTTACTTATATAACTTCAAATAGGTCATAAAAAATATATAATATTATGTTTCAACCATAAAAATGTATTCATTACTACATTTTAATGTATAAATGGAAAAATAGAAAATTTCATTCTTGAAGGTGATAGATTACCACCATACGAACAATGTTTTCTTTTATAAAATAAAAGAAAAAGGAGACGTGGGTTGGATGGTACAATATCCCATTAGTATCATAAAATACCATTATATTTATGATACTATAGTTACTATACCATTTGTATGAATATAGGTGGGGAGAAAATAATAAAGGAACATGAAATTGAAAGGAAATTAAAGGAAATATGAATAGAAATTGCCTCTTGAATATTTTTCTTGAGATCCTTCTTTAAGGGACCTAAGAATGGTATTTTGATGAGACCAGAAGATCTTAGATGTGGGGGAAGGGGGTAAGAAAGTTTGTTGGTCAGATTTTGGACAGGTATTGAAGCTTGATAGGTGTGAGAAAATGAGGGTGTGAAGGGTGATTTTTATAGTCGAGGGGAGAGGGTTTTCCTTAATATTTAATTCATTGGTTTATTAAGTCTTCCCAAGACAAGGACTAACAAGTCTTACATGAATAAGAATTTTAAATAGGGAATATGAGTTCGATATTTGGGTTCTTACATCACTTGTGATGTCAGGAATAGTGGGTTTAAATTATAATGTATTTATACGGTAAATTAATGTATTTTACTATTCACAAAAAATTGAACTATTTCAGAAAATCAAAAAAATTCACCCTAACCATTTTTTGATGTTTAGAATTATAAAATGAAGTCCATTTTTCAAAAATAATTTTCTAAATTTTATTATTTTAATATTTAATTAAAATCAAAATTTATTATCAAAAACATGTTTTAAAACTGTCATTTACTTATTCTAAAATATAGTTATATCATAATTTCAACATTAATATTATTTATATATTATTATATGTAAGAGTACTATTCATTATAGTATATCACCATTTATAAGAGTATGTTAATATTCATAAGGGTAGGTTAATAATCACCAAAAACTTTTGTTTTGCTTATTGGACTCCAAATAAATTACTGATTGCAACGGTGTTTGTCAGATTTTCGAAATTCCAAACACCGAAGTGAAAAACATATATTTAATGGTCACTTAGCACTTAGTAGTCCATTATATTGTTTTTTCATGTGATTTTATGACATATTTATAAGAATATAATTTCCACTGAAAAACATTGGGTCGTTACATTCTTCCCCCCTTATGAATTTTTTCCCTCAAAATTTCACTTTATAAAAACAGGTGAGGGTACTTCTCCTACATCGCTTCCTCCGGTTCCCATGTAGCTTATTCAAACATATGGTTCTTCCACTACAATTTGACAAGGTGGGTTTTCCTGTTGTGTAGAACCTTATCTTTCCAGTCTATAATTTATACTGGATTCTCTTCATAGGAGAGATCATCTTCCGGTTGTACCTCCTCTGAGTTCAGTACATGTGAGAGATCAATTATGTACTTCCTTAAGAGTGATATGTGAAAAACATCATGAACATGATCCATATTTTGTGGAGGTGAAAACCGGTAGGCCACAACTCTTATGCGGTCAAAGGTCTCAAAGGGGCCAATATACCTTGGTATTAGCTTCCCTTTCCTTCCAAACCACATGACTCTCTTCCTTCGTGATATTCGAAGGAAGGATTTATCTCCAACGTCAAACTCTAACTCTCTTAAATGGTTGTCAGTGTAGCTATTTGGCTGACTTTGAGCAGATTTGATGTGTTTCTGGATGAGTCGAACCTTCTATGTCATCTCTTACACAAGATCGGGTCCATGTAGCTTTCTATCTCCAACTTCATCCCAACAGGTTAGAGTTCTACATCGCTTTCATACAGAACATCATATAGATCAATATGAAAACTTGAGTCAAATCTATTGTAGTATGAGAACTCAACCAATGGGTTATGCTGATATCATCCACATTTTAATTCTAGAGAACATGCTCTTATCATATCTTCAAGAATCTCAATAGACCTTTCAGATTGGACATCAGTTAGGTGGTGATAGGCCTTGATGGAATTTAATTCAGTACTCAATGAATATTGAAGGGTCATCCCAAATTTATATGTAAACCTTGGATCATGATTAGAGACAACCGAGAGTGGAATTACAGGTAGTCTCACCAATTCTTTCACATATATCTTTGCAAGTTTTTCAAGCGAGAGGTCTTCCCGAATAGTGATAAAATGGGCAGTCTTGGTGAGTTGGTCAACCACAACCCATATCGCATTATTTACCTTCGACGTCTTCAAGAGACCCATGAAAAAGTCCTTAGTAACATTCTCCCATTTCCACATGGGTATAGGTAATGGATGCATCAACCCTTTGGACTTTTTTTGCTCTGCTTTAACTTGCTGACATACCAAGCACCTTAAAATCTATTCTGGGATCTCCATTTTCATGTTATCCACCAGATGTGTTCTTAGAGATCATGGTACATATGGGTACTCTCAGGATGGATAGAGAATGTTGAGCTATTTGCATTGTCCAATAGATTCTTCTTTATCCCAGATGTTGAAGACACACATATCCTTATCCCAAACCGAATCACACCAACATCGTCGATATGGAACTCTTGAAGCTTCCCTTCCTTTACTACATTCACCCTCTTTTGTATCTCCAAATCATCCCTTTGTGCTTTCTTAATATTCTCTTGGATGGATGGTTGTGCAATCATTTTGGAAAGGTTGGATGTATCCCCTGCCCTTATGATTTCTAAATACATCTTTTCATATCCAAGATAAGAGTGTCATTCTCAATCCATAACATGGATGGAGTAGCATGTTTATTTCTATTTAGGGCATCAGCTACCTTGTTCCTCTTTCCATCATGATAGTGAATTGAGCAATTGTAATCCTTGATTAGATCTAACCACCTACATTTATTCATGTTGTGATCCTTTTTAGTGAATATATACTTTATGATCTTGTGGTTGGTGTATATATCACACTTCTCGCCATAATGGTAGTGCTGAAATATTTTCAATGAAAAAATCACAGCTACTAGCTATAGATCATGTGTCGAGTAGTTCTTTTCATGAATCTTCAACTTCCATGAGGCATAGTCTATCACATTATAATTTTTCTTGAGTACGCAACCCAAGCCATTCATTGAAGCATCACTCTATATCACAAAATATTATCTACATTTCGGTAGTGTGAGTACAGGTGTTGTGATCGTCCTTCTATTTAGCTCCTTGAAGTGAGCTATGGATTTATGTGACAATAGAGAGCCTGGGCCATTCCCCAATCCCCCTTTTTTTAAGGGACTAGAGAAATTATCTCACTTATGATCACATGTCCCAAGATAGTGACTATATTCATCCAAAAGTCACACTTTCTGAACATGGCGTACAACTTACCCTTTCTCAATGTCACCAAAACAAGTCTTAGATGTTCTTCATGTTCCTCCTTGCTCTTGGAGTAGATGATAATATAATCAATAAACACTACCAAAATTTTTTCTAGGTAATGTCTATAGACTCTATTAATCATGTCCATGAAGATTACAAGGGAATTAGAATGTCCAAAGGACATCACCAAAAACTCGCAATTCCCACACCTTGTATGGAAGGAATTATTCTGAATATATTCTTTATTCACCTTTAATTGATGATATTCAAAATGAAGATACAACTTTGAAAAGAATTTATCTCCTCTTAACTGATCGAAAAAGTGTTCAATCCTTGAAAGAGGATACTTGTTATTTTTGGTGATCATGTTGAGTTACTGATAATCGATACAGAGCCGCATTGTTCCATCCTTCTTCTTCACAAAGAGCACTGGTTCCCCCCAAGGTGATTCACTAAGGCATATGATCCCTTTGTCCAATTGCTCTTGCAGCTGCTTATTTAACTCCTCCAGTTCAATTGGATCCATCCTATAGGGACACTTTGAGATAGGAGTAGCTCCGAGTATGAGTTCTATTACAAACACCACCTCATGATCTGAGGGATGTCCGAGTAACTCTTCAAAAAATACATCACTGTTTTCCCACACGATGTGCATTTCCGCATGGTTGGAACTTTCCTTCGACCCAACCATTTGGTAGAATTATTCTTCTTCATAGGGAATCAAAACCCATACATTTTAATGTTTTTTCAAAGGCGATTCAAGATCTTCCTAGAATTTATAGAGTAGAAAGGGATAGTTCGGAATATGAAAAGATATTTCTTTTTCCTAACAACTAATATGTTACCTAGATAATGAGAGCCAATCCATTACCATTATAGCATCAAATACCATGAAGGTAAGTATTAAAAGATTTGCTGGAAGAATATTACCACATATTCTAACAGGAGAAGAGTCAAACACTTGGGCTGTAATGATTGCACCACTTGGTGTTTTTCAAGATATATCTACTTCAAGGTTTCAAGGATTCAATTCTATAGTTCTATCAAAATTTCATGATATAATGGAATGCGTAAAACCAGAATCAAATAAGACTTTTTCCATTCTTGAGTGAATAGGATGTGTACCTTGTAAAACTTTATTATCATGCTAAACTTATGAAGTAGTGATGGCATAATCCCTCCCTTGTTCATTTGGATTTGGTGGCTGTTGATGGTGATTACCCTTAAGAACTCGGGGTTTAGTGCACTGGCCTGAATAGTTCACTAGCTCCATATAGTTGTAGCATTGAACCATGGGTGGTTATCTCCTTTCATCGGCTACATTCTCCTTCTATTTCATGTCTTTTCAAGACACTTAAGCATGGTTTACTTCTTTCAAAAACATAAATCACTTCCCCATCCTTTTGAGGCAGTTCCCACGGTGCAAATTCCCACATTTTTTCCATATAGGTCGTTTTGTTTTCTTCCCACCATTGTCATTAGATCCACCAGCTTGAAACTCCATCTTGTGTTTCTTATCCACATATCCATTGGACCATTCTATAAACTCCATCTCCACTTTGAGAGCACATCTAACAACTTATTCATTACTACCAAAGTCATGAATTTCAAGATCCTTTCAAAGGTGTGGTTTTAATCCACTAAAAACATATCAATTTTTCTATCATTATTGATAACAAAACCCAAAGCGTACCATACAAGCCTTGTGAAATTCACTTCATAGGATGTGACAGATTCCCCCTTTTTTGCTAGAGCTCTATGAATTCTCTCTCCATCATAATTTCAAGAGTTCTTGGGAAATACTTGTTAAGAAACATTATATTAATGTCTTCCCATTGCATCTCTTCAACTTCCTCCCATGGCTGGGTGTTCTTAATCAAATCCCACCATTGGTCAACCTATCCATCTTGATGTTAAACGACTAGAGTCACCTTATCCATCTCAAAATAGTGAATCACAGAAATGATCTTCTCCATGTAGCTGACCCATTGCTGTACAACAAGTGGATCAGACGATTCACTAAACATCGATGGTTGTTGCCTCATAAAACATTCAATAGCCAGTTGCTCCATCTTTGGTGAAAGAGGACATTCCCCATTATTATGGTTATTTTTTATAACCTGAGATAGTTGGGTAATAATTTCCTTGATGTTATGAACTCCACCTCCCAAATAATTGGGGATGTCATTCGGGAAATTGTTGCATTGGCCCTCACATGAGTTATTGGCCTAGTTTCTCCTGGTTCCTAGCATTTTCTAAAATAGAAAAGGTTAGAAAAAAACATATGTCATCAAATCTTTAATAACATATTCATTTGATCAATTTATACTGAAATCATAACATATCGGATCCATATGTAAATATTCTTGTGTGCATATTTGTACTTAGTCTCCTGCTAGAGGTTTTATCTAGGGTTCACTAATCCTAATTCCTAATTTAACAAAACATTGCCTCTGATACCAAATATAGTGACCCAACATTTTATTATATTAATATTAATTCATTTTAAAGATAAAAATCATAACAGTATTACACATAGTGGATCCAATGGTTTTGTGTATTGGGTAATCTAGGACCATACATAACAATTACAACATCAAACATAAACATTTATTTAATTACTTCTTCTATACCTTTTTATTGGTACTTGACCTCTCCTTACTACACGTAGTCACCTGAGAATATACATAAAAAGGGGTGAGTTAAAATCCCAGTAAGTGGATATATAAGAACAATATAACAATAGGTGATTATAACCATAACATAGGAAAAGGATCAAGAACATGCGAGGGAGCATTAATAAGAGGGTTGAAATGTGGCAACACAGAAAAATTAACATCATGTTTTAGTGGCCAACTTCCACACATACTTGTGGAAAAATATATCATCTTGTTCACACATAATTTCACATTAACTCTTGAGATTAATAACTTTTACCAATGCATTGGAGAACTATAAAATTTTAAGCGCACCCATCACATTGAAACATTCATATTGGGCTATATAATTCTGGGCGCACCCGTCACATCATAACATTATCATTTATCATGGATGCCCCAATAAACATATATCAAATATGAAAATAAATAACCCATGAAAAGGAAAGGGTTTCACCTCATTAGAACACATTCATTAACATTTGTTTCCCAAAATAAATTGGGAATAACACACGTGTTACAAGAACTGTCAACGTTGAAGGATAAGTAAAAGGCTTATTCTTAAAAAAATATTTCTTTTTGAAAACATTTTTTTTGACATAAAAACCAGTTAAAAAGATTTATATCCAAGAAAAGTTATGCGAATTATGAAAAAATGATTTTTATTAAGTAACCATATGAAAAAAGAGTGAAAGAGGGAGAACTTGAAGGATGAAAGTTGGGTTCGAGAATTTCCCCTTACCTTATATCTGAACATTTACTTCCCTTTAATGTTCAATATAACCATATTAGATTCATTAATTAATGATTCTAGAACCATGTGTACATTAATAGGGTTTATTATGGTTTAATTAAGTTATTTTATGTGCCTTTGAATGTGTTATAGAGTTAAAAAACATTGTTTGGGATTGTTTGTTTTTATGGTTTATATTGAGCAGTTCACTTGTATTCATAAATTGATGTTCCGGTAGAACATGGGTAAACATCCATAACTGATATTACATGATATTAATGATATAACAAGAGTTTAAATGATCTTATAATGGATTATATTATATACCATGGGGATGAATCATTAGATAAGAATTAAATGATGATTCTTTGGGTTAATTTGGGAGGCTTTTCGACCACAAAGATTGTGTTTTGTTTAATCATTTTGAAATATGTAAATAAGTTACATCAAGAACATAAAATAAGAAATAATACATATATAATATTATATTTCATCCAGAAAAATGGTTTCATGACCAGATCTGAAGGTAGAAATGGAAAAAAGAAAACATGTCGTTCTTGAAGGTGATATATTAACACCTTACGAACATCATTTTCTTTTATAAAATAAAAGGAAGAGGTTAAAGGGTTTGGAAGGTATAATATAACATTAGTATCATAAAATTATAGCATATTTATGATAATGGAGTAACCATACCATGTGGACGAAGATATGTGGGGATAGAAAAAGAAAAGAACTTGAAATTGAAAGGAAATTAAAGGAAAGAGGAAGAGAAATTACCTCTTGAATCCTCTTTAAGGGACCTAGGCTTGGAATTTTGATGAGACCAAAAGCTCTTGGACGTTGGGGAAGGGGCTAGGGAATATTATTGGTCAGATTTTAGTTAAGTATTGAAGCTTGATAGGTTTGAGGAAATTAGGGTGTGAAGGGTGGCATTAATAGGGGAGGGGGGGGGGATTTTCTTAATATTTAATTCATTAGTTTATTAATTTCCCCATAAGATAAAGAATAATGAGACATCCATGAACAATAATAGTAAATGGGGAATTTGAGTTCATGATTTGGATACTTACATTACTTTTGATATCAGTAATAGTGTGTTTAAATTATATATGATATTTATAATTTATTTTGTATTCTTTAATATCTATATAACACATACCATTATGCTTTTAATTTCATAGGAATAAGATAACATCGTTTGCCGAAGTGTGGACTACAGCCTCCTGAAAGCAATGTGATGGGTTAATGCGATACATGGAATATATAGAGGATGTTTTTGATAATCCTTTGGGAAATATATAATATAAATATGATAATATAATTATTAATATATATATATATATATCAATTAATTTTAATTCTTTTAAATATGACATTAAAATGAAAGTAACATGCGTGCATACGTACGACCTATCATCTCTATGAACAGTGCATTTCATTTCATATCTCCTAATTTTATGGATTATTATAAATAAATATATTGTGGATATATATGATATTTACATCATTATTTACATTCTTAAAATTATGAAATCATGATTTAATTAATAATAACAACAAGTAACAAGATTAAACATACTCAATAAACTAGGAAACTAACAATTAAAATAGTAAAAATAATAAATATTACTAAGAAATGGATAATAAGATATTATAATAAGATAATTTATGATATTATAAATATGAGTATGGTTCTTGTATAAGTTATTGAAAATTATAAAACCCTTATACTAGAGGTTAAAGGGTGTTTATCCAAAAAGGAAATTCAAGGTAAGGGATTTTCATCTCAATTTTTACATATGTGAGATAAACGTTATATTCACCGCTTACTTATTTTGTGTGGTCCTCATACTTCCTATTTTTATATATTATATAATGAATTATTTTATATACATTTTATTCTTAGTTTAAATTTTAAATATTTCATCTAATGGGACTTGTTTTAAAATTTAGCAAGTGGTAAAGAATTTCATAACTTGAGTCCTTTTTATTGGATTATATTACTTCCTCGTTATTTAAAATATTACATGATTATATGTGGAATACCGTTTACTAGATATTTTTTTATTACTACTTGTCCTATATTTATTTTCATTTCACATACATAATATATTTATTAATTTATTCTCTCATCAACGTTATAGTTATTTCAAGGGTTTACTTCACAATATCATAATTTTTAGAATTTTTTATTCTTGAATTTACAACAGGGGAAATTATTGGGTCATTATTCAATAAACCCTTTAATTTTATTCCCTTCTAGTTATGTATGAATATTTTACTGTAATAGTATAATTACCCAATCTTTGGTACTCAATTTTCTTTATAAATTTTTTTACAAAAAAAACATCTTCATTTCACTCATTCATCAGATAACGTGTTTTAATTTGAAAACTGTTTTTTATAAAAAGGATTTAAAAAATCTTTTCAAACTTAAAAAACTGATTTATTACAAAATTTAAACATTTTTTATTTTGAAAATTTTTTCAAAGGAATATTATTGTGTCTTTATAAACAAGGAATTTTTAGAACCTTTTATCGTGAAAAATGAATGGTATTCTTACCTTGTACATCATGCTTGGATTTAACCATTGTCATTCATTAAAATATTTTTTTTCAAATTATAAAAGGATAATTTTAAAATATTTTTTTAAAGTGAATTTAAAATAAAAGTATTTTCAACATTATTTTTACAATATAAAATGATATTTTCCTCAAAAATATTTTTAAAATATATTTGTATAGTATTTTATTTCATATATGAAAAAACCTTTTATATTTATGCCACTTGCGATAATTTTTATTGTTATAATATTTTTCCTTCCTTATGAAGTTTTATAATTTCTTTTACCAAGGATAATATTGGAATTTACTACTATGAATACTTCCATTCCCGTTGAAATATTCAATTTCCAATGATCACTATATATCAAATTCCCATAATTATCCATATCATTTATAATGGATATGTTTCTTTGCTAAACCGTATATTGTTTTTAAATATGGTGTTTACTTTGAAAATTATTTTATTGGTAGGAGAGATATTGATAAATATGTATCCTTTACTCAATAAGGATATTTGATAAGGCACTTTTTTTATTAAAATTGATTATTTTATATATGAGGAATTCATTGGACATTAACTATATGGGTTGGGGACCAGTTAATGTAATACCTACAGGTTGGGTCCAGTTAATTCAAGCCCTATGGGTTTGGGATCATTTAAATTAATACACATTATGCATTGATAGACTTATGAGAAGAATGTTTCTGGTGAGAAACCCTTGATGTTCTTTTCCATGTATAATAGATAGGTTTCTACACACATACATAAAACATCTTGTGAATGGTCTTGATGTTATTGGTTCATGTTCCAGATACATGATGTGAAATATTTAAGAATTTCGATTATTTAGAATTCAGTTATTTTAAATATCCATGATATTTTCACATTTAAATATCTCTAGATGAATGAAATTATAAGTATATTAATTAAATAGGATATGGTTTCAGTTATTTATGTTTCCGTACTATTTATGCACTCCCTTTTTAGTTTATTAATTACACATAATTTGTCTTTAGTTATCACCCTACTATATTGAATATCCTCATTGATTCATTATTTATTCTTATATACATTACCCTTACTGAAAAATTGAGATCAAAATTATTTTTATTCCCTTTCCCAGATATCCAATAAATTTACTAAGAAATATATGCAATGATATTCTATATTTAATATTTTTTTTATCAAAAGAAAACAAAATAATGTTGTAATTAGTGTATTAATTTGAAATTCAAGAATCATGTTTGTATCTGGTTTACCACAACAAATAAACTCTCTTATCCTTCATGAACTTATTCCTTGTAATCATTCCAATGTAATGGTAGTAGTCATCGGCTCGAGGCATACTAGGGCCAGGTCGCTACATCTAATGATAGAAATAGGTTTTATTGACTCAAATATTTCTCTTAAGTCATAATCACTCCCATTAAACTATTATATGTATATATTGATATATTCTATCCTATGATAATGCTATTTAGTATTTCCATATTTTTTATCTGGACATTATGGTTAACACCAATTTATTATTACTTTATGATACACTTGTTTTATGAAAATGAATTTTTGTTATGAATAATCCCCATTTCATTAAACATATTTTCTTTCAATATCTATGTCTTTACTTCCCACCAAGGTTCACCTTTAAATAATAGAAAATAATTTTTTTAAAACCCAATGATCCTTTTATTCCCCTATAATCATTTTAAATCCATGGATTCATTATTCTTTTAATGATATGGGTTATTAATTAAGATGACTTAAAAATTATAAAAGGCTTTTCCTTATCACAATTTTATTGAGTTATCTTGTATTCGATATAGTGAACCAGCCTTTTCATATATTACTATTACATAATTTTAAAGATAAAAAATATAATAGTATTACACAGAGATGTACAAAAGTTTTAGTTTATTTGGGAAACTAGGACTATATGTAATAATTATAACATCAAGCATAAAAATTTATTTAATTCCGTCTTCTCTAGCTTCTTATGGGAACTTGGCATCTCCTTAGTACATGTAGTCACATGAGGATATACATAATAATGTGTGATCTAGAATCCTAGTAAGAGGATATATAAGAAGAATATAACAATGGGTGAGCATAACCATAACATAGTCAAAGGATCATGAAGACGAGAGGAATTATTAATAAGAGACTTTAAATGTGGCAAAACATAAAAATGGAACATCATGTCTTAGTGGTTAACTACCAAACATACTTGTGAACAAAGCCAGAAACTTTTTCACACATAATTTCACATTAAATAATGAGATTCATCACTTTTCCCAAAGCATTGGAGCTCTATATAATTCCAGGTGCACCTGTCAAATTGAACCATTTATATTGCACTAAATAATTCCAGGCGCACCCATCACATCATAACATTATCATTTATCATTAATTCCACAATGAACGTATATCAAAAATGAACATAACTATCCCATAAAAATGAATGGGGTTCACCTCATAAGAGCACATTCATTAACATTGGTTTCCAAAAATAAAGAGGGAATACCATACATGTTACAAGAACCGTTAACCTTGAATGAGAAGTAAAAAGTGTGTTCTTAAAAGAAGAGTTCTTTTGGAAAATATTTTGTTTGACATAATCATCATTGAAAAACATTTATATCCCATAAGAGGAAATAAACTGATGAAGAAATTATTTTTAAGTAGTAACCATATAAAAAAAAGTGAAATAGAAAGAACCCAAAGGATAAAAGTTGTGTTCGATAATTTCCCCTTACCTTAAATCTCAACGCTTCCTTTGCGTTAATGTCATGTATAACCACATTATATTAATTAATTAAAAATTATAGAACCTTGTGTAGATTAATATGGTCCATTATGGTTTCATTAAGTTATTTTATGTGCCTTTGGATGAGTTATAGAGTTTAAAAACAATGTTTTGGGAATGTTTGTTTTTATGGTAGTTCTGGAGGGGTTCACTTTTATTCATAAATTGAAGTGTGGGTAGAACATGGGTAAACGTACAGAACATATATTACAAGATATTAATGATAATATAGAAGTTTAAATTATCTTATAATTTATTCTATTATATACAATGTGGATAAATAATTATATAAGAATTAAATGATGATTGTTTGGGTTAATTTGGGCGGTTTTTCGACCTCAACAATCATGTTTTGTTTAATCATTTAGTAAAATGTAAATAAGTTACTTATATAACTTAAAATAGGACATAAAAAATATATAATATTATGTTCCAACCCTAAAAATGTTTTCATTACTACATTTTAATGTATAAATGGGAAAATAAAAAATTTCGTTCTTGAAGGTGATAGATTAACACCATACGAACAATGTTTTCTTTTATAAAATAAAAGAAAAAGGAGACGTGGGTTGGATGGTACAATATCCCATTAGTATCATAAAATACCATTATATTTATGATACTATAGTTACCAAACCATTTGTATGAATATAGGTGGGGAGACAATAATAAAAGAACATGAAATTGAAAAGAAATTAAAGGAAATATGAAGAGAAATTGCCTCTAGAATATTTTTCTTGAGATCCTTCTTTAAGGGACCTAGGCATGGTATTTTGATGAGAACAAGAGATCTTAGATTTGGGGGAAGGGGATAAGAATGATTCTTGGACAGATTTTGGATAGGTATTGAAGCTTGATAGGTGTGAGAAAATGGGGGTGTGAAGGGTGATTTTTATAGTCGAGGGGAGAGGGTTTTCCTTAATATTTAATTCATTGGTTTATTATGTTTTCCCAAGACAAGGACTAACGAGTCTTACATGAATAAGAATTGTAAATAGGGCATGTGAGTTCGATATTTGGGTTCTTTCATCACTTGTGATGTCAGGAATATTGGGTTTAAATTATAATGTATTTATACGGTAAATTAA
The DNA here is from genome assembly GCA_963277665.1 of Viscum album. Classification (NCBI taxonomy): domain Eukaryota; kingdom Viridiplantae; phylum Streptophyta; class Magnoliopsida; order Santalales; family Viscaceae; genus Viscum; species Viscum album. The sequence continues at coordinate 406,811,525 of OY728147.1, read as the reverse complement.
TGTATTTTACTATTCAAAAAAAATTCAAATATTTCAGAAAATAAAAAAAATTCACCCTAACCATTTTTTTATGTTTAGAATTATAAAATGAAGTACATTTTTCAGAAATAATTTTCAAAATTTTATTATTTTAATATTTAATTAAAATCAAAATTTATTATCAAAAACCTGTTTTAAAACTATCATTTACTTATTCTAAAATATAGGTATATCATAATTTCAACATGAATATTATTTATATATTATTATATGTAAGAGTAATATTCATTATGGTATATAACCATTTATAAGAGTATGTTAATATTCATAAGGGTAGGTTAATAATCACCAAAAATGTTTTTTTGCTTATTAGACTCCAAATAACTTACTGATTGCAACGGTGTTTGTCAGATTTTCGAAATTCCAAACACCGAAGTGAAAAACATATATTTATTGGTCACTTAGCACTTAGTAGTTCATTATGTTGTTTTTTCATGTGATTTTATGACATATTTATAAGAATATAATTTCCATTAAAAAACATTGGTTCGTTACATTCTTCCCCCCTTATGACCTTTTTCCCTCAAAATTTCACTTTACAAAAACAGGTGAGGGTACTTCTCCTACATCGCTTCCTCCGGTTCCCATGTAGATTCTTCAAAAATATGGTTCTTCCACTAAAATTTGACAAGGTGGTTTTTCTTGTTGTGTAGAACCTTTTCTTTCCAGTCCATAATTTATACTGGATGCTCTTCATAGGAGATATCATCTTCCGGTTGTACCTCCTCTGAGTTCAGTACATGTGAGAGATCAATTATGTACTTCCTTAAGAGTGATATGTGAAAAACATCATGAAGATGATCCATATTTTGTGGAAGTGAAAACCGGTAGGCCACAACTCCTATGCGGTCAAAGGCCTCAAAAGGGCCAATGTACCTTGGTATTAGCTTCCCTTTCTTTCCAAACCACATGACTCTCTTCCTTCGTGATTTTCGAAGGAAGGGTTTATCTCCAATGTCAAACTCCAACTCTCTTCAATGGTTGTCAGTGTAGCTATTTGGCCGACTTTGATTAGATTTGATGTGTTTCTGGATGAGTCGAACCTTCTATGTCATCTCTTACACAAGATCGGGTCCAAGTATCTTTCTTTCTCCAACTTCATCCCAACAGGTTAGAGTTCTACATCGCTTTCCATACAGAACTTCATATAGATCAATATGAATACTTGAGTCGAGTCTATTGTAGTACGAGAACTCAACCAATGGGTTATGCTGATATCATCCACATTTTAATTCTAGAGAACATTCTCTTATCATATCTTCAAGAATCTCAATAGACCTTTCAGATTGGACATCAGTTAGGGGGTGATATTCCCTGATGAAATTTAATTCAGTACTCAATGAATGTTGAAGGCTCATCCCAAATTTATATGTGAACCTTGGATCTTGATTAGAGAAAACCGATAGTGGAATTCCAGGTAGTCTCACCAATTCCTTCACATATATCTTTGCAAGTTTTTCAAGAGAGAGGTCTTCCTGAATAGTGATAAAATGGGCAGTCTTGGTGAGTTGGTCAACCACAACCCATATCGCATTATTTCCCTTCAACGTCTTCAAGAGACCCATGACAAAGTCCTTAGTAACATTATCCCATTTCCACATGGGTATAGGTAATGGATGAATCAACCCTTTGGACTTTTTTCGCTCTGCTTTAACTTGCTGACATACCAAGCACCTTAAAATCTATTCTGAGATCTCCATTTTCATTTTATCCACCAGATGTGTTCTCAGAGATCATGGTACATATGGATACTCTCAGGAAGGATAGAGAATGTTGAGCTATTTTCATTGTCCAATAACTTCTTCTTTATCCCAGGTGATGAAGACACACATAGCCTTATTCCAAACCGAATCACACCAACATCGTCAATATGGAACTCTTGAAGCTTCCCTTCCTTTACTACATTCACCCTCTTTTGTATCTCTACATCATCCCTTTGTACTTTCTTAATCATCTCTTGGATGGGTGGTTGTGCAATCATTTTGGAAAGGTAGGATGTATCCCCTGCCCTTATGATTTCTAAATACATCTTTTCATATCCAAGAAGAGAGTGTCATTCTCAATCCATAACATGGATAGAGTAGCAAATTTATTTCTATTTAGGGCATCAAATACTTTGTTCCTCTTTCCATCATGATAGTGAATTGAGCAATTGTAATCCTTGATTAGATCTAACCACCTCCGTTTATGCATGTTGTGATCCTTTTTGGTGAATATATACATTATGCTGTTGTGGTTGGTGTATATATCACACTTCTTTCCATAATGGTAGTGCTGAAATATTTTCAATGAAAAAATCACAGCTACTAGCTATCGATCATGTGTCGGGTAGTTCTTTTCATGAATCTTCAACTTCAATGAGGCATAGTTTATCACATTATAATTTTTCTTGAGTACGCAACCCAATCCATTCATTGAAGCATCACTCTATATCGCAAAATGTTATCTACGTTTCGGTAGTGTGAGTACAGGTGTTGTGATCAACCTTCTATTTAGCTCCTTGAAGAGAGCTATGGATTTCTGTGACAATAGAGGGCCTGGGATATTCCCCAATCCCCCTTTTTTAAGGGTCAAGAGAAATTATCTCACTTATGATCACATGTCCCAAGATAGTGACTTTATTCATCCAAAAGTCACACTTTCTGAACTTGGCGTACAACTTCCCCTTTGTCAATGTCACCAAAACAAGTCTTAGATGTTCTTCATGTTCCTCCTTGATCTTGGAGTAGATGAGAATATAATCAATAAACATTACCAAAAATTTTTCTAGGTAATGTCTACAGACTCTATTAATTCTGTCCATGAAGATTACAAGGGAATTAGAAAGTCCGAAGGACATAACCAAAAACTCACAGTTCCCACACCTTGTATGGAAGGAATTCTTCTGAATATCTTCTTTATTCACCATTAACTAATGATATTCAAAATGAAGATAAAACTTTAAAAAGTATTTAACTCCTCCTAACTGATCGAACAAGTGTTCAATCCTTGAAAGAGGATACTTGTTATTTATGGTGATCATGTTGAGTTCCTAATAATCGATACAGAGTCGCATTGTTCCATCCTTCTTCTTCACAAAGAGCTCTGGTTCCCCCCAAGGTGATGCACTAGGGCATATGATCCCTTTGTCTAGTTGCTCTTGCAGCAGCTTATTTAACTCCTCCAGTTCAATAGGAGCCATCCTATAGGGACACTTTGAGATAGGAGTAGCTCTGAGTATGATTTCTATTACAAACACCACCTCATGATCCGAGGGATGTCCGAGTAACTCTTCAAAAAATACATCACTGTTTTCCCACACGATGTGCATTTCCGCATGGTTGGAACTTTCCTTCGACCCAACCATTTGGTAGAAGTACGCTTCTTCATAGGGAATCAAAACCCACACATTTGAATGTTTTTTCAAAGGCGATTCAAGATATTACTAGAATTTATAGAGCAGCAAGGGATAGTTCGGAATATGAAAAGATATTTCTTTTTCCTGACAACTGATATGTTCTCTAGATAATGAGAGCCAATCCATTACCATTATAGCATCAAATACCATAAAGGTAAGTATTAAAAGATTTGATGGAAGAATATAACCACATATTATAATAGGAGAAGAGTCAAACACTTGGGCTGTAATGATTGCACCACTTGGTGTTTTTCAAGATATATCTACATCAAGTTTTCAGGGATTCAATTCTATAGTTCTATCAAAATTTCTTGATATAAAGGAATGCGTAAAACCAGAATCAAATATGACTTTTTCCATTATTGAGTGAATAGGATGTGTACCTTGTACAACTTCATTATCATGCTAAACTTATGCAGTAGTGATGGCATAAGCCCTCCCTTGTTCATTTGGATTTGGTGGCTGTTGATGGTGATTACCCTTATGAACTCGGGGTTTAGTGCACTGGCTTGAATAGTTCCCTAGCTCCCTATAGTTGTAGCATTGAACCATGGGTGGTTCTCTCCTTTCATCGGCTACATTCTCATTTTATTTCATGTCTTTTCTTGACTCTTAAGCATGGTTTAATTCTTTCACAAACTTAAATCACTTACCCATCCTTTTGAGACAGTTCCCACGGTGCAAATTCCCACATTTTTTCCATATAGGGCGTTGTGTTTTCTTCCCACCATTGTCATTAGATCCACCAGCTTAAAACTCCAACTTGTGTTTCTTATCCACATATCCATTGGAACATTATACAAACTCCATCTCCACTTTGAGAACACATCTAACAACTTATTCATTACTACCAAATTCATGAATTTCAAGATCCTTTAAAAGGTGTGGTTTGAATCCACTAAAAACATATGAATTTTTCTATCATTATTGATAACAAAACCCAAAGCGTACCACACAAGCCTTGTGAAATTAACTTCGTAGGATGTGACAGATTCCCCTTTTTTTCCTAGAGCTCTATGAATTATCTCTCCATCATAATTTGAAGAGTTCTTGGGAAATACTTGTTAAGAAACATTGTATTAATTTCTTCCCATTGCATCTCTTCAACTTCCTCCCATGGCTTGGTGTTCTTAATGAAATCCCGCCATTGGTCAAACTATCCATATTGATGTTAAACGACTAGAGTCACCTTATCCATCTCAAAATAGTGAAGCACAGAGATGATCTTCTCCATGGAGTTGACCCATTGCTGTACAACAAGTGGATCAGAAGATTCACTAAATGTCGGTGGTTGTTGCCTCATAAAACATTCAATAGCCAGTTGCTCCATCTTTGGTGAAGGAGGAAATTCCCCATTATTATGGTTATTTTTTATAACCTGAGATAGTTGGGTAATAATTTCCTTGATGTTATGAACTCCACCTCCCAAATAATTGGGGATGTCATTCGAGAAATTGTTGCATTGTCCCTCACATGAGTTATTGGCCTGGATTCTCCTGGTTCCCACCATTTTCTAAAATAGAAAAGGTTAGAAAAAAACATAAGTCAACAAATGTTTAATAACATATTCATTTGATCAATTTATAATAAAATTATAACATATCGGATCCCTATGTAAATATTATTGTGTGCATATTTGTACTTAGTCTCATGCTAGAGGTTTTATCTAGGGTTCACTAATCCTAATTCCTAATTTAACAAAACCTTGCCTCTGATACCAAATATAGTGACCCAGTATTTTGTTATATTACTATTAATTCATTTTAAAGATAAAAATCATAACAGTATTACACATAGTGGATCCAAAGGTTTTGTGTATTGGGTAAACTAGGACCATACATAACAATTACAACATCAAACATAAACATTTATTTAATTCCTTCTTTTATACCTTTTTATTGGCACTTGACCTCTCCTTACTACACGTAGTCACCTGAGAATATACATAAAAAGGGGTGAGTTAAAATCCTAGTAAGTGGATATATAAGAACAATATAACAATAGGTGATTATAACCATAACATAGGAAAATGATCAAGAACATGAGAGGAAGCATTAATAAGAGGGTTGAAATGTGGCAACGCAGAAAAATTAAACATCATGTTTTAGTGCCCAAATTCCACACATACTTGTGAAAAAATATATCATCTTGTTCACAAATAATTTCACATTAACTCTTGAGATTAATCACTTTTACCAATGAATTGGAGAACTATATATTTTTAAGCGCACCCATCACATTGAAACATTCATATTGCGCTATATAATTCCGGGTGCACCCGTCACATCATAACATTATCATTTATCATGGATGCCCCAATAAACATATATAAAATACGAAAATAAATAACCCATGAAAAGGAAATGGTTTCAACTCATTAGAACACATTAATTAACATTGGTTTCCCAAAATAAATAGGGAATAACATACATGTTACAAGAACTGTCAACCTTGAATGATAAGTAAAAGGCTTATTCTTAAAAGAATATTTCTTTTGGAAAAATTTGTTTTGACATAAAAACCAGTTAAAAACATGTATATCCATGAAAAGTTATGAGAATTATGAAAAAATGATTTTTATTGAGTAACCATATGAAAAAAAGAGTGAAAGAGGGAGAACCTGAAGGATGAAAGTTGGGTTCGAGAATTTCCCCTTACCTAATATCTGAACGTTTACTTCCCTTTAATGTTCAATATAACCACATTAGATTAATTAATTAATGATTCTAGAACCATGTGTACATTAATATGGTTTATTATGGTTTAATTAAGTTATTTTATGTGCCTTTTAATGTGTTATAGAGTTTAAAAACATTGTTTGGGATTGTTTGTTTTTATGGTTTATATTGAGCAGTTCACTTGTATTCATAAATTGATGTTCAGGTAGAACATGGGTAAACATCCATAACTGATATTACATGATATTAATGATATAACAAGAGTTTAAATGATCTTATAATTGATTATATTATATACCATGGGGATGAATCATTAGATAAGAATTAAATGATGATTCTTTGGGTTAATTTGGGCGGCTTTTCGACCACACCGATTGTGTTTTGTTTAATCATTTTGAAATATGTAAATAAGTTACATCAAGAACATAAAATAAGAAAGAATAAATATATAATATTATATTTCATCCATAAAAATGTTTTCATGACCAGATATGAAGGTAGAAATGGAAAAAAGAAAACATGTCGTTCTTGAAGGTGATATATTAACACCTTACGAACATCATTTTCTTTTATAAAATAAAAGGAAGAGGATAAAGGGTTTGGAAGGTATAATATACCATTAGTATCATAATATTCTAGCATATGTATGATAATGGAGTTACCATACCATGTGGACAAAGATATGTGGGGAGAGAATAAGAAAAGAACTTGAAATTGAAAGGAAATTAATGGAAAGAGGAAGAGAAATTACCTCTTGAATCCTCTTTAAGAGACCGAGGCTTGGGATTTTGATGAGACAAAATCTCTTGGACGTTGGGGAAGGGGCTAGGGAATATTATTGGGAAGAGTTTAGTTTAGGATTGAATCTTGATAGGTTTGAGGAAATGAGGGTGTGAAGGGTGGTTTTAATAGGGGAGGGGGGAGGATTTTTCTTAATATTTAATTCATTAGTTTATTAATTTCCCCATAAGATAAAGAATAATGAGACATCCATGAACAATAATGGTAAATGGGGAATTTGAGTTCATGATTTGGATACTTAAATTACTTTTGATATCAGTAATAGTGTGTTTAAATTATAATCTATTTATATAGCAAATTAATGTATTTTACTATTCACCAAAAATTCATGTATTTCAGAAAAATCCCTAAAATTCACCCAAAGAATTTCTCAATGTGTAGAATCCAAAAATGAAGCCAATTTTTCAAAAATATTTTTCCAAATATTATTATATTAATATTTAATTAAAATGATAATTTATTATTAATAACAATTTTTAAAACAGACATTTACTTATTCTAAAATATAGTTATATCATAATTTAAAATATAATATTATTTATATATTTTCATAGGTAAGGTTAATATTCATTAGGGTATATCACTATTCATAAGGGTATGTCACTATTCATAAGGGTAGGTTATTATTCACCAAAAATTATGTTTTACTTATTAGACTCCCAATAACTTGTTGATTACAACAGTGTATGTCATATTTTCGAAATTCTAAACACATAAGTGAAAAACATATGTTTAAAGGTCAATTATCACTTAGAAGTTCATTATGATTTGTTTTCATGTGATTTTATGACATATTTATAAGAAGGTAATTTCCATTGAAAAAAATAGTTTCGTTACATTTCACATTTTTTAATATTTATTAATATGGTCACTTTGTTGGATTTTTTTAAATTTTTTAGGATTTTGATCCTTATCTTCAGAAAAATATTTTATAGAAGTTACATGAAATTCAAATCCTTTTTAATATGAAACTATGACATGGTTTTAAATAAAACTAATTTTTTTATGATGTTATTTCTATTTTTAAAGGATTATTCTTAAATAGTGTTATGTTTCATATTTCACAATTACTTTTATTTAATAATGTGATTATATTGGGTGATCCTTTTTTTGGTTTCAAATGATTTAATTCTTGATTTTTTATACCATTTTATTTTTTAGGTAACCAATTTTATTTAAGGGGGTTATTTATTAAAATTGAATGATTTCCATTTGGATGTTTAAGAAATCCATTCATTTCTATGGGTTTCATAATATATGTTGATGATTGAACTTAAATAGAATTCATATTTATAGATGAGTGATAGGTTATTCTTTTATAAACAAAATATTAGTGGTTAAATTATAAACCGAGGTTGGGTGGTTATATTATCCAATAAATATGGTCGGTTTCGTTATAAACCAAAAAAAAATAGGTGGTTGAATTATAAACCAAGGATTGGTGGTTTCGTTATAAACCTAGGACATTACAATTATATTTTAAACCTAGTATGGGTGGTAACATTATATAATGGGATAGATGTGTCTATTACATCCCCCCAATGAATTTGTTAAGAGTTTATATCTCATTAGATAAGTATTCACGAATACATTTTAGTATCTCGTAAGCATATATACTAATGGTGTGGATCAGGAAAGTTATTTTCCCTCTGAAAATTTCTGTGACATATTTAAAGGATTTCATTCATTGTGATATTTTTATTTAATTATAAAAGTTTAATGTTAAATGATTCCAATCCATCTTATAGGAATTATTCTTTTATGTTGATCTTTTATGGTTATAAGATATTATTTTATTTATTTTGAGGATTAATTATGTTTTATAGTTATCAATTATTATGATATTATATTTATCTTATGCACATGCATTTAATTATTCAAATGAACACATCCTTGATGAAATTTTTATTCTCCCCTTACTAATCATTTGATCTCACCACTTTTAATTTTTTATTCCAATTGTTATAAGGATGAGTCTTACTAATGATATTTATAGAAGATGGTCTAGTGTGGTTCCTTTAAGGAGAATTGATCTCAAATATTATACAATAATATTTTGATGTGGATATTATCTAGAGAATCTGAACATTCCAGTCCTTGCAATATTATTTTTTATGTAAACTGAAGGAATTTTCATCTTGTTTTGCTATATCATTAAATTAAAATTTACTATATGTTATGCATGAGATACATAGATATTTGTATGAATATACTTGAATTAAATTTTTAGGAAACAAAAACTTATTGGTCATGTATATAGATTCACATTAATATGTTTTGTACACATAAATTTGGTTGATAAAATGGGGATTCCATAACCAAATCATTAGAAGAATTCATTTATAAAGGAATAAAAACTTATAAGATAAATATTTCATATGATGAAATAGTTATAAATGTAATATTAATATGATATATATTAAATGGTTGATCCCTTTATGAGAAAAAACATAAATAATTAGTATGATATTCCTTCCAAAATGAATCTTTTTATATTATGAATCATTTAGTTTGGGGGACCCAAATAGTTATGTACCCATGAATTATCCAATGTTAGGAAGGAAAGTAATATGGTGACATGAATGGTTAGGATCCATGTTTTTAGAATAAATTTGGGTTACACCATCTAGGAAACCATTATTTTAGGATACCAAAGTAATATAGTTTTGATTATCCATATGATGGATTGGGAACAGAGTTACCACTCACCTATCGAAGAATCATAATTTTTTAATTCTGATAATTCCTTACCTAAATAAACATGTCCTGTTCATGTGAAAACAAATGTATTTCATAATAAAATATGGATATTAGCACCCAAAATGAATATGATATATTAGTTTATCATATTACATGGGGAACATTAATAAAATTTCCTTGATGAAATATATAAAAAATAATACTCACCCAATGGTATTTATTTTTTCTATATTATCAAATACATTACAATAATCATATTGAGATGAATTTTATGTATTCCCAATAAATTAAATACATATTACTATTTAGAGTTGTGATGTTCTAATAAAGTAAAGTATTATGAGAATATGATTGTGAATGTTATAGAGATTAGTCACAAAACCTATAACTCATGGGTTTTAGATATCGGTTTAGCATCACACATTTATGCTAACCAATATAAACTCAAATATATAAGGAAATTTACAAATGGTGAAATATATATTTAGGTTTCTAATGGATCAATATTTTATAAATAAAAATTTGGAACTTATGACCAGAATTTACTAAGTGGATTAATATTATAATTTTATTACTACTGTTATGGTGTTTACATTAATAGGAATTTTATTTCTATATTCTAATTGTAAAAGAATTAATTTTCATTATCTATTAAGAACAAAATTTATTTTACTGGAAATAAGGATATTTCTATTTTAATTATGAATAAAATAAATGGTTAATAAATAATAGATATGGATAATCCTATTTATAAAATTTAGAATAAGATGGATAAGGTGGATTCTAATCCCACCTACCTTTGGCAGTGTCACCTTGGACATATAAATGAGAAACACATTGAGAAAAATCATACAGTTAGATTATTAGAATCATTAAGTTAGTAATAATATTTGATTTTAGAATATTATTTATTATAAAATATGTCCAAATTGTTTTTAGTAAAAAAGGTAAAAGGGGTAGTAGATTATCATTTCTTACATATCTTGATTTATGTGGACCAATAACCACACAACCAAGTGATGGTTTTAGGTACATCATTAACTTTACAAATGAATTTTTTTCGGTATAGTTATATCTATTTAATGAAAAGAACTATTAAAAAATTTAGAAGGTCAAAGAGTTTCAGAGAAAAAGTATAGAATAAATTAAAAAATAGTATAAAGATACTAAAATTGGATTTCAGTGGTGAACTCTTGGAAATGAATTCCTTTATCATATGAGGAATTGTGTAATTGTTTCTCAACATACTCCTCCTAAAACAACACAATGGAATATTATTCCTAATATGAGGAATAATACTTTGTTAGAAATGGTATAATCAATGGTAATTCAAAATGACCGTTCTATTACATTTTGGGGTTATGGTTTAAAAATTTATCCATTTATACTAAACTACATTGTATCTGATGTAGTTGTAAAAGACACCATATGATATATTGCATACGAAAAAAATTGTTATGACTTTTATAAGGATTTGGGGTTGGGAATTATTTCATAAAGAATTTTTATTTTTATAAGATCATCACAAATAAAAACAAATGATTGTTTTTTGGGTATCTTAAAGAGAATATGTGATATTATTTCTATAATATTACTAGGTATAAAGTAGTTTCCAACATAACATTCTGTTTTCATTTAGATGGAACACTTATGATGAGGAGGTAGTGAGAGGAATATTGAACATAGAGAAGATCAAAACCAAAAAAATGATGTCTTCCAATGATAGAAGTTATACTAGTTCCATAAAATGAAATGGAATAAGAACAAACTCATGTTACACAAGAACCTAGAAGGTTTGTTAGAATTCATCAAGAACCTGAGAGATATTGATTTATCATATAAAATTATAATGGATTAAAATTAATATGATATTAACTGAATTCATACCACATGTCCATTAAGAGTTATGATCCTAGAAATGATTAAAATCAATCGAATTTTAAATGGAATTTGTGTATGTTGACTAAGTTTTGAACTTTTTGGATACAACTAAAGGAGTAATACCCACATCGCATAAGTGGGATTTCAAAAATTAAACAAACATGAATTGTAGAATAATTTCCTACAAATAATTCCTAGATGATAAAGGGTTACAATCATTTTCACAGTGTTTCATATTAATAAAACTTTCCACATATAGTGAAGATATAATCACTTTATATTTCTTTTACCATAATAGCTCATCATGATTATGAAATTTCTAAAATGGATGTGAAAAACTAATTTTCTTAGTATTAATTTATTCGATGATGTATATATAATACAACATGAAGTTTTTGAAGTGTAAAACGAGTTAGATATGGTATGAAAGTATTAATGGTCCATTTATTGATTGAAGTAAACTTCATAGAGGTTTAATATCAAGTTTTATGATGCAATTAAAGTGTTTGGTTTCATAAATAACAAATGTGATTATTAAATATAAAATAAAAATTCTGGGAATAGGGTGGTGTTTTATATATTGTAGGTATATGAAATACTCATTATCAGAAATTATTTTTGGACTCTTCAATCTATGAAGATGTGTCTTGGTCAATTTTCCCTGATGGAAGGCATTGGTAAAGAAACTTATTTAATTGTTATGATGATCTATTATGATAGAACTAATATGTTTATTGAAATTATTCATGAAACATATATTTTTAAATTGTTAAAGTGGTTTATCATGGAGAACCCTAAGATTGGGACATTACTAGTAATGAATTTCCCAAAACATTTAAAGTTTTTTGATCAATTTAACAAGTTATAATGGATGGATGTGATAAAATTTTCATCTTCCAAAGGATCTATTATATATTCCATATTTTTCATCAAATTTATGCCTGTTATTCTTTGATAATAACCAGTAGATACCAATCTAATCCCAGTGACATTCACAACATTTATATGAGTAACCTCCTTATATACTTAATAATACCATGTATATACTCTTGGACTTTTAAAGAGAGTTTGATCTCCATGAAAATGTGTAAACTGATGCCACGTTCAAAACCAACAAATATTTGGAGAGATATCAATATGGTTTCATGTTTTTATTTAATAATGAACGTATTTATTCAAATATTTCAACACAAGACACCATAGTGGACAAAACAACAAAGTTAGATTACATCACTACATAAATTCCATGAAGAAAGTAGTTTGGATAAAGAAGTTATTTTATGATCATAGGGTGGTTCCTAGAATTGATGGAGATATCGATATTTAAATAAAAAATAATAGACTCATATATTAGACAAAAAAAATTAAGTATCATAGAAATACCAAACACATAATTCAATAATACCATCTCATATGAGTGATATTTTAGTTGGGTGATGTAAGGATTAGTTGGATTCCCGTGGAAGAAATGCAGTAGATCTGTTTGATGAAACCATTAAATCAATAGCAACTGAGTGTTGTTTAAAAATTTTATGGGTTAAACACATGATATTTTTGTTATAATGTTTCTAAATGTATCATGGTTTTATAATGTAATATAAAATCCATTTTTCATTCACTTATCTATGATTCAATTTAATTTACATGAATTGTCAAATTATAATATCCCCTAAAATTATTACATTGAGGTATCCCTAATCGATGTTCACTAAATATTATAACTATTTATGATGATATATTATATTTATAATTAATATATTCTTATACCTATTAAAATGGTATTTATAAAAGACATTAATAATAGATTTATGAGGTAATAATTAGAGTCTTATTATAGGGATTGAATTTCCAATGTACATCTCATGGAATATCATATAGTCATTGATATATATAGGATTGTATAATTATTATTAATACCTATTATATAATTTTTTAATATAACTTTATTGAGAAACACATACATTGATTCCAAACTTATGAAACTAAAATTAAACATAGCTAATCAGGGTGTGGACAGGTATGTTGCTGATCATGACATCATTTAGAGAGCTTCCAAGATGAGATTTGTCCACTTATATCATGATTAAAGACATTTTGATCTTGATTGAATTATGATAAGTAAATAAATGACCATATCTAGTAGGGTCACATATGATTTTTTCTAATACATGGATGAGGGACATGATATGTGCTTATTTTATAAATTAATGTAATGTGATGTATTTATCAACCAAGTCTTTATATTTCAAATAATCACGAAAAGAAGGATGAACTATTATAGATCTACATTTTCCATGTATAGTGATCACTAAATGTCATGGTAAATGAAATTATATAGGTTTATAAATGTTTTATAAGAAAAATATTGTCGCGTATATGTTCTTATAGAGATATGATTTTTTATGGAGATCACACCAGACCCCTTAGTATCAGGAGTATAAGATTCCCTTTTATAAGTGTTGCAATTTTCCAAAATATTAAAAATAATGATTTCATATTTTTTTCAATTCTACTAAGGCCTACAAGGTCTCAAGATTATGCCCTTGGATATAAATCATAATTTTGATGACACATTTATTCTAAAATGAAGAGTTCTTAATGAAACCCTATCCAAAAAAAGTAATGAATGGTTTCCTAAAGAATTGTGATGTTTTACATTAATTATTTAAGAATTTAATTATAATTGAGAGATTTTTAGATGAATACAAAAATTATATGGATGTGATAAATATATATTAAGGATATGTTTCTATAGATACCTCACTAAGATGGAACCCATGATTATATTGCACCCAACATAGTATCTACAATAAGCATACATTGCCATGATGAAATCTCTCAGGTGATTTATTTGGTTTAATAAAAGATTAATTTATTAAAAACTTCATGAAGGTCAGTTTAATGGTTTTAATGGATCTAACAATTATAATTAACACATTTTATGTGTTGAATATGATTGGTACATTTTTGTGTTAAAATATGAGCATCGAGGTGGCCTATAAAGGGGATATGATCCCTCCTATTGTGATAATTCAAGAATTGGTGATTGTGATTGGGAATTTAATGAATATATATATATATATATTCTCAAAACATTTTAATCAATTTTTTGTGATGTTGACATCAACACATAGTCATTTGAGGGTCCTCTAGTTATATAGTAGGATCAATCAGCCTATGTAATCCCTCAAAGGTAAGAGTATTTTGTTCTATTGCATTGGGAGTCAACATCAAGTATTATCATTTGATAATAAATATATAGAAGCTAAAAATTAATATATCCATATAAATACATAGGATTTTATGAAATATTTCACATTAAAAAAATTTAATTTCTTTGATTGTTTTCTTTACATGTAACATTGTGTTTAGATGAACAACAATATACTAACAAAATAATATTATTTAATGTGATAGTTTTCACCTATAAATTTAATTTGAAGGAAATAATAGTACAAAAATAAATTATGAAATATATTTTTCAATATATGAATAAAATTAATTTATTAGTAATTAATTGTATATAAATTATAACAAAAACATTTGAAGGTAAAATGAGATGTTTTTCTAAAAATAAATGTTATTACACTCAATGTGTTTATATTTATAAATTATGATAATATCAATTTATGAATGATTTTAATAAAATATATAGATTATATATTTAGTAAATATTTTTTTAACATTATTCTAATATTTTTTACTCGGTATGGAATTAAAATAAATTCTTTTATATGTTTAAAAATTTTTATTTTATAAAAAATGGTTTATTTGGTTTTTAAAAACTTATTTTGAAATTAACGTTTAACATTAAATAAATTTAATATTATAAAATGGATTCCATATTTGGAGTTATTATAATTAATATTACTCAATAATGTCAGCATTTTTTTCATAATGAAGAGTAAAAATATTAAAAAATCGTTACCATGGTTATGGTTAAAATGAGTTTACTATGGGTTAACCTAATATATATGGTTCAAAATATCATATAACACACGATTTATTTGTTTTTTATTTTTTATATATTAAAATTTTGTATTTTAGTAATTGGATATTTGAGCCACTTCACTTGAGTAAGACATTAATATATTATAATATTTTGAAAAATTCCATGTTTGTCCTCTCCCTTCCTTGAAAAAGGAAACCACTAATTATATCATCCTCAGAATTCATGAGGCTTTCATCTTGGAAAATACCAGACCTATCCCCATATCCTAGAGGTCATTATTTGATTATAATTCAATCCTTTTAAGGCTTATTGTGTAAGGAAAATGCGACTTCTCAATGAAAATGTACAACTCATAATTGAGTCCTTTTATGTTTATTTCTTCTTATAATACATATATATATTTTCATTCCAAATATTAAATAATTAATTTTGTATATTAAATAAACTAAATTTTTATTATGATGACTTATAAACCATTTTCCAGGTCCTTTCCATCAAATTATCTCTCAGCCATAGGTGGGGACTACCACCTCGACATAGTGATATGATTCATCTTACATTTCAAAAATTCTTGGTTTCTTATTTAGATGGATTTAATGTTTATATATTATATTTATGATATAACTATTATTATATAATTATAATATAATTTATACCTTTTTACCATTATATCTATTTGAAAACATTACGGTTGATCAGGTATACATGTTGACAACCACCTCCACAAAGTGATGTGATTTGTTTTTCATTTCCATTTTACATGGAAGGTAATATAGAGAAAATTAATTAATATATATTATATTTATTATATATTAATTATTATATAATGGTGAATTATTATTTACCTTTCTTTTGTTCCAACCATCATAAAGTGGAAACATCACACACGTGTACGTACACACTACATTATCCATGAATTTATGAAAGTCTTTTTCATAACTAATTTATATGAATAATTATATAATTATATATGATTAATAAATATGATACTAATTTCATGATTAATATTCTTTATATGATGAAACCAAAAACAACGTAATTGTATTGGAACCATCAAACCGAAAAATGGATGGAAACGAGACAAATTTTCACAAAAATGTTTATTTAAATAATGAATTTGTTAATAAAAGGGTAATTTTAAATTTTAAAGAAACGATACATAGTATGTTATGTATGAATATGGTTCTATATTATATATATATATAACAAATCTATATTTATTATATAGGATATTTGAGTGTGTACAATGCAAGGAGCGATTTGAGATTAGGGGTTTGTGGGATAATAACATTTTTTTTCGGGAATGTCTATGCTAAATTTACATTGAGGGAAATTATATGAATATTATCCTATAAAACACATATATTATCATTTAAAATAATTATTTAGAGTTTTATGTATTATTACAATTTTCATCTCTTTGTAAATTAAAATTTTCAATCAAATGTTTTAATGAAACAACGTCCTCATTTCCCCATTGTTCGAAAAAAAATTTCTTCCACGTCTATAATCTTCAAAAAAAATTATGAAAGCTCTTAAATACACTTAAAATTTTATATCAATGTAATTTTCACTTACTTTCACTTTATTTTAAAAGTTTTAAATGGGAATATTTCTAAAATTAATGTAGAAAATTCATTTTTTAATTTTCTAAAAAGTGTGCAATGAATGTTTTCTTTTTATGTATACAACATTAATAGATTTTTTAGTCCTTTATGAAAATTATTTAAATTTAATATTATTTTAAAATATGTTCCTTGATTATATTTAAATAAATGTATTTTCTCAATATTCTTGTAATTTTATGTTAATATTTGTTCAGAAGAAAAATATATTTTATCATGCTTTTATTGAAAGGTTCGAATGATATTTTAAAGTTATTTTTCATCAATGTCAAAATCATTTAAGTAATTTTATGCTTTACAAGGTATATGATCTTATAATACCATCCCATTTCTTTATGTATATGTTTGATTATGATGTTAAGTTAAGGATGATTCTATGAAACCTTTTTCATTCCCATGAGTTAATTATGTTATGAGGAATCCTTTACGAAACCCACTTATTTTCCAAGAGTTAAGCTATGATGAAATTGTTCAGAAATCCATTTGCTCCGCATGATTTATGATTTGGTGAAATGATTAATATTTTACGATCTTATGGAATTTATATGAAAGGTTTTCATTATGTGATGGTTGGGATAAAAATTATATAGTCCACCAATGCATTGGTTAATGATGAAATAGTTGAGAATGTCCTATGAGATGAGGGATTTAATAAACTAAAAATAGATGAAGTAGTTAGTTATATAAATGTTACTCCTATTATAGTATTTCAAATAACCAGGTAGTCATTTCTATTATGGGAGTTTTTCCACAATGACAGTCTTGGGAGTAAACCTTGATTAAGGAAACGATTTTATTTAATTATATGAATTCCCAAAACTAATGTCTTATGGTTAGTATATGATAGCATGGATCAAGAATAATCATTGATTATTATATATAACAATTAATCATGGCACTATTTATAAAAAATACTAATAACATGTTTTATTATTAATGATCTTTCCCATATTGGGTATGCTTTTTTTATGTTATGATCATGTTCTCATATACACAAGCCTATATATTTCTCACTTAAGATCATTGATTGATATTTATTATGTTCACACATAATGAGAATATTATCTCACCCTTTTATATGTTTCCTTTTCTCATGTTTGGATGAATGTTTTTTTGTAGGATATGTCTTAGATATGTATTATGTGATATAAACATTGGGGGAGATATTGAAGATATTTCTTGAAATAAGATAATTATGTATCTAGTCTACAATGACTATGAAAAATTATATTTTTAGGATATGTATTGTTATGAGATGTATTGAATACTCAACTAAAAAGATAATATATATATATATATATATATAAATTATCAGGTCAACTCAGTTGGTATACAAGAAGGTGTTAGTTAGTTTTTTGAGATTAGGGTTAGATGACTTTGTTAAAAACTGGGGGATATGTCTATGTATTTCTTAATATTACAAATTTTTATAAATGACGATATTGTGTATTTTTAATAGAAAATAAATACATTTTAGGAAACTAGAAATTTGATATGGTTGTGGCATAAATGCAGTTATAGGTAACAACTCTATAAGGGGTGGTTTGGATATTTACTCAATTATAACCAGTACAACATGAGTGAGACTATGACTGAACACCATGATGGAAACTCCATGGGATAATTATTGGGTTAATTCACATTTTATTAATGAAATATTATGATGGTTTTTAATAGATGGTGAACATTAATGAACTTGGTTAAACCTTGAATGGAATAAATTAAAAAAAAGTTGTTTGATTTAGATATATGTTGAATTATTTTCATGATTTTATGATTGATCACAACGATTATTTTTTCTCACACTATATTTTTCTCATAGTCATTGGATATACCTTTTCACAAACCAATTAGGAGTTCCATAAAACCTGAAACTATACTTGGTTTGTGTCATGGTCTGAAAGGCGTTCCCATTGCCCATGGGCTGGAAACCAATGCCTGGGTATCAACAAAAATATTTCCAAACGATTTCAACCATTTGAATTATTATAAAGAACCCACAAAAGTAAAAAACTCAAGGCTGTGTAAATATAACTAAACATGACATGACAACATTTATTTTCAATGTTTATAAAATTAAACAAAAATCTAGGAGTTCTACAAAAAAATGAATGATAAACAATCCCCAAAAATCACCATATGACAAGGGGGTCATTATACTCAAGACCCCACCACCGCCACCACCACATAAGGAATACCATCAAACCCCAAACCACCATCTCCAAACATCATTCTTTTACCTATGTAAAATATAACCAAGCTTAAATACACCCAAAGTTGTGTTTAGGGTTTGAGCCAAATCCCTATAGGATTCCACCAAACAAATATTCCATGCCCAAATCATTAAAGGAATAATTAATAATGAAATTTTATTTTAAAACATTTTATGAACTTATGGGAAAAATTTTCTTAGAAAAATATTTTTAGAGGAAATCACATTATAAAGGGAATGAATTCATAAAGAAAAGTACATTTCTCAAATAAGATTTCGTTAAAATGAAATATATTCATATTTCATCGTATTCCAACACATGGCACCACATAATAGGAGAGAACCGAATAACATGAATTCCCTATAGGATTTAGCTCCAGTGGGACACTAGGTAAATCATATCTTAGTGGGAGGTGGTATATAAACCCTAACCAATTGCTTTCTCATGCACACAAAACTATGAGGGAACATCCCAAGGGCCTAGTAGTCTCCAATGGTCAAATTCTTTTTAGTTTTTAGTTGTCAATCCTTCTACACAAATCTATGCTAGGCCACATCTAAGTAAACCAGTGTACTAGTCCTAGACCACCCACAAAGACATATAGGATTCCCATCATGATCAATTTTCATTTCACATGTCACATAGATTTTCACATTCATAGACACACAAAAACAATATGAATACACACATGAAAACAATTTTTCTAAAAAGAAAAATGTTTTCCCAAAATTCAAAAACCCACCAATCTAATTTTAAAACATGTTTCACACCCCATTAAAAATTCATTAATCCACTTTCAAAAATTATAAGGCACAAGACATGTATATAATATGGTTTTACATATAAAACACAACCAATTTTCTTTTTAAAAACTAGTTTTCAGACCCTACACACCTCAAATCCTTTTGAAAACTATTTTTCAACCAAAAAACATTTCATAGATGAAATTAAAATACTCAAGAAAGAATATTAAAATCATAAAAAAAGCTAAAACATGAAATCACATATCTCAAGAATAGAAACATCTATAATCCAGTGGAAAAACACAACCACACCTCACGAAAACCCTATAAAGGAATGATCGAAACAAAAACATCAACATTGAACCCTAAAAATCAATATCTAACCCTAAATAGATTACCCAAACCACTAGAGATATGAAACCCTAATAAAGAATAGAAGAAACCTTCGAAAAGTGGTGGAAATCATGAAATGGGGGAATTAATTGAAGAATCAAAGGGAAACAACAAACATCTACTACAACAAAACAGAGTTCCAATGGTGTCAAGGGGGAAGGGAGAGGTTCCTAGCCTAGAGAATCATGACAGGGTAGGAAAAGGGGGTGTCTAGGGTTAAACATTTGGGGGTAGAAGAATGATAAAAAATACAATTTTTAATAACCTATATAAGATGCATGGTTTCCCCATATATTTTACCAAAAAATGTAGCAAAATTTCTCCCCTTACTGTCCAAATATGACATGTCGCATAATAATACCACATGGTTTACAAACTGTGAGTTATCCATGTGATTATCTATTATCTAAAAGCTCCACATGGCCCCACAATTACATGTGAAAGTGCACACAGTTTTCCAAACCATTTTCAAACCACGTGCCAACTGAAATTTCGCCAAAAAATTGATTTTTCTCCAAAAACTCAAAGGAAACCTAAGGGGATAATCTAGAAAAAAAATAAATATAATTTTTTAAAAAGTTAAATCAAGCGCGTGAAAATTGTCCTCACCAAGAAAAAATTACACCCCCATAAAGTCACTACAAAGTCTGATCAGAGAAAAGAAGTGGGTGTAGTTTCTCAACCCATGAAATTTTATCCCAAGTCTCAGGCTCCTTATTATTGTGTTTCCAAAGGTCCCAGACCATCATGATAGAATTTCCACAAATCACTTTCTCTTGAGAATAGAAAATACACACTAGCCTCTCAAACATAGGCAACTCGGGCTATATTTCCAACTCTTACCAATTTAGCATATGAGATAGATCCGAGTTATACACATTCAACCATGATACATGGAATATGTCATGAATTAAGTTCAAATGTAAAGGGAAATAAAACCTGTATTCCTCTTTACCTACCCACTCTATGATCTCAAATGGTCCAACATACCTCAGCGCTATCTTCCGTTATTTTAATGTCACTTTTAAGAACCCCCGGTCACCCACAAAAAATTTAGATCTATGGGTCTCTGATCAATATAGGATTTCTGGTGACTCTGATATTTCAAAAAAAACTTCCTGATTAGCTTGTACTTATAAGATGTACATTTCAATAAGCTTAGTCCCAAAAATGAAGTCACACCCACCTAATCACAACATAATTAAGACTGACATGAGGGACCATAGATTTCCAGTAAAATCTATTTGAATTGAGAATTGGTAGCTATTGATATATGAAAAATTAACAAATTCCAAACAGTTATCCCATAATCCTATGAATTCCAAGACACATCACCGAAGCATGAATTCAAAAATTTTATTTTCCCACTCCATCTAACCATCTATTTGTAGGTGGTATGAGGTGATCAATTTTACATGGGAAACTTTTGCCTTTGTATGACCTTTCAAACACTATGATGTAAAATGAGGTTCCCTATCAAAGACCATTGCTGATAACACACCACAAAACCTCACAACCTTTGGAAAATACAACCATCCCAAATTTTCCATAGATTATGAATCCCTGATTGAAATGAAATGGGAATATTTGATCAAATAGTTAATCACTACCTAATAGAATTCATTCCCCGAGTTGTACAAGGTAAGCCATTAATAAATCCAATGGTGATATTTTCCCACATCTACGTAGGAATGAGTAGTTGATAAAGAAAACATGAGGGTCTTTGGTGTTCCGATTTAACATGTTGACATGTAAATCACCTTGATACGAAGGTAGCTATATCTCGCCTCTTTCCTAGAAACTATAATTTCTAACAAACATCATAATAAATCTGGGTAGTACTAGGATACACAACCCACTAATATTGGTGGCTATCCTACATCACCACATTTCTCAGAGATAATGACACCACAATGTGGAATTTAAAGCAGAAGATTCCCTCATGAGACATCAACCAATCACAAGGCATATCCCCAACATGAATGAACTACATAGACTACTATCAAAACTCATCACTATGATCCTAATGATGTATCAGCTCCAGAATAGAGGGAACCAACTGAACACTATCCATGAATTCACCTCTATTGTACTCCTTAGTCTCTAAGTTCATCTGTGAAAAGAGACCCATCTAGGCCCACTCAACACCAGACTCTTGCGAATCTTGAAATGGCACCTTCCTGCTTAAAAAATCATCCACAACATTACCTTTACCTGAGGTATAGAATATATTTAAATCACACCCATGAATATATTCAACCCATCAATGCTGCCTCAAATTAAAACCCTTTGTGGAGAAAATGTAGGCCATGATTTTATGATCTGAATAAACTACAAACATATCCCCCAAAATATAATGATGTGATTTATTTAGGGTATGCATAATTCATTCTAGTTCAAGGTCATGGGTTGAGTAATTTTCTTTATGTGGTCAGAGATGGAAATAACTATACACCGCCACATTATCATCCTACATAATCATACACAAGAGACCCATAACCATGTCATCAAAATAACCCACATAGATCATACCAGATTTGAGAAATATCAGTACATGAGAAAAATTCAATTTCCACTTTAACTCTTTGAAGGATTCCTAACACTATGGTCTCTATTAAAAATTATCACCTTTCTAGGTGATCACTATCATTGGAGAAGCAGGTTGAGAGGAGTCTCGAAAATACCGCCTATAATATCCTTCCATGCCTAAATATATTAGGATCTCAAAAACATTATTCAGCCTCTCCCATGACATAACTTCACTAATCTTATCAGGTTCTATTGAAACCCCTTGTTTTAAGATAACATGACCCAAACACATTACCTCTTTAATCGAGAAGGTGCACTTATAATATTTGATATAGAGATAATGGTCTAGAAGTGTTCCTATCATGACCAAAAAATACCCCTCATGCTCCTCCACAGATTAAAAATAAATAAGATGATGTCCATGAATACCACTATGAAGGAGTTTAGATACTAGTCGAGAACCCTTTTCATGAGTTCCATAAAAATCACTGAAGCATTTTTCAACCCCAAAGGCATGACTAAATGCTCAAAATGGACATATATGATTCAAAATTATATTTTCAGGATATTTTCCTCTCTCAGACTTACTTGATGATAACTGGATTTTGGATCAATATTAGTAATCCTCCACACCTCTTTTAACTAGTCAACAAATAACAATACAAGGCACATGATACCTTTTCTTTATTGTCACTTCATTTAGCTTTTGGTAATCAATGAAAAACAAAAGGGATCCATTGGCCTTATTGTGACCAAGATTGGGGTGGCCATGGAGTGACACTTGAGAAAATGAATCCATTGGATTTCAAATTGTCCAGCTATACCATTAATTCCCTCAAATTGGGGAGGGACTTAGCATATAAGGGAAAAGATAAAAGCTATGTTCTAAGTGCCAAATCAATTGAAAACTCCACATTATACTCTAGAGAAAAACCCCAGATGTCCTCTAGAAAAACCTCTCAGAACTCATCCACCATGAGAGACAATCTAACCTCAAGAGAACCACCATCTTCCTCCAACATGAGTGATGATAACTAAAAAAATAAGATTACACAATTACAAGAGTGGGTGTCCATCATGACTTGAATGAGGATCCTATTATCCATGAAAAATGTGGGTAATGCCATCAGGTTACTCAAAACTTACTCACCACCTATAATAATTTATGTGAACATGAAGACACACAATTCAATCCATTCATAGGATTATACCAAAGAGTTCCACATCTTAAAAAAGGAAATCACATTCCATATTGAACTCTGACATAGTGTGTGCACATGAAAGACACCTGAGAACCTTCTATCAATTATTACCAAGATGTGTTACCAAATCCAATTCATACGACATAGGCTCAGTCAGAAAACTCACCATATTCAAAAGGCGGGTAGAGATAAATGAAATAGAAGAACCAAAATCAAATAGAACTACTCCTCTCTATCATGCAATCAATATGGTATCTTGACCTTTTGAAGGTCCTGAATCCAATTTTGATGGTTCTTAGTCCACAAAATACATATTCCATGTCTCTACCTAAGACTGAGAATGACCAATTCCCTACGAATCTTCCCTAACCAGACTTTGAACAGAAGAAAATATATCCCTACCTCCATGACTTCCAAGCCAAGATCCCAAAATCCTAGATGGATATGACTGGGATGATATTTTTTTAGAATCTGTAGATACGTCACCACTCTATTTAGAATGAGTGTCACTAGAAACTTTTGTAACTACCCCATATCTCCACATTAGTGACAAGGACTGGTAGGAGATGTTCATGCGGGTCATATGTGCCCTACCTTCCCACACCAATGACACACAATTGACCCAACATCATAATCCATAGAAAAAGAATATCATGAAGGATATCCTAAACTACCAACTCCCCTCTTCACATACTCGTCCCACTTTCTTTACTTCTTAGATAAACTACCACTACCCACTATTTACACATCCCCAAATGATCCAGACCCTACCTTGCAATCAAACTATTCTATACAATCATGGTCAAACATTTTGGAATAGTTTTCCAGCATAAACAGAATGTCTAGGGAATATATATATGGATGTAACATCCTTTCGAACATCAAATCCTTCATCTTATAATTAGAAATAATTTTGGGTGTGTATCGAACAATATTATCAAAGGGGTTGGTGTAACACATCATGGACTGGTCCCCTAAACAAGATCCATGAACTCTTATGACCTGAAATATGATAAAACCTTGGGAAAATACAAATATTCAAAAATTATCTTGAAATCATTCCAAATCATCTTCTCTTTCTTCTCAGCTTGGATGAATGAGCCCCAACACCTCTAAATAGGAAATTCTAGCAAGAATGAAAACAATTCTACCCTAACTTCTTTAGGAGTGTAGAGGAATTCAGAAATACTCCCTAATATATTAAGTCACTCTTCTGCTTCCTGAGGTTCTGTGATACCTTGGAAAGAAGGTGGATAGTTCTTATGGATTTCTTAAGCCTTGTCCTTCCCAGGACCTAGTTTCTGTTCTTTAACCTAAGAAAAACTACGACCCACTCCATATATGAAAGCCTTAATAACCATAACATAGTTTCCACTATTCTATGATCCAATTATGAGGTAGATATATCTCTGAATAATTCCCACATTTTCATAAGAATTCTCTTGGGTGAAATTTTTATACAAGAAGAAATAGCCACAAGGAAAACCATCAATTCAAATATTCTGATAATTTTCAACAATGTAAAAAACTAGCTATATTCCATTAATCCAAAAATATAAAATCCATCACAATAATGTGACGACCAAACAACTCCACCTCCACCCAGTTTCCATATTCTATATAAAGCCTATACATCTCACCTAGATGAGAACATAGACAAAATAATAAAATCCCATGGTGACTCGAATACCGTCATGAGGTGTGCTGGCCAAACAACCTACTCACAACAAGACAATCAAGCCATGGTAGTCCTAGTTCCATTCAATCTAGAATCATCACAAATAACGCTACCCAAAGAGATAATAACCTCCTCTGATACCATATTGTTATGAACCAAGATGGAGCTTTATCAAACATGACGCACATCCCGATTCATGGTATGGACCGAAGGGTGTTCTCGATCCCCATGACATGTCAACAAGTTCTTGGGTATGAGTATCCTGATTTGGGAATTAATTCACATATTTTAATTTTCATAAAAAACCCACAATAATAAAAAACACAAGGATGAATATTTATAACCAAATAAGGGAAAAAAACTCATTTTCATGGTTGGAAAAATTAAAAAAATATATCCAAGAGTGCTATAACAAAAAGGGTAAGAACTATACCCAAAAAATCACTATATGAAAGTATGGTCGTAAAAATCAAGCCACCACCACCACCACCAAGACCACAAAAGGAAGACCACTAAAAACCCAAAACACCATCTCTAAACATATTACCACTACCCGAGTCAAACATAACCAAGTCTACATACATACAATTGTGTATGTAGGGAAAGAGAAAAATCCCAGTAGGATTTCAACCAAAGAAATATTCCACGTCCAAAAAATAAAAGGAAAAATTAAGATACCCATTTCCTTTAAAACATTTGAAAAAAATTTTGAAGAAATTTTTTGGAGAATGTATTTTTAGAGCAAAACAATCTCTACAAGAAATGAATTTTTTCAAAAAAAATTCTTTAAGATGAAATATACTCATGGTCCATCGTATATCGACACATGTCACCACATCACAAGAGATCACTAAATCATGGAAAATATCTATGAGATCTAACTCTAGTGGGTCACATGGTATATCATATCTCGATGTGACATGGTATAACAACCCTAACCAGCAACTATCTCATGCATGAGCCACTAGGAGGGACCATTTCAATGGACTAGTGGTCTCCAATCATTAGAGTTTAGTTAGAGTTATATCATAAATCCTTATAAAATAATCCAGGATAGGAAACAGTTGAGTCAACTAGCATACTAGTCCTAGTCTACCCACTTAGACACATAAGAATCCATTCATTCTCAATTTTCATTTCACGTGTCACATAGGTCACCACATTCACATACACATATAAGCAAGATGAATGAAAATATGAAACCACCTTTTATCATTATAAAAACCTTTCCAAAATTCACAGACACACCAAACCAATTTTAGAACATGCTTCTCACCGATTACACAATTTATTAAACCACTTTAAAAAATTATTAATTACAATAAATGCATATAACATGGGTTCACACATGAAACACAACCCATTTCTTTTGAAAAAACAATTTTTAAACCAAATTCACCACAAAAAAATATTAAAACTCTTTTTTAACCACATAATTATTTCATAGAACATATTTAAATTCTGAATAAATCATTTTAGAATCATCCAAAAATGCTAATATATGGAATCACCCACATCAAGCTTATAAATGTCTTGAATCCGGTGGAAAACAACAACCAATACTCAGGAAAACCCTATAAAGGCAACATCAAACTAAAAAATCCAGATTTAACCATAAAAATCAATATATAACCCTAAATAGATCTCCCAACCCATTGAAGATACGAATCCTTGGTAATTAAGAGAATAAACCCTTGAAAATAGTATGAAATAAGGAAATGAGGGATGTAATGTAATAATTAAGGGGAAAACTCCAAATAATCCACAAAAATGGAGGTCAAAAAGTTCTATGGGGTATAGAGAGGCACATAGGCTGTACAATCCTTAGTGGAGAGGAATAAGGGTGTCTATGGTTAAAAGTTTGGAGAGGAAAAATATAAAAATACATTTTAATGACCTGGATAGGTCGCATTGTAATGACCCAAAGTTTCATTAATGGAAAATCCCTCTTGATCCAGTTAAATGTTTCTTTATGAAAAATGTTTTTATAAGATTTCAAATTCATTAGTTTTACGTTATGATTTGTGACCGTTACTTTTATAGTCGTTGAACAGTGATCATCTAAGTAGTATAAATATAAGGCTTTAACGAACCCATTTCTACTCAGACAAAGGAAGCGATGGCCTCATCCAGTAGAATTTCCCCTTACGAAGCCCATTTGTCAGAGCTCGGAAAAGAGGTGGTGTCTTTGGGCTTTGCCCTTGACCAAGCCCAAGCTGAGCTTCATCAAGTCAAGCTCGAACGTGATCGTCTACGGGAAAAGTGGAAGTTGATTGAAATTACCACTCGAGCGATGTTATCCGAGCTGCCCCAAGAGTCTGTCACCATTGCACACCTTACCCTTAGGTCTTATGCGGCTATTTTAAGGGGTTATGTAACAAATAAGTAGCACCATGTTCATGTACATTATTTTTGTATATAATAATGAATATAATTTCTAGTCATTTTTGATACGTTGTAATTAGTTTTTAAAGTACAAATGGTGTTTTTAGTTATTATTTAATTAAGAATTATATTTTATTAAATTAAAGGATTTTTTAATTAAATAATATTTTATTATTAATATTAAATTAATTTTTTATTAACTATAAATGATCTTATAATTTTATGAATGCAATTAAAATTTTTATTAAGGTTTGAAAGCCATTTCTGTCAAAACCCGTGAATTTTTTTATAAATGTCGGTTTTTATTTTAAAAGTGAAAATTCACATATTTAGAAAATTATTTAGATAAAATAAATAATATTTTTGGAATCATGAAGTCTAAATTATCCAACGGTGATTTTTTCCTAATTTTCTGAGACAGTCAAAGTTTTGTGTAAAAATTAAATACCATTTAAATATATAATGTGTTTTATGACATCATGATGACCCAATGTTGATGTAATAAAATACCATAATCCTTATGTTCGGCCAATATGTGTTTTATCATTAATATAATGAGGTTTTGGGTTTGTTTGACTTACTTTTCCAAGCATTAATGGAGCCCTCAAAACATATTCAACACTTTGCCTTTTTAAATTAATTTCTCTGGGAGTGTGACTCACCTCCACATAAGCAACCCTGATTTTTTAATAAGTTCGGACCTTGGCCTTGTAAAATATTGTTTTCCTCTTTCCTTTTCCAGAAACCATGGGCAAATACCATGGGATGGTTTGTGGTTTGGATTATTTTAATATAAGGGGTCCCAAACCTAAATAATAAAGAATTCTCTCACCTTTCCTATATAAACCCACCCAAGCTCCCACTTCCTCCTCACTCAAAGCCCTTGAAGTTCGTCCAACCTCTGCCCTACTCTCTCTAGAATCCTCTCAAGGTTCCCCAAGCTCCCAAGAAGCCTCTCACAAGCCTCTCTCTAGCCTTTGGAAGCACACTTCCAAGTAAGGGGTTTTCTTCCTTTCTCATTTTTTGTCAATTTTCTTTAAGTTTTATTGCCCTTTTTATTTCAATTATGAATACTGGGGTATGGTTTATCACCTCCCCCATACTATCCTATTATTGTTTTAATGATGGGAGAACCCATTCTCTCTCATTAAATGCCTCCCATGTACACCCGTTACTATGCCGAAATTCCGAAAGGAACTTCTCTCTCTTCTTTTACATTCAAGCAATACTTTTGTATCATGAATCTAAATTCCATTTCTATTGTTGGGACATGTATATATATGATCTCCTTACTGTCCATTACATGTAAATATGACGAGGAACCCCTTTCTCTCTCATCAACCTTTTTTATGAATTCGTATGTCACGCCGTTACGCTGCCAAAATCACACCGATTTTCTAAGCCAATGTCTTTGTGTAGTGAATACCATACCCATTTCTCCATCAAGGGTATTCACCTTTATTAACATTTACATATTGATTATAAAGTTTCATGTATGAATTCCACATTCCTTTATCATGGAAAAAATGATTATGTTTTATGAATCCATGTTTTATGATCCATGTGGCACACTTATGCATGAAATGAAATATTTAAGAAGGGTGCGCCTTTTATAGCGCTCCAATGCATTGGGTAAAGTATAGTATCATGATACGTCATGTGAAATGAGTGTTTACTCATGCTAGTTCAATTGCAATGAGGGTTTACTCGTGCTTCAAGTGCAATGAGGGTTTACTCATGCTCCATGTGCAATGAGCCTTGGCTCATGCTAATTCAATGTTAAGTGTTGTTGCCACATTTCCATGTTATGATTATCATGCTTTATCATGCCTTTATGTTCATGTTTTTATTATGATCTATTGATATGCCTATTTCCTAACATGTATTGTACTCCTCATGTTATTCATTGTGTACTCCCTTACTAGGCTTTATAGCTCACCCTTTTCTTATGCATGTCCTCAGGTTATCCCATGCAATGCAAAGTACGATGGAATGTAGTGGTCATGTAAAGGAAGTTTTCAATAAAGATGTTGTATTTCAAGTTTAATGTTTTCATGTAATTATCCTAAGCCCCAAAAACACTAAACCTCTCGATCTTCTTTGTTGTATCAAGTGAAGTTTTATGTAATAAAGCATGTTTATGTTGTAATAAAAAGCAGGGTTGTCATAGTTGGTATCAGAGGATAGGTTTAGTTATTTTTGGGATTAGTAAACCCTAGTAAAGCCTTAGATACAAGACTAAGTATAATAAAAGCATCCCTATGTTTTGGTAAATACTATGTAAGTGGTTTATCAAACAAATACACCCCTGTCTGGATACGAGCAGGTAGAGGCGGCTCTGGAACAGATGTATCCTAGGGGTAAAACCCGAAAACACCGCTTTGAGCTAGACTCGAACGGGAACTGGTGCACCACAATGGGCCTTGTTGCACTCTTGGTTACGACACTCCCGAGGGATATGTTTTGATAAATTCACAATCTTAGTATGAACCCTTATTAAGGGAAAAATGCTCCTAAGAATATATGTTAGAAGGAAGATCATGAAAATCCTGGATTGAATCCTATAGACTCATGAGTTAAAGAGATTAAAGTTTATTTATAAGTCATCAACTTTTGTCTTTGGATTACCCTTTATGTGTTACCCCTAACTTTCCTTTTATTCCATCCAATGGCCGGTAATAGGAGAACTCGGGCTAACAACCGTTGTGAAGATCAGTGTGATGATTATACTTATGAGATGCCCAATCCAATGGGAGCGGGAATCGCGAACTTTGTCACGCTTCTCTCTCAGCTAAATCAAGTTTTGAATAGAAACACTGGTCAAGAGGAACGTTCAACCCCCCCCCCCCCCCCTAAGAAAGAACAAGTCGCTATTGAATGCTTCATGAGAAAAAGGCCTCCTACTTTTAGTGGATCATCCGATCCCACGATCACTGAAAAATGGATCAACTCCATTGAAAAGATATTCTTCATCCTCCAATGCTCTGAAAAAGAGAAGGTTCTCCTGGCGGCTTATCGTATGGAGGGTGAAGCTGATCAATGGTGGACGTTGATAAAAAATACGAAGCCTGAGGAGGAGATCGAGGCTTTGGAATGGAAGGAATTCCGGAAGATGTTTTTCGATAAATACTTTCCATGCACCCTCCGTCTTAAGATGGAAAGGGACTTCCTTTCCCTCAAACAGATAGATGAAAAATCTGTGGGAGCGTACGAGGCAAACTTCACAAGGCTTGCACAATACGCTTCCGGCTTTGTCGTTACCCCCGAATGCAAGGTTGACCGCTTCTTTGGTGGGCTGAATCCTAGTTTGCGGAAAGCATTAGTGATCCGTGATTTCGACAGCTATGAGGAAATTGTCCGATGTGCCCTCAAGGTTGAAATGGAGATCGGAGAATCACAAGGGTATCATGGGGACAAGAAGCGTAAGGTGGACTTCAATGCTGGTGGTCCGATGGATAAATCCAATGGCGCTATGAAATTCCAGCACCCCACTTGCCAAAAGTGTGGAAAGAAGCACCCTGGAAACTGCCTTAGGGGGACAAGAAAATGCTTCAAGTGTGGAAGAGAAGGGCACCTAGCTGTTAACTGTCAGCAAGAAGGGCCCGCGGTTGCGACAGAGGAGAGGAACGCTCCGTTCGAACCTCAACGTGTTGTTCAATGCTTCAAATGCAAAGAACCAGGTCATTTTATGAATCAGTCCCCTAATCCAAGGGTTATCGGAGGCAATCAACAACCTCCAAGACATCAAGGAAAAACATTTGCCATCACTTCTGCCGAAGTGAACCCCGACAACGAAGTGGTGAAAGGTACGCTAGTTATTCATTCAAGAATAGCAAATGTACTTTTTGATTCAGGTTCTACGCATTCTTTTATATCTCAAAAGTTTAGTAGAACAATCCTTGCACCACCACAAATCATGGAAGTAAAGATGTCGGTGAGTACGACAAATGGGGCAATCATTGCATCCCATGAATATAAGTCCTCCCCTGTTATAATATGTGGATTTAATTTCCCGGCGAACCTCGTCATACTCCCTTTGGTGGAATTTGATGCAATTCTTGGCATGGATTGGCTTTCCTTATATAGAGCCAACATAAATTGTCAGGAGAGGGAAATCACACTCCATATGGATAATCGACCCCCGATTCTTTACAAGTGTCAAGAGGATGATGAATCTCCTTTAGCTCCATCATCTCAAGCATGGATATTACTGCCTTATGAGCACGCATATCTGGCTCAGATGATTGAGTCCAAGGAAGAAACCACCCTTGAAGAAATGCCTATTGTGAGGGAATTCGCTGAAGTATTTCCCGAGGAACTTCCTTGTCTTCCTCCAAGAAGAGATGTTGAGTTCTCAATTGAACTTATACCTGGGGCGCTACCAATATCCAAGACTCCATATAGAATGGCTGTTGTTGAGCTTGAAGAGCTGAAGAAACAACCACAGGAGAATCTGGATAAAGGGTTTATACGCCCAAGTGCATCACCATGGGGTGCACCTGTCCTCTTTGTCAAGAAGAAGGATGGGTCAATGCGGCTTTGCATCGATTATCGTGAACTTAACAAAATCATGATAAAGAACAAGTATCCTCTCCCAAGAATCGATGACTTGTTTGATCAGCTGCATATAGCACAATACTTCTCCAAGGTTGACTTGCGGTCAGGATATTATCAAGTAAGGGTGAAGAAGGAAGATATCCCCAAGACTGCTTTTCGTAGAAGGTACGGGCACTATGAATTCATAGTAATGCCTTTCGGACTCACCAATGCTCCAGAAATATTCATGGACTTGATGAATAGAGTCTTTAGAGATTACCTAGACAAATTTGTGGTAGTCTTTATAGATGATATTCTAATATACTCCAAAACCAAGGAGGACCATGAGGAGCATTTAAAAACTGTACTAGAGACTTTGCGCAAGGAGAAGGTCTATGAAAAGTACAGAAAGTGTGAGTTTTGGTTGAAGGAAGTCTCATTCTTGGGCCATATCATCACAAGCAATGGGATATCTATGGACCCCTCCAAAACTGATGCAATTGAGGGATGGCCGAGGCCAACATCGGTAGCTGATATCCGTAGCTTCTTGGGGTTAGCTGGATATTATCGACGATTTGTGAGAAATATATCACGGTTGTCCAACCCTCTTACCAAGCTAACTCGAAAGGGAGTAAAGTTTTCTTGGAGTGATGAATACGAAGAAAGCTTCAAGGAGTTGAAAAGGAGGCTTATCACTGCACCCGTGCTCACTTTAACCACATGTGGGGATCTTTTTGTGGTATTCAGTGATGCTTCGAAGAAGGGCTTAGGATGTGTGCTGATGCAGAATGATAAAGTGATATCCTATGCCTCAAGGCAGTTTAAAATCCATGAGCGAAACTATCCAACGCATGATCTGGAGTTGGTGGCGGTGATCTTTGCCTTGAAAATCTGGCGGCATTATCTCTATGGAGAGAAATGTGAGATATATACTGACCACAAGAGTCTTAAATATATATTCACACAGAAAGAGCTTAATATGCGCCAGAGAAGATGGATAGAGCTCATCAAGGATTATGACTGTTCAATACATTAATACCCTGGGAAGGAGAACAAGGTGGCGGATGCCCTAAGTAGAAAGGATCCAGCGATTCTATCAATGATGAGAATTGAGAAGGATCCAATCTTCTTAGACTTGATGAAGATGGACGTGGGAATCATAAAGAAGGGAACATCATGAATCCTTTCACAAATGATTGCTCAACCATCTATTTTGGAAAGGTTGAAGGATGCTCAAAAGGATGATGCGAGAATCCAAGAAAAAGTGGAAGCTATCAAAAAGTCAAAATCCTCATAGTTTAATGTTAATGAAGAAAGAATTGTGCGGTTTGGGAAAAGACTATGGGTTCCATCAAGTCCGGAGCTACAGAAGGAACTTTTGGATGATGCACATAGTTCAAATTTCTCTATTCACCCAGGGAGCACAAAGATGTATCGAGATCTCCAAGAAAACTTTTGGTGGGATAATATGAAGAAGGAGATTGCTGAATATACATCAAAGTTCCTGGTGTGTCAGCAAGTGAAGGCAGAGAGGCAGAAGTCTAAGGGGATGATGCAACCATTGCCCATACAAGAATGGAAATGGGTGAACATCACCATAGACTTCGTCACTGGACTTCCAAGGACATCCAAAGGCAACAATGCAATCTGGGTTATTGTGGATCGTCTTACAAAGACTGCACACTTCATTGCTATTCGAGAGGATTTCTATTTGGATCAACTGGCACGGATATATATTAGGGAAGTGGTAAGGTTGCATGGAGTACCACTATCTATTGTGTCTGACCGAGATCCAAGATTTACCTCTATGTTTTGGAAGAGTCTTCAACATGCTCTGAATACTGAACTGAACTTCAGTACGACCTATCATCCTCAAACTGATGGCCAATCCGAGCGGACTATCCAAACACTTGAAGATATGTTGATAGCGTGCTCAATGGACTTTAAAGGAGGATGGGATCAACATCTTCCTCTGGTTGAGTTCTCTTATAATAATAGTTTCAACTCGAGCATCCAAATGGCACCATATGAAGCCTTTTATGGGAAATGGTGTAGAACACCGGCATGTTGGGATGTGGTCGGTGAACGTAAGCTGCTTGGACCAGAAATGGTCGAAGAAATGGTGGAGAAGGTGCAAACCATTCAGCAGCATATCAAGGTAGCCCAGAGTCAACAGAAGAGTTATGTAGATAATCGTTGATGAGACCTTGAGATTAAAGTCGGAGACATGGTGTTTTTACGCATATCTCCGTGGAAGAAGGTCATGAGGTTTGGAAAGAAAGGGAAGTTAAGTCCAAGGTACATCGGCCCCTTCGAGATTCTTGATCGTGTTGGGGCTGTGGCCTATCGACTAGCACTTCCACCTACTATGGCCAAGGAGCATGATGTCTTTCATGTATCCCTCTTAAGGAAGTACATACCGGACCCTTCACATGTACTCTATTCCGAGGTGGTTCAATTGGAAGATGATCTTTCTTATGAGGAGAAACCAGTGAAGATCTTAGATCGTAGAGAAAAAGTTCTATAAAATAATACAATGCCCCTCGTCAAGGTGTTGTGGAGAAACCACAAGTTTGAAGAAGAAACTTGGGAGTCGGAGGATATGATGAAGCTGAGTTACCCACATTTGTTTTAGTGTGGGAGAAGGAAAATTTCGAGGGAGAAATTTATTAAGGGGGGAATATTTTAATGACCCAAAGTTTCATTAATGGAAAATCCCTCTTGATACAGTTAAATGTTTCTTTATGAAAAATGTTTTTATAAGATGTCAACTTCTTTAGTTTTACGTTATGATTTGTGACTATTACTTTTATAGCCGTTGAACAGTGATCATCTAAGTAGTATAAATATAAGGCTTTAACGAACCCATTTCTACTCGGACAAAGGAAGCGATGGCCTCATCCAGTAGAATTAACCCTTACGAAGCCTATTTGTCAGAGCTCGGAAAAGAGGTGGCGTCTTTGGGCTTTTCCCTTGACCAAGCCCAAGCTGAGCTTCATCAAGTCAAGCTCGAACGTGATCGTCTACGGGAAAAGTGGAAGTTGATTGAAATTACCACTCGAGCGATGTTATCCGAGCCGCCCCAAGAGTCTGTCACCATCGCACACCTTACCCTTAGGTCTTATGCGGCTATTTTAAGGGGTTATGTAACAAATAAGTACCACCATGTTCATGTACATTATTTTTGTATATAATAATGAATATAATTTCTAGTCATTTTTTATACACTGTAATTAGTTTTTAAAGTACAAATGGTGTTTTTAGTTATTATTTAATTAAGAATTATATTTTATTAAATTAAAGGATTTTTGAATTAAATAATATTTTATTATTAATATTAAATTAATTTTTTATTAAGTATAAATGATCTTATAATTTTATGAATGCAATTAAAATTTTTATTAAGGTTTGAAAGCCATTTCTGTCAAAACCCGTGAATTTTTTTATAAATGTCGGTTTTTATTTTAAAAGTAAAAATTCACATATTTAGAAAATTATTTAGATATAATAAATATTATTTTTGGAGTCAGGACGTCGAAATTATCCAATGGTGAATTTTTCATAATTTTCTGAGACAGTCAAATTTTTGGGTAAAAATTAAATACCATTTAAATATATAATGTGTTTTATGACATCATAATGACCCAATGGTGATGTAATAAAATACCATAATCCTTATGTTCGGCCAATATGTTTTTTATCATTAAAATAATGAGGTTTTGGGTTTTTTTGACTTACTTTTCAAAGCATTAATGGAGCCCTCAAGACTTATTCAACACTTTGCCTTTTTAAATTAATTTCCATGGGAGTGTGACTCACCTCCACATAAGCAACCCTAATTTTTTAATATGTTCGGACCTTGGACTTGTAAAATATTGTTTTCCTCTTTCCTTTTCCAGAAACCATGGCCAAATACCATGGGATGGTTTGTGGTTTGGATTATTTTAATATAAGGGGTCCCAAACCTAAATAATAAAGAATTCTCTCACCTTTCCTATATAAACCCACCCAAGATCCCACTTCCTCCTCACTAAAAGCCCTTTAAGTTCGTCCAACCTCTGACCTACTCTCTCTAGGATCCTCTCAAGGTGCCCCAAGCTCCCAATAAGCCTCTCACAAGCCTCTCTCTAGCCTTTGGAAGCACACTTCCAAGTAAGGGGTTTTCTTCCTTTCTCATTTTTTTGTCAATTTTCTTTAAGTTGTATTGCCCTTTTTATTTCAATTATGAATGTTGGGGTATGGTTTCACACCTCCCCCATACTTTCCTCTTATTGTTTGAATGATGGGAGAACCCTTTCTCTCTCATTAAATGCCTCCCATGTACACCTGTTACTATGCCGAAATTCTGAAAGGAACTTCTCTCTCTTCTTTTACATTAAAGCAATAATTTTGTATCATGAATCTAAATTCCATTTCTATTGTTGGTAAATGTATATATATGATATCCTTACTGTCCATTACATGTAAATATGATGAGTAACCCCTTTCTCTCTCATCAACCTTTTTTATGAATTCTTATGTCACGCCGTTACGTTGCCGAAATCGCACCGATTTTCTAAGCCAATGTCTTTGTGTAGTGAATACCATGCCCATTTCTCCATCAACAGTATTCACCTTTATGCACATTTACATATTGATTATAAAGTTTCATGTATGAATTTCACATTCCTTTATCGTGTAAGAAATGATTATGTTTTATGAATCCATGTTTTATGATCCATGTGGCACACTTATGCATGAAATGAAATGTTTAAGAAGGGTGCGCCCTTTATAGCGCTCCAATGCATTGGGTAAAGTATAGTATCATGATACGTCATGTGCAATGAGTGTTTACTCATGCTAATTCAAGTTCAACGAGGGTTTACTCGTGCTTCAAGTACAATGAGGGTTTACTCATGCTCCATGTGCAATGAGCCTTGGCTCATGCTAATTCAATGTTAAGTGTTGTTGCCACATTTCCATGTTATGATTATCATGCTTTATCATGCCTTTATGTTAATGTTCTTCTTATGCTCTATTGATATGCCTATTTCCTAACATGTATTGTACTCCTCATGTTATTCATTGTGTACTACCTTACTGGGCTTTATAGCTCACCCTTTTCTTATGCATGTCCTCAGGTTATCCCATGCAATGCTAAGTACGAAGGAATGTAGTGGTCATGTAAAGGAAGTTTTCAATAAAGATGTTGTATTTCAAGTTTAAAGTTTTCATGTAATGATCCTAAGCCCCAAAGACACTAAACCTCTCGATCTTATTTGTTGTATCAAGTGATGTTTTATGTAATAAAGCATGTTTAAGTTGTAATAAAAAGCAGGGTTGTCATACGCATGGTTTTCCCAAATTGCATTCCCAACTATGTGACAACTGTGATCCCCTTAATGTCCAAGAAGAAAATGTCTCTAGATTTTCCCCCATTGTTTAAAAACCATACACTAACCGTGAAATTAGACACTTTCCACGCTCCGCACTTGCTCACACATTTACCTTGGAAAGGGTATATGATTTTACAACCCATGTTCCAACCATGTGCCACATTTGTTTTTTCCAAAAACTTCCATTTTCTAAAAAAACACAATAGAAACATAAGGGGAAATTTTTTGACAAATAATAAATAAAACAATACCTTGAAATGAAATCATAGGTATGAAATACCCAAGAAGATTCATTTTAACATTGAATATGAAGTGCAATGAAACAAATATCCTCATGAGAAACCAAATGAAATGGGATATAGAATCTGAAATCTTATGGATATTCTCACCAAACACTCTAAAACTAGAAATTATAACATGAATTATGATTACCATTAAAATTACCAGAGGAAGGAACAACTCCATATTTAGTCTTTTATACAGTAACGTCCACTTTCCTTCTAGGGTTCCAATGATCCACCAATTTTTGAGTAATGGTTTAGTACAACTAAACGATATTTTCCATTATCAAATGTTTAAAACATGTATTTTTTTCATGAATTATATCATTAGAAAAGTTATGAATATGAATTATGGATTCTTATAAAGAATAGAAGGCAATGTGGTAAAAGTTTACTGTACATCATATGAAGAGTTCATGAATATGTTTTTAATTAATAATTTTAAAAAAAATCATCACAGAAAAATGGGAGTGAGATCCTACAACTAATCTATAATATTAAAAATCTATTAGAATATATAAAGTATATTTCCCATGACTTTTCAGATGTGCTTTTAGTTTTTCATTAATCTTGAAAGTAATGATGACGACATTTTTATTGTGTTGACACCAACTATATAAAAGGAATTGGATATAAGAGACATTAATAGTTATAAAGAAATAATTAAATTCCCACTCAAGATAAATATAGAAATTAGATACTCTCAATGTTCTCCTAGATTTTGGGAAAAAGGAAAGATATAATTCTGAGGAAGTAATAATAAAAAAACCCTTATAGGAAAAAAAATTAATCTTACTTCATGATATATGTGTTGAAAAGACCAAGAGGAAATTTATTTATGGGGCCTAGAAAATTATTTAATTATGGGAAATAAGTCCATCAAGAAAAATTATGGTGAAGTGATGTGATGAGGCTAGTTAGTGAAAGGAATAATGGAATAGTGGAATAAAATCTAACACTTATTCTCCAATTCTAGACATTCAGAGTGCATAGATATTACACCAATCAATGAATTAATATGATGGTTCATGGAAAAAATAAATATCAACAACCTTTTAAACCAACATATAAATGGAAATATCATGTGATCACAACCTATGATGTAGTTTATGATAATGAAGTAGTAAAATCTACACTTACCATTCAATCTAGAATTGTAAAGGTTTGATTTGATTCTAAATCTACCCACTCTTTTACATCTAAATATTCAGATAAATTTATTATGTCTCCCCCTCAATTATTAAATGCTGATTTATTAGTGAAAAATACTAATGGTAATATGATCATATCTAAAGTTTATTTCTCCTCTCTAATGTAAGTATGTGGGAATTTATTTTCAAAAAACCCTATGATTCTAACTCTATTTTGATTTGATCTGATTTTTGGAATGGATTAAATATCTTTATATAAATCCCATATCAAATTATTTAGATAGAATGTATCATTTTATATTTTTAATTGACCTATGATCATGTTTTAGTGTAACAATGAATATGAAATTCCAATAAACGTTACTTCGGTTGTATGGGTCTTACTACATATTGAATCAAGATATTTATCTTGAATGGTTAGTGAGAAACTAAATATCGATGATATTATAATTTTTTGGAATTATGATGATGTATTCTTGGATGAATTTTTTATTCATTCACTAAATAGTGAAGTTGTGTTTTCAGAATAACTGATACATGGATCTCCACCTTTTCAAATATAATAAATAAAATGGCCTTGATTAGGTTAGTGGAACTGAAGAAGAAACTCTTGTCGATTATTTATAAAGGATTCATATACCCTATCAGGTAAAATATGGGTTTACTTATGATTTTGGTTTAGAAGGAAGATGGTTCTATGCAAATTTAATTTATTATATAGGACTAAAAAATTTCACTATCATGAACAAGTATCCTCCACCCTTTATTAATAATCGTTTCAATTGGTTATAAAAAGATCAATATTTCACAAATATTGATAATCAATATGGGTATCATCAATAGAGAGTCATGAAAAATGATATAACCAATTAAATATTCTATATATGGTATGGTCATTATGAATTTATTGTGATTCCATTTGAACATAAAAATGAGTATATTATCATCATGGATTTAATGAATAGAGACTTTAGAGATTAGCTTGATTAGTTTGTGGTCGTATCTATAGATGGTATTATTATATATTCAAAGGTAAAGGAAGAACATTAAGAACATTTTCGGAATTTTCTAAAGACTGTGTGGAAGGATAAAATATATGTTAAATTTATAATGTGTGAATTTTTTCTATAAAAATTTACATTATTGTGTCATTTAATATCAAGTTAACATATATCGATGGATCATATAATGAAAACAATTATTGAAAAAAAAGATGAGACCAACCATTATAACCAATATACATAGTTTAATTTGGTTGGTAGGATAGTATAGATACATTTTTAGAGCATTATCAAAAATATCTAATCTAATAACAATGTTTACTTAGAAGGTATCCATGTTTATTTAGACCAATGAATTTGTGGATGATTTAAAGGATCTAAAATTATGGTTGGTTAGTAAACCTATGATTACACTATGTTATAGTTGAGAAGAGATTGTGATTTTTAGTGTTTCTTTGAATACAGTATTGGGATTTTTATTCAAATTGATCAATATGGTGATAGCTTGTTCCTCACAACAATTTAAAATTAATAATCAAAATCACAAAACTCATGATTTAGACATGGAAATAGTAAATTTTTCACTGAAAATTGTATGGAATTATGTTTATGGTGAATGATGTGATATATATAAAGATAATATATATATATATATATATATATATATATTCATATAGAATGAGTTGAATATGTACCAAATGATATGGTTAGAGTTGATTAAAGATTATGACTACTCAATACACAACCACAATGGAAAGGAAGAAAATGTGGTTTGTAATCTATATTAAAAAGGATATACTAGTTTTTTCAGGATTAGGATTGAAAGAGACATAATATTTATATATTTTTAGAATAAATATTTTTAAATCATGAGAAAAGATGAAATTTCAAATCATTATTAGATGAATGTTTAACTATTCATCAATGTGAGGATTAAAGAGGTTATGAAAGAGAATGTGGAACTATAGAAGTATGTGAGAAATGTTTCCATTTTCAAACATGATTATGGTGGAATTATAAGGATAAATAACTGAGTATCTGTCTCATTAATACCAAACGTGAATAATGAACCATTGGACAGAGCTTATAGTTCATCATTTTATATTCATCTCAGATACATGAAGATGTATTGAGATCTAAAAGAGTATTTATAGTGGGATAAGATGAAAAGTGATATTGGATATTATATATATAGATGTTTGATATGTCAATAATTTAAGGGTAATAGATATAAGTATAATGAGATGTTATAATCATCACTCATACCACAATGTAAATGGGATAACATTACAATGGATTTCATCACTGGGCTCCCCAAATCATATAAAGCGAACAATTCAATTTTGGTTGTAATAGATCGAATTATAAAATCAGCACATTTACTTTACCTCAATTAATATTTATCTCTTGATCATATTTCTTGGATATACATTAAGGATGTGGGAAGGTTGTACGGAGTATCATATTCTTTTGCATCTGATTGGGATCTATGTTTTAGCTCTTTTTCCTGGAGATTTCTTTTTTTGGATCTAGATATTGAGTTGTGTTTTAGTACTCCATACATTCCTCATAAATATTCTTAGTTAACATGGAGCAATTAAACTATAGAATACATGTTCATATAGTTCTCTTTGTATTTGAAAGGATGTTGGGATTAACACATTATTTTTTTATAAACTTCTTACAACAATGAATTTCAATCATGTATATAGATGGATCATTAAGAATCCCTATATGGTAGGAAGTATAGAACTCCAATTTTCTTGGATGAAGTTAGATAAAGAAATATATTTAATCCTGATCTAGTTAAGGAAATGTAAGATAAGGTTAGAGATATTCAACAAGTCATTACAGAATCATAGACAAAGAAGTTATAACGATAATTTTCGACGAGGTCTAGAATTCAAAGTTAGTGAAAAAATATTCATATAAATGTATAATTGGAAAAAGTTTATGATATTTTGAAATAAGGGAAATTTAAACCAATATATGTAACTCCCTTTTAAATTATTTATTGTATCAGTACAATTTCATATTTCATGGTGAATATACAGAACCTATAATATGTTCTTAATGTGTTCTATAAATATATTATGAGGATGTATATACCTAATCCTTGACATGTAATAAACACAATGGTTGTACCACAGGATCATGATCTGTCCAATGATGAAAAAATGGTCAATATTCTTGATAAAATACATAATTTCTTATGAAATATGACCAATCACCTGTTTAATGTTTTTTTAGTGAAACCATAAATCCAAGGAAGCTATATGAGAACTTGAAGATGCAATGGGATAGAAGTATCATCAATTGTTTATTTCATATTAATAGAATTTTGAGGGCAAAATTCATATAATGGGGTTCAAATTTCACACACCTGTATTTTATGATATATTTATCTTTAAATAAATTTTAATTCCTTGATATCTTTTGGTATATGCAACTCTATGTCTGAAAGAACCACGATATACTATTAAAATAATATTATTTGATGTGAAATTTATTGCATAGCTATTAGATTGATGAGTATGAATACGACTAACTAGATTATAAAAAATTATTGGATATATTTTTCTAAAATTAATTCAATAATTTTTAATTTTTAATAAATTAAAAATAAATCATTTGATGGTATAAAGATATTTTTATTTCTAAAATATAGTTTTTATGTGCACAATGTATTTATGTTAATAAATTAGATCAATATATATTTTTTGATGATTTTATTGAAATTTATATATTATATATTCTGTAAAATGTTTTAAAATTCATCAAATAATTATTTTTCTATGAATGTAATAAGAATAAATCTATTTTTATGCTTAAAATGAATTTATGCTAAAAATGGTTTTGTTGTAATTTCACATTTATATTAAAATTAAATTATTCCACTTAAATAAACTGAATATTGTAAAATGGATTATATATTTTAAAATAGAATAATTAATATTATTTAATAAGGTCAAATTAATAATTGGTCAGA
Organism: Viscum album; assembly: GCA_963277665.1. Taxonomy (NCBI): domain Eukaryota; kingdom Viridiplantae; phylum Streptophyta; class Magnoliopsida; order Santalales; family Viscaceae; genus Viscum; species Viscum album. Next base: position 406,767,976 of record OY728147.1, on the reverse strand, counting down.
ATCAATAGTAAAAGAAGTAAAAGTTTGTCACCACGGTAAAGGTTAGACGAGTTTACCGGGGGTTAACCTTTGATATAAGGTTAAAAATATCATAACACACTTGATTTAATATTATTAAATGATTTAATTTCAACCTTTTACTTCTTATAATATAATATTTATCATTTTTTATCCATTTTACTTGAGTAAGACCTTAAAATATTTTAATATTCTGAAAAATCCCAAATGTGTCATATCCCTCTCTAATAACAGGATACCTCTTATACTCTCTTTATAATACTTTATTATCCATCAATATTATATGATTCATATCCTAATTCATTATTTAAATCACTCAATACATCCTAGTGGTATTTTTTTGACCATAATACCATCCTTTTAAGGCATATGGTGTAATCTAATATAGGTTCTTCAACAATGTGGTACAAATCTTAACCGCATCATTTAATTTTTATTTCATCTTTTACCTCCTATAAATCAATGGTATACAATATAAAATAATTACTTAATTACATTATGTATAATTAATTTTTACTCGGATTATGTATCAATCATTTTCCACATCATTTTCATAAAATGGCAATTGAATGTATTGCTCGTGTATATGTGTAGACTAATACCTTCAGCTAATGATTTGATTCCTTTTACATCACTATATTTCATAGTTATTTATTATTATGAATTTAATATATATAAAAATATATGATATTTATGACATAATTATTCTTCTTTAATTATAATATCATACATAATTTTTATATTTTCATCCGTTAGAAAATGATAGCATCTATCATGCGTACATGTGAGCACCACCTCCACGTTGCGATGAGTTTTTTTTCATTTCAATTTTACGTGGACAGTAATAATTACATATTTAATTAATAAATTTTATATTTTTGATTAATAATGTTTCAAAAAAGGTGAATTATTATTTACCTTTATTTCTATCTATCCGTCAAAAAGTGAAACATCACTTATGCATTCATATAAATGATCATCTCTATGAAGTGATGTAATTCATTTTTCCTCACCAATTTACATGAATAATTATAAAATTATTTACGATTAATAAATATGATACCAGTTTCACTATTAATATTATAGAGATCATGAAACCATTACCAAGGTGATAGTACCAGAACCACCAAACCGAACCATGCATGAAAAAACTAATTGTAATCAAAATTTTCATTTTAATAACTAAATTATTAATAAAAGGATAATAAGGAATAATAAAGTAATTATACATAGTATGTTATGTATGAGTATGGTTTTTATAATATATAAATAAATATATATTTATTATATACAATATTTGAATGTGTATGAATAGAGATGAGATTTGAGGTAAGAAGTTTATGTTAGAATATCATTCCAATTTAGGATTTACAATAATAAATTTATATTGAGGGAAGATATTTCAATATTATACTTTAAAACAAATTAATTTTCTTACTCACTATTTTTTAATGTATTTTTTAATGTATTTTAATTTTTCAATATTTAGAAATTAAAATGATCGATAAAATATTTTAAAATAAAATCTAACCTTATTACCACTTTAACTGGTGAAATTTTTCTTCAATGTATATATTATTCAAAAAAAATTAATGGATGTTATTAACTATGATTAAAATGTACTAAATGGTAATGTTTTTACATTTTACTTCATTTTTAATGGTTTGAAAAATGATCTTTCTAATTTTTTTTCCAAAAAGTCATTTTTGATATTTAATAGATGTTTGATGGGAATGTTTTATCTTAACATATAAAACTTGAATTAATTTTCCAACCTTCATGACCACTACTTTTTTAATATTAATTTACATGTTTCCTTGGTTATTTTCAAAAAAAATTATTTTCTTCATATTCTATGAATTTTGGTCAAAATATTTTAAAACGAAAAGTATAGTTTCTCTTGTCATTAAAGAAAGGTTTGAATTATCTTTTAAAGGTATTTTTAATTTATTCAAACATCCTTTAACTATTTTTGTTATTCCCTTGGGATATGAAATTGTGCTATTGTTTACATTGATTCTTTATATTACTTATGATGATGTGGATTTGGGATTGGTTATATGGAAAAAGTTTCTTTCCCAAGGGTAAATTATGTTATGATAAAACCATTATGAAACCAATTTATTTTCCATGGGTTGATATTAGATGAAATGATGAATGTTTTATGAAACCCATTTCTATTCCATGGGTCATTATATTATTATATGATAAATTTTTTATGATCTTGTGGAATACACATATTGGGGTTTCATGACGTGATGGGATGGTCCAAAATTATATAGCCCCTAAATCAATGGGTAGTGATAATAAAGTTGAGAATATTTTAATAGATGTTATAGTTTATAAACTCCTAATATATGACAGAGTTAACTTCATATAAGTGACTCCTATTAGAATGATATAATTGACCAGGTGAGATTTTCCATTATGGTACATTGTACACATCGATAGTCATGTGAGTGAAACTTAACTAAGATGGTGATTTTATATGATTTTGTGAAAGACACAAACCTATATATTATGATTACAATATGATGTCATGGATCATGACTGATTATTAATAATTATTCACACTTTTGAATTATGTTATTTTTTATGATAAATCCTAATTAAATGGTTTGTAATTAATGATCATTGAATGACTGGGTATGATTATAGTAAGTTATAATCTGGTTATCATACCATGATAATTACTTTATACACCCTTCTGATCTTTGATTGATATCTCTTATGTCTTCCCTTTCTAAGCATTTGAGCTCACCCTTTCTTATGTTTCCATTCCTAGGGTTTTGATGAATGTTTTTATGTATGGTATGTCTATGAATTGTACTATGTGTGGATAAAATTATGGTATATATTGAATATATTTCATGAAATAAAATAATTATATATTTAGTCTCTAATGAAATTTAACATTTATGATTTTGGGTTGTTTATTTTTATGAGATGTATTAAATATTAATCTGAAATGATATAAAATATTTTTATCAAATTCAATGGTCACCTCATTCTAGTTATGAATATGTTTACATTCTTTATAAGTATATATTTCATATTGAGTCTATTGAGGTTAGAATGAGAAATAATATAAGTTTTCTTCCTTTTGTAAGTTCATATGATGAACCCACCAAAACCTATCAATGAGACCTCCAGAAAAATTACATTGTAGTATCATATTTATCATATCAATTAATTTTTCATCAAAAATTTGACAATATGCATGATTTGGAGCTTAAAATGGAAATATTTTAATTAAATTTATAGAGTAATTATCTCTATAGTGAAAATTGATAAAGTTATACTAATTATAAGTTATTATTTATATATTCAGATAGAAGTATTTGAACATATTCCAAAATAGATAGATGTATTTAGTTAAGGGAAATGACTGATTATTTAATTACCACCTTGGGAAGGTGAACAATGTGACTAATGCTCTGAGTATTATAGATCATTATACTATATCTGTGATGAGGATTGAAAGAGACACAAAAATATTGTATTTATAAGGATTTGATCTTCAATTAATATGTGAATATGAGAAATCCTATATTTCCCATGTTATTTCTCAACCATCCATCCATGTGAATATCGAGGAGGAATAAAAAGAGGATATGTGGATATAAAAGAATGTGATTAATATCTCATTATTTTTTATGAATATTTCTCTCTCAACCAACATACCATGATATACATAAAGAACGTGGTAATCTAGGATGTTGTATGACTCGTAATTTTATCTAATCAAGAACCAAGGGTTAACTCAATGTTATAAAAAAAGTATATAATAAGAATTGAATAAGAACCCGATCTTCGACCCTAATTATCATACATAGTTTGAATTCCTATATCAATGGACCATTAAAACACTAAAAGATATTTTGAGATCCTATTTAATATATTCTAATGGAGGCTATGATAAATATCAACACTATGTAGTGTTCTCCTGTCATTAACATTTCCATTCAAAAATTCAGATGACACTATATGAGGCTCTATGTGGGAAGATGTGAATAACTTCAAAATGGTGGGATGAAGTTATAGGTAATAAGTTGTTGGTACCGTATATTACTTATGAAATGTTAGAGGATATTAAAACCATTCAGTGGATCATTAAGAAAACACAAATTTGACATATGAGATGTGATAATAATCATTGGATAGATTTAGAGTTTGGGGTCCAATATAAGGTATTCCTTGGAATATCATCATGAAATAGGATTAATAAATAAAATATGACCCCTAGATATATTTTTTCAATTATAAATGATAGACCATGTGAGGAAAATATCTTATATTCTTGAATATTCACCAAACCTATGTTAAGTACATTATGGGTTCTAATTTATCACTTTTGAGGAAGTGCGAACCTAATCAATCAAATGTACCCTGTTTTGAGGTTATACATCTAAATAATGATAGATCATATTAAGAACAACCATTAGTATACTTGGATTATATAGAAAATGTAGTATGAATCATGACCACTCACCTTATTAATGGTTTCTTGAGGAATCAGATATTTTTGGGTAGAAATGTGAACTATCTAGATATTCTCCTCAATGACACAATGGACCTCCATAATTTTAGGTCTTCCTGAACTCAATTCAGTATTAATAGACCTCATAATTAGAAATTTAATTTTACATCCAAAAAGAAACGTGGGAACATTAAGATGTAATGAGGTAGAAGTACCCACATTTTTTCTAATCAGAGTAATGAAATTTTGAGTGATAATTTCTTTAAAGGATTAGAATATAACATCTCAATATTAATGTATGAATTTATCTTTAAAATAATATAGTGTGTTGTATTGCTTTCAAAACATTTACCTCTAAATTAAAACAAACAATTATATGTTTTATTGAGTTAAAATATTTCAATACAAGGTAAATGATTATACATTATGATAATACAATATAAAACATCAATAATTAAACAATAAGGGGAATAAAACCATAAGTGAATAAAAAAACACAAATATGAAATCCTTATCCTCCAAATTTTCATTTAGGATAATAACTCATACAATAACTATATAAATAATTACACCAAATAGACATATAATATTACTTTTTTAACTAAGTTAATGAATTTTTATAAATCATGTACAACTATATATAGGAATGAAATATGACTATTATATATATATGGTCATTAGACATATGACCATTGAATATATATATATATATATATATATATATCCATTACATATATGTTCATTGTTATACATGTTTCTAATATGTATAATGAATTTTTGTATTTATTTGTTACAAATTAAAAATAATATAATAAGTAATTCTTGAATGAAATAAGAATATAAGAATATAAAAATATTTTATAATAAAATTGGTATTTTTTCATTGTATATTATTTTTAAAGATTGATTTTAGGTTTTTAAATAAATAATTTAATACTGATGGAATAATATAATTGAGTGGTTATATGATAATTAATAAGATGTGGTTAATTTAATTTAACGTTAAAATAGTTAACTGATAAAGAATTTTTTTTCATTGTTTTGGGTATTTTTATATTAATAATTAAATTGATTTCTATTAAAAAATAAATTCGATGAATTTTTTTTATATAAACAAAATAATTACTATTCATATAATGATTATTATTTTTAAGGAATAAGAATAAATCTTTTTTTGGGTTTTAAAATATATTTTTCAAAATACTATTTTTATACACTATGCATTTATTAGATTAAAATTAATTTTTATCAATTTTAAATTTTGAATAAATTAAAATGTATATAATTTTAATAATCATAATATAAATATCAGCTAATATATTATATTTAATTTTTATCTATACAAATAAGTTACCCTTGAAAAATTTCTCCCCCATGGTAAAGGATAAAGTAAGTTAAAATGGTTAAAATATAGGGTATATAAGTAAAATATGAAAATTAATTATCATTATCAGGATATATGAGTTCATTATCAACCTCCAATTATCCCTTATTCGTTATTTTTTTTTTACTTTTTTCCACATTAATTTTTGAAATTACAACATTATATAGTAAATAATGTGTATTTGGGAAAATGACACTCAAGATCACCTATTAAATGACCCCTACTATACACACCACAACCCATGAATTTAAATATTATTTCACTTGAAAACATATAAAATTTATATACCTTATAAACATATAATAAAATTTTTAACTTCTGATCATTATGATTCCAAAATCCCTCATTTCCCGAAGGCTCAAAAAGGGGAGATTCAAGTCTCCAATCTTAGATTTATCTTATCCTTACTCTTTCATCAGTATCTTATTTATAAAAATATTTTGGGATTTGATGTATCACCAGAATAATTTGTTTTTACATTATTAATATTCTATAAAATTGATAATATTACTATATAATATTATGTTTCTATCGATTTAGTTTTTATAACCTGATACTATTTTAGTCTAATTTATCACCTAATTAAATGATGTTATAAAATTTCCATCATGGATGAATAAGGAAACATAAATACTAGTAATAATATTAAATAATTATGGATTTGTGAAGTTTTCTTAATATAAATATTGTAATATATAATTATATTAATTAATAAAATCAATTCCTTTTATGGAATAAAAATTAAAAAAGGATATTTAAAGTGTTCCAAGAGAACTGTCACAATATATTCAATGAAATGAACATGGGACTAAATATGTATTTATAAAAAGTATACTATATCATTATGAAAACTATATAGGTGATGAAACAATGATAAAATTATAATTCCTTGAACTTCCAAACAAAACATTCATGAAAAAATAGAACAATTAACACCCGAATAATAATTTTAACTGTATATAATATATATAGAGGAAAAAATATAAACAAAAAATATTAATAAAAATAACTAATAATAATTTTCTTATTCATATGAAAATATACCTAAATTTATTTTTTATAGATTTATGGAAGATCCAACCATGAAAATGTCAGAGTTAAGGGTTTGTTTTCTTCTCTCACTTTAAAATAAATATGGCTTATATTTAAACTTCTATTAGTGGGAAAAGTTTTAAATTTCCCTCTAAAAAATATCTATATTATTCTAATATAGTTGTTTCTATTTTTTACATGTACTTTTACAATTTCACTACCCTTTAGTTCACAAATAAACAAAAATTATTTCTTCAGTAGAACCAACCATATCTTTTATCTTTGGTTATGAATCATTCTCTTCAAATTTCATAATCTTAATTTTTTTAAATATATTTCTCTATACATATATAATTTATTATGTTTGTTTTTATTTTCCTCGAATTTATTTATAAAATAATGAATGTAATGTCTTTTAATCACTTTCTACATGAGTAATTTTAAATTTACCCTCTATTTATTTACAAAAAATTTGAAAGGAATCAATTTTTAAAATCATCCATATGAATTCCTTTTACCACCAAGTTTTTTAGTTTTCAGCCTAAATATTACATTCAATGATTTTTTTGGTTTTCTAATATATTTTCCATTCCCATTTTTTGTAAATTTATTTTTTCTTTTAAAATAATTTTTTCCAAAAATGTAAAGGTGCTTTTTATTATTTATAAAATCTTTTATTCATTCCATTAAAAAATGTATTTTTTATAAGTTAATATTATCTGATTTTTATAAATATTTTCCTGATACATTCATGAATTATACCATCCAACTTCTTCCTATATATGTCTTATGACCATGACATCTTGAAATTTTCATGAAACCCATTTCCTTCCAATGAGTTAATTAATATACTATGGAATTGTGAATCTATACAGGTACATGTAACACACATATATATGGATTTCATGATCTGATGAGTGGTCCCATAATTATATATCCTTAAAATATATTAGGTAAAGCATTATATCACCTAAGATGACATATAACATACTGGTGAGCGAACCAAATCAACTATGGGTCTCTATCCTTTATGTTTATAGAAATTAGAAGTGAACCCGATCCACTATAGAACTCTTTCAATTTCGTGATGGTGATAATGGATATTAACCTTGATAAATTAAAAGATTTTACAAGATCAATTTGCAGATAAATTATTATTACACATTATTATATTATTCCACATACCTATATTATGTTGTCATATATCATGATTATTCACTCATGTTTCCACACACTTATTACTTATGTTTTATGAAATGAAAAATCCTTATACCATGATTTATGATTTATAACATTAATTTTATTGGTAATGATTTTTTTATGCACATAGATTTTTTTTCTAAAACCAATATGCTCATAATATTTCCACTTAGGAACCTAAATTCATATCGCATAAGTTTACCCTTATTGAGCATTTGAGATCACCCATTTTAATATTTCCATTCCCTTAATTATGAATAAGAGTAAGATTTATTATATTTATAGAATGGTGTCATGAGTTTATAATATATGTGGGAGATGTTAAATATTTTTTAAAATAGGTTTTTTATGCATTGAGTCTCTAAATAACCTAAACATATAGGTTTGAGGGAGTGATTTATTATGTTATGTAATGAATATTCCAGTAAAATGATGTAGTATAAATGTTTTTATAATTATGTTATCTTAAAGAATGAGTGAGATATTAATGAATAATATAAGAGGGAAATTAATACCATGGATTTTAGGTAGTAGTTTAACAATGAAAAGACTTAAAGATCAATAAAAAGGCCTAGTATCTTCCAAAATACTAATATAACAACCTATGGTTTATCAGGGGAAATGATAAATATAATAACCTATAGATATATCCTAAATTTATAGAAAAAAATGGATGGAACTATGCCATGATGTGATAGGGATTCATCTCATTGTAATAACCAAGATCTAAAAATTTTAGCGTGATCCCCCTACATGGGCCCCCCTTTTTCATATGATCAGTGCACATTTCTTCAATGTGAATAAGGAGTTTTATGTTGAGGATAAGGGTTCTATTACTCAATATTTAATCTTTTAGAAATAATTTCATAACTCATGACCTTCTTAGTTAACCTTATTAACCCCAAAACAAGATCACAACATGGCCTTTGCACCTCGATGAAATGGACACTGAAAAGGCAGAAAAAAGAAACATTACCAAAAGGTCTTCATGAAACGATATACATACTTCACACTGTAATAAGAAATATGGAAATGATAATTCATAAGATATTTAATCTATACATAAGGTTTTTCTTTTAATATATAAAGTTTTTCTCATTATTAAAATTTTCTCCAATACCCTTCACCCCCAGACCAAACCAAACACTCCAGTTCAAAATTTCCAATATGAGGCAGTGCGACACCAAATTATCATGGATTATTCCACAAGTCAAAATTGTACTCATGTTATGAGATAACATCCCAACCTACCACTCATATCATGACACATTCTATCACACCATAACACTCCTCTTCCAGAAAAAATTCCATATTTAAGAATATCCCCCTTCCCTAAACCTATAAGACTACCACCAAATGACCCTAGACTCACCAACATTGGATAAATGAATAATGAAGGGTTTAAGAAAATATAGGACCCTACTGTATGATTCATATTTTTTAATTTTATTTATCATTGGTTTAAAAAATTATGAATGCATTTTAATTGTGTAATTATTATTTTCAATTTCCTTTATTTGGTGTTACATTAAATTATTATTATTTTTAAACAAATATATATATATATATATATTATATTGGTTTTGAAATAATAATTTATTAGTTGATATATAGTTTACAAGAGTATTTTTATCCACCTTATTTAAATTAGAGAAAACATTTTCATAGTAAATCTGAAACAAAACATTTAAAGTAAAATTTCTTGTATGAATGGAAATATGAAATCCTTGAAAAATATAAATAGGTATACCTATATATGATTTCTATATTTATGTTTGAGAAAAATATTTTTAATTTGGAATTGATTAAATTATTAATTTTAAAGTCATATTTATAGGATTATATTTTAAGAAACACATTTTTTTTTAACTAAAGTATGCATCAAAACTTCAAAAGATGATTCATGATAAATAAAATGTAGATTTTTTATATAAAACTAATTATTCAAAATGTATATGATTGTTCATTGATTATATCTTAATATTTTTAACATCTAGTTTTTTCTTTCATTTCCATTGATTCCTTAAATTTTTAACCAAAACATATTATGCATTATACCATGAATACATAAAGAATTTTATAATTAAATGAAATATTTTTACTGAATAAGGGAATAGAAATGGTGATTATATGATCTTTTCAATAACATGATGGTTGTTTTTTTCTAATCCAACCAACATGACAATAATCATGAGTCATTTATAGTATTAATAAATAAATTTTCCATAGTTAATATCATTAATATAGAGAAAGTATAACATTTCATATTCTTCACTCATGATAATTATTTTGACAAATAAATTCGTTAATTAAAAAAATGAAATCATGTTTCTTAGTGTTGTGATTGAACTTGATTAAAAAAGTTTCTAGTGGGTTATAATAATATACCATCCAGATTTTTAGATCGTCTGCCATAATTGATTATCCAAGTAATTATATAAAAATTTAATTTTCAAACTATTAACTGACTATTGTTATTACACATTTAATGTTGTGATTATTTTATTATAGATTAAATAAATGTTATTTTGAATTTATGTTTATATAAATAGTTTATTTAATATGTTTTAGGGTTTAAATTATTAAATTTATAAAAAAATTGTAAAACATTTTTCATTTATTACAATATATTTTTATAAACTAATCTTTATTTGATTTTATAGGAAATAAAATATTTTTATGTAGAAATTATATTAATTTACCTTCGAACACACCTTAGTATATTAATTGTTTTGAGAAATTTTATAATTTTAAAATCTCAAACTGGTATTCCAATTAAATAATATAATTTATGTGTTCTAAATGTAAATTAAGATAATAGTTGACGTGTGAAAATGTATTTAAGCACGTGATATTTAAATAATTTCCTACCCAATATATGTGATGGATTTTTTATGTAGAATCCTATATTATATAATGGATGAGAAATTATATTCACCATCTAAATGATCATGGTGATACCCTGAAAATTGGTAAGGATATATAATGATTAATAAATTCTGTTTTTAGCATAGTAAAAAAAATACATCAATATGGTAACACATCTATTAGTCTATGGGTAGATTCTCTCGATATCAATGATATTTTAAAAACTATTGGAGTACATGGAAAATATTATGACGAACAAATGAATGATATTTTGAAAAATAACACAAGGGAAACATAAATGAGAAGAGAAAAGCATTTTTTAAATTAGTTTAATATATAAATCAATAAATGTATGAATGATGTGATAAATATTAAAAACATTATTTTCTACTATGGTTTCACCACATAAAATTCCTTTATAGAATTATTAATAAAACATTATCCATGATATTGAAATAATTAAGTGATGCTTATTCTAAATCCATAGTCCTTGTATCATTAAATGTGATAAAGAAGTTCATTATCAATCATAGATTTAGTTATACATAGATAAACACATTTCCCAATAATAGTATTCTATATTAGAGACAATATTCTAACAAAGAAGATTTAAAAATATATTATACATCTAGATGGTATCAAAAAAATTAATTTACCAGTATAAATCAATGGATATCTATGGACATGTTGAAAAATAAAACATTTATAAATATTTTACATTATTTTAACTTATAACTATCATTAGATTAATCAGTTATATCATTCTAAATAGGTTGAGAAAATGGGGTGGAATATTATGATTAATAATAATTATGTACTCATGAAATATCCAAGAGATTCAAAATCATGGAATAAATTTCAATCATCACTTTTATATTTTTCTTCTAACCCTAGAAATGTTATCTTGGGATTATAAAGAAATGTATTCAACACTTTTGGGTCTTTAAGTATAAGTTGTAACATATGATCATTTGTTTTTATCCCTTATAATCTACCTCCAGGGGTGTGAATTCATTAAATTACTTCAATAATATAATATATTATTCCTATAATTTAAATGAATACATTTACATTAATGACAACATGTATCCTCTCATTTGTGAAATATAGGATTTTTGGAATTTTTCTGTCGAAAGTTATGACACAAAAACCATATAAATGATTAATGTTCACGTTTCCTTAGTGTGGACCGTCAATGATTTTATTGATATAGGATTTTTTTTGGGTTAAAAAACACACACTTTTGTCTTATCTAGTTTTAAAATTTCATTTTAAAAATCAATAAACACTTTATACAAGAAGGTTTTATTTCATCTGAAATCATTCATTTCTTGATTCATCTCATCAATATTAATATAAAATGACATGATTCACTTGAAAAAAATTAGGCTACCACGAAAAATATTTTATGGATAAAAGATCTTAGAGAAAATATCAAATGTATGTATAAAATTTATATATTGTTATTAGTTGAATAATAGAGAGAAATTATTTTTAATACCATCAAATTCAAATTTAAGTACAAGAATTTATTTTTGAAATATTAATATTGTAAAATTTAGTTTTTTAATCCATAATCTTGACATTATGAATACCGAGAAGAATGTATGTGAAAATGTGTCTTTTAATTTTACTCACATGCTAAATAAATAAAAACATCCACTAAAAAATCATAATGATTTTTAATCATTGAATATAAAGAGTTATCTATGGGAAAATGAGAATAGGTATTATCAAATACTAATTGTTTCATTGTAAAATAAAAAATATGTCATTTTTATTAAATTATTAAATAATATTCAAGTACATGATGGATATTAATTTTATATTTCATGATTTATTTATTTAAATCAATATAAATTACAAGGATTAAAAAAACATGACTCGCATATATTTATAGAGAAATTTTTACCTATTGAGATCTTTAATTTATTACTTGGTAAAATAACTATAGATGTAATTGATATTTTTAAAATTTTCAAACAAATCTGTAAGACAACCCTTAACCCAATTGAACTATATAAACATTAGGAAATAATTTTACAAATTACCTATCATTTTTATATGATATTTTCCCATTATTTTCATAAAGTAATGATTCATTTAAAATTTTATTTATTTGAGGAAGATAAAAATGGAGGACCCATGAATTATAAAACAATTTATCCAATTAAGTGGCACTTAATTTTAAATTTTTTCTTAATTAATATTTTAAAATTTTACAATTATGTACTGATTGTGTTTATTTATTAATTTATTAATCTTCCACATTATGTATCTTGTTCATTTGAAATCTTATATAAATAATATATCTTATATAGAAGTGTTTATATTGAGTGATACCGGAAAAAAAATAATGTCTAATATTTTATTTATGGTGTTTAGATTCGATAGAGACATGATTAAATCTAGTGAGACATGTTAATGATAAAAAGAGTCATTATAATGAAAAATATATACCATCAATTTATCAATATGTAGGTTAAGAAGTTTAAAAAATCTTCTTATTTACATTATTTTATTTTCAATTAATAAAAGCACATAAATATATTCTGAGAAATAACCTTAGTGTTGATATTTATATCATATTCTACAGGAAAAAATGTAAATATTCCTTAAGAATTAAACTCAAAACGGTTTAGGAAAAAAAGCGGTTAATGGTGAGATTATTGAATGGTTTATACATTATGAACGTTTTTTTATAATTTTTTTATAAATATAAAGTTATTTTTTATAAGTAATAGTATTTTATATATTTTTTATATATAATTAATACTGAATGTCCACTTGAACTATTAAGAAATTTGAGGTATTTGACTTGAGGTCCTTTGAACCATGTTAAAAGAATCAATGTTTTACTAATTTTTTTCTTTTCTAGTATATTACTTTTGATCGCATAGAAGGGTTGAATAAACCTTGGAAACATGTATTTACACTTATAGATTAGGGTTACTATAGAATTTTGGATGATATTATCGATTTAAACAAGAATAGAAAATTTTAGTTTGTGTTATTCAAATGAAGTCGAGTTAATAATAATTGAATTTTTTGAGATGACACATCCATAACTTATATATATATATATATATATATTACATTATTTTACATGAATATTCATTACATCTCACAAAAAAACTACACCCCATAGCCTATATGTTTTGTTTTTTTTTAAATAGTTGATACATAAAAAAATATTTTACAAATAGTATTTAACATATACCATATATATTATTTACATGAGATACCCTTCTAGACATATCATAAATAATACTCCTCATTATCACCATTGGAATGGAAACATAAGAAAATGTGAGCTTAGGACCTTCGTAATGGCTGATCCTATAAGATAACAATTGAATACCATATGTTAGTAAAAGATAATGATTTGGATATGATAACATAATATATATATATATATATATATAATAATATAACAAAAGGAAATCATTGAAAAAAAACTTATATATTAATTCATTAATCATATCATAAGGATTTCAACATTACTTGAAAACTAGGGAAAAAATATGAATTAATGAGAAAATTATTATAAATCATGTACCCATGACATAGAAATGTTTAATAATGTCACGAACCGCCTTCACCTAAAGGAGGGAAGGGTTAGCAGATTTCCAGGCCCTTCCTTCTTTAAGTTGAAGGAGAGATAATGACCCCCGAAACCCGCCTTCAATAGGTCCCGGAGTGGAAACTTGCACCAAGGGTATAGAAAATTCTGACAAATGGAAGGCATTACCCTTTTTACTTTATAGGATCGAGAGATAAGGAGAAGATAACCCAACAACACCAAGGTATAAAGAAAAGTAAAGCCAAATGTAAACCATTCCCACATGCATGTTTCAAAAGTAAAAGCCACAAAGTGCAACAGGTGACTACAAGGTAAGTACCAAAGGGAAAAGAAAAACAACAACAGCAACTGCTCCAAAGGTCCGAGCTAGTAAGGTCCTGTGTAATCCCCGAAGTCCTCCTGGAAACCTGAAAGCAGTTTTATATACGTAGTGTGATAATACAATTACACTCAGTAGGGAAAACCAAGACTCTCATGCACAAGTGGGGGAACGTACTAAAGTCCCGTGAGAAAAATAGTAAACCAAACACATAACAAGGCAAACTATCCATCCCAGGCCTCACCAAGGCTCACTCCCCAAATAACGCAAGTCATGTAATATATATAATAAGATCACATCTATGTTTGGGTACCCTACGCCACTTTCCCACTGGTTATTGAGACATCCTACGCATCGGACCAATCTCGCCATTCTCACCGCAATCCCACTTCCACACCCGCCCGCACACACCTGGGCCACAACCACACGTAGTCCCACGGCCGAAATCCCACCCGCACACACCTGGGCCTCAACCGCACGCAGTCCCACTGCTGAAATCCCACCCGCACACACCTGGGCCACAACTGTCACATGTAACCATGCCTGCAAACACCTAGGCCAGAACAACCACCACCACGCTCGAAGACACCTGGGATAAAGGATCCACTGCCATTCCCGAAGACACCTGGGCCTCATCCCGAAGACGCTTGGGAAACCACCTACCGCACACACCCGGACAACCACCACACTACCCCACCCGAAGGTTCTTGGAATAATAATGGACCTAAGGCCATCACAGCCTTCCCAAAGATACTTTGGCTATCTGGGAAAGGGAGAAGAAAAGGAGCTAAGAACCAGCCACTAAGAATAGTGTTGGGAAAAACACCCTCCCAAATGAAATGGGGGTGTTCGGCACTAAGTGCTCAACATGGGTGTGGCGCGAATAAGAAACAAAAAGCTACATATATATATATATATAATATGTAACAATCACTCACCAAAGCTAGGTTTTTCTTCAGACATCCTACAGATCACAACAACACTCAAGTCCGAGTCACGACTCACGCCAACAACCCATTTGTCCCCTTTCTTATTTCAGATTCAGTAATAATGTTTACGTTTAAGCACTACCGGGAAACTAGTAGGCATAGGCATAATTCCAGGAAAGTAAACAGTCAAACATCAACCAAAACGTCCACACCTGGTTCTCAACAACAGAGGATTCCACCCTAATTTGTGATATAAACAAGTAACCACCCGGTCTTGAAACTCACAACCACCGAATCCATAACAACAGGAGATCCCATCCCCCAAATTCACACGACCACCGAGAGTATAAAAGAACAAGGGATCCCATCCCCTCCCACATTTCCAGCAATCAGCCTGAAAGGAAAACAACCAGCTACCACCACCAACACAAGTCAGGGATTTTCAGATTTAAACGACGTAACACACTCCATGATTTCAAATTCCGTGTGTTATAATCGGGAGTTATCATAGAAGGGATGATCTTGGTGATTTCAATTATTCAGCCGGATATATGTGATTAACCGATTCACTTTTCACAACAGGAGTTTACAACCACAAACAAGCCATTTAAAACATCAACAGGGTTTATCAATGCACAAACAACGACCACAAACGGCCTCGATTTTCAAGAGGCATAAGCCAGCACAACTCAACAATATGGTCATAGAAGAAACAACATCAAAGTATAAGACAACATCAACAATCACAAACCCTCTTCTTTCTTTATAGAATTCGTTCTTTATCTTTAATTAGGCCTGGTTTACGCAATTCTACAGGATCAAAAGTACGCCCACCCCGCATGATACACAAAAGAGAGAGAGACGAAGGAGAAATTCCCTACCTGTTGATAGATGATCTACGTTTAGGCCGGGGGCGCGGAACTTTACGGATGACGATGCGCCCGATGCACCAGAAGCTGTTTGTGAAAAGGCATGATCGAGGAAAGGAGAAACCATGGCTAACCCTTAGTTTATAAGAGCATGGGACGGTTGAGGTGAAAACACGAAACAGCATAAGGCGCGGGGGTCATGGGTTGACCACGCGGCTCCACTCATCAAAAAAAGGGTGTCAGGTGGTTTAAGCCGACTCATGAATTGATGAAGTATTTAATTAAAACTCTTATGGGCGTTACGGGTCTTCAAAACACGCTTAAACGAGTCATAATAGGGTTTAAACCCCTATTTACTCAAAGGAGCGCTACTGGAAACAACTTGACAAGGCCGGGTGACGCCGATCGGTCGCACCGATCGGTCTCGCCGATCGGTCTCACCGATCGGTCTCACCGAGACGCCACTCTTTTAGAACCTGTATTTTGGCAAAGGGAAGGACCAAGAGATTCTGGGTCATCACATCAGATACCTCTCAAACTATTCTCGTCCTTGAAAATTTAAACAACCCAAAAGGAAAGGGCGGGTCCGAACAAACACCCCAAAAGATACCTCTCAAGAGTGAACCTCATCTCTAACTAAGAACATATTCCTGTCACGATCAAAGCAACATACCATGCCAAACTGCCCTGGCACGTGGGTTGGGGAGTCTCTTCCCCCATGTCAAGATATTATCCACTTTGGGCGGCACTGACTCGCCCGCACGAGTTTAATCGCATCCACCTTAATGCATCTTGATTAGGGGTCGGGTTCTCTCCTTCCCTATAGCTAGGGGTTTTCACACACAAGCAGAGGAAGAAAACCAGTACATTTCATATCCAAAAGACAAAAAGTTCTATCATAACAGGTACAACATGGAACAAAACTTAAAACAACTCTGGGTACAGGGTACGCATTTGTGTTTCCCTCTCCCACGTACTCTCCTCAAGCCCACCATGTCTCCACAACACACGAACCAAGGGAATGGTTCGCCCGCGAAGCACCTTTTCTTTGCGATCCTCGATCACCACTGGTCTCTCCACAAAGGTCATGTCGTCCTCGATGTCCAGCTCACCCCAATCAAGGATGTGTGAATCGTCGTGCAGATACCGACGGAGCTGGGACACATGAAAGACATCATGTATCCTTAGTAGCACCGGTGGTAAAGCTAGCTGGTAAGACACTTCGCCAACCCACCGCAACACTTGGAAGGGTCCGATGAATCTGGGAGAAAGCTTACCCCCTTTGCCGAACCTCCGCTGCCCACGCCGAGGGGAGACCTTTAAGAACACGTGGTCCCCAACCTCAAACTCCAAGGGCCTCCTCCTAGTATCAGCATACGACTTCTGTCGGTCCTGGGCTGCCTTCATCCTTTCTCGTATGAGCTAAACCTTCTCTGTTGTGTTCTGCACCACCTCCGAACCAAGGATGCCTGCCTCTCCTACTTCGGTCCAACACACAGGCGAACGACATGGCCTCCCGTACAAAGCTTCAAACGGGGCCATGCCAATGGTAGGGTGGTAGCTATTATTGTAGGAAAACTCTACCAGAGGCATGTATTGCACCCATGACCCTCCTAAGTCTAGAACACATGCTCGCAGCATATCCTCCATGGTCTGGATGGTGCGCTCTGTTTGTCCATCTGTCTGGGGATGGAAAGCAGTGCTAAGGCATAATTGGGTGCCAAACGCATGCTGCAATCCTCTCCAGACCCGCGAGGTAAACCGTGCATCCCTATCTGAGACTATAGACCTCGGAACTCCATGAAACCACACCACCTCATCCACGTACTTTCGTGCCAAAGCATCCACAACACTCGACTCCCTGATCGCCAGAAAGTGAGCTGATTTCGTCAACCTGTCCACTACCACCCAGATGGCGTCGTACCCTCCTTGGACCTTGGGTAGTCCCGTGACGAAATCCATTGAGATGTCATCCCACTTCCACTCAAGGACATCTAGGGGCTATAGTAGGCCGCCTGGAACTCGGTGTTCAGCCTTCACTTGCTGACACACTAGGTACTTGGCCACAACCTCTGCCACTCCTCGCTTTACTCCGGGCCACCAAAACTGCCTCTTCAACCCCTGGTACATCTTGGAATCTTCTGGGTGTACCGCCAGGGGTGAGTTGTGGAACTCACTGAGAACCTTGTCGCGCATCGCCTCTAGGACAAACAACCTTCTCTAGAAAAGCATCCGGTTCTGACCATCATCGGTCCATCCTTCCGGAGCATTTCCCTGGTCAACTTGGTCACACATCACTTTGCACTCTAGGTCTCCCCACTAAGACTCTTCCACCTGCTGAAACAGGGATGAATACACTGTCATCTGATATAGGCAGCCTCTGCCGCTATCCATCGTCGCATCCAGGTGTAAGGAAGCCAACTCTTCCATTGCCTTCCAGGTGTCCTCTGACTCTCGGACCGCATCCTTCTGCGTCCTCCTGCTCAAAGCATCGGCCACCACATTTTCGTTGCCCTTAGTATAAGAGATCTCGAAGTCATAATCCTGGAGGAACTCCACCCATCTCCGCTGTCACAAGTTTAAGTCTCAATGGGAGAAGATATACCTCAAGAGTTTGTGATCCGTGAAGACCACAAAGCGTTCCCCAATGAGGTAGTGCCGCCATAACTTTAGCG
Organism: Viscum album; assembly: GCA_963277665.1. Classification (NCBI taxonomy): domain Eukaryota; kingdom Viridiplantae; phylum Streptophyta; class Magnoliopsida; order Santalales; family Viscaceae; genus Viscum; species Viscum album. Next base: position 406,748,619 of record OY728147.1, on the reverse strand, counting down.
TAAAAACTACTGCTGCAAGCTCTAGGTCGTGGGTGGCATAATTACGCTCATGGGAACGCAGCTTCCTAGACCCATAAGAGATCACCCCTTGTCACTGCATCAACACGCGTCCTAGGCCCTGTCCCGAAGCATCGCAGAACACCTCATAGGCCACCCCTTCTTCTGGTAATCTCAACACTGGGGCACTGACCAACTTCTCCTTCAGATAGCTGAAGGCTGACTGGCACTGCTCACTCCATACGAAGGCCTGGTCCTTCTTGGTCAGAGCAGTTAAAGGGGATGCTACCCAGGAGAAGTTGGGTACGAATCTCTGGTAGTAACCCACCAGCCCGAGGAAACTTCAGACTTCTGCCACATTCATGGGTACTGCCCAAGAAACAACTGCCTCAACCTTTGATGGGTCGACCGCTACCCCCTTCTCAGACACTACGTGCCCGAGGATGTGCACTTCTTGTGTCCAGAACTTCCATTTTGACAACGTTCCATAGTGCTGGTGTTGTCGGAGGACCTCCAAAACTGTCCTCAGGTGCTCTGCATGGTCCTCCTATGATCTAGAGTAGACCAGGATGTCATCGATGAACACAACCACGAATCGATCCAGGTAATCACAGAATATGGAGTTCATAAGACCCATGAACACATCCGGGGAGTTCGTAATACCGAAGGGCATGACTATGAACTCGAAGTGTCCATACCTGCACCTGAACGCTGTCTTTGGGATGTCGCTCTCTTTCACCCTCAGCTGGTGGTACCCAGACCGTAGGTCAATCTTCTAGAACCATCCTGCCCCTTTTGGCTGGTCAAAAAGATCATCTATCCTTGGGAGAGGGTAGCGATTCTTGATCGTCACCTGATTCAACCTCCTGTAATCTATGCACAGACTAAGACCTCCATCTGACTTCTTTGAAACAAGAACGGAGCACCCCATGGTGACACACTCAAACGAACATAACCCCTATTCATTAGATCATCAATCTATATCCGCAACTCCCGTAACTCCGAAGGTGCCATCCGGTATGGAGCCATCGAGATTGGACGAGCGCCGGGCTGCAGGTCTATCCCGAACTTGACATCACGTCGAGGGGGTAGATTCGTCACCTCCTCAGGAAAGATGTCCATAAACTCACGGACAATCTCTAGCACTTCCACCATTTCCGCATCTACTTATTCTACCGTCAGCTCAGTCAACAAGGAGAGGAGAGGTTCCTCTCTCCTGTTTCCCTTCGGACTGCTCCGCTCGCCGGTGAAGGTAACACGCCGGCTGTCCAAGTCTTATAATACCACCCTTCTTCGAAAACAGTCGATGACAGCGCACACAGAAAATAGCCAGTCGATGCCTAGGATGACAACGTATGGCTGAATCTGTATCAGAAGAAGATCCTTAACCGACTGATGTGGCCATATCATCAGTATACATCCTCGACAAACGAACAACAAGGCGGTCTATCCTCCAACTGGTGTGCTCAACACCAGGGGCACTGAAAGTCTCTCGGCATCTAGACCCAGGTCACGGGCTAGACTGGGTGCAACGAAGGAGTTCGAAGCCCTGGTATCGAACAAATCATAAGCAAGAGTGCTAAATAGACTGATCGTACCTCGAACAACCTCTAGACCTGCTGGGACTGCTGCCTCTGCAGCGTGCAACTTTTCACGCCCAGATCCTTTTCCCCTCGGCTGTCGGCCACCTCCCCGACCATGCCCTGGTCGAGGTCCCTGTGGAATGCCCTGAGGTCGGCCTCCTCCTATGTCTGCCCACGGAGGAGCGGGAGCTCGCTGTCCCTGCTGCTGCTGCTGGAAAGATCTGGGTGGAAGCTGCTGATGGGGAGGGTTCTGGGGCTGACTTCCACTGCTGTACTGTACCCAATTTGGGCAATGACTCCGGAGAGGCCCGGGGCTCCCACAGATGAAGCACCGCGGTCCCGGGCCCGTAGGAAAAGGGCGAGGGCCGGGGGATTGAAACTGAAACTGCTGCGGCCTTCTCTCTTTGGGTCGTAACCTAGAGGGTCCTGACGCTGGAGGCCTGGTGCTGACGGCTTTCCCCTTTGATGGTCCTAGCTGGATCCCCTCTCGCGACACTCCCCCTAGAGCATGCATCCGCTCCACCACTTTCTCCTTCTTCTGGACCTCCAAGTACGTCGGCATGGTAAAGGGGTTAACAACATACTGGAGGGAGGGTCAGAGTGCCTCCTCCAAACATCTTGCCTGAGACTCCTCTTCGAGAAAGTGTTCCGGAGCAAAACGTAGGAGGTCCTTGAGCTTGATCCCTAGCTCCCTCACAGACATACTCCCCTGCTGGAGGGAGAGTAGTTCCTGCCTCTTTTCTGCCTTCATCGTCGAGGAGAGGAATTCCTCCCGGAACTCCTTCTCGAAATCCACCAAATCCACCTCAGACTCTCTCCTCTCCCCCAGGTAAAGCATCTACCACTGACGTGCTGCTCCCCACATCTGGATAACGGCCTGGGGAACCTAGTACTCGGTCGGGGCCCGAATTAGGCCGAAGTCTATAACTAGATCCTCTAGCCAGCCTTCCGTCTTCATATCGGAGGTGCTGCCCTCATACTTCTTGAGGGCCTGTCGCTGGAAGGCTCAAAGAGTCTTCTGCCACTGGTCGTCTTCTTCCTCTCAATCAGCTCTCTGCCGATCGGCCCAAGTAGTCTCCGGGGCCTCGATCGCTTGTACCACATGTGGTCGCCTTCCAGGTTCCATAGCTGCAAGGTGAACAAGGAATACCCAAGCCCAAGTAGTGCAGAATATCGTTCTTAAAACTTCTTAAAACTTAACTTATTCTTAACTCCCAAGACATCCCAGAAACACAAGAACACAAGTCATTATGAAGCATGTACCTTTCCTAGGGTCTCTACCCTGCAATCAGTGTGGCCTCACTTGGTCGTTCGGTAGGTCCAGAGTCCATGTATCAGATCACGGGGGGCCCAAAAATCCTATGTCCTAGCTGGTCTTCCATGGCCTAATTCACGCTCCAAGGTCACCCAACACTGTTGCCTTACCATCCCATGAAATCCTCATTGTGCCTAACTCTAGACTCCATCCTATCTCTCAACCATCACCTCTGATACCATTCTTTCATGACCCACCTTCACCAAAAGGTGGGAAGGGTCAGCAGATTGCCAGGACCTTCCTTCTTTAAGTTGAAGGAGAGATAATGACCCCTGAAACCCACCCTTAATAGGTCCCGGAGTGGTGACTAGCACCAAGGGTATAGAAAATTATCACAAATGGAAGGCATTACCCTTTTTATTTTATAGGATCGAGAGATAAGGAGAAGAAAACCCAACAACACCAAGGTAGAAAGAAAAGTAAAGCCAAAAGTAAACCATTCCCACATGCATGTTTGAAAAGTAAAAGACACAAAGTGAAAAAGGTGACTACAAGGTAAGTACCAAAGGGAAAAGAAAAACAACAACAACAACTACTCCAAAGTTCTGAGCTAGTAAGGTCCTGGGTAATCCACGAAGTCCTCTGAGAAACCTGAAAGCAATTTTATATATGTAGGGTGAGCATACAAGTACACTCAGTAGGGAAAACCAAGACTCTCGTGCACAAGTGGGGGAACGTACTAAAGTCCCGTGAGAAAAAGAGTAAACCAAACACCTAAGAAGGCAAACTATCCATCCCAGTCCTCACCAAGGATCACTCCCCAAATAACGCAAGTAATGTAATATATATAATAAGAGAACATCGATGTTTGGGTACCCCGCGCCACTTTCCCACTGGTTATTGAGACATCCTACGCATCAGACCAATCCCGCCATTCTCACCGCAGTCCCACTGCCACACCCGCCCGCACACACCTGGGCCACAACCACATGCAGTCCCACTGCCGAAATCCTGCCCACACACACCTAGGCCTCAACCGCACGCAGTCCCACTGCTGAAATCCCGCTTGCACACACATGGGAGACAACTGTCACATGTAACCATGCCTGCAAACACCTAGGCCAGAACAACCACCACCACGCCCGAAGACACCTGGGCTAAAGGATCCACTGCCACGCCCGAAGACACGTGGGCCTCATCCTGAAGACACTTGGGAAACCACCTACCGCACACACCTGGACAACCACCACACTACCCCACCCGAAGGTTCTTGGGCTAATAATGGACCTCAGGCCATCACAGCCTGCCCGAAGATACTTGGGATATCCGGGAAAGGGAGCTAAAAAGGAACTAATAACCAGACACTAAGAATAGTGTTGGGAAAAACACCCACCCCCATGAAATGGGGGTGTTCGTCACTAAGTTCTCAACTTGGGTGGGGCGCGAATAAGAAACAAAAATATACAAATATATATATAATATGTAACAAGCACTCACCAAAGATAGGTTTTTCTTCAGACAGCATACAGATCACAACAACACTCAAGTCCGAGTCACGACTCACGCCAACAACCCATTTGTCCCCTTTCTTATTTCACGTTCAGTAATAATGTTTATGTTTAAGCACTACTGGGAAACTAGTAGGCATAGGCATAAGTCCAGGAAAGTAAACAGTCAAACATCAACCAAAACGTCCACACCTGGTTCTCAACAACAGAGGATTCCACCCCAATTTGTGATATAAACAAGTAACCACCCGGTCTTGAAACTCACAACCACCGAATCCATAGCAATAGGAGATCCCATCCCCCAAATTCACACGACCACCGAGAGTATAAAAGAATAGGGGATCCTATCCCCTCCCACGTTTCTAGTAATCGGACCGAAAGGAAAACAACCAACTACCACCACCAACACAAGTCAGGGATTTTCAGATTTAAACGACTTAACACACTCCATGATTTCAAATTCCGTGTGTTATAACCGGGAGTTATCACAGAAGGGTTGATCCTGGTGCTTTCAATTATTCAGCTGGATATACGTGATTAACCGATTCACTTTCAACAGCAAGAGTTTACAACCACAAACAAGCCATTTAAAAAATCAATAGGGTTTATCAGTGCACAAAAAACGACCACCAAGGGCCTGGATTTTCAAGAGGCATAAGCCAGCACAACTCAACAAGATGGTCATAGAAGAAACAACATCAAAGTATAATACAACATCAACAATCACATCCCCCATCTTCCTTATTTATAGAATTCATTCTTTATCTTTAATTAGGTCTGGTTTACCCAATTCTACAGGATCAAAAGCACACCCACCCCGCATGATACACAAAAGAGAGAGACGAAGGAGAAATTCCCTACTTGTTGATAGATGATCTACGTTTTGGCCGGGGGCGCAGAACATTACGGATGACGATGTGCCCGATGCACCAGAAGCCGTTTGTGAAAATCCACGATCGAGGAAAAGAGAAACCATGGCTAACCCTTAGTTTATATGATTCGGGGATGGTTGAGGTGAAAACGCGAAACCGCGTAAGGCGCGGGGGTCGTGGGTTGACCACGCGGCTCCACTCGTCACAAAAAGGGGGTCGGGTGGTTTAAGGGGACTCATGAATTGATGAAGTATTTAATTAAAACTCTTATGGGCGTTACAGGTCTTAAAAACATGCTTAAACGAGTCAGAATAGGGTTTAAAACCCTATTTACGAAAAGGAGCGCTACTGGAAACAACTTGACAAGGCCGGGTGATGCCGATCGGTCTCACCGATCGGTCTCGCCGATCGGTCTCACCGAGATGCCACTCCTTTAGAACCCGGATTTTGGAAAAGGGAAGGACCAAGAGAGTCTGGGTCATCACAAATAATATATAAATGTGGAATAATACTGTGTAATAGTAAAAATGAGAGAAAATTAATTATTATTTCAAGGATCACTACCATGACCATTATCACATAGTGGATAAAGACATATAATGGCTTGGGTTAATTCCCCATTCCAATAAACATATTGGATTGGGTTCACTACGTACTCCATTACATGTCATTTCATGATATATAGGGATTTACACAATGTATTTAAGAGATATATAATTGTATAGACACTAATAATTTAATTAAAAACCATACATATGTTCACCACATGAACAAAAAAACAATCATAATTTTGTAATATTGTAATTAAACCATGAAGAAAAAATGGGGATCTTAATAATTTCAACAAGACTTGGTCAAAATAAATCATGATAAATAAGGTAGATGGTATCATTATGTAATATCCCTAGTAAAGAATAAGAATCATTAAAGGTTCTGGATGAAGATAAAAACACATACATGTGACACCCGTATAACACTATTGAGTTTTATTTTATGTTATCTTGGGGTATTTTATGTTTTCTATAGTTTTGGAATTTAAACTCAAGAATTTATAGTTTGTAATTATTTTTCACACTTACCACAAAGTTAAGGGAAATATGTGGGTAAATGGTATAATTTTTTCCAACCATTAAAAATTGGGTTTTCACTATTATTTCAAGGTTCATCAAACTATATGGGTTCTCCAGGTTATAGTGTGGAACTTTTTTATATGTGGGGGATGATCCACATAGTTGGAAAAGGTTAGGGTAAACCATATAGATAAACTCTTCATGGTGTGGGGGTTCCATCTAGTGGATCCATCATAGTTGGAAGACAATTTTTGTAACTTTGTGGCATAACCATGCCGAATTCCAAGATTTACTTTAAAGTAAAATTTCAGTTTTACCACACTCAATTTTAATTCATTAAGCTCCCTTTTCCACCTATAGTTTTTAGATGCTCGTAGGTCATGTGTAGGGAGATCTCTCTGTGATATATATTTTTGATTTAAATCTATCCTCCTTCGATTTTAAGTTTATTTATAATGTATAAACATTATTTTCTCTTCCAATATTCTCCCTTCCTCTATTCCACTTGGTTTTTATTTTCTATCATGAAAACTAATAGCCTTGTGGATAAAAATTTGTGTTGGTATGGATATAACAATGGGGGGTTTGGATGTTTAAGTTTTATGATGGATGTTTCATTTATATTTTGGGAATTCTCTATATAAGTTAACATAATAAAATAATTGTCCTCTTAAATGAGGTAGGTGAGTCTATGAAATTTCCTTTACAATATATTCTATGAGATTATTTTCAGATTTTAGATGCCTTTTTAAAACAATTATACATATATTTTATTCCCATATTTAATTTGAGAATGATTTTGATAGTTTTACACATGGCATAGAAGGATGTATTCTGGATCTTCTTGTTTCATTAAATAAATTTAAATTTTATTTATAAAAAGTTTATGATATAATGTATAAATTGTTATCAAATATAAATTAATTATTTTAATGGTTTTTTGTAAATTTTATATATTTTAAATAAAGATATGATGTTTTATATGGATTTTTTCTAAAATGAGGTATTCTTTTTCCATCGATTTTTTTTAATGTCACGATAGTCTTTTGGTATCCTGAAATTGGTATCTAATAAAGTGGATTATTTTCAAATGTAATTCAATGAATGTTTTCATGTTTCATATTTAAGGGTTATTTTAAATAGAGGGTCCAAATGGTGTAAATTGGCTTGGAATTTTGATTTTTTTTCTTATCAAAGGCCCATTATAAACATAATATAGGAGTTCATAAAAAAAAATGCGTCCCCTCAATTTATCCCCATGAATTTATTTTTCACTATTTGTATTTAGATATCGTGGTGCATATTGTATATTTTTTTAACAATGATGTAGTACGAGGCTTTTCATTGAGAGGGTGTTTTAGGTTCTATGTTCTTTATTTCAAATGAATTTTTAATGATTTATTTGATGATCACAAGATCAGTTTTTTTCTCACCTACTTTTATATATGTTATGGTAAAATGATTTGTTAAGTGAGGGATTTTATTTATGCCATACTAACTTTTTTATTTGATTAGATTGTGGTATCTAATCACTAGCACCCTATTAGACTATGGGAGATGATCTTTATGATGTATTAAGTCTTTTAAATATCACCAACTGAATATATCTCTATTGTCTATCTCAAACCATCTCATGATATATCATAGAGTGTTTCCCATGACTCTTCGTTCATATTGAGGATTGTTTAAATGACCTCTTTCGTCATTCTGTTAGTGTTCCTAAGACCTTAATTAGTCGGATGACACCATATTTGGTTGAATTAATTCTTATTCATTAATATATATTAGTTATTACTTGTTTTATACATTTCTTTAGTGGTGACATTGGTTAATTTTAAATGAATTTTGAAAAATGTCACTGGTAGAGTGATTTTAAGGGTAATGTAATGATTATTTAGAAATAGTATCTGAATAATGTTTTTTGAAAAGGAAATGAAAAGGGGGTTGGATATACTTTTTAATTTTATAGATTACTATTTGGGAATGGAAATAAAATTTAATGGACATATTTGATTAATTATTTGGGTTTAAAATTATGGGTTTAGACTGGATTAACCTCACTTTATCTCCATAGGATTTTACAATGGTTTTTTAAATAAGGGATCTATGTAATATACTAGTTCAAATTTATAATTCTCAAGTGAAAATTATATTATGAATTATTTTTGAACTAGTAGTTTCGAAATGTTTTAAATAATGAACCACATATTCGTGATGATGGAATTATACAAGGAAAGATTCACTCACGCCCTAATTATAGACCAATGTGTGTGTTAAACATATAGTTTTTATCTCAGGATCCCGATTATTGAATCCATTCAACATGGTTAATTTGGATTCATTGATAGATTTTTAGGATTTGGAAGGTGAATATTGGGTATAGAGATATCCTCATGTTTTGGTTGTGGTTGTCTATTGATTTTTAGGATGCTTATGCATTATCCAACACATCCATCTTTATTTTATTAATTTGGTCCTTTCTTATATCTTCTTCTATTGTTTGTTATTGTTTTGTGAATTTAGTAATTTTAGTATTCATATTTTTTAATGAGAGTAATAATTAACTAATGATTATGTCCTATTATTGAAATTTTTTATTTTATTACACATTTAGATTACTTTATTATTTTGTATATGTATATTTATATACATTGATTTCTAGCTTATGGATGAGTTCCATATTCTTGGTAAAGTTTCTACTACATGGTTTGTTATTTTTGGGGGAAATGTGTCCCAAGTTCATGTTTTCTAGATACCTCAGAAGTCATTTCTATCCCTTGGGGATATATAATTTATTTTAGTCCATGTATTGAGATGATATGAGTGACTTGTTGGTTCGATTCATGTTGGTTTTTTAGAATAGAATAATCTTAGATAATTATCTATTAAATACAAATAAAGCTCCTTTAAAATTTCAATAAAATTTTACATTATAATAAAATAAATTATAAATTATTGGTTTTAGCAAAAGAATTTAAAAGTAAAAAATATATAATTTTATAACCATTAAAACTTGAAAAGAACGATTCACGATTAGGACCCAAGAAAATGGTGGGGGGAGAAAGTGACTTTGTAGAAAGAATTTAAAAATATTCCTTTCAAAATACTGTAAGATCATGAAACTCTAACAGAATAATAATTTATTAAATATTGTATTTGACACAAAATATGAAAATTATAATATAATATAACACCATAATTATTTACAATAATTTGTTTTTAATATAATTAATTTCATTAATTGCACACGATACACAAAATGAATAGTTTATTATATAGCGTGTGTTACAAAGAAGACTGAGTCTCACAAAAAATATATACTAATTAACACCAAAATTATTTAAAAAGAATTTATTTGATAATATATTTAATTTCATTAGTATCTTATGATGCACAAAACAATAATTTTCATACATAAATTGAGTTTCATGTAAGACTGAGTTTTAACAATCAATAATATACTATTAAAAATTTAACTTGATAGAAATAAATTAACAATTTCAATATAAACAATAGTTTTTTTTAAAAATGGTTAGTTTATACAATATATGGTAAATATACCATCAAACTAGGGGGAAAACATTGAAACATGTGTTTGTTCATATTGTATCTTTCCACTAGTCCACCCATGTACCACTTCAATTGGTTTCACCTTGGATCCAAACATGAACCACCACCACTCAAATGGGAGATCTATCCATTACATATACTTTTACTCCAAAACATATGAGCGATAAAAGGAGTGTATAAGGGGGTTTATAGAAAAGTAAATCATGGTCACACATACCCTGATATTGTCACGACCCATCCCTCGGGGCCCATTCCATAACTACCCCAAACCCTCCTTCCATAGGCCAGGGGCCGGCGACTAGAACCAAAGGTGTAATTCCCTAAAACTGAGAAGGAATTTCCTTTATAACCTGTAAAAACACACACAAGAAATTACACAACAGGACAGAACACCACGTAAACTGTATGACAAAAGAGTGATGAAAGTAAAAGGGGCCTCAATACAAGAAGAACAGTAAAGGTACAAGTATAACTGAAATGTAATACATCTGAAGAAAGAGAAAAGACAACTACTGGATCACCCTCTAAGGTTCCTACCTGATGGGTAGATACAGATCACCTCCTCATCACTCCACGTTCTCCTGTCTCCTCTGTGTAATGAAATGTCATATTGTCTACCTCTAGGTACCATCTAGTCCTGGTACTCTCATCCGTCGTCAGTGTTTTCCATCGTCTGCATCCAACACTACAAGGTGCGGGCATAGACCGGGTAGGGGTGTGTATAACGATACTCAGTAGGGACCACGAGACCCTCAAGGTCTCACAAAATTAACCAAGGATAACCACAATGTATGAAATCAAAATATAACCATACTTAGGTATATTCCTGTACATATACCTAAGTTATCAAATAATCCATCTCAATCATGAAGAAAAAACATAGAGGTACTGACTCATCTCAAACTAGGATTTATTCTAGGGGTAGTATCAAGAATCATTCTAAGTCACAATGTCGAACTCTTCGGCTGCTGGAGAACTCCTCCTCTATCGAGTATAGCAGGCCTACCGTGTCACACAGAGGTGATTACTACTATCATTGGACTGGTGAGGTACTCCTCCTATCGAGTACCGTGGTTCTGCCACGTCGCACAGAGGCGCTCCCCACTGTGGGTCTTCCGTGTCACATAGAGGCACTCCCCCTCGTAGCTTGCTAAGGTGCTCCTCCTGTCGAGTACCGTGGGTCCACCGCAACACCAAGGCGCTCCCCACTATGGGTATGTCGTGACACCAAGCCGCTCCCCACTGGATAGTTGAGTCAGTCCATGTCAAAAAGGTCAGCAGTCGTTAAGTCTCATCCAGTCACAGGGTTCCATACATATGCCCACTCATCTATAGGAGGATCCGCTCCACAAGCTACTGATCTATAATCCAACATTCACAAAGTCCCATGAAGAATTATTTCAATGGTCTGCCACGTCATAGTGGTTACAACGTAACAGATAGTACATCAAATGGATACCTGGTCTGTGAGTTATTAGCCTTTTAGTCCCAGGGCCCAGTTGGATTCGTGCTCGATCCATCCTAGTTGTTCCCCATTTCTATCAAAAACTCAGTGGAATAGACTCAATGGGACCATCTCGCTCCAATATTTCCAAAACCACTGACGGTTCATCAAATAGACGTCCAGTGCCAAAGTTATATCCAAGATAAGGTAAAAGGTGTCATAGTGGGCCCGGGTCCGATCCGACCCGGCCCAACCCATTAGGTCTAGCCCGGCCCGTTGGGTCCAGCCTGGACTGTGAGGGTCGTGAGGGTGCCGCCAGGGCGGCTCGGCCGAGGGGTACGACAAGGGCGTCGGACTTGGACGCCAGGGTGTGGACCGGCCATGAGGGCGTGGACCGACCACGAGGGGCGTAGAACAACCACGAGTCGGCAGACCAGCCGCAGGGCCGCACGGACCGGCCGCGAGGGGCGCGGACTGGCCGCGGGTCAGTGGACCGGCCCAGGGGCGGCGTAAACTGGCCACGAGGGTTAATGACCAGCTGCGGATTGGTAAGATGGACGATGACGGCGCAGCGGCTCGGCAGGACATACAGTGGCGGTGTAGAGGCTCGACACAGTGGACGGTGGTAGTGTGACGGCTTGGAAAAGGGGACGTCGGCGGCGCTGCGGCTCGGCATGACGCAGAGTGGGGGCATGTCGTCTTGGCACATCGGATGGCGGTGGCGTGATGGTGCGGCGGCTCAAGGTTCGGCATGGCGGTGGCGTGGCGAGGGGTCTTGGCTCAAGGAAGGGCAGCGGCTCAGTCCGGCCGTGGGTGGCTCAGTCGGTGTGGGGATGGTTTGGCCAGGAGAGTGAAGAACCTATGGGCGGCGCGGGTCATGGAGTCCGCTGGTGGTGGCGTCGTTGCCTTCATCACCTTCATCTCCTTCCTCCATTTCGAAGAGTACACCAAATAAGAACGACGGAGGGGTCGTCCCATGTTTGTTTGGCTTGCACCCTCTACATTTAGAGTGGTAGCAATAGGTTCACAAGAACAAAGCATGAACATGAAACCATAAGGTTTCGAAATGTTTGTTCCCAACCCGCACAAGAAAAGAAGGGAGTACATGGAAAGTGATAAAAATTTAGGAATAAACCCCTATCTTGTGCTCTTGATGACGTTGGCTCAAGGAGGTAGTGCAGTCATCGATTCATCGTAGATGAAGACGTCCCACATCGATAGAATTCTCGAGGAAGAATCTCGATGTCGAGGTCAGCGTTCTTCATCGGCGGAGAGTTCTTCATTGGAGAGCTTTCTCCCATATTCTCCCAATCCTCATTTTCCAAAAATTGTATAGGTATACAAAAGTAATAGGTTGTAATATCTATTAAGACATTGGAATAATATTCAGAAATGAATATTAATTAATAAAAGGAGAGTTGACATAATAAAGAAATGTGTGTTGGCACAATTAATGTGGAGGAAGTCAATAGGCTCCTCTGTATTAATGAGGAGGTTGAGAGGTTTTTCTGCATAATGAGGGGAGTTCAAGAGGTTTAGGCCTCAGGTGGTCCCCACCACCATAACCTATCATGTGAGGTTAGGGTTTGATGGTCCCCACTTCTCAACTTTTACATGGTGGTTTAGTTATGGTGGACCCCACTTTTCAACACCCACATGGGTGTTGCAAATAAAAATAAAAACATCACACACTGTTTTTTTATTTTATTCTTTCATGAGAAACCCAAAAACTATCTTTCACCCTTGACCAACTACCATCGATGTGAAAGTATCTTTAAGAGAAAACCGGTGTTGTGAGTTCAACGGTGCCCGCATATTTCAATTCTGAGCACCGGTTCAAATGATAGAAACACTCGCTCGCACGTTTACTGAACACACCCGAAAAAAGTTCATAAATTAAATCTGGGCACTCCAGGCTTTGAAATCACACGCCGAAAATATTTATGGACTCGTAAAATTTCCATTTAATTAAAAAATAGTTTACATGGATATTTGTGGTCTTTACATTCTCCCCACCTCTAGCTTTACATCCCCGTAATCCACTACTCAAACTAAGGGAACAAGTGGGGGTATTGAGCATGCATCTGATCCTCCCGCTCCCATGTGGTCTCCTAGAGGTTTCTATGATGCCAGCAAACACAAACCAGAGGTATCAACCATCCACAAAGGAAACGATCCTGTCGATCCTCAATCTCCACTGGAACCTCCGTAAAAGTCGTCCAACCATTGATGTCCAGCTAACCATGGTCGATGATGTGAGAGGGGTTGTGCACATATCTCCTCAACTAGGATACATGGAAGACGTCATGCACTCGGTGCAACTAAGGTGGAAGAGCTAAGCCGTATGTCACCTAACCAAATCTGCTGAAGACATGAAAAGGTCTGATGAACCTCAGAGATAACATGAAGCCTTGGACAAATATCTGTATACGTCGTTGGGGTGAGACCCGTTGAATTATGTGGTCTCAATATTCGAACTCCAAAGGTCTTCGTCTCCTGTCAGCATATGAATTCAGCCTGATCTGTGTAGTCTTCATCTACTCATAGATGATATGCACCTTATCTATAGTAGCCTGAAGCATCTCTGGTCCCACGAGTGGTGACTTCCCTAGATCAGTCCAGCACAAAGGTGATCTGCAAGGTCTCCCATATAATGCCTTGAAAGGTGCAATGACTATGGTAGAGGTATATCTGTTTTTTGTATTAAAATACCACCAAAGGCAAGTGATCTTCCCAGCTACGACCAAAGTTGAGGACACAAGCACAAAACATGTCCTTATGGGTCTGAATGGTCTGCTCAGTCTGGCCATCTGTATGAGGATGGAAGTAGGTGCTCAAATAAAGTTGTGTCCCGAAAGCCTCCTACAACCCCTTCCATATCCATGAATTAAAATGTGTGTCATGATCAGATATAATATTCAAATGTACTCTATGTAGCTGGACAATCTTCTGTACATAGAGGCATCCCAATCTCTTTACCGAACCATGCTCTCTGATCGGTAGAAAGTGGGCCGACATGGTGAGTTGGTGGACGATCACCCAGATATAGTCATGTCCCCTGGATGTACGTGGAATTCCTATAACTATGTTCATGGATATCCCATCCCACTTCCACTCTAGGACCTCTGAAGGATGAACCAAGACTGCTGGAACCTGATGCTCCGCCTTTATTTGCTGGCAAGTGAGGCACCAATAAACAAACTCTACAACTGATTTCTTCATTCCTGGCCACCAGCGCTGTCATCAGAGATCCTGATACATCTTCTCCACTCCTGGTTGTACCACTAGAGGGGATGTGTGGAACTACCTCAACACTTCCTCTTGAAGTTACACTAGTACCATGGTACATCCCTTAAAGAGAATGGCATGCTCCCCACCTTCATAAAATCTATAATGTGCCTGCCTTGCAGATATCTGATCACATCGTGCCCCATAGTCAGCATCCCCATGTTGCACGTCCCTAACTCACTAAAGAAGTAGGGGAGTGACTATACGAGACTGAAGAAAAGTTTCTCTATCCCACTCCACAAAGGATATCTGCAAAGAGTCATGCTGCTTCGTCGCCTCGCTAAGTAGCTGTATACCAGATCTCCTCTTGAGTGCATATGCAACAACATTCCACTTCCCGGGAGTATAGACCATCTCAAAGTAATAGTCCTGGAGGAACTCAAGCCAACGTCACTGTCTCATGATCAGGTCCTTCTGATAGAAGATATATCTGAGACTCTTGTGATCATTGTACAAGGTAAAACACTATCTCATCAGATCGTGTCGCCACATCATCAAGGCGAAGACCACTACTGCTAACTCTAGGTCATGGGTAGTGTAGTTTTTCTCATGATATCTTAACTTCCGAGAACCATATGTGATCACTGCTCACTCCTGCATCAGGACACATCTGAGTCTGATCCTTGATGTGTCGTAGTTAACTACGTACCCTACACCCTCCTCTGCAAGCCTGATAATCGGGGCACTAGTCAGCCTCTACCTCATCTCCTGAAAGCTCTGCTGACATCTCTCCGACCACACAAAGGGCTTCTCCTACTTCATCAAGAATGATAGTGGTGAGGAAACTCTGAAAAAATCTGGCACAAATCTCCTGTAGTATCCAGCAAAACCCAGGAACTTCGGTACCTCCGTCACACTCTTGGGTTGCTCCCAAGGAAGTACTGCCTCAATCTTCACTGGATCTACTGAAACTCAAGACATTGATATGAAATGTCCCATAAAGAGAACCTCTCGGATCGAAGACTGGAATTTCGAGAGTTTACCAAAAAGATGGTACTCTCGGGGTGTGTCCAGTACTACCTGCAAATGATAGGCATGCTCCTCCTCAGTAGCTGAGTAGATCAGAATGTCTTTGATTAAGAATACTACAAAGCGATCAAGGTATGGCTGAAAGATCTTGTAATTGAGTCCCATGAACACTGCTGGAGCGTTGGTCATGTTGAATGGCATAACCATGAACTTGTAATGGTCGTACCGATATTTGAAGGTTCTCTTCTTCACATCCTCGTCTCATACTCTAAGCTGGTGATAGAATGATCAGAGTCCTATTTTCGAGAACCACCGAGCTCCCTTCTGCTGATCAAAGAAGTTTTCAATCATTGGGGGTGGTACTTTTTCTTCATGGACACCTGGTTCAGGTGCTGATAGTCAACAAAAAGCCTCAAGATCCCATCCTCCTTCTTCGTGAATAGAATCGGGGCTGCCCAAGGTGGAACACTAGGCTAGATGAACCCCTTCCCCTTCAAGTCCTCTAGTTGTGCATGTAGCTCGCGATGCTCTGCGAGAGCCATCCGATACACTGGTGTAGATATCCGTGTTGTCCCAGGGTACAAGTCAATGTAAAATTCCACCTATCTGTAAGGAGGTAAACCTGGGACATCATCAGGAAAAACACCTGCGTACTAGTCCACCACTACTGGATAGATCAGACTCTCCACATTAACTGCTCCTATGGTAAGGCTAGCCAACTAATGAGTAATCAGCTGCACCCTTCTCCGGGTAAGTCCATCCTACATTATAAAGGCTCCATTCTCATCAGTGAAGGAAAACCTAGTCCCATCCATGCAGAAACAACACACTTTTCCCCAAATACATTCAATCTGAACATGGACTATGGATAACCAGTCCATACCCGAGATGACTTCGTATGGCCTCAACGCCACAACCAGGAGATCCCAACAGATGCTCTCACCTCCTAGAGTAAGTTTGCACTATCGGCACCAGTGCGTAATCATCGAATATGCTCCCGTAGTAATATCTAGCCGAAAGGATCGAGCCAATGGCTCTGTTGGAATCTCTGAGGTCTGAATGAGGGAAGTGGAAATAAAAGAATGACTGGCACCTATTTCTGTAAGTACTGTATCTAAGGTAGATTAGACACAAATTGTACCTCGTATCATCTCAAGAGTGTCGTGATCGTAGGACTCAACTACCTATATCTGAGCTCTTCCCTATCGACCAGCTCCCTATGGTCAGTGTGGACCTCCTAATGGTGATGGATGTAGCATCTTGAATTGTCAACCACCGCCAGGTGCGTGGCCAGCTCCTCTGCCATGCCTTCCTTCTCCCTGTGGAACTCCTCAGTCGAACCTATGTCTCTGCCTGGGCGGTTCTTCAATGGTCTTCTGATCATCTGTACGGTGGGTGGGATAGTCACGATCCATGTGACCCTACCCACCGCATGTGTAATAATGCTCGCTCCTGGATTGACTAGTTCCGCTTAGTGTGCCCTGCACAACTGATCCTGGGTCATGAGATCATACACCTGTAGGTCTAGTCCTCTTAGACCTCTGTGATGTCTGTCTACTACCATCTACAGAAGACTCCACTATGTGATGACTGGTATTGGGTCTCTCTTCTAGTGACTTCTCAGCGAGTAAAATCTCCAGCAAGAGTTCTCTCTCAAACACCCCCGCATGTGTCGGGATGCTGAGGGAGATCATAAAATCCCTGATCTCCCGCTTGAGCCCCATATAGAAGGTTTAGGCCTTGAATAATGGGTCTTGCACCATATCAGTGGAGTAACGTGAGAGGTCAGTGAACCTCATTGAGTACTGAGCCACAGTCATGATGACATGCTGCAGATGAAGTACCTCCTATATGTGCACTGTGTGAAAAGTCACTAGAACAAAATCTGCTCGAAACAGGCTCTCGAAGTCTACACAGAAAAGCATCACCTCTTCGTGAACCTATAGCATAAAGCTCCACCATCTGCCTACTACAGCCTATTGAAGGCTGGCAGCACTGATCACCATGAAATCAGCTGGTGTCCCTACCAATCGAAAAACTCTCACCATAGCCTCCAGCCAATCCTCAGCCTCCTGTGGTTCTATATCTCCCCTGAACCTGGGTGGCCTCTGGAACTGGAACTCATGCAACGAGCTCAAGTGGAATGCACCATATACTATTGGTGCTGGTGGAATCGGTGTCCCAATGGGGAGTGGTACCGCTGTTGCCTCCATCTAAAAGGGCCCTGCACCAAGGCCTCGTTGCTCGGTGGGCTATCTATGCATACAACTCTCAGAACTCTAGTTGGTTGTCTATGTGGAGGCATCCTAAAAAGAAAAAGGTGTGAACCGGTCAAAAGTTACACCTGTTGAGCTGACCGATTGAGCTGACACAAAGAGTTCACAAAGAAGACTCTTGAAAACACACAGGAAATTAGTGTTTTTGTGTACTGAGTTTAATATCAGAAGTCAGGGTCCTGGTGTATGGATAAGTTGGCCATCGTACCAACACTGGACTCCCTAAACTGAAAACTGCACTCATTACCCTTAACAAAATTTTGTTACAACAAAAAAAGATCAGTCCTAAGTTCTGTGGTATAACTGACTCCTCTGATACCAATTAGTCAAGACCCATCCCCTAGGGCCCATGCTGCGACTACCCCATGCCCACCTTCCATAGGGCAGGGGATATGGACTACCACCAAAGTCATAATTCCCTAAAACTGGAAATGCATTATCTTTATAACCTATAAACACACACAAAAGAAAGCACACAGCTGGACGAAACACCAAGTAAACTGTATAACAAAAGAGTGATGAAAGTAAAAGGGGCCAGAATACAAGGCCAAAAGTAAAGGTACAAGTACAACTCAAATGAAATACATCTGAAGAAAGATAAAATATACCTACTAGATCATCCTCCGAGGTTCTTACCTGAAGGTTAGGTACAAATCCCCTCCTCAGCACTCCATGTCTGGTCGTCTCCTCCGGGTACTGACATGTCGTATGGTCCACCTCCGGGTAATGTCCTGTACTTGTACTCTCATCCTCTGTCAGCGCTGTCCATCGTTTTCATCCAAAAAAACAAGGTGTGGGCATAGCCTGTGTAGGGTTGAGTATAAAAATACTCAGTAGGGAACCTGAAACACTCAATGTCTCACAAAATCCACCAAAGATAACCAAAAAGTATGAAATCAACAGATAACCTTACTTAGGAATATGCCCATACATAGACTTAAGTTATCATGTAATCCATCTCATTCATCAGAAAAAACACAGAGGTACTGGCTCAGCTCAAACCCAGATTTATTCTAGGGTAGTATAAAGAAACATACCAAGTCACAACAATGAACACCTTGGAAACTACAGAACTCATCCTCTATCGAGTACAGTGGGCCTGCCACGTCACAAAGAGGCGCTTCCCACTAACCTTGGACTGGTGAGGTACTCCTCATATCATGTACCATGGGTCTTCCACGTTACACAGAGGCACTCCCCACTGTGGGTCTGCCACGTCACACAGACGTGCTCCCCCTCATAGCCTGCTGAGGTACTCCTCTTGTCGAGTACCGTTGGTCTACCACGACACCAAGATGCTCCCTTCTAGGCTAGTAGAGTCACTCTGAGTCGAAATGATCAAAAATCGTCAACTCTCACTGAATCCCAGGGTTCCTTATGTATGCTCGCTCGTCTACACGAGGTTCCTCCCCACAAGCTACTTGTTGATACTAAAACTATCATGAAGTCCCATGAGGAATTATCTCAAAGATCCACTACGTCATATGGGTCACAATGCAATAGATGGTGCATCAAATGAATGCCAGGTCTGTGAGTTATTAGCCTTTTAGTCCCAGGGGCCCAGTTGGATTCATGCTCAATCCAACCTAATTGTTCCCCATATCAATCCAAAACTCAGTGGAATATACTCAAAGAAACCATCTCGCTTCAAGATTATCAGCGCCACTGACGGTTCATCAAATTGACATCTGTTGACAAAGTTAGGGCCATGAGAAGGTAAAAAGGGTTTTTAGTGGGCCCTGGTCTGGTCCGACCCAATCAGACTGACCCAACCCAACCCGGCCTCGGCTGAACTAGTTCGGGTCGACCCGACCCAACCCTTTCTGTATGGCCCGACCCAAAATGCGGCCCAGCCCATTGGGTCTGGCCCGACCTGTGAGGGTCACGAGGGTTCTGTGGGGTATGCTCAGCCGAGGGGTACTGTGAGGGCGACGGACCGGCCGTGAGGGCGCGGATAGGCCGTGAGGGAAAAGACCATCCGTGAGTCGGTGGACAGGCCATGTAGCAGCGCAGACTGGCTGCACGTGGCATGGAACAGCTGCGGGGCGGTGCGGACCGGCTGCGTGGGGCGCGGACCAGCCGTGGGGTGGCACAACGGACGGTGGTGGCACGGCCGCTCGGCACGACGGAAGGCTGCGGCACAGTGGCCTAGCACGGAGGACGGCGGCGGCGCGGCTGCTCAGCAAGGTGGACGGCGGCGCTGCGGCGGCTCTCCATGGCGGACAGTGACGGCGTGACGACTCGAAACGATGGATAGCGGCGGCACGGTGGCCCGGGGTTCGCCATGGTGGTGGAACGGTGAGGGGGTTCGGCCGGGGGCAGTGCGGCGACTCGTTCCGGCCATGGGGCTCAGCCAACGTGGGGCTGGTTTGGCCGGGAGGAAAAAGCGCTGCGGGGCGGTGCAGGCCGAGGAGGCTGCGGGAGGCGGCACCATTTCCTTCATCCCCTTCCTCCATTTCGAAGAGTACACCAAAGAAGAATGACGGAGGGATTGGGCCATGTTTGTTTGACCTTCACCCTCTACATTTAGAGTGGTAGCAATAGGTTCACAAGAACAAAGCATGAACGCGAGACAATAATCTTCTGAAATGTTTGTTCTCAACCCACAAAAGAAAAGAAGGAAGTATATGGAAAGTGATAAATATTTAAGAATAAACACCTACCTTGTACGCTTGATGACATTGGAGCAAGGAGTTATTATGGTCTTCGATTCATCGTAGATGAAGACGTCCCATGTCGGAAGAAGTCCTGAGGAAGAAGCTTGAAGTTGAGGTCAGCGTTTTTCGTCGATGGAGCGTTCTTCATTGGAGATCTTTCTCCCAAGTTCTCCCAATCCTCCCTTTCCAACCAATGAATAGGTATCCCAATGTAGTAGGTTGTAATATCTATTATGTCCTTGGAATAATATTCAAAAATGAATATTAATTAATTAAAGGAGTGTTGGCATAATAATGATATGTGTGTTGGAACAATTAATATAGAGGAAGTCAAGAGGCTCCTCTACATTAATGATGGGGTTGAGAGGTTTTTCTCCATAATTAGGGGAGTTCAAGTTGTTTAGGACTTGGGTCATCCCCACCACCATAACCTCTAATGGGAGGTTAGGTTCAGGTAGTCCCCACCACCATAACCTCTCATGAGATGTTAGCGTCTAGTGGTCCACACTTCTCAACTTCCACATGGAGGTTTAGTTCTGGAGGACCCCACCTTCCAACACTTACATGGGTGTTGCAAATAAAAATAAAATTGTCACACACTTTTATTTTTATTTTATTCTTTCACGAGTAACCCAAAAACTAACTTCCACCCTCGACCCACTATCATCGAGTTGAAAGTCTCTTTATGAGAAAACTGGTGCTGCGAGTTCAACGGCACCCTAAGATTTCAATTCTGAGCACCAGTTCAAAAGTTAGAAAAACCCGCTTGCATGATTACTGAACATACCTAAAAAATGGTTCAGAAATTCATTCTGGGCATTCCAGGCCTCAGAATCATGTGGCGTCAATTTTTGCAGACTCATAAAATTCCCATTTAATTAAAAAAATTACATGGAAATTCCATGTCTTTAAATATATTATTATAGGAAAGATCATCCAAATACCCATGATTTATATTAACAAAGAATTAAAAGAAAACCATTCACATACAATGGTTGGGTCTACTATTATAATCATTAACATACATTAAAAAAATACACGTTTAACAATATATAATTCAATCTAAATCATTCTTTATAAGATAAATCACCCTCAAATAAAATAATTGTTTTAATTAATTAATCAATACATTAATCTTAATTATAAATCAAAATTTCTTGATATTCCCATACATCACAATTTTGAAAATTTATATAAACTTATATAAAAACGACTTGGTAAAAAACAAGTATCATTGAGTCAACATAATGAGTACCGATCTAAACTAATATGCGTGAAATATATTAAAAAATTATATACTCATTTGGAATGTAACATACACTTCTTACATGTGATTTCATGGAATTTATGAGTCAATGGAATGACATAAAGAACACATGTTATCTGCATATAATTTTATGTTTAAATTAACAAAGATTAATAGTTGGGTGGCAACTTATACACGATATGTAGTTCCAAATTTTATGTAGAAATTATTTGACATTGAACATATATAAAACCCATAACATGGCGTGTATGAGTTAATGGAATGAAAACTAGAAAAAATTGATAAGGGTTAAGTAGTATAATAAATTTATTTGATTTTTTAGTCATTTAATATACATATCATGTAAAATATTGATACACATCAAGTAAAGGTATTTAATGTCAACCTGAAACACATGCCTAGGGACAACATGTATGGTACCACTAGAATAATTAATTGAGTACAATGATAGTATATGGTCTAAACATCTTGTTGTTACAGAGTTATATGATTACTAGTAAAATTTCCCATGTGGTACCACACAAATATTCTTTAAAAATGGACTACATGCCATGTATGCAAGTCACATGTTATTTTATCTAGCTAACCATAATCCATGATATCCCAGTAAACATGTGGTGTATTGTATAAAAATCATTTATAAAATATTCACACACTCTGAATTAATTCCAAACTAAATTTTGAGTTTTATTGGTGTATTAGACATAGGTATATGATGTGTATGAATGTGCTATAATCCATGTACTCTTTTGTTATCTATCCAGAATACTTGATGCATTCAGATGAGTTATTTTAATTTCATCATTAATAATTAATGTATCTGTTGATCATATTTAAGATTGTGAAGTGGAATAATAAAATAACAGATGATTTAGACTAAAGAAAGTTTAAACTGGTACTAAAAATGAAAAATAAATGTGTAAATAAATCAATATAATTTAAATAATTAAAATAATATTGTGATTAATCTAATACATATTGAATGTTCTGGGAGCATCATAAGTATTAGTGGTACATGTACAAATTTACTTTTTTCATAATTTCTAACTAATATATGATGTACATCAGCATAGAACTTCATGAACAAGATAATTGAATCAAGTGTTAAATGAAATAAAAATTCTAAAAAAAACACAAGATCATCATATAATAAATATATAATTACTTTAAGCCAATAAAGAGTTAAATTGTGATGAATTCTTTCATCATTAATGAATGTGTCAAAATATAAATGGTTTACTATCATTGTGTTGTAATAATCAACCATATATTTCCCCTAAAAGTGATCCAAAATTATACCATGAACCATTTAGAATTTCTGAAGGAATACTCGGGTTCTAGTGCTACAAATCCCAAAATATGAACCATTCATCATTAATCTACCTGAGAATTTATTCGAAGAATGTTTTTCTTTAATATATCTAGAATCAAGAGGGGAGGTGTAAGTGGATCACTCTCCATTATACAGATAATTATTAGAGTGTTTTTTATAGGGATTGAGATCATTATCTAGAGTCATTGTAAAACACACACATAATATTTGGTGTTAGGTTTGGAAATAATATAACTGGGTTTAAATAATAGTAGAGTTAGAAGATAATAATTTCGAATTCACCAATACTATTTCCATAGTCCCAATAGAATCCCATATCCATAATAATAATAATAATAGTAATAATAATAACAAAATTATCTCTTTAAATTCACAATACCAATGAATCAATTTAATATTATTTATAGAATAAAATTTTTAAAATATATTACAATAATATTCAAAATATATTATCTCTCATTATGAGTATAAACTTAGACCTCTATTCCCCCACCATATTTATTAGGCCTTGTATAATGATTATTTATTTAATAAATAGAAAACATTTCATTGTTTTCAAAGAAATAAATAAATATTATATTCACTAAATAGAAAATAAATATTTATTAAATATTTTACACCCACAAAATATTATTTAAAAACCAGTGAAAAACTATATGTGATCAAGAAAACATGAATAATTATTAAAAAATTTACTATAATAATATTTATTTAATATGTTAAATGATAATAATAATTTAATATTTTTTAAATGTTCTTGATACACATAATGTGTGATCCTCTATGAATATTTCTTAGTGCCATTGGGTGGAGCCACCCAATGTCGGAAGTCATCATCTAGTAATATGCCAAGACACCCATAGGGAATGCAGTTGATGTTTCAATGATATACAATCTCATGAAAACACATATTGTGTGATATAATCGCTTTAATCATAATATTTATAAACATGTAGGAAGCATGATAGAGTCATCAACCTATGCACTCAATGTATCTTTCATTTACTATAATAAAATAAACCTGCCCATATATTAAAATTACTATAGATTTATTTAGGCTATGTAATTTCCATCAAAGGGCCTAGGATGTAAACATACACTAAAGAACAATATGTACAAATCCTTTATCTCAGTATTCCTTAATGGTATATTACTCACAATAAACCCAACTTATCTGACGTTTCCATGTATATATGTCATCAAAGTTTTCATCAATACATAAAATTAAAAGACGAATGATATTCATTAATAATAATAAAAAATTATATTTTAAAATAAAAATTTCCCTAAATAATAACATCCAATGACACATATAATCGTGGATTTTCTACTGACGGGGTGTGTTCTCATAATCTCTTTCACTAGAAATTACCATGGGTGTACAAAATGAGATAGTTTCTTAATGTCCTATGAGTCTACAAACCTAATAGCCTATATCATTTATTTCCATAAAATGATATCATATAGCTATATAAAATATATTTTGGAACTCTTTCATCACAGTTATGGGCTCCAATCATGGTAGGGAACTTTTATGACCTTTTTGTGAAAACATTACTCTTAGGAAATTATCACATACAATGTCACATAAAATAATAATAATAATCTAATAATAATATCATTAATACTAAAAATAATTAATGAATGTTATAATAAAATACATAGAAGCTAGTTTTAAGTAACAAATTCCAACATATCCTACATTTTCACAAACAAAGTTAGTGATGTGAAACATCACAATACAACTTAAACATAGTTCAATTTGAAAGTAAATAGAGAAAAGGAGCACATTTTAACTTATTTTTTAAATTTTATAAGGATAAATAAAACTATATTTTCAAAATGAGATCATATCATTTTTTTAAAACATAATGTTGGATCTATAATCTTAGATAATTTATATGAAATCATATGATGATTACCCTATTTGAACTGGAAAACACATCCATCGATTTCGCCAAATGGTTCTATCCATGATCCTGGAGCATAGATTATTTCGAAAGCTTTGATATGACTGATCGTGGAGACCGAACAGAGTCAGGGATTAGATGTTACGTCTATTTGAAGTCAGACTACTAAAAATGGCAATCCCGGGGAGGGGAAATGTATGGTTTTGTGTGAAAAATTTGAAATCTATGCAGAAGAATGGATGTTTTGCGTGCACGAATGGAATCTTGCATGCAACAAAAAAATCTTGTAGGAAAACCTTTTACCCACCCAATGAGATTTCATTTTCCATCCAGGAAACCCAAAAAATATATAAGTAAGATGTGCGCAACTTTTGAGATGTGTGTGAAAGATTAAAATCCACTTGCAAGATTCATACACACCCAATGCAATGTAAAATTCCCCTTTGTTCACGTATTTGATGTAGGCTACGTAGGAGATCTCTTCTGTGCTCAAAATCTTACGCTCTTCCACCCATGATTTAGCCTATAAACACAAGTGCACCTCCTACCCTTAGGGTAGGTCTCCATAGGTCAGCCGCTGCTCTAATGTGCGTAAGAACACCTCTTCCACATATCCGTGGAAGAATGGAACCCTCCATGTGAGATATTTCAGGACAGGCCCCCTATAGGACCCACTTCATGTGGGCCCACTGTGGTTTGACCCTCGCACGAACTTTTTTCAGCCAAATTCACGTGCGTGAAAGATTTCCACTTGTGCGCAAGATTCCATTCTTGCGTGCAAAACTATTAATCTTTCACACAAAACATCAAACTTGAGCGCAATAGTGCCAAGGTGCCCAATCTTGTGGATAAATATGTCGTACCGTCCAATCTTTCATAGAACCCATCATGTGCATAGTCTATATTATGTGAAATAGTGCCCATGCCTGTGCCTTTTGGTCCATACCACAGGGGTTGCACCCCCCGCACCCCTGTTTGGGATCAGTGTTGGGATGCGGCCATTGCCCTTCAAGCTGGTCCTTTTACTACCATCATTGACCCCCATGAAAAATGGAGAGTCGCAACGTGAACTATTCATGCCAGGACGTCGACATTTTCCATTGTGCCCTTATGCACATCTAACTTATAGCAATGGAATACAATGATTTGAGATTCTCCCCTTCACTCCCTGAAGCACCTTATGTATACATATTACTATTGGTCCATTTCCCATGTCATGAGATGAGATTCTCATCATCAATTCCCTGAGTACCTCGAGTTAAACCATTCCTCGAGCAATTCCTCCAAACCCAATCACTTGACTCTTATACCTGGTTGAACTGGAAAGGGCTGATCTTGCAAAAGTCCCAAAACCTTGGATTTTTAGTCGACTTATGAATAATACTCTTATCTATATAACTATAAACAATAGTATAACAAATATGAAAAATATAGGACACCTCTTTTTCCAAACAAGATATGCCTTATGCACCAAGCATAATATCCCAATAGTACTCTCTACATGACTTTAAATTGTTGTATACCATATGTGAAAAACATCGGATACCTCTTACTCCAAATAAGAGTTTCCTTATGGTCCCAACATAAGATGCCAACATTCTAATTTATATGAATTTAAACTATAGTACACCCTATATGAATAATATAGGATGTCTCTTGGTCCAATCAAAAGATGCCTTATGATCCAAGTATAAGATACCGATGGTCCTCACTATATGAAATTAAACATTAGCATGCCATATCATTCAGTAATAGGTTTCATCTTGTTACAATTAAGAGATGGCTTATGTGACAAGCATAAGGTACATGATGCCATGATTACAGTGGAATAATTTCAAGAGAGTTGGAAACCATTCAAACATTCCATCACTCTACCTCAATCATTGCATGTCCTTCATTCAGATATTTATCCTATTTCATGTCTAAAGGAACCCCCAAACAATACAGATGCTTAGCCTATGGCTTACCAAATGTCCTAGTGCAATGCCCTACAAAACATTGTATGACACATCAATTCATGTCTTGTGTTTAGAACATAGTCAATAGTCAACCCTCATTTATTTGTCCCAATTTCAGGATAACACGTTATGGATGCTATGTTTTGAAGATGTTCAACAGTTATCCTCCATTTTCATGACACCCTCACTATGTTCCGAATTCCAGGCATGTGACTCAAACTTTTTATCTCCCTTTGTTCAGAATTATTCCAACACCCTTGGTGTTATCCCTCTTGTGAACTACTTCATAGGTGTATACCTCATTTAGGTGCCTCAACCCACCAGTGAGATTGAAATGCACAAATGACTAGTAGTGAGGAAGTCCCATGGTCAAATTCCATGTGTAAACCCCATCCACTATTGTCACTCCTTAGAGGCACTGAATCATCTTCCATTCATAATCCCCAACCACCGTTGTCACCCCTTACTAGCACCTGGGCATCTTCCATGCATAATCCCCATCCACCATTTTTTCTCCATATCAGCACCTAGGAAACTTCAATGCATAATCCACATCCATCATCCTTCATGGACACACCTTTTCCCCCACAATCATCAGGTCCGTTGTTGCTTCTTGTTTCTCACACTGAGCTTAACTCATGTGTGCTTAGAGTAAATAGTGACCATGGAATTCTTAGGGGCTATCTCAGAGAATTATCCCCAAGCCACCCTTTCTAACTACGCAAACAATGATCCATGACCTTTTTGAGAAAGGTACATTGGATGCCTCTCTAAGGTTCAAGTCCAACACATACATGTACTGACCTCTTCACGTCAGTTCACCTTCATCCCACACGACGTTAAACTGTATCATCCCTTGTGAGTTACATGGAAATTGATCCTTGTCCTTTCTATGGAAGGTACATAAGAAGTCTCCCCGAGGTTCAATACCATCACCCATCAGTCTTGACAACTTCATGTCGATTCACCCTCATCCAACATGACATTAAACTGTAAGCGCATTTTCATCTTGAATGATGTTAAACTGTATCCTTACAAACTACGTGAGTTTGATCCCTGTCTCCAGGACATGGTACGTAGGAGGCCTCCCTCAAGTTTAACCCCATCCAATGGTAAGCCAATGTAGTCCCTAAACCTAATTCAAACTATGTGGGATTTGATCAGTTTCTCCTAGATAGGGTATGTAGGAAGCCTCCATGAGCTTCAACTCCAAACATCGATAATCTTTAGAGTCCCCTTTGTAGGGAACCACATCCTTGGTCAATGCCTTGGTGGTTTCAGACGAACTCTTGGGCTGCTAACCATGCTTTAGCCCCCAAAATCATAATCGTGTCACATTCCTATGGGCACAACGGGATTCTATACCCCAATTATAAACAATTTGGACTTTGATTCCCTACCATAGGGATATGTAGGAAGGCTCTTTAAGGCTTAAGACTAACTCAATTGTCACCATCACGTTAGTTCCATCTCATTCCCCACCCACTTCATTCAACCTTCCATCATCCATCCATATTCCAACCCAGGGCACCACATCCCGGTGTGATCATTCCAAGCATCCCATCGCTGCCCCATAAGGAACACAAGCACCTATCCTTGCATAAACCCTTAAAAATCCTTAATTATCCAACCAAGAGTGTCCCTCTTATGATGGGCCACTAACCACCCATAATCCCCATCGTGTCTCTAGGTCGTTGTCCTTTGTGTACCCCCCGATCCATGCCTATCCCTTTTAACTACAAGGGTTTTTATCTCTATCGTCTATGCATGGTATGTAAGAAACCTCCACTAGGTTCAATCCCAACCAATGTTATACCTTGTTGTTTCTTATTCTGGGGATCAATCTCACTGATCCGCCCTCAGTTCTGTCTATATCAACCATCATTGTGTGACATCTTCCCTTTATGGGACACACCACCCTGGGTCCCCTCTCATTAGGCGCTCTATCCTATCTGTTAGGTGTTCCCCATTCTGCGGTGAACTCTTTCTGATCTTCCCACAATAGTTCTAGATCTTCTTTCATGGTGTGATATTTTCCCTCTCTAGGACACACCACCTTAGATCTATCCTCATTCGGAATTCTGGTCTATCCATATGGTAAACCTTCCATTTTCTCTCTCATAGGGGTGTACCAATATGATCCGTCTCTATGGGATGTTCTGATCACTCACAATCTATCTCCGTAAGATGTTACACTTGTAACCTACCCCATGTTAAAGATGAAATGCTTGAGGAGAATCTAGAAACAAACAACATTGGCATAAATTTCTCCAAAAAACATTAAACTCTTGGAATACCATGTGATAAACTTGAGAAGATGAGGAAAACCTTAGATGAATGCCTATGACATAAGAGAACCCACGACTAACATTGGATGCCTCGGGTTTTGTTCCCTTGAGATGCCCTCTTATGAGGAAGAATATAGTTGATCCATGTCAACGCATCCAGATATGCCCCGACATGCCTGATGTTACCATCTACTTTGACTGTAGGTTTCTTCCCTATCAAGACCGCTTTGAAGGTCCTGATGGAGCAACGTAATTAACCAGCATCCACAAATATATGGCACCGAGAATGAGATTCGCGAACAACGGCTCAAATCTATAAGGGAGACCCAGACTAGGTAGTGAGTTCCGAGGAGGAATTCATGGAAGGAGATACCAAAATCCCATCATCCCATTTCAATCATGGATCAAACATCCCTGAATAAGCGTCGTATGGCTCCCGCCATGGGAAAACGGGAATGCAAGGAAACAATCGGTGCGTCCTCGACCGACAGATGCACGCCCCGACAAAAGCGACTTAAACATACCATTATACCATGTAGACTGTATAACTAAATACATTATAGGACAGCTTTAATGAAATAACTTCTTCTATTTAAGTAGGAAAATAACAACATAATATGGGAAGATAACATGTCCAAGGAAATTAAATTCTTATGTATAGAAAATATAATTCATCAAATTTATGTATAAATTATACTACTGAGGAAGCCCAAAAACTATCCTCATGTGCTCAACATGGTCATCTGGATGCCTTGAGTAAATTGAGATATCATCAGTGAAAACCAATATGAATCGACCAACATAGGGATTAAAATACTTTCAATAATTTCATAATGTTAAATAGTACATTTCAAACTCCAACGGTGTAACATGATGAGATTTTTTGAATTTATTTTTTCCAAATTAATTTAATATCTTGATATTATCACTTAAAATGACAGTAAATATAGATTATTTCTATTATATAAAAATTATATCTTTTGGATTATGTTATATCCAACACTAAGGGAAGCTTGCACTACACAGAACACCGACTTGGCTTGCGTTACACACAACACCGATTTTTTACGAAAAAACAGTTTACTAATAATTTTTTTTAAATAAGATATCTATAACCTAGACATTTAACTTGGAATATGAATATTAATAACTAATTTTAAAATATTACTTATAATGTACTTTATAATGAAAAATATAGTTTCTGGAAATGTCGTTAAATGATTATAACTACTATTTTTCAAATGGAATGCTTTTCATGTCCTTATATGAATAATAATAAAATTAATTATAGAAACTCATAGAAATTTATTTTGATAAAATAAAAATTATTCTTGGAATTCGTATTATCAAAATTAGCATAGGGTTATTTTTAGTATTTTTCTAAAAATTTTCAATTTTGATTAACAGTAAAAAATTCACCTTATAGAAAAAAAGACTTTTTCATTTAAATAATTATTTTAATTTAAATGGATTTTAATCTCACAATAGATAAATAATACATATATTAATCTAGTGTAGGTAATTGTAATCATTTTTAAAATAGAATTAGATATTTTTTTTGAACTTTTGAACATCTCTTTTACCCGTATTCTAGCCACATTTAAGAAATTATCATTAACCGTAATTTTATAGGTTTTGTGAATCAAATTTCAAAATATGGACATAAATTATTTTAATCAATATTTAAAATTTGGTCTAATAGTAGAAAAATAAATTTTGGTTAATTGTACCTTTTGAATTTTATTTACCACTATTAAAGACAAATATGATAATTAAAGGTAAATATAATATTATATGACTAATAAATTACCCTAATACCTGTCCTAATTCAATTAGATAAGTGCTTTTAGACCCAATAATTCCTTATGTCTAAAATATTATCCTTTTTAATCTACATGTGGTAGAATGTAAATTTATTATATATTATTTAAAGAATAGTTAAAAGTGACATATTACAAATTTAATAACTAATTAATTTTTAATATAGGGTTATACATAAGATAAATTCGATTATAATTATTCATTTGAATGATATGAAATTTATCTTCATCATGATTATTTATTTTTAATCTTTAGAGAATAAATAACTTAATTAAAGGCATCTATTGTAATGATGTAGTAATTGGTTAATTAATTGATATATGAAACAAATGACATTAAAAATATTAAAATGAATATAATTTACTTAATTAATTAAATCCAAAAATATAATAAATAACTTAGACATGTTAGTGAAATAGTGAAAGTATTGGTTCGAAGTTATCATTTTGTATTTATATATTTAAAAATGAAATTATTGAATAGTATCAAAATTTTCATAAATGATACTTTAAAATAAATAAAATTTTATTAAATGTTATAATATTCCTCAAAATCCAGAATTCAGATAAATAACTTGGATAATGAAAAAGATTTCATAAATGATAAAATTATTTTATAGTGTTAAATATTTCATAAATAATCCAATTGGGGTTATTTTGGAATTTTATAGTAACTATATTAACACTGTAGAATAAAAATGGCATGTTGTCACGGTGAAAGATAAATTGTTTAGGTAAGGATTAAATCCAAAAGATAAGGGTAATTAAATAACATAAACATGTATAAAATTCATTTGTTGAGATTTTTTCAACCCAACTCATTTAAACTTATAAATAACTCACATTGGGGCTATTTTAAATTTAAAATAAATTTATAAAAATATTTAGTTTTGGAGTTTCCTAAAGTTCCCCTCTCCCGTCATATAAAAGGGAAACTATCCTTCTTTATTATTCACAAACCTAAAGCCTTTTGGATTGGCCAAAAATTATACATTTATCATTCTAACTTCCCTGAATTCCTCTTAAAAGCCTTTAATTGGGCATAAGTCATTTCATGGAATCCTTTTGGAAGAAACGAATATGAGTTACTCGATTAAGAGGTAACGTCTTCTCTCATGATCCTTTCATAATTTTTCTTATCCACCCTGTACACTCTTTTTATTACATTATTTTATGAAAAAACTTGTATCCTAAATATAATATAATTTTTAATGACATGGGTTATATCAAAACTTACATGCACCTCAATATAATGGATATTTAACAAACTATTTTTTTGTGTACAACGAACAAATGCCTCACGAAATGATGATTGTTCATTTTTCCTTCACCACCAATCATGGTGGCCATTATGCTGGAAACTCTATCTATATATATTTTATATATAATATTTATAAATTATTTAATATTTTTTATTTATTTTTAAAAGAAATTAATTTTTACTTTCCATTTTTTGTTAATATGATAATCTCGTTTGAGGAAGTGTGGACTACTGCCCCCTCAAAGCGATGTGATTCGTTCACACACTACATAAAACGTATTAAATAAGGGTTTAGTTAACTTATATGATATATATGATAGAATACTTATACTATAATAATTATACATATATATATATATATACAGACATATTTATAAAAATTTCATTTATATACTTTATTTCAATATGAATATTAAAATAGAAACAACATTTATACTTATGTACGACTTATAATTTCCATGAATAGTGTATTCGATTTAATTATTATTTATTTTATATATTATTATAATATACATATAATTGATATAAATTGTATTTATATAATTATTTACATTTTGGAATCATGATACAAGCATAAGTACATACAATATTACAAATTAAGACACATGTCAAGAACAAAGATAATATTACTCGAAGTGAAACCTTAACAAAAAATCATTAAATAATGAGTAATATAATGTCATAATCAAACCACATATGGTATTATAATATTATAATATTTTAATTTAAAATATTTATAATAAAAATATATTTATTATACAAGAATCTTGAATGAGTATGAAGAGATTCCAGAAACAAGGTAAGAGGATTTATATCTCACCTTTATTTTTGTGTGACACAAGTCTTATAAACTACTTGTTTCTTATATGTGGTGTATATACTAACCATGAATGTATTTTATGAGTATTATTCAAAATATTATGATATTTTCATATTATGATATTTTCTTTCTTATATGGGGCATATGATTCTATTGATTATAATGTGACGAGTATTGATTTCACAATATCATTCATGTTTGGGATTGTTTGGTTTCAAGTCGCTATTGTGGAATAATTATTATCAATGTCCATGTTTTCTAAAAATGTTTTTTGATAAAATGTTATACTATTCTCCAATAGATTTTTAAATTCATTTTTACCCATTTTGACTTTTACTTCATGGTTTTAAAGGAATCT
Source organism: Viscum album (assembly GCA_963277665.1). Classification (NCBI taxonomy): domain Eukaryota; kingdom Viridiplantae; phylum Streptophyta; class Magnoliopsida; order Santalales; family Viscaceae; genus Viscum; species Viscum album. Next base: position 406,715,115 of record OY728147.1, on the reverse strand, counting down.
TTCTTTTATTTTCCAAATGAAGTGATTTTTTTCTATTCTAGAGAAAGTATGAGAAAAATGTTTTTTAGATTATATGGAATGAATGGATTTTTACTTTTTTATGATTATTTATTACATTTATGCTTCCCCTATAATATTACAAGGACGTTTTAAAATAAACTATTTTCTTTTAAAATTGAACAATATTATAAAAAAAGAAAACAATTTTAGTAAAGAAATGATATTTTACTCAAGAACCTTTTCAAATGAATTTCATGATTCCATTTTATGTTTTTAAAGTGGTTTCAATGAAAAGAGATTTGAAAATGTTTAATTTTTTAAAAAGTTGTCTTAATAAAAAATTCATGTTCCATGTGATCTTTCTAAATCTTTCCCCACCTTTGATGACATGTTTTATTATTGTTCAAGAATACCATTCATATTATTTTTCTAAATGGTTTATATTTTGATGGAATTATGTTTAATAAACCTGCTTCTTTTCATTGGTTATTATTTGGATGAAATGATTACGAAACTTTTCTCCTTTTTATAGGTTATTATATGATTACAATTTAATGACAGACATTCCATTTATCGGTTATGATTTGATTGTTCATGATATCATGGAAAATTTATGGTTGATTTCATTTTGAGATGGGTGGGACCTATATCTCCCTCTGATGCATTAGGTAAATATAGAAAAACTCATGAGTTATATATGTTATGATTTAACCTAATTTCATGTTACCAATTCTATGAATAGAACAGGTTTTAATGTCCATATGTTTATGAGTGGACTTGGTTTCCTTGTCCATATGTTTATGAAAGGGCCTGATTTTAAGTGCTTAATAAGTGAACATGTTAGTATTTATACATGTTCATAATGTTACAAGTTGATGTGTATGCCACAATATCATGTCTTATTTCAATGTTATGATCTTATGGATTATGTTATTTGATTTACTTATGATTAAAGTTTAGCTTTGATATGTAGGGTATGATCTTTAAATGTTATGATAACATTCTCATAACCTTTTTTCTCATGTTTATGTTTATATATCACTCATGTTTACTCTTATTGAGAATCAGAGTTCACCCTTTAATAAGTTTTCTTTACCCATGTTATGAAGAAAAGTTTTAGTTAGATGTAATAATGATAGAGACCTCCATATGAGATGTTGAAGATATTTCTCCCAAATAAAATATTTTTTCCATGTTTCCAAAGACACTTAACTATTATGGTCCTCAAGAATGTATTATTTTTCATTTAATGAATATCAATAAAAATGATCAAATATTAATGTATGATAATCATTGGGTCTAAATAGTTTGGATCAATTGAAAGGTTTAGTCAACCTATAGAAACCAGGATGACAAAATTTTAGTGGGATCCCTCAGTTTATTTCTAAAAAGATGTCTAGCGATGTCCCTAAGTGTAACACCCTGAGATTTTATGAAAACTATTCTTTTTAATTTTATTAATGTCTTGTGTTGTATGATACACCAAAAGGATCTTGCACAACACGCATCCCTGACTTGGCTTGCATTATACGCAAGCGCGACCTTCCACGATAGCGTGTGTTGTACGCAATACCAAGTTTCTCTAAACAACGATATGTTATATAAACTAGCCATTATAAATAGTAATACCCACTTTTGGAAATTTTATAAATTTTAACTTTCAAAATGGATTTCATTTTTTGATTCAGAATATTGAAACTAGCCTAGGGTGAATTTTTGGTATTTTTCAGAAAAATTTCAATTTTTGATGAATAGTGAAAACACTAGGTTACTATTAAAGAACCAACTTTTTATTTAAATAATTATTTATTTTATTTAAATTTAGTTCTGGTAAAAACTGATACATAATACCTATATAAGTTCAATTTAAGTCATTGGAGTCATTTTATAATAATTTTAGATATATAAAAATTTTATTGAACTTTTCACCATCTTTTACCCACCTCCTAGGAGAATTTGCAAATTCACATAAAACATAATTTTACCACTTCTATGAGTGGAATTTCGAAAATCAGAGAGACATGGTTAATATCAAAGACTAAAATGTGGTTCAATGAGATGAAAATAATTTTTGGGGAATAGTAAGTTTTTACATTTTTACCACGGTTAAAATTAAATAGGGTAATTAAGGGTAAAAATGATATTATTATTACCATAAAACATGTCCTAATTCTATTGGAAAAGTTTAATTCGACCAAAAAAAAACCTTAGGAATAAACTATGACTATTTAGGCCAACTTCGATTAGATTAGGACATATAATATTAATTTATTTAAAGAAGGGTTAAAATAGTTAAAATCAAAGTTTAATAAATAAATCATTTTGAATATAGGGTTATATATAAGATAAATTCGACTCTAAAAATTAATTAGAAAGATAAAATAATTTCTTATATAATGGTATTTTATTTTTAGTTTTTATACATTAAAGAATTTAATTTATGTTTGACACAATGATGATGCAGTAATTATCATTTTAATGAAATATTGACATAATTGATGTTATAAATACCCAAATAAATGTAATTTGAGACTTTTTATGAATTAAAATAATTTTCTAGGCTAATATTACATATTAGTACTGATCTAATTATATTTTTTCGAACTAATCATTCTGTTATGATTTTCATAAAAATCAATTACCAAATAGTGTCAAAATTGACATAAAATAGTTTTTAAAACAAATAATATATTATTAATTGTTATTTTATTACTAAAAATCTAAGTTTCGGAAAAATGACTTATATAAGGTTATATATATTAATAAAAAACTTGGGGTTCTTTTGGCTTGTTATAGTATGTTTATTAACCTTATAGTGTAAGAAAAAAATAAGGCACAGTAAAAGTTAAATTATCTAACTTAAAGTTAAATCTAAATGATAAGGTTAAAATAGAAACCTGAACTTGTATAAATTCTATTGGATGAGAGGATTTAGACCCATCCACACATTATCTTGTAAATAACTCAATTTAGTGCTATTAAAAACAGAATATGTCTTTATAATAAAATAATATTTTTAGTTATTCCAAAGGTGCCCATCTCCTCCATCATAAAAGGGAACCTCCTCCATCTCTTCCTCACACCACATTGAGCCTTCATGATCGACTAACCCCTGCCAATTTCTCTTCTCCAATTCCCTAGAAATATCCTAGTGGTTCTGGTCTTCTTCAAAGACCAATCTTAGTGCCCTAAGAGGAGGTTTCAAAAAGGCGTGTTGAAAGAAGAGGTAATATCTGTTACCGAATCTCTAAACTTTATTTCTTATTCTACTTCTTGTTCTTTAGTTGTTTCATTTTGATGTAATAAAATCAGTATCACTCATATACTGATATGTTATTCTAAGTATGAAACAACCCTATTTCAACATCTATCCATCCTACGGAAAATTAAATCACCGCGCATGTGTACGTACGGAATACCGTCTCCACGCCGTGGTGTAATATATTTTCCACCACCACCTTACTTGGATGGGTATAATGGTGTAAATAATAAAAATATATGATTATTTTAAATTGATATTGATTTTTAAATAGTATACATACACTCCAATACAATTCCACGATCATGGGAACGATACCATTGCTCGTGCGTACGTACGGAATACCGTCTCCATGATGTGATGCGACTCGTTCTAAATGATTTTAATTGAATAATGATTATATAAATGAATTGAATGAATGAATATGATATATATTACACTAATACCATTCTAGGGATGAGGTATCTACAACCTAAAAACATGAATAAGAATTTATTCGACAAAACACGCATAATAACAAAAAGTAATAAACACCCGAATAACAAGTAGAAATGAAATATTACTAATAAGAAGCTAAGAATATGACCAAATATGATGTCATAAAAATAATTATGATTCTGGAATAAGTCAATGACATTATTTAAATCATTATATAGGAGGTTAGGACACTTATGAAGCAAATCGGACCTAAGGTAAGGGACAATCTTGAAATCTCAATTTTTATCCGAGATTATTTATACATCAGAATTTACTGGGGAATATTTATCATCCACATATATGTTTCCTCAATATGTAATATTATTTATATCCTCCTAAAATTTTTTAAATCCAATTTTACCCTTAGGTGAGTTTTTATTAAAATATACGAAAGGAATATTTTTTCGGTTTTCGTACAAGGTACTTTTTGACTTTTCTGACATAAGTATGAGAAGAATGTTTTTTAACTTATACATCATGAATGGATTCTTAGAAAATTATTTCCATGAAGGTTCCTTTACAAGTTTTCATGTTTATTTTTAATCAAATTCTTTTAGTTCAAAATTATATGACATGTTAAGAAAGGAAAATGTTTTTGAAGTAGAAAGGATATTTTCCTCAAGAATGGAGTTCAAGTGTTTTATCAAAATTATTTTCCATCTAAGATAATATAGGGATCTGTTAATATCCCTATTTTTACATTGATTTTATTATGTTATGATGAATTTATTTTTATGATATCCTTTTATGGATTATGTTATGATGACGTGATGTTTAAGAATCCCATTTTTATTACATGGGTTATGCTAGGATGTATGGTTTATGATTTTGTGGCATACATAAGAATGGTATCATTATGAGATGGGTGGGACCTATATCTCCCTAAAATGCATTGGTTAAAGATTTATATCTAATGAGATAGACATGGCTGGAATGGCAGGTTAAACCGGTTCACTGAAACAGGACTGAAACGAGGAGTGAACTCGGTTAAGAAATGGACTTTGTCTGCTAAGATAGTCTTGGCAATGAGTCTTGACTACTATGAAATGATTCTATATGATTATGTGTGTATGCCATAAAGTTTCATGTTTTATGTTATGATTATTGGGATTACATTTCAGTACTATTATTTATCCCATGTTATGAAATTATGATCTCCTTTGCAGGTTAAGATTTCCAAAATAATATGTTCTTATGAATATGATGTGATTGATATTTCTTTTCTTTACCCTTAATGAGAATTTGTGCTTAGCCTTTTTATGTTTTCTTTTCCCCAGTATATAAAGAAAGGTTTTAGGTAAGAAAAAAAAGGGGAATCTCTCTATGGGAAAAGTTGATGATCTTTCACCACGATTAGAAGATTAAATTCTGAGTTTCCAAAGAAACTAAACTATTACGGTCCTTCTGTGTCTGTGTTTGTTATGTATTAAGTATTCCTCAAAAGTAATGTATTGTCCATGTACGTCAGGCTTAGGGTCTCTACATTAGGTATCAGAGGCAAAGGAGGTAGGAAGAATCCGATCCTTGGGAACTCTCACATGTGAGTGTTGGACGAAGCATGGATCTCCGCCCAAGGGCTTCCTGAAAAAATGGCTGCCACTGGGGATAGAGGTGTGTCCCGCCCATGGGGTGTATCCTCCCATGGAGTTCCCTGATAGGTATCAATTATAGTCCACTGGAAGTAATTCTAGACCTCTATAATTGGTATCAGAGGAATGGTTTAGTCAACCTTTGGAAACTAGGATGCGAGAACTTTAGTGAGATCCCTAGAGATATTTCTAAGGTATGTCTAGGGATTTCCCTAAGGTTAAGTATAAGTATATGTTATAATCCTAGAATTACAGTAATGATATTAGAATTAAACCTAAGATTCTAGATATTTAAGGTAATCCCCCTTTATTATGTTGTTTTCCCTAGCATGATTTTTGCCTCTCATAATATTCTTTTTGGGTTTTATACGATGGCTAGAACCTGAAGGAACCGTGTTGATCAATGTAATGGAAAATGAAATGATTTTCCTCCTAAATAAACCAATGTTATGGGAGATGGAGTGCAAAATCTTATTGATATACTTACACAAGCTATGAACCATTCCGGACTTCTAAATGAGCAGAGAAGTGAACAATATTCTATTGAGTCCTTCATGAGGCAACATCCGCCTTCTTTCAGTGGGTCTTCCGATCCACTTGTTGCGGAACAATGGATCAGTACCACTGAAAATATATTTTCAGTTATTCAATCTGAACATGATAATGTCATATTAGCATTATATTGTTTGGAAGGTGAAGCTAAACAATGGTGGAGTCTTATCAAGAATACGAGGCCAAGAGATGAAATTGAGTCCATGGAATAGGACGATTTCAAGAACTTATTTTTCAATAAGTACTTTCCTCGTATTCTTCATACAATGTTGGAGAAGGAGTTTCTTTAACTAAATCAAAAGGATGATGAATCTGTTGGTATATACGAAGAGAATTTTACAAGGCTTGCAAGGTATGAACTTGACTTTATCATCCAACCTGAAAGTAAAGTTGATCGATTCTTTAGTGGCTTAAAACCAAGTCTTCAAAGGGAATTAGCTATAAGAGACTTCAGTAGCTATTAAGAAATTTTGATTTGTTCTATCAAGGTAGAAATGGAAGTTGGTGTAACATACCCATCTCATAGTTTTGACAAGAAACGAAAGATGGAGTTCAAGGAGAAATCATAGAATAATGGTGAAAAGAATGTGAATGTTTCCTTATGCTCAAAGTGTGGAAAGAAGCATGGGGGAAATTGTCTTAAAGGGACTCAAAAATGTTTTAAGTGTGTAAAAGAAGGTCATCGAGCAGCTGAGTGTCGAAGTAATGGAAAAAGGGTTGCTAATGATGTGAATAAAGAAAAGACTGCAGAGAACGCACCACCTACACTTCAATTATTCAAGTGCAATGAAATGGGGAATTTTGCTAATCAATTCCCTAATCCAAGGGTTAATGATGATCGACATGAGCAACCACTTAAGGAAAAGGAAAAAAGGAAAGTCACATGCAATCACTATTGGAGATATTGAATATGAAAACAATCTGGTGGAATGATTAAGTTTCTAAGTAATGGGATTCCAAAATAATGTTGTATATAGTATCGTGGAATATTGGAATATTTATGTATTGGTTTATTGTGGTTTTCAATAATTTTATGGTACCAGTAACAATGGAAAGTGATTGAGATATTTTTGGAAAGCAGATGATATGCGCATTATGAAGGGATAAGGAGAAAATGAAATGTTTGACAGTATTCATGAGCTCATGATTGATATAAGGACTATGTGATAACATGGGTTGAGTATATAGAATTTTGAGGATTTTGGTATGTGGAAAGTGTTAACTTTTAACTACACTCATGTTTTCACTAAGGATCAATGGGTATTCATTTTTCAAGAGAATACATGATTAAGGCCTTCGAATGTTTGGAATGTGACCAACAAGACATATCTTATGATATATGGGGATCAACGATGGTATTAACATGCTTGTTATATGAACTCTATGGTAATAATTTTCACTATAATATGAGATTGGATAATAGTATTTTGGATAAGCCTAAAGATTGGAATGGATTATGTTGGACATAAGTTAGTATGGTTTAAGGCTAGAACATTTTAGATATTATTGATGGAAAGTTATAATAATGTAGTTTTAGAAAAAGGACAACATGCAGGATGGGTGACAACCCGTCACATTGGACAAGGCTATGGGAATTGAACCCACAACTGAAGTGAGACAGGCCTTTATCACCTACCACTGGCCTACGGGAAGTCCCTGTTTAGTAGAAACCAGTTTCATTATATTAAGCAGTATGATATATGAAGTATAAGTCCATTTTAGGAACCATATATGATTAATCTCACTATAGATGGACAAATGCATTTTTGATAACCTTTTGTAACCTTTTGTTTGAGATAGATGGAATGACCAATCATTCTATCACATGATCTGCTAACACTTCATGAATGGAAAATTCAACTTCATTTCTTTAAGAGATGAAGTGTAAATTGTCCAAGGAAAAACCAACGGTGAGACAGTACCAAAATCAAGAACGTATTTATTCTAATTCAAATTTTTTCAACTTTTGGGAAATAATCTTGAAAATAAAAAATGTTGTCCTAGTGCCCTTGTATCCGATGAATCCGATGGTACCTTAGATCAACACAAATCTATGTCTTTGTGATTGTTGGATTTTTCATAGCCATGTTCTCTACCACTCTCCATCAGAACATGATGGTTATATTTCTCTTCCATATTTTCACCTATGTTCTCCTACGTGGAAACCTGGTGATTAGTTAATTTGGGTAACCGTTACGTTTCATAATTTAGTTTTTAAATCCATGTTTTGGTATTTCTTTTTACAATGTGGGTTTCTATTAAAAAAACATTCGAGTAGTAAACCATTTATAACCCCGATGAATTTTGAGGGAGAAATTCATTTTAAGGGGGGTAGAATGTAACACCCCGAGATTTTATGAAAAATATTCCTTTTAATTTCATTAATGTCTTGTGTTGTACGCTACACCAAAAGGAGCATACACAACACGCATCCCTGACTTGTCTTTCATTACACACAAGAGCGACCTTCCACGATAGCGTGTGTTGTATGCAATACCGAGATTCTCTAAACAACGATATGTTATATAAACTAGCCGTTATAAATAGTAATACCCAATTTTTGAAATTTAATAAATTTTATCTGTCAAAATGGACTTTTTTTTGATTCAGAATTTCGAAATTAGCCTAGGGTGATTTTTTGGTATTTTTCTGAAAACATTCAATTTTTGATGAATAGTGAAAACACTGGGTTACTATTCAAACCCCGACTTTTTATTTATATAATTATTTATTTTAGTTCAAAATTGATACATAATACCTATATAAGTTCAATTTATGTCATTGGAGTCATTTTATAATAATTTTAGATATATAAAAAAATTTATTGAACTTTTCGCCGTCTTTTATCCACCGCCTAGGAAAATTTGTAAATTCACATAAAACATAATTTTACTGCTTCTGTGAGTGGAATTTCGAAAATCTGAGAGACACGGTTAATATCAAGGACTAAAATGTGGTTCAATGAGATGAAAATAATTTTTGGTGAATATTAACTTTTTACTATTTTACCACGGTTAAAAGTAAATAGGGTAATTAGGGTAAAAATGATATTATTGTTACACTAAAACATGTCCTAATTCTATTGGATAAGTTTAATTAGACCAAAAACAACCTTAGGAATAAAATATGACCATTTAGGCCCACTTGGATTAGATTAGGACGTTTAATATTAATTTATTTAAAGAAGGGTTAAAATAGTTAAAATCAAAGTTTAATAAGTAAATAATTTTTAATATAGGGTTATTCATAAGATAAATTCGACTATAAATATTCATTAGAAAGGTAAAACTATTTACTACATAATGGTATGTTTTTTGTAATTTTTATACATTAAATAATTTAATTTATGTATGACAAAATGATGATGCAGTAATTATCTAATTAATGAAATATTGACACAATTGATGTTATAAATACCCAAATAAATGTAATTTGAGACTTTTTATGAATTAAAATAATTTTCTAGGCTAATATTACATATTGGTACTGATTTAATTAACATTTTTTGAAGTAATATTTCTGTTAGGATTTTCACAAAAATCAATTACCAAATAGTGTCAAAATTGACATAAAATAAATGTTAAAACAAATATTATATTATTAATTGTTATTTTATTCCTAAAAATATAAGGTTCGGCCAAATGACTTAGATAAGGTTATATATATTAATAATAAACAACTTGGGGTTATTTTGGCTTCATATAGTAAGTTTATTAAACTTATAGTGTAAGAAAACAAGAAGACGCGGTAAAAGTCAAATTATCTAACTTAAAATTAAATCTAAATGATAAGGTTAAAATAGAAACCTAAACTTGTATAAATTCTATTAGATGAGATTATTTCGACCCATACCCACCTTAGATTCTAAATAACTCAATTTGGAGCTATTCAAAACCCAATATGACTTTATAATAAAATAATATTTTTAGTTATTCCAAAGATGCCCCTCTCCTCCCTTATAAAAGGGCACCTCCTCCCTCTCTTCCTCACACCACTTTGAGCCTTCAAGATCATCCAAACCCTGTCAATTTCTCTTATACACTTCCCTAGAAACATCCTATAGGTTCTTTTCTTCTTCAAAGACCAATCATACTTCCATAAGAGGAGGTTTCAAAAAGGCGTGTCGGAAGAAGAGGTTATATCTGTTACCGATTCTTTCAACTTTATTTATTCTTCTACTTATTATTCTTTAGTTGTTTCATTATTAATTAATAAAATCAGTATCACTCATATACTGATATGTTATTATAAGTATGAAACAACCCTATTTCACCATCTATCCATCCTACAGAAAACAAAATCAGCGCACGTGCGTACGTACGGAATACCGTCTCCACGCCGTGGGGTAATCTATTTTCCACCACCACCTTAAATGGATGGCTATAATGGTGTAAATAATAACTATATATGATTATTTTAAATTTATATTGATTCTGAAAGAGTATACATACACTCCAATACAATTCCACGATCATGGGAACAATACCATCACTCGTGCGTACGTACGAAATACCGTCTCCACGATGTGATGCGACTCATTCTACATGATCTTAATTGAATAATGATTATATAAATAAATTGAATGAATTAATATGATATATATTACACTAATAAAATTCTGGAAATGAGGTATCTATAACCTAAAAAGAATAATAAGAATTTATTCAACAAAACACGCATAAGAACAAAAAGTAATAAACACCATAACAACAAGTAGAAATGAAATATTACTAATAAGAACCTAATAATATGACCATATATGATATCATAAAAATACGTATGATTCTGGAATAAGTCAATGACATTATTTAAATCATTATACAAGAGGTTCAGACACTTACGATGTAAATCAGACCTAAGGTAAGGGACAATCTCGCAATCTCAATTTTTATCCGAGATTGTTTATACTTTAGAATTTACTGGGGAATATTTATCATCCACATCCATGTTTACTCAATATGTAATATTATTTATATCCTCCTACACTTGTTTAAATACAAATTTTACCCTTATTTGAATTTTTAGTAAAATATATGAAAGGAATCTTTTATCATTTTTCGTACGAGGTACTTTTTGACTTTTCTGACATAAGTACGAGCAGAATGATTTTTTAACTTATACGGCATGAATGGATTTTTATAACATTATTTTCATGAAGCTTAATTTACAAGTTTTCAATTTTATTTTTAATAAACTTCTTTTAGTTCAAAATTATATGACATGTCAAGAAAGGAAAATGTTTTTGAAGTAGAAAGTATATTTTCATCAAGAATGGAGTTCAAGTGTTTTATCAAAATTATTTTCCATCTAAGATAATATAGGAATCTGTTAATATCCCTATTTTTACATTGATTTGATTATGTTATGATGGAATTATTTTTACAATATCCTTTTATAGATTATATTATGATGACGTGATGTTTAAGAATCCCATTTTTATTAAATGGGTTATGCTAGGATGTATGGTTTATGATTTTGTGGCACACATAAGAATGGTATCATTATGAGATGAGTGGGACCTATATCTCCCTCAAATGCATTGGGTAAAGATTTATATCTCATGAGATAGACATGGCTGGAATGGCAGGTTAAACCGGTTCAGTGAAACAAGACTGAAACGAGGAGTGAACTCGGTTCAGAAATGGAATTTTTCCTCTAAGATTGTATTGGAAATGAGTCTTGACTACTAAGAAATGATTCTCTATGATTATGTGCGTATGACAGAAAGTTTCATGTTTTAAGTTATGATTATTGGGATTACATTTCACTACAATGATTTATCCCATGTTATGAAATTATGATATTTTTTTCAAGTTAAGATTTCCAAAATAATATGTTCTTATAAATTTGATGTGATTGATATTTCTTTTTTTTACCCTTACTGAGCACTTGAGAACACCCTTTTTATGTTATCTATTCCCCAGGATATAATGAAAGGTTTTAGGTAAGAAAACAGAAGGGGAATATCTTTATGTGAAAAGTTGAAGATCTTTCACCATGATTAGAAGATTAAATTCTGAGTTTCCAAATACACTAAACTATTACTGTCCTTGTGTGTCTGTGTTTGTTATGTATTAGGTATTACACAAAAGTAATGTAATTTCCATTTACATCAGGCTTCGGGTCTCTACACTAAGTATGTGTCTATGTATAGGATACAATAAAATAATTTATTAACGATCATAGATTACGTAGGATTAAACCTAAGATATTATAGATTGAAAGTACTTTCCCTTGATTATTTGTTTTTTAGTATGATTAGTGTTCCTCAAACTATTATTTTTAGTTTTATTCAATGGATGGAACCTAATTAAACCATGTCCATGATGAATGCAATGAGACAAGTAACAATTATCCTTCTTAGAAACCAAATGTTATGGGAGATGAAATGAAAAATTTTATCTTTATATTCACATAATCAATAAACCATTATAGACTTTGAAATGAGAAGAGGAGGGGAAAACATTTTATTGAGTCCTTCATGAGGAAACGTCCACCTTTTTTAGTGGGTCTTCTGATCCACTTGTTACAAAAAATGGATCGGTACAACTGAAAATGTATTTTACATACTTCAGTTTTCTAAACATGAAAAAATCAATTTAACTATTTAAAGTCTAGAAGGTGAAGATGAATAGTTGTGGACTCTTATTAAGAACATGTTGGATAAATAATTAAGTTAATCTACGTAATGGTACGAGTTTAAATGGATATTTTTTATTAATCAATTCCCTATTATTCTATAAATAATGAAAGAAAGGAATTCATTGAGTTTAAGAAAGTGGACGATGAATATATATATTCCTAAGAAGATAATTTTATATGAATTTTAAGGTACACTTCTAGGGTAATCATCTACCGAGAAATAAAAATTAAATTATTCTTTAGTGGCCTAAATCTGAGTCTCCGAAAGGCTTTAGACATAATGGACATTAGAAGTTATGAAGAAGTCATTAATTGTGCACTAAAAGTGGAAATGAATAATGGAAACCCTCTAGGTATTAGAAATGAGAAAAGGAAGATATATATTAATGGGAAATCTAGTGGTTTTCTACAAATAGAGATGAAAATTTCTCAACCTTATACTTTTCAAAAATGTGGAAACGATCACTTGTGGGAATGCCTGAAAGGAACAGTAAGATGATTATACTGTGGGAAGCTTGGTCATTGAGAAAAATAGTGTCAGAGTGATTTAAAAAGGCCATTCAATGGAGACCAATATCAAGAAAATATACCACCCTCACTTTAATGAAACAAGTGCATGAAAATGGGGGAATTAAGCTAATTCCCTAAATATGGGGGTTATCGATGATAATAGATGATAAGAAACTCTTAAGTCCAAAGAAAAAAGAAAATAACATGTAATCTCAATTATAAATATAGTGTATAACAACGAATTTGTGGAATGATTGTGTGTTTATGTATTGGGATTCTAGAATAATGTTGTATAATCATTTTTATGGTATTATTGATTAATAGGAACCCTATGGTTTTTCTATATGTATTTAAGTGTATATGCTAAATGGGTCTGGTAACCAAGAAAAGTGATTAAGATGTTTTTGTAAAACACATGATTATGTGATGTATAACCCTTAATATGAACATGGTGTAGAGATAATGATTTTAGGATAAAGGTATTTGGGATATAAATAAGTAAATTTGATGATACTAATTTCGTGGGAACTAATTATGGATTTATTTTCAGGAGGGTTATGATATCATGGGTGCAGTATAATTTTTTTTGGGAATTAAGGAACATATCTAATAAGCTCAATAATAAAGAAACCTGCATGTTTCCAATAATGATATATAGAAGTTTAGGTTATTACCACAACTCAATAGAATACATGATAAATGTGTTCACATGTTTGGAATGTGTCAAACAAGTACTTATTTTGATATATAGGAGATTATTCTTAAGATTATTTAGTTCTCTTCATCATAAATATTTGGATTTTCAGCTTTCATACAAATGTAAGCTTATCAATTTTTGGAATTTTTATGTTAAACAACCAGTATGTTTGTGAGATTAAAGTATTATCTCACCATATATAGATTTATAAATATTTTATAACTTGTTCTAACCTTTTTTTGAAGAATGATAGAATAACCTATCATTCTTCTCATGATTTTTTAACACTTTAGGAATGACAAATTCAACATCATTTCTTGGAATAATAGAAGAACTGGAAATTTATCATGGAACAAAAAATGGTGAAGTTATGTAAAATCAAGTAAGTATATATTCTCTTAAAAATTCATTAACATTTGGAAAATTTTTCTTGATGTAAAAGGTTTTCCTATTATCATCATTTTGATGATATCAATGACCTCTTGAAAATTTATTTTTTATGGTTTTGTGATTATTAACATTTTTTGGATCACTAAATTTCATGGGATTAGTTATATTTATCAATATCTAATTACACTTTCCCCCATACTAAAATCTTCACCTATGTTCTCCAATGTAGAGACTTATTTATGATTTAATTTGGGTAACTATTATTTTTTAAATTTCCCATTTTAAATGGAATAATTAGAATTTATTTTTATGTTGTGGATTTCTATTAAATAAACATTCGAGTATTATACATTTGATAAGACAGACAAATTTCAAGGGTAAAAATTATTCTAATGTGGGCAGAATGTAACACATAATGATTTTGTGAATTTATTTTTTACAAATTAATTTAATCATTCCAAATTTCCACTTTACATGACACTGAATAATTATTTTTTCTATTATATAATATCACCATGTTTTGGATTAAGTCATACTAAAATCCATGGGAATCTTGCACTTCATGCAACACCAACATGTATTTCATTACACACAACACCAAGTTTCTACAAAACAACACTTTAATATTATGATTATTTAAATAATTTAGTTATAAAATAGCCATTAAACTTTTAATATTAATAGTAATAAATAATTTTTAAATATTAGTTATAATGGTTTTGATAATGAAAAATATAATTTCTAGTATAGTATTTATATGTTTAAAACTACTATTTTCTCAAATGAACAGATTTTCGTTTCCTATGAAAATATAATAAAATTAATTTTAGACACACATATAAAATTATTTTGATAATATGAAAATTAAATTTGAATTCAGATAATCAAAATTATCTTAGGGTGAATTTTTTGTATTTTCTGAAAATTTTAATTTTTTTGAAAAGTGAAAAATACACCATTGTAGTTAAAAAATAGACCTTTTCATTAAAATAGTTATTTTACTTTATATTGATTATATATTCAAAAAATATAAATAGAACATATATTAATATAATTTATTTCATTGGAATAATTTTTATTATAGAATTAGATATAAAAAATTAGTGAACTTTAGAATGTATCTTTTACCCGCCTTTTTGCCACATTTACAATATTAACATCAAAAGTAATTTTACCACATCTGTGAATTGAATTTAAAAAATATACATGCATGGTTGTAATCATTATGAATAATATGATCTAATATAATCAAAATAATTTTTTTAATAGTAACTTTTGAATTTTATTTACCACAACTAAAGGTAAATAGGGTAATTGAAGGTAAAAATAATATTGTAATAATATAAAAATACCCTAACACATGTATTAATTTAATTAGATAAGTGATTTTCTACCCAAATTAAACTTATTTCTAATATATAATTCTTTTTAATCCACTTGTGTTAGATTAGGACATTTATTATATTTTATTTAAAGAAGAGTTATAAGTGTGAAAATCAAAATTCAATAGCTAAATTATTTTTAATATAGGGTTATACTTAAGATAAACTCAACTATAATTATTCATTTCAAAGATAAAAAATTAAATTTCATCATTATTATATATTTTAAATCTTTAGAGAAGTAATAAATTAATTACAGGATTGTATAATAATGATGCATTAATTCTTTAATTAATTGAGATATCAAATAAATGATTCCAACAATATTAAAATAAATATAATTATAATTAATTAATGACATCCACAAATTATATAGATAACCTAGACATGTTATAGGAATTTTGGAAGTATTATTTTATGTATCAAATTGGTTTATAATTTTTAAAAATAAAAATATTGAATATTATCAGAATTGACATAAATGAAACATTAAGGTAAATAATATTTAATTTAATATTATAAAATTAAAAAAAATGGAATTCTTCCAAATAACTTGGATAGTGTTAAATATTTCATTAATATTTCATTTTTTTCATTTCATAATTACTATATTAACCCTATAGAATAAAAATAAAAGTTGTCACAGTAAAAGTTAAATTGTTTAACAAAGGATTAATGCCAAAAGTTATGGTTAAATAACTGATCTAAACATTTCTAAAATTAATAGGCTTATAGGATATATAACTATAATCATATAAAATCCTAAATAAATTACTTTGGAGCTATTTTAAATAGAAAATCAATTTATACTAAATTAATAGTTCTGGAGTTTCATAAAGTGCCCCTATTATAAAAGGAAATATCTCCTTCTCTTTTATTAAATCCCCTAAATCCTTTTGGATCGACTAAAACCTATCCCTTTATGCTCCCAAAATCCCTACCTTACTCCTATAATCCTTCTATTTGGATGAAGGAAACTCTGGGAAGCCTTTTGGAATAAACCAAAAGGAGTTACCTAATCTAGACGTAATGTCTTTTCTTAAGATCCTTTTATTAATTTTACCTATCCACAATGTAAATTCTGTTTATTTCATTATTTTATGACAAAAATAGTATCCTAAATTTACTAGTATGTTGTTATGATATTTTTTATAACTAATATTACACACCCCTCTAACTAATGGGTAACGAGCATACTATTTCTATGTACGACAAACTACCGCCTCACAAAACAATGATATATAAGTATTCCTATATAATATTTATGATGACTTTAATATTTATTATTAATTTTTAAAACACATAAATTTTTTTCTTTCCCTTTTGTGTTAATATGATAATCTCATTTGATGAAATGTGGACTACCGCCCCCTTGAAGCGATGCGATTCGTTCATATACCACATGAAATGTATTAAGGATGGGTTTGGGGAACTTATATGATATATATGATATAATAATACTTATAAAATGATTATATATATAAATAAATACATATATATATATATACATATTACATTTACATAAATTAATTCAATACGAAAATTAAAACGGAAACACCATTTATACGAACACATGACTTACCATCTCCATGAGTGATGTATTCCCTTTCATACTTATTCATGCTATATATTTTTTAAATATTAATATACAGGATATTAATGGTATTTATATCATAATTTATAATCTTGAATCTTGATATAAGTATAAGGACCAATGATATAACAAATTAAAACACATTCAAAGAATACGACGAATATTATCTGAAGTGAAACCTTAACATTAGATCATTAACAAACTAGTAATATAAGTTCATAATCACACCTTATGTTCTACTAGATATAATATTATTATCCTATAAATTATTTATAGTAAAAATCTATTTAACATATAGTAATTTGTTTTGAGTGCAAAGAGAGTGAAGACACAAGGTAAGAGGATTTTTGTCTAACCATTATTTTTTGTGTGACACATGTCCTATACACTACTTTTTCATTATATGTGGTGTATATACTACCCATGAATGTATTTTATGAGAATTATCTAAGATATTATCATATATATAATTCCTCATTTTTTATTTCTTAAATGGGGTATATGATTCTATTTTTTATAAAGTGATGGGTATTGATTTCACAATCTCTTTTGTTTTTGAGATTGTTTCATTTTAGGTCTTTATTAGGGAATATTTATAATCCATGTCAATTTTTTCTTATCAGTTTTTCATAAAATGTTTTCATATTCTCTTATATATTTTTAAAATCCTTTTTACCAATTTTTGAATTTTACTTCACATTTTTAAAGGAATATTTCATTTATTTTCCAAACGTTGTACATTTTTAAATTTCTAGAAAAAGTTTGAGAAAAATGTCTTTTAAATTTTATGGCATGAAAATATTTTGAATATTTTATAACACTTTATTACCTTTAATATTCCCATATAGTATTAGAAGCTTATTTTTAAATAAAAAATTTTCTCTTAAAATTTCCTGGCATTTTAAGAAAATAAAACTATTTTAATGAAGAAAAGACATTTTCCTCAAGAACTGTTTTAAATGATTTTCATTACTCCTTTATATTTTTTCAATGTGGTTTCAAAGAAAATGGTTTTGAAACTTTCTTATGTTTTGAATACTTATTTTTAAGGAAAGTTATTGTTCCATATGATATTTCAAAATCCTTCCTCATCTATGATGACATACTTTGTTATAGTTCAAGAATACCATTCATATTTTTTCTCTGAATAGTTTATGTTTTGAAGGAATTATTTTTAATAAAACTACTTATTTTCACATGTTTTTCTTTTGAGGATATGATTATGAACCCAATATCTTTTTTATAGGTTATTATATGATTAATTATTTATGAAACCCATTATATTTGTGGGTTTTGATTTCATTTTTCTTGATCTTGTGGCACATGTATGTACGATCTCATTATTAGATGGGTGTGACATATATCTTCATATGATACATTTGTTAATGCTGTAAAACTCATGAGGTACATATTTTATTCATGAATATGATTTAATGTTCCCAATTATATTCATGGAAATGGTTTTTATGTCCATAATTTTATTAGTGTTCCTAGTATCCATGTCTATATGTTTTTGCAAGGGCCTGATATCATTTATTTAATGAGTGAACCTGATACTACTTATACTTTTTCACAAAGTTACATATTTATGTTTATGCCAAAATTTCATGCTTTAGGTCAATTTTATGATCTTATGGATTATGTTATTTGATTTCCTTATGATTCTAGTTTTTCATTTATATATAGGGTATGATATTTTAATATTATGATCACATTCTCATACCCTTTATGAAATATTTATGTTTACATATCACCCATGTTTTCTATTGCTAGGAATCTAAGTACACCCCTTATTATCATTCATTTCCCTAGTTTATAAAGAATGTTTTTTGGTAGAAGTAATAAATGTGGATATCTTTATGGGAGATGGTGAAGATCATTCACTAGGATAGAAGATTTGTTTCCATGTTTTCAAAGATAATAAACTATTACAATACTCCGGCATATGTTTTTGTAATGTATAGAATATTCATCTAATATTATGTAATATCCATGTATATTATTCCATAGGACACAATAAAAGGGAATCTCCATGAACTCAAATTTACCATAATAGTACCAAAATGAAATCATCTAAATACCATCCTTCTTTACACTCATTTTGTGTTCTGTAAGTCATAAGAAATTATTCAAGAATTAATAGTCATTATTAAGTTGGTAAAATAAATAATAAATTATATGTATGGGGTCATGATTACTTAAAATTACATGATATGACTATAAATAATTGATACACTACCTTAAAATGGTATGAACAATATTATTAAACAATATGAAGGAATTCCATGGAGATATTATTGGTCCAATGAAACCCCTTTAAAATATATCACTAATCTGAATTAAAATCTAATAAATTTTTATATGTAAAATTTAATAAATGGGCATCAAAATAATGTAACCAAATAAATATATATTTTTACCAAACTCAATGCACCTAGTCAAAGGTAATGTTTAATCTCTTTATGAAAAAAATAAATAAAATCCAAACAACCATAGGGAAACCATTTACTCTATCATTAGATAAAAATGAAATGAAACTCAATATTTTATATATGATAGACTATTTTTCAAGAAAACAATCCATAAATTCATGATTTTATTTTATTGATGTGCACTACATTATCCAATTTTAAACTGGGAAGGGTCACTATTATAAGATAATAGTAAATAAATTATTTAATAGAATGAAATAGTTCCATTTTAAGTATAAAATCAAATGATTATATATGTAAAAATATATAATATATCTTCCCTTGATCAATACTCATTCTAAAATTTTATCCATGAATTACTCCATCTAACCATGAACCATCTACCTCTAGGATTAATGACTCGAGTGGTTGAAAAATACACTCTATATAAAGATCTAACTCATGGACTATGGTTGGTATGATTAATGAGAATAAATAATAAGTTTAAAATGTAATATATTCAAGTGTTGAAAAGATATATATTGTACCTTATACCTCAATTCGTACACTAATCTTATCGACTCTCCCTATATATGAATTTTCTATGGATGGTGAAGTTATTTTTAATAAACGCCTTATCAAAAGTATTTGGATTAATCTGAGAATATAGTGTTACTGTATATCTACCTTATAAATAATTGATAATAAGTTAAACACACAACTCTATGTTGAAATTTAAAATATTAAAAAAAAAGTCTAAAGAAAATATGAACATAAAAAAAGAAGAAATGATGAACAATTCATCAAAATAAGAAAAAATGAAAATGTATGAAGATTAAAAATGAAAACAATAGACACCAAAGAAAAGAATAAATTTCATATATTAATCTAATTATTAATATAAAATCATTAAAAATAATTAATTTACTAATTCTATGATCATTCTCTATTATATGAATGATTATCATTGTTACTCATTTAATGTGAACACACGATACAACAAGCGACCTCTAGTAAACCACATGCCACTGTCTCTATGTTTTATGTGAGTAAAAAACCTAAATCGAGTATAAATCCTTAAATTTACTCATTGGAATGAAAATAAACTCTAATCATAAATAAAAAAATTGTTCCATCATATACAACTACTCCAATAAAGGAAGAGAAAATGGATTTTTTCACAACAGGAAAGAAAACCAGAGAAAGCATAGATGAATGGAATTGTTACTAGCATGAACCTCAACCTCCCTTGAGGTACTAAAATTTTAAAAGGAAAACTATATTTGAATACCACATATACCTCAAAAGAACATTTAGCTTCTCCTAAGGAAAAAATTCATTGGGAATTATTTTATCAATATGAGAGTAAAAGATCAGAGAAGAGTGAAAAAAACACCAAACTTATATTGAAATAAAATGAATTATAAATATTGAAAAATAAATTAAAACTATAATAATAACAAGTAGGGAATATAATCAATAAAACTACTCTAGAACCCAGATTAAAATGACTATGAATATAATATATATATTTCTCCATAGATCATTACTAGCTTCCAGGATCTTCTATCCTTTTCCATGAATGTGAAATTTTGAGCCCATGGTATCCTTTCTTTCTATCTCCTACATGAATCCCAAAGATTATCATTTAATTAATGTTTTCATGATTTATTTATAAAAATAAAATAGAAATGTAATTTTGGTTCCTTGGTTTCATGCATGTAATCCACGTGTAAAGGCCTTTCCACCAATAATCAATATTTCTCTTCATGTCTTCAACACATATGGATCTGTAAATTTTACCCAAGGGAAAACCCTTATGTAACAATTAAATATTTAAGTTTATTCTTATAAGTGTATCTGTTGAATCTTATAAAGCAAGTTTGACTTCTAATTTAATTTTATGTTGGTTTATGGTACTCTTATATATCACATTTAAAGGTGAATTTAAAGTTACATATATCAAATGTAATATTATATAAATTCAGTTTAATCTTAAATAGACATAAAAATTTCCATTTTAATCTTAAATAACATTCCCTAAATCTTTTTTTTAAATTTTTTTAATTCCTATATATAAACCTCACCTAATTTTAATGTCATAAATGTTTCAGGATTTTGGGCTTCCTCCTATATATATTTTTATTTTTCATTCATGATAAATCCTACTCCTCATGTCATTAGTAAGGTAAAATATCCTATTCTATAACACCCAATCAAATTAATTTTATAAATATTTGTTAATTTCAATTTTATTCTTTACTATTTTTTATGAATTTATTTTAATCATACTCATCCGCTATGAAATATGGTTTACCCATACATAACCAAACGAGTCTTTACCTGCACAATAGAAACACATTATTTATTGTATAACCAAAAAATGTAAACACAAAAAAATAATTTAATCAATAAAAACTGATTATTATAACTTATTTAAATTAAATACTATATTATCATAAATTATAGCAAATATAGCATATTTTCATAAAATTTGAAAATAATGGGGTATTATCAAATCATTTATATAAAATTGATGTTGAATATTCATGAATTATCACTCTACCACACTAAAAAATTTCACTCCTATGAAAATACCATATTAAAAGGTCAAATGAAAAATATTAAGGAATAGTTTGTAGAAAATTTTAATTATCACATTTTGGAAATATCATTCTTCCAATATGAATGAAATTTGGTCAATATTTTGATATTCTTAAAAATCAATTCGACATTCTTCCTTACTCATGTACAGTTTGTACATACCTTTTCATAAATGAACTTCTCTTCACTCAAAGTTTTTGACCAGTTATGTTATAATTCTTAAGTGAATTTATAATATCCAGGGTATTTATAAAAATCAAGTTTCTATGCTTAGTTGAGTCACATTAGTTTCTCAATCTGGGTGACTATAATGAGTATTACTGTAGTTGAAGGTGGGAGATTCAGATGTGATAAAAAAAGGTAGAAGAAGGAGACTTGTCTCTTAAAATCCCTATGAATTATTTAAAACTATGGTATTCAATGTAATTATCATGACTCAATCCACATCATATGATTCAGTTATCATAATACTTCTCTTTAATGGATGTCCACATGTTATGGGTAAACACTGAATATTTCCACATATTTTCAATGGTTTTAAATAGTTTTATACATGAACCCATTTTTTAGAGGAATATAGGGAACATTTATTATCGAAAATATATTGGACTCACCTTTCATATAATTGATTTCCTTCCCCAAATATCATTCTGGATAGTAATCAATGTTTTAATGAATCTTGTAAAACAACATGTCCCCCATGAATTATTTTTATGAAATCATGTATAATGATCAAGGGTATGGTAGATTGGGATTGTCATTTTATAATATTTCTAACTAAAAGGATATTCATAAATTATAGATGATAATAAAACGTTCAAATAAAAGGGAACACTCAGAAGTGGTTATTATTTCACAAGGGATATTAAAAAATATATCATAATCATTTTAAACAAAACAATGATCCCTAAGAATTTTGGAAATATATAAATAAAAAGTGATAGATATCGTTTTATGAATAAAGACACTCATGAACATTAAATAAAACATAATTTCAAAATGGTTTAGAAACCTCTATGGTTGCTAAGATAATCATGAGTTAATACTTGTTCACATTAGTTTCACTTTTGATGATATTCCATTAAAATTTAAAATTGGAATGTTGGGAAAAAAATATTTTTTAAAAATAATTTAAATCCTTAAATTAGTAAATTATAAAAATTTCTTGAAATTTCAAGATGATTCATATACAAAAATATTATTTGTTGAAGCTCAAGAAATCTATAAATCCAATACAAAAATAAAAAAAATAAGGTATAAAATTGACATAATTATGCAACCATTTCTCATAGACTTACCTATTTATTAAACCTATTATCAATTACTACAAGATACTTATAGTTTTCAAACATAATATTAGTTTGGAGAAATGATAATTAATTGAGAGAAATGATACAAATTATGGATATTTATGGAATTAACAATAGCTCAAATAATGATTATTGGGTAGGTATTCAATCAAAAAATGATCCTCAGAATACAAAAAATGAAATACTTAAATTAAATTCCGAGAAGAAAAACGTGAGAAAAACATGAAACATGTGTTAAGCATCCCAAAAAGGTTTTTGTTTCGAGAGACTATCTAAAAATTTGTAGTAATTCGCAACCAATCTATTGGGGGATGTGGTTTCCTTAGTAATAACTACCATGATATTCTCATTATAATATATTGTACCAATGGAATACATAGAAACACTAGTATTATATTCTCTCTCCTTTTACAACATACATATTCAAATATATATTAATTGTACTTCATCTCATTAAGAGTTTTAATGTATCATTGTATTGGCGGGGACTTTAATGTTGGGTTCTTAGCTATAACTTCTTTTATAACACCTATAATAAGATCTGCAATGATATCAGGGACCTCTATGTATTACTCAATAGGGTTTTCTTTTTATAATTTAGGTCCTTTATGGGAATCAAATAGTTAAAAAATCTATAAGAATGTCAAGGAAGTAGTGATTTCCCAATTCAATATCATAAAAATTTGAATAAAAATAATTTGATTTATAACTCTCTCCCTATAATTTCTTGGCTATCCTTTACGATTTATCGAGAAATTGTGAGTAGGAAGTATGTGTATACTATTTATTTTCCTTAAATCACATCAATTTCCAAATGTGTTTTAAATTTTTTATTTTTTTGATTTTTATTTCTTTTATTAAAACTAGAACCCCATATTTGTTAAATTCTTCCAAAAAATGATGAAAACTGATATAGTTTTTTATTAACTACTTATGAAATGTATTTCATTTACTCCAAGAATACAATATTAGTATAGACTAGGTTTTTCCCCCTGAGGTATTTAGTCAAACACACTACACTTTGGTGACATTTGTGAAATTAATTAATAATAATTATAAAAAATATTTAAATACAAAAATGGATTAAGATTAATGATGTATGATAATTTTAAAAATTAAAATTCATAATGGAAAAAAAAAGAAAATAAAGACACATATGAAAGGAATAAACTCTCATGATTCATTTAATTATTCCATTATTTTTTTTAAAAAATCATTCCTATTATAATTATATGATCATGTACTCTTATATGGATGATCATCCAACATTCCCATTTTTTGTGAACACACTATAGAACTAGAGACATTCAGTGCACCATATTCCATATTCTTCGAGGTTTAGGATAAGGAAACACCAAAAATGATTTTATATACTTCAATAGAATCATTGGTTTGAAAAAAAATCATATTCACCACTGAAACACTAGTTCCACCTCATATAAACACTAAATTTTAATAAAATAAAATGGATTTTTTTTCAATAAGAATGAATATTAAGGAAAAAATATTAATGGAATTTTAAAATAAACCAAAATAAACCACCATTGAGTTTTAGAAATTTCAAAAAGATAATAAAATATAAAGAGTGTAGAATAAATGTAAAAACACTCATCTCCCTCAAGGGAATAAATCTTTAGGTTAGTTTTTCAGTACAGTGAGAGATGAATATTAAAATAGAGAGAAGAAAAAAATGAAATCTAATAAATAAAATTAAAATTTAATTTAGAAAAATAAAATAAAATAAATATATAATCTCTTATAGGGGAACTTCTTGAGAAAACTACTCAAGAATCTATATTAAAATTTTCAATACTATAATATATAGATAGCTTCATTGTACGTTATTAGTTTTCTCAAACATTCTTCATTTTATATGAATTTGAGAATCAGTTCCCATAATATCCCTTATAGTTCCCTCATAGATCTATTTCCATGTAATTCATTTCATCAAGTCTTTCATAATTATGTTATACAGTCAATATATAACTTTAATTTTGGGTCCTTGGTTATGTTCATGTATACTAGCTGGAAATAACTTTTTATCAAAAATTGAGGTTAATATTTTCTTATTCTCCATATTTGGCTCATCAAATGTTTCCAAATAGAAAATAATTACATTATATATAGATAATTTTATTTACTCTCACATTGGAAATTATTTAATCTTATAATGATAGTTTCAAATTTGATAAAATTTTATGTAGTTCAAATTAATCTTACGAATCCTATTGAATTGGATTAAATGTAATTTAGATCTAGGTTAATCTTACCTAGCCTATATAATTTATTTTTTAATCTTATGTAGCTTACTAGGGTTCATTCCTGAGAAAATTGGTTTTATTCATATTCATCATCTATGTACATATTAAATCTTATTCTGGTTTAAATATTTAGGTTTTATTCCTATATGGATCATAATAATTCAAATATGGGTGAAAAAAATCTTCATTTCATAGAAAAGGGTAAATATATTATGTAGTTTTCCAGTTAAAATTACTTTTACAGATGTAGGGAAATTTATAACTTATTCTTACATACTAGATCAGAATTGATTGAAATCATAAACAAACCCAATATAATATTAATTACTTTTACACAACTGGACTAGTCTTCATACACACTTCAAAAAACATAAAATTTAAATTATTTTGTTGAAATGTTAATTTGAAAAATTATTTTAATCAATAAATCTCAATATTAAGTAAAATCAATAAAAACATTAAATTTATTCTAAATTTCTAAAACAATAATAAAATACCTTAGAACATTAATATGGTTCATGGATAAAATAAATAAAATAATTGTTGATTTTTAGGATCAATGGTGAAATCATCTTCTATAGTGTCTCGGATGATTGCATCCATCTCATTAATAATTAATCAATATCCATGTTTGGAAAATGAAATTTATAGTCTATCATATACTAATACCACCAGGATATGGTGGTCCATATAGTTATAAAGTATACTATGGAAGGGTTGGGGGTGTAAATTGTTGTTGATGGGAAAGTCTTTCAACCACTACACTATTAATCAATATAAGGTTAGAACCTATATAATTTGAGAAAAAAACTGATGATATCCCCTTTATCAATATAAATAACATATTAATTCCTCGGGTATACTTGAGAAATGGAAATTACCATTTCTTGATAATTTTGAATTATGTGGTAGATTATGCCAAAGACCCATGTGTCTTAATAACGAATGGACCCTACTCCCAAATCCACTCTTTACAAAGAACTATAATCCTCATTCTTTAATAATTGTAATCCACCCTTATGTTTTCTCAATATATTTACATTTCCATATCACTTAAAGGTATTAAGGGAATAATGGAAGTAGTTGGGATAATTCCCAATATTGGATTCTACTAGTTTATTAAAATAAACCCTCATAATTAAATGATATTAAAACCCATATTTTCAAAGATATGATTTTTTCACATATAATTTGTTATTAATTTATAAATTAATAATTACCTATTTTAGGTTATACTTTATTCATTAATGAATTTGGTTGACCTCACTATCATTTAGTAATGATGTCGAAGGATAAAAAAATCCATCTAGCAGTACCCACACATTCTCTTCAATATTGGAACACCATAGATGGAACAATGGGTTCTAGAATAGTGGATCCAATCTTTTTATGTCATTCACTATAAATCAAAATAGGAATCCTTCTGGTCTTTAATGATTTTATCTAGTTATCCTAGTCTTGAGAGGGTAGAGTAATATGTACGTCTCAAATAATTTTGATATTTCATGTGATAATTCTCCTCAATATTGAGAGAAATATCAAGAGTGAATATGTTGTGCCCAACTATTTTCATAACCCAAGAAATGATATAACATGAATTATATTCATATTATTACAGATCTTGATATTACCCAAAGTCCATTAACTAAAATCTACATTCTATGAAATTTCAACATCTAAAAATAATAATAATATTATTTCCATGGAATATACTAACAAATATATTATTTAAATATTATTTTTCTTAATGAAATAAATTAATAATTATTTAAATGATATTTAATATACTATATAATTTACATTTAAACCCTTGAATATACTTGTGAATCCACCTCAACATTAATCAAACCATGAAAATAATATATTTATTTAAAAAATAAATATCATTATATTTTTTTAATAAATAAATATCATTATATTTTTTTAATAAATAAATAAATAATATATTTAGTAAATTAAGAAAAAAACTAATTTAATAATTATGTCACATAAATATATATAACTAATATGAAATGTGATTGAATCAATGCAATTAACATGACCTAAATAATTATTATTATTCTATCTAGATAATAGTATATATTCAATTATTAAATTGAAATAGTACTAAATTAAAATTCTTGATAAACATAGTGTTTGACCCAATAGGCCTCTTTTATAGTGATGTTAAGTGGTCTTTCCAAAAGTCCATAATTAACATCTAGAAACACATGAAGGCACCCACATAAAAAGTCTTTAATGATGA
This sequence comes from Viscum album, assembly GCA_963277665.1. Lineage (NCBI taxonomy): Eukaryota > Viridiplantae > Streptophyta > Magnoliopsida > Santalales > Viscaceae > Viscum > Viscum album. The sequence goes on along the minus strand of OY728147.1, from coordinate 406,687,192 downwards.
AATAAAAATAAAAACATTTTAATATTTACAATTTAATATAATTTATTATCCTCTATATTTCATCCATAGGGTTTTATACTTTTGTTGTGAAACTTTATGTTTGAATATGTTTATTTTATTCTTTGAAATGAAATACAAGATAAAAGGTCATGGCCATGAACATAATCAGATGGTTTTATTTCAGTCCCGGGGATTAAGATATCATCTTTTAGTATTGTTATGTAGAAATTCCTTCTTAAATTATTTCATCTGTACCATATAAATTACGAAACACCCAGCATATCTTAATTTTCCTTGAGTATATTCCATCATAGTTTTATATTATACATATAAGTTTATGATTCATGATATACATTAATAATAATATCATGACTATGGACTAATACATACTATCACATATATGAATATGTAATAACATTTATATCATGTGAAATTTATATTGGTGGGTATATCTTCATAAGAATTCATCTCGGATATTACCAAGTATGAAACTTCACGAGAAGAAGTTGAATGTTCATACAAGTATCCAACACTTGATAGTCAAAAAATCATCTATGTCAAATGAGAATATATCATTTAGAACATAGGAATTATGTTATAGAATACTATCATCAAACATCAAGGTTCCCGTCAAAGTAGGGAACTGTTATTAAAATTTGATATATAAAATAATCCAAGGACATTATCATCATTAGTGTTACAAAGACGGAAACCCATAATATGATAAGATATTTATTAATATTACGGTCTTATAATATATAGGTAATACATATTAAAAAATTAATTTAATAAAGGGAACGAAATTAAAAAAAATGGGGTAAGCACTTTGAGTGAAGGGGTTTTATGACTTTTGAATATATGGTCAATATCCCTTCTCCAAATGACAAATTATATATTCCATATTAGATTATAAGTCAAAAGAATAAAAAAATTTCCTCATAAACATCACTCCATACTCAAAGATCCTATGATTCCCTTATCAAATAACAAATAAAATTCTATTTATGCTCAAACTAAATACTAGTGGAAAAAAGTCATCATGAAACTAACTCTACCAAATATGGGTAACATCAAGACGTAACAATAATAATGTCCAATATTCTCAACAATTTATTTATAATGATCTCACTCACAAATGAATCCAATTCACCTCAACATATTGAATAAAATATAAATTTATTTCTACTTCCACCAACCATCACTTACCCAACATGTTATAAATTTATGACTCATACTTTTAAAAATTCAAAAATTGAAAATATTTCAATGTAATTCTTCTTGTTTTACTAATTGTCTGGTTTACCCTTTCAAAAATAAAAAATTCTCCTTCCGATGGTCCAACATATTCTTCCAAGTGACTTCAATATATTAAAGACAAAAATATAGATAATAAATATATTAAATTTAAATGGATATATAAATTATTGTATACATAATTATGCTTCATAGATATTTAGATAAATACGGGCTATGTGCATCATCTAATAAATGAATCAATTTTTTATGCATGGGATACCTTTTTTTTGTTCAAAATTTTATAACTCTATTTTTTCATGTTTAATGTCTATAATATTCAATAAAAATCTACTACATCCCTATATTATCCACATATGCCTCTTGGATCATTATTTATAAAGATAATTTAGAAATAATTTTAGAAAGGTTGAAATTCATCACAAACCATATAGTTTACATATACATCCATCATATATTCTTAAATATAAAAACTATTTTAGTCCTAATTATTTATTGTGTCTTATGATCCTTTATACTGAGAGTATCGATACACGAAAATGGGTTTCTTGGTAGTTTTTAGCGGTGGTTTGAAAATCAAATGTAAAAAATTCCATAGTATTTCCCCAATAGGTTTTTAGTAGCAGTTCTTAAAGCCCAAGGTAAATGTATTATTTATTTAATAATTATATTTTTTTATTAATTTTTAATTTTTTGTGGTGTTTTTTAATATGGGTCTTAAAACCAACACTAATTTAGAATTTTTTTGAAAAACATTTATCTTTTTAGTGGTGGTTTTTGTAAACCTCCGCTAAATAACGAGGGTTTTTATAATATTACTGCAAATTTATAGAGGAAAAAAATAAATAAAAAATATATTTTTTTGATTTGTTATCATTTATTATTATTTATTGATAGTTTTTTATTTTTATATATTTAATAATAGTATTCATTAAATAATTATTTCTTATATTATTAATTTTTAATATTTAATATTTATTTAATATTTATAATTCATTTATGAATTATTTAAAATTTATTTTTTATTTTTTTTAATTATTTATTACTTATTTATATAATAAATATCCTTTAAATGATTATTTATATATTATATATTTATTTAAAATTTAGTTATTTAATATTTATCTATTCTTTATTTATTATTTATCAAATATTTAATTAGTATTAATTAATTACATATTTATTATTTATTTAGTCTTTATTTGTTATTTAATATTTATTACTTATTATATATTTATTATTTAGTTTTTTTTATTATTTATTTATTATTAATTAATTATTAAGTATTAATCATTAATATATTGTTTATATGTTATTTATTATTTATTATCTATTACTTATTATCATTTATTATTTATTATAATTTATTATTTTGTATCATTTTTTAGCATTTATTATGATTATTTTTAATTATTTTGTGATGAATATTTTATATTTATTTTTTATTTGCTTATCAGGTATTTATTAATTTTTTAATAAATAAATAATTATTATTTACATGGTTTTTAAAAATTTATTTATGATTTATTTATTTATTTATGATTTATTTAATATTTACTTAGAAGGATCAGGAGACAGGTGAGTCTAGTCCTAAATAAATTTATTAGAAAAATAAAGATGATTGAGGAAATACAATGGATGGGGTCAAAAAAGGGGCATGCCCTAATTAGAAAAGGAAATCAACAAATCAAGAACAAGTCCATAATCATGATCAAAGCCATCATCATGAGCCGTAGTTTCCCACTCTGACTATGAGTTTTTTTGATTAAAGAAAACAAACAACATCTCCCCAAGATTTTTCTTCTCTAGAGAGATCCCCTTGGATGAAGACTTTGTGGACACATTTTTTTCATGTCCTCTCTTATCTACCAATCATCATGGACACATCCTCGACCATTTTTTTTGTTTTCAACCCCACTACTAGTCGTTAGATAACTTTTAATCCCTTTCTAGCTCGTAACTCTCCAAATTAAAAATGTATTTATCCATGTGGGTCTTCTAAATATGAGACACCCATTCCTCACTCTGCTGCTAAAGTAGAGAAATCATATCAGAAGAGACATGTACCATACCCTTGCTTTGCGACGGGGACTGTCTTGGATCAGAGGCAGCGACAATCACCACATTTTCCACAGAAGCAATTTCATGAATTTTCATTTTCTCTATTTAGTTAATAGGGGATTTCTTCATCCTCTCTTTCTCATCATTCTGATCAGTATGTTCATTCGTTGCATCATCATCAATTGATTGAGGATCCATTGCTTCCTCGATAAATCCACCAACAACTACCTATTTTATTCCCCTGCCCAGGTAAACACACCGTGATTTTTAAAGTTTCCATAACTATTATGAGTGGCCATAGTTGAGGTTTTGAGAATAGCCAAAACATCTTAGTTGGATTCATTTTTATTCAATCCATAGAGAATTGCATCTCTAAATGGGTTTTGGTCCTCATGACAGGATGTGGTATAATGTCTAGGACTCTAAACCTGATAATCAAATTCCTTAGTAATGTCTTCCCATGTTTTTGAAGGCGTATCATCATCCAACTTGGACTTGAAAAAGTTTCACTTAGTCAAGTGATTTATCCGTTTTAGAACCCATTACAATGCAATCTTCTGGAAATCCTTGGAAGGAAGACCCTTCGCACCACATTCCTCATAGTTAATATTCTTCCTACAACTCTCGAAAGAGTGTGCAAGTGTTATGTAGTGCACACAGAAATATGGATGCTTCGCATATTCAACCATAATTTGAATATCATAAAAAGGTATAAAAAGTTTTACCTTGTCAATTAGTGTGGGGTTGAGGTAAATTGTTGCCAATAGTCTAGCATAGTGATCAAAACGAACATTCTCGATTTCTTTGTCAAGGAGGATCAGAGTTGCAATTGCCATGGCAATGTCGTGAAAAATCTCGGGATACGATAACACATAATTGAGAACATGAAAATGAATCCATACACAAGAAAATGAATTCCTCACCCATGAGCTATTGAAATGAAGAGACTATTCATAAAAGTGGAGAGATCCATGTTTCAAAAAGATATATTCATAACTCCAAGTGCAAGCCTTGGATTCAACTGACGATAAGTTCCAATGGAAGAGTTTTTAACCTAGAGAGATGCACCTTCACTCTATGAATCCCTAAACTGATGAAGCTCGATGAAACATGTCATCAATATTCCACATAGGGGTTCCTTTAGGAAGAACATGTCGTGTGAATCAGGATTTATTCCCTATGCTTACTATTTTTCCAATGCCCCAGGATCCGTGAACACTTGTGCAGAAGATCCCTCCTTCAATATTCTACATGTAGAAGAGTTATTATACAAATCTAAGGCATTTTTATAATTATTTATTTAATATTTAATATTTTATTATTTATTATATATTTTTATTTATTAACATTTTTATTTAATATTTAACTAATATTTTTTATTATTTATTTATTAATTATTTACCTCTTATTTATTATTATTATTATTTATTAGTTATTAATTATATATTATATATTATTCATTATAAATTACTATCATTTATTTTTAATTATTATTCATTTAATTTTCATTTTTATTATTATACATTGATGATTTATTAATTACTTATTTATTTAATATTTCTTTATAAAATATTTGTTTATTTAATAATTTTTTTATTATTTATTTAATATTAATTTATTATTTATTAAATATTTTACTATTATTTGTTTGTTTTTTATATTTTATTTATTTAATATTTACTTATTATTTAATATTTATTATTCATTTAATATTTAGTTGTTTTTTATTATTTATTATTTATGTATAATTTATTTAGTATTTATTATTTATTTAGTATTATTTATTATCAATTATTTATTATCATTTTTTATTTATTATCATTCATTATCATTCATTAATATTTATTGATTGATTATTGATTATTATTATTATTTATTGATTATTTATTTATTGATCATTTATTTATTATGTATTCTATATTAATTTTTATTTTTTATTGCATATTTATTATTCATTTAATAATAATTTATAACTCATTTGTAACTTAATTATTATTTATTCATTACATATTGATTATATATTATTATGTAATATTATTAATTTCTTTTTATCTCTATATGTATAAGTATATTACATACTGTTTACTCACCAGATGAAAATCTCACTGGATTGGTAATGACTTTTTAGTATATCCAAGAGGTAAGGGCTTCAAATCTCTCATGGCATGCATGAAATATGTATGCACGGTAGGATACAGAATAATAAATAATAAAAAATAATATTAAAGAATAAAAAAATAAATAGTGTAAAATAATACATAATAATAATAATAATTAATAATAATAATAATAATAATAAACAATAAACAAAAATAATAATGAATAACAATAAATAATAATAAACAGTAAATAATATTAAATAATAATAATTAGAAGGATAAGAATAAATAATAATTAATAATAATAATTAATAAATAATAAATAATAAATACAAAATAAAAGATAATAAATAATTAATAATAAATAATTATTAATAATTAACGATAATGAATATTAATAATAATAAAAATAATAATAATAAAAATAATAAATATATAAATAATAATAAAAAAACAAAATAATTAATTACTCCAAAATTTAAAAAAAACCGCCACCAAACAAACCAATTCGAAATAAAAAAGTACTAGAAATTGATACATAACACGCCAATACACAGTGCTTTTAGAAAGAACCAATCATTATTTATCCTCTTTTTAAACCGCCGCTAATTACTAAAAAACTATCGAGAAACACCATTGTTGTAATGTGCTAATCACCTTATTTTCGTTCCCAATATGGTGATGTATTGGGCATCCATAAAACATGATCAAATTAACCATCACTTATTACATATATTCAAATGTGTCTATGTGAATAAAAATATTACAATTTTCTGATTAATATATATATATATATATATATATTTCACATTTCTATCTATATAGAAAAAACCTCTATATATTTTAAAGCCATTTTCCATTGTTATGTTTTGATCTTATGTCATGTAATTTTTCTTATAGATCATTAGTTGATGAGAGGTATATGATGTCACCTTAAAATGTTTAATAAGACTTCCAAATCCCTTCTTTATAGATTTTATATATATCACGATCCTTTCCCCACTCAAAGAAACTATGATTACATGTACAATGATTGGCCTATTCTTAATAAAATTAATGTTATCTTAATATTGTTTTACCTAGAGAAACTTTACTGCCATTAGAGTTAACTTGTTTGTTGGATTAATCAATCAAGAAAAATTTATCAAAGAAACTTCTATTACCCAACTAATACATGAAAATAATGCATCATTTGGTTTGCATTATTCTTCAAAAACCTTTTTCATTGAAGGATCCAAAGACATACCCTATATTGTTATTACATCACATAAGAATAATGATTTATGAAACAAAAAATGACAATTTATTAATTTTGAACACAATTTATCATTTCATAAGGTCCTAAGAAAAATACACAAAAAGTTCATTGTGTTCTTCGTTTTCCATGGAACATATGAGAATACCCTCTAAATGAAAACAAAAATTTATTCAAGATAATCTATAATGTCATTATTCATTAAATACATTAATATATTTTGGGATTTATTGAATCAGAAAAGAATAACAATGGATTCATCATGTATATATCTTGTATTAAAGGATTATGTAGGTATATCCTATATTGTCAACATTAATTAAAGATATATAGATTAAAAATCCACTTTTAATAATTATTTATCACCAATAATTTAATCAAAAAAATCATTCATACAGGGAAAATGGGATTTTTTTTTTCTTTTACGGGTAATTTATAAATAAATTTACTTGATGGGATGAATATATACCATTATTTACTTTTTATTTTAAGAACTACATTTGGGAATATGGGAGACACAAAAAAAACTAGGAGAAAGGGAAAAATTGAACCATTATCAATTAATTCCATCCCAAACAAAAACATAAAATAAAAAATTGGTTAACCAACCAAAATAATTCAATGGGACAATATACAGATAGACAATAACCCAAATAAATAAATAATTGGGATAAATCTAAAATAAAAAATAAGTGAAAGGAACCCTTTTAAGTAACTGTTGAATTCAAGTTGAGGAATTCCACCACTATTTTCACTTCCACCATTAATCATAAGAAAAGTGACTACTATGTAATTACACTATTATAGAAAACTCCAAAATCCATATAGAAAAACAAACATTTTGATACTAGTGAGGTAAAATATCAAAATTAATATTCAAATATGGAACACAAAAATCATTAAGAAAACCGTATCTTAATATCATGTGTAATGGAAGGATAGTATTTGGAAAATAAATCAACCTATTAATGTACAACCGGTATATCTTCAATTATAAGATTTTCCCTGGCCACTTGAGCTAAATATACCTCAATATTGGCTAATATAACCCAAATTGGGGAATTAATTTCCATACAATGTTTATATTTCTCCTTAATTTAATTTAAGGAAATGTGATAATTTTTTGTTTAAAATGACATTAATATATCAATTCAAATAATCTTCTATCAATGTAGTTTGATCCAATAAATTCCTAATATCATAATTAATTTTACGAAAGAAATAATGAATATATTTTTATAGAAGTATCTTCTTATAAATATTAATTGAATAATAATTAAATACTTGAAATTTAATCATCCCGCAATTAAATGTTCTCAATAGTAACTCAACATAAAATCTTTGAGGTGGCAAATCAATAGTTTTATAAAACATTCATGATAGAACAAATTTAATTTTATAATAATCCATTAAAAAGTTTATATTTCATGAAATTATAATAAGTATTTCTTATCAATATATTAATTACGTGATCCACTTTTTCAATAGGAAATTTATAAGATCTCCCTTACTCTCATTTCTATGGAGGTTATTAATAATAATTTTCCCTATTTACCCTTTGTTAGGTATATCAGTTTACATAATATTAAAATTCCTTATTATTGAATCATTAAACCATCAATGGGGCATATGGTATAAATTTATTTTTTTATATCATGTCAGATTTACTCTTCATGTCTCTTCAAAATTATTCTAATAACCTCATTTTCTACATTGAAAACATTTTCTAGTTTTGTTAATGAAATCCCCAAGCAGTTTTTACCATTTTTTTGACATTATGTTAGTTAAATCATATTTTCTCTATGAGACCTATCACTCCAAAAAATAATAATATCTATTTTTCTATTATTATACCAAAATCCAAAAGTCTTATAATTCCTAAAACCAGATTTTCTTAACACAACCTAAGTGGAGATTTCACAAGACCTCATGTATGCCTCCATATTTTCACTAGGCTTATGACTAATTGTGAGTGTAAAATGATGTTGTGGGGAGAATATATCCTCATTAATCATTTCCATAAAACAAAATACATTAATAAAATAAAATGGATTAGAGTATCAAGTTGGGTGGAAATTTATCATAATTTTATAAAAAATTTCACCCATATCACAAATATAAATAAACTATGATCCTAATGTGGAAATATAAAATAGAGTAGAAAGGTGAAAAAATAAAAATAATGAAACACATGGAAATCCACCAGAGCGCATCCTGTAACCACTATTGCCTCTATGCTACACAATTATTTATCTGTTAAGATTTCCTTGCGCTTACATTGATCTCGATTCAAGAAGTTTTCCTGAAAAATGATATGCTCATATAGGGAGTAAGTAATAAAATGTAGTAGGACACCATAATTGTTTCCTTAACATGTCTTCACACTGATAATAGGTGTATTCCAAGAAAAAAAATAAATGCACAGGAAATCATAGTGTCATATGTTATGTGTTAGTGTTCTAACCATGCTACAATGATCCCCTAACATACTTGCATAGGATACGTGCTAAAAAGAGAATAAAAAGTATGTTATGAGTGATAGAGAGATGTCCATAATGATGGTGAATTCATATTCAAACAGTCTCAAAGCATCGAGCCTGATCGGGCCAGAATATCATCATATTCCTACTCCACCATATGGAGGATTCAAGACTGTTTAACCTCGGCTTGGTCACTAGTTGGGCCTCAGTGACATTATATTCTATCTATGACTTAAGTATTTTCACAACGATATCTTACCCCAAATTTTTTATCCATATAACTAGAATCAAGTCCATATTACCCATACCTTGTGATAAGTTCCAACATCATCATCATCACATGTCATATGCACTCCCCCTATAAGGGATAACCATATCATGATCGTCTACCTATCCCAAGTACCAAATCAATATCTCCAATGGCATGGCAATTAAACATAATAGGGTGGATCATAAAAATTATAAAAATATAATTTCATCACATGAGATAATAGTGTAATACATGTATATGCGATCAAAATCTAACATGGGAAATTAAGAAACATAAGTATACTCATGGAATCAAACATCATATATGGGTGTCATACGCCACACACACACACATGATATCACTATCAATCATGGTTAAAAAAATATGACAACAAAATTATCAAATGAAATAAATAAGAGTATATATAAGATGTAAATGGTAAGAATCTTCCAACCTTATGTGTTTTGGTGAAAACAATCAAACCTATCGAATAACAATATTCAAGTCAAACTTTATATATAACCTGATTGATACCACACCATAATAATGAAAAGAACCAATCCCTACTCAATCACACCAATGATTTATAATGAGATTTAATAAGATTATAATTTTATTTAATTGGATAAACACCTATATTCTTCAAAAGACCAACCAACATCCCTAGATTTAGGATTGATCAGTGATAGACCACCAATGATCTAGACCCATCCATATTCAAGAAATGATCCATTAATTCATTATTAGATAGAATATGAATCTATATATCTAAAAATTATATTCCATATCTATTATTTATCTCAAGTTAAGAAGGAATGATTGAGAAGAAAACAAAATAATGGATGTTTATGGACCATATTCCTTAATTATTGATCATCAAAACACTTTAAATATAGAAAAACCCAGATTGGATTGAGTAGAATTCACTTAGAGTTGTGAATTATGAAGATTAAATAGAGATTAATGAAAGATAAATAATGGTTCAAAAAAATATATTAATATCCATAAAAAGGAATTTTAGGATAATTAAATCGTGCACACATTGTTTGGATTCATGGTTTGACAGACCATGTGCTAACCGTGTAAGTATTACTACCTTTCATAGGGTCTAACATATTTTGGTCAAATAGATTTATAATATGTACACCAACCCTGATTTTGTTATATGGATTACATTTCATGGATTCTCAAGTGTGCTAACATGGTTTCATAAACAATTATCCTTAATTGTGTTCCACCCCAAGTGCCACTACCACTTACCGTCCACCTTCTGGGAGGATCAACATGGTTTGAACAACCCATGAACCTCTCAAAAGGCCTCTAAAACCATCATAAATTAACCATAACCATGGGAAACTCATCCTAAAAAATTCATGATTCAAAAAAACTTTATTCACGGTTAAAATAATCATTAAATCACTTTAAAATTCCAAGTGAGCTATATTTTTCCCCTCTAAAAACATTACATCCTTGAGAAGAATCTGCAGGAATATCACTCATATAACATGGTCAAATGAACTTGAAAATAAATATATCACTCCTAATATTATTCCTATTTCTATCCATTCTTCTATTGTATCAAAAAATGTGGCACTATGTTCCCCTTAACACCTTATTACTATAGTCAATAACCCGCACTAGGTGTTCCTTGTACAATGCATTGGGTTATAACATAAAATCCTTATAATTGATAACATGTGTAAGATTGAGCATGTACATCTCGGGCCAATAAACATAAAACACATCGTTTATACCATCATATAAAATAAAATTATATAGATGGAAAATATATAGTTATTTTATGCTCATAAATCATGAATAATTCAACAAATCTTGGATCAAAATTCACTGTTTTACACAAATATGGATTCCATAGATGAGGAGTCACCCATAAGAAAACACTTCCACCAACAGTGAACTTCAAGGCTCATATCAAGTAGTTATTATATGATAACTCCCAACTATGAAATATTTTCAACTACTTATTTATTAGTTTTACTCTCTTTGAGGTTTCCATCAATATGCCCTAGCTCAAAGAAACTGACTCGCCTACTTCATTCTGACATAGTAGTGAATGCCACAACAGACCATAGAATGCCTCCAAATATGCCATCTAAATAGAATCATGAAATATTGTTTTATACATGAATTGCAACAAGGATATATGATCATCCCATGAACCATATAAATACGATACACATTCCCATATAATATTCTCCATATTCGGATTATCCTCTCTAACTGACCATCCGTCTTTGGATGATGCCCTATATGATGTTTTAGATGATTACCCAAAGCCTTCTACAAGCCCATCTTGAGAAGAAATTTGAAATTCATTCCTTGTTTATGATTGAAAAAATCTATATTCATTAATAAAATTGCTCATATATACCACTTTCCCATCACATCTACCAAGTGAGTCTCACAGATTAAAAAGAAATGATCAAATTTCATCATCCAATCAAGCTTTTCCCAAAATGGATCATGATTCCTTCTAGATGAAAGTGAACCTATCATGAATTCAATCATAATTACATCCCACTTAAACATCCACACCATAAGTGGTTGAATAAAACTACTAAGATGATAATTCTTTGTGTTCACTCTATGGCAGGTGAGGCACCAGGAAACAAGACCAGTGATGTCCGATATTATAATAGTACCAAAAAACTAATGTAAAATGTAATATTCAATATTTTTAGACCTTGTATGATATTCCTACTTTTAAGAATGGAAGTTTCCCATCATATAATATCTTAGGGAGGCCATTATAAAAAACAACCATGCACACTAAACATGTCATCATCATCTAATGACCATCTTGAGACAGTGTAATTACATGCCAATCATTCTCACATCACTATACACTTGGGATCTAACGCTTCTCCAGTATTCACTCATTGAACTAATACAGAATTTATGAAAAGGGTGAAAATTTTATGTCTCCATGATCTTAAAATTTATCCACAAGCTATTCCTCCATCAAAATTATAATACTCTATTCCTTAGTAAATTAATACTTACCAAGGTTTTACATCTCCGTTGTGTTCTTCCAAGAGAATCTATAATGAAAGTTCCTTATCCTGAAGTTTAGGCCATATAAAATTTCAATGTCTATCAATTCTCTACCAAATTCCTCTACCTCAAATTGAGATCCCACTAAGATAATATCTATCAGATTCTCTTGTCGTATTTGTAAATAAGAAAACTCTCACCAAATATTTAATAACCCCAAAACATTATATTATGGACCACAACTACCTACTCTAAGTCATGTGTTGGGTAGCTCAGATAATGGGGTCATAGATGAATTTATTGATAAACAAATACCCAATCCCTTTACATCAAAACATATCCCAAAATAACGCCTATGGAATCATAGTGCACACTATATCTCATCCTAGGTTCGAGAAGAATATGGGATGAAGCATTACTCAATCTCTTATTTAGCTCAATAAAATACCTCTCACATGTATATGTCCATTTAAATTTCACCCCCATCATGGTAAGTTCCATAATTAGTGCTTTTAAATGGGAAAAATCATTGAAGAATTTCTGATAGTACCAAGATAACCTGAGGAAATTCCTGATTATACAAAAATTTTGAGGTAAATCCCAAGACATCACAACTTAAAAATTATCTAAGTCTATATAATTTCCTTAATGAAAGATCACATGACCATGGAAACATTACTTATAGATCTTTAAGTTACACATTGAAATCATGGTTTAATGTTTATGCTCCCTAAGTATACTTAAAAAGGTCTATAGGCATATGGAATATAATAAATATTTTTATTGATATAAAAGGAGACTATCAACATAGACCATGATAAAACAGTTAAGATATAGATAGAAATTATTATCTATTTATTCCATGAAAACTAATGGAAAATTATTCAATTGAAAGGGATGATTATATAACAAAAAAAATACATATATACTCTTGAACATCAACCTAGAAATAATCTTCTCTCTATCCACCAACTGCGGGTATGCTGAATGACGATGATTCATTGGGAAGGACTAGGAACCCCATAACTGATCAAAGATATTATCAATCCTAGGTCCTCATGAAACATATTATGTTATCTCAACTCAGTTGGTTCCATATAATAAAAAGTAATCAAAATATTCTATAATCCGTGCATGATTTATACCATGATATCCAATTCTTAGGAAGGAGTAATACTATAGAATTCATCTAGAAGGACATCCTCATAGAGATCAACAACAATAGGACAAGAAAATGGCTTGTCATATGGTTCCATTATTGGATTTAAGCCTATTACATATGCTCAGATGGCTCTAATATAGATCAAATCCAGTCCCAATCTACTGGATTCAATATCCCACTCACCAGTCATTACATATATCTCTCCCATCATTGAGATAAATGAAGGACCGTGGAACCCTTTGATAGGGGACAGGTGAATCAGGGTGTCAACTTTTTCTTCTCAAATTTTCAGATCTTGTTTCCACATTGGTAGGAATCTGTTAAATCTGTGAGTAAAGTGAAATCAAGGAGATGACACAAAACATTTAATTATTTCACCGTAAAGGGCTATGTCCATGGAGAATACATCGACAGTGTGTCGAGCATTCCTAAATCCACTAATCTTCACAAGTGGTGGAGTATAATATTTTGTACAAAATAACTCTATTATAGGAAAATTACCCTTAATAAAGTTCATGGATGGATAACTGTTTCCATTAGAACAGTTCTATAAACTCCCCTATCCCACTACTGTGAGAGAAGTATAACTTATTTTATCCACTTGAATGTCGCTTCAATAGATTGGCATTAAAGAATTGTTCTCTATCCAGCACAAGACATTTATTTCATCAAGACATGAGTTGTTGAAACCTAAAATACCTGACCACTAAACACTTTAACTCAAAACAACCCTTCACAAAGCCCCTTTTCAAATCTCAAGCCTCCGTAGAGAACAACACCTCTCAGAGCACAACCATTCACGAAGCTCACAACCTCATAGAGAAAACTTCTTTTCAAAGCTCACTAAGACAATGTGGAACTCCTCATCTTCTTAAATCTCATATGAAATAGATGCATTAGCATCATTCATGACATTAAAAGTCTTTTTGTGAAGCTCATGATCACTTAGAAAATCATGCATCACAGAGCACCGCTTGCTTCGTAAAGTCACAACAATAAAGGATTTTCTCTCTCAAAATCATGCTAAAATGAAGAGGGGTAGCCTATTATTTATAGGCATAGTGTAACGTGGATCTCATCTTCTTCTAGCATGAAATTTGGATCATGTAAAAATGTCTTCAAGATGCTTACTCTATCTCTCCAAGCTCCACTGAATGTTTTGGTTCACAAAGCTCGTTGTAACTCCCAAGAAACCCCATATCAAATCACAATGCTTCATTTCTTTAAATTCCACATCCCAGTCTTCACAAAAAAATGCCTTTTATATAAAGATGAAATGTTGATTCTAGAAGAATACCATGAACGAAGCTCAAATATCAAACTCTCGTAATCACAGAGCACACAGTCTCGGTTCATTAAATCTTTGCAAAACATAAATCATGAATCCCATCTCTGCGAAACCCTTTCCTTTTCCATATTTTCCTATGGCCTCCTAGAAGAACCATTTTTCACATTGATTTCCATTCTCCAAATTTTGGACCCAAAATTTTGGAAAACACTTGGAAATGATATCACCATCAAAACTAATTTTGGCATGAACTGTATAACCCCTTCCCTTTAAATCTCCCTAATCATCCAGGAGAGGATTGACAAAAAACAAGTCGTGCTCCTTTTTTAGCAAAGAACAGTCTTTATTCCAATAATATCTCCCATTCTATTAGTTGTAAATCTCTATATAAATTCAATAGAGCACCAACAACAATCATCACCTTTTATGCAAGAATATTCTTCAGCCAACACTCTATGTCTACATGAGCAATGATCATTATAGAAAACAAAAGGGAAGATGTGAACTGTGTTCTCATGTGTTTGAATGAAAGATCTGATTTTTTCCTTTTAACACTAGATTCTCCCACAAAGAACATACAACTAGAGAAAAAAATTTCATCCTACATATTTCATCATTGAATTTAGTTGTTTCTTCCCCATTGGAAATAAACCCAAATAATGGTATTCAAACATTGTAGTGATCACAATATACTCCCCATGGATAATATCTCCCCCATTAAAATGAAAAAATTCCACAAATATATTAACACAGTTAAAAAAATATAGGAGAGGGGAATTTTGTAACATCTTTATGCACTAGGAGGTGGATGAACACCGACTTTCAACTGATGTTTCTAAAACACAGCCGTTGATAGTGGATTGCTCATATTGTCAGCTACTTGCACATCGGTTCCAACAAAGTCTATTTTGATCACGCCTTGGTCAAATTTTTACTTGCTGAAGTGATATCTGATTTCAATATTCTTCGTATGAGAATTTAGAACAAGATTCTTCATAAGATCAAATGCGCTATTGTTGTCATAGTAAACACCCATTAGTTTTTTCACCTCATCACTGATGTTAGCCAGTTGATACTTCATCCAAGGTAACTGAGTGTAGTCTATGGTAGCTGAGATATGTTCAGTTTCAATAGTAATAAGTGATGCACTTTCCTGTTTCTTACCAAACCATGACATTCATCTCTTCCCAATATAGAATGCTCCACCACTGGTGGACTTTATGTCTACTACATCTCCATCCCATTCAGAATCAGAAAGTGATTATAGTTCACTGTCTCTTCATACATTAATGTATAACCCATATTTATGAGTAACTTGAATGTAAAACATGATTCTTTTTACTACCGCCATATGTTCATACATTGTATTACACTAAATGTGGGCCGCTAAGCATGTTGCAATGACAATCTAGCCCATTCGCTGTCAGGTACAGTAGGCTTCCTAAATCTCTCCTATACATTTTAGGATCCACAGATGTTCCATCCTCATGCTTTCCAATTTTTGTTCTAACCACAATTAGAGTCACCATTAGTTTGGAATCTTGCACATTGAATTTCTTCAGCAACTCTGTTGCATACTTTTAATGAGAAATGAATGATTAATCCTTCTTCTGATTCACCTGCAACCCTAAGAAGTATGTGAGTTCACCAATCATGGTCTTTTAAAATTACGATTTCATGTGATTGGAAAATTCATCCACTATTCCTTACATGCTTCAATCTAAAATAATATGATCTACATATACCAATACCATGATTTAATCCTTATGAGAATTATTCACATAGAGATTGTAACCAATTCTTCCTCTTTTAAAATCAATCTTTCTCATATAAGAGTCAAAATGAGAGTACCATTCCTATGGTGCCTATTTCAATCCGTAGAGAGAATTATCTAATTTTCAATCCTTCATTTAATCATTTCCAAGAAAGAACCCCGTAGGTTGTTTGATGTAGACTTCTTCTTCCAAAAAATCATTTAATAATGATATCTTCACATCCAATTTAAAAAAAATTATATCCTCTTTGGATTTCCATGGATATAAATAACTTTATTGACTCCAATATTTATATTGAAGAAATGTATCGTTAACATCAACACCTTCAATTTCTGAGTATCGATTACAAACCAAGTGCGCCTTGTTCCTAACCCAATTTCTATGCTTTCCAAACATGTTCTTGAAGATCCACATTCTCCCAGACACATTTTGACCTTCGGGTCTATAGACTTGGTCCTATGTCTGATATTTATTGATCTGATCTAACTCTTCATTCATGGACTTTACCCATGATTAATACTTTGTATATTTTTCAAATGAGTATGGTTCCACAATAGAAAGAGATGAATATTGTGTATTATTCCTCATTATCCTCTTTTCTGTGGGTGCAGTCCAATCCCCAATAATGTTGTATTAATCAATTTCTTATCTTTAATTACTCAATTGAGAATCAACTGAATTCATTGTAGCCATGGATTCGTCTTTAGATTATTCTTCTTAGTCAACATCATGATGTGGATCCGAATAATTTTGTACACCTTCCTCTATTTCTATAATTTCATTCATTTTATGTTTAGTTTCTTCCAAATCTTCTATCACATCATCATATGAATTCCTCTAAGAATTTGGGGTTTTATCTCAAATGATATTAACATCGCTAATTTTCAAAATCCTTCCCAAGAGCATGTTGAAACACTTGTAGGATTTGATGTTCATTGAGTATCCAACGAAAATTCCTTCGTCTAAATTTCTGCCATACTTTCCTTGATTCCCTTCTTTGTTTTTGATGAAGCATTTACTTCCAAAAAACATGAATTTATTTCAAAGAAAGATTCCTTTCATGATACAATTTATACATTGTCTTCATCTCACACATACAAATCCATCTTCTATTTTGAATATATACCATATCTTAAGCATCCTATTTCTAGTAATTTCGAGGAATAATACTCTCAATCAGCACAATTTTTTCCAGGTTATTCACCTTAAATTTCCTGTGATCAACAACTCTGTTTTGCATTGGTGTTCTCATAGAATCTACGTCATATTCTATCCCTTGATTCTCTATGTAATTCTCAAATTAAATTGATTTTTATTCCACACCATTATTATATCTCAACACTTTGATTGTTCTTCCAGTATCATTCTCGGTGATTCAACGATATTTTTTCATGCAGTTTAGAACGTGTGATTTTTGATTTATAACAATTACACATGCCATTAAATGGTAATCATATTTGAAAAGGATGTATTACCTTTCTCCATTGGTTTACAACAAAATTTATTGGGTCACATACGTCTGTATGAATGAGATCAAGAAGATGAGATTCCCTTTTCTTCTTTAGATGATATGAAATGAATACTAGCTTCCCCTGAATGCATGTGTCACAAGATTTTTCACATTCACGCTTCAGGTTTGGAATATCCATGGAAAAATATTATAATTTATATCTTCTCCATGTCATATTGATTGATGTTCCCCAATCTCGGATGCCACATGTTATTTTCTTCTCGAATAGTCATGAAGAAAATGTTTTTTTACTATCAACTAGATACATATTGCCTTCTATTCTACATCATTTCTAAGTGAATTCCCTATCTTTCCCATGATAGTGATGAATTCTGATTAAAAGTAACTATAAGCTGTGAGTCATAGAGTTGACCCACACTTAGAAGATTATGACATTGGACGTCCATATAAAAGACTTCAGTTTTCTTTAGCTCTCCATTTTCTAGTTCAGAACATCCAATGCCTTTTATTTTTAGAGCTCCATTTTTACCTAGTTCTGTTGTTCCATAAACCCTCATCTTGAAATTATTTAACAATTCTGCATTTCCAATCATATCATACGAACAACCACAATCATGAATCCAAGTGTTGTTGTTTTTTTAGCTTTAAGGGATACCTCTGTAAGGTTGGATTTCTCAATTGTTTTCTTTTTTTAATGAGACATTGAATTGAGTATAAGATATTGATAGCCTTTAAATTCTATCTTACATGTACATGGGTTATTCATAGCAAAAATCTTCTTCTAGAGGAGAAAACCTATTTTAAAGAGAAAAACCATCTTGTTGTTGATCTTTGACTTGTCTCTGACTTTGGTTTGCAGTGTCCATGTCACTCATCTGCCTATAATAAATGGATTTATGGTCAAATTATAACAGAGATAAAAATATACATAGAATTTTTTTATATAAGTATTAGGATATGAATTTGTTATCCGTTGTTGAACACCTAACTCTTCAACATTTAGAGAGCTCCTTGGATGTTCACAATATGAAATAGTATGACCTAGATATCCATAGAACTAACACTTCATTATAGGAATTATCTTCTCACTTCTATTTGTCCTCATGCCTTATTCCTTGGGAAAAATGTTTGTCTGCATGTTATTCCTCAAAGCTAGTGGATATTATTTTGTTCTATTTTTAGTTTTATTTAAGTGTATCTTTTTTAGAACTTCTGGTGATTTTACAACATGATCAACTTTCATATTTCTATTATTGGGGTCCACTTTATTTGAAACATTTGATGTTTTGGTATAATAACCAATTTCACTGTTTCCTATGCATGTGGTTCTTTGATCACTCAAAATATTCTTAACTCTATCAGACCATCATTTTTCCCTTTTCATCATCTCAACATCCAAGAACATATAAAATTTTATTTTCATCTTTGCTTTTTTAGAACATGATTCACTTTTGAGCATACTTTTAAGAGTAAACACATCAATTTTGAGTCCCTCAATAGTTTTGGAAGTCTCCTATAGTATCGAGGTAAGTTCATTGATGACCATTTCCTGTTCTCCAATTATGAGATTTAGTTATCCTATATCATCTGTCCTTTCAAGGATTGATGACTATACTTTCAATAATTCTTCTAGTCGTTCAATTTCATCTTTAAGCTGATCAACATATTCTAATGATTCTTCCACCACTTCATTCAACTTATTTAATCTCTTAAACTTATTCTCAAGAATACATGAAGCTTTCTTATATTGCAGCATGGGATCAATATTAGTTTCCAACTAGTAATCTCTATCTTTATCTGTTGATGGTTCTGAATTTCCAATAGATCCATCATGAAACAATGGTTTCTAGTTTTAAATTATGGTTTTTATTCTTCACAAAATTCATTATCTCCATATTTATTTTCACAGAAAAACTCTTCTCTTATAATTTTTTTATATATTTTAAGTCTCCGATTTTGAAAAACCATTTCTAAGGATTCTCAATGTGTTCACCCTCTCTTTCTTCATCTTCGAACATTCTTGAACACTGAGAGGAAATGTGCTGAAAATTTCCACAATGAAATAAATCCATAGGTAAAATCACTTTAAATTTACCTTTTCTCTCTTGGAAATTCATGGAAAATAAAGAAGTAATTTCCTTTTCCTCATTGTCTTCATCGCTACAATATTTTGAAATTTTCAGTTTTTCCATACCTTTGAATTCCATTTCCTTGATCACTAAATTCGTATAATCTTCTTGCATGACTCTCAACACTTTTACTTGGATTACTATAAAGGGATACATCCAAGGAGCATACGCCGATAGTGTGTCGTTCATACCTAAATCCACTAATCTTTACTGGTTTTAGAGTACACGAGATTCTTCACAATCACTATGTGCAAGGAACACTTCTATTACAAAACATCAGGGATGTCTCACTGATTCCCATAGAACACTTCCATAAACTCCCCCTAGATCACTAATGTGAGAGAAGTATAACAAAATTTATCGAATTAAAGGTTGCTTCAATAGATTAGAAATGACTCCTTTGACTATGTCCATCAGGAGACACTACTTGAATCAAATACATGAGTAGATTCTCACTAAAATCCCTGACCACTAAAAACATATACTCAAGACAACCCTTCACAAATCCCCATCAAAAAGCTCAACCCTTCGCATAAAACAACACCTCACAGAACACAACCCTTCACAAATCTCACTACCACATAGAGAAACCTACTTCAAGAAGCTCATTGAGCCAATGCAGAACTCACCATCTTGATGAATCTAATATGACTTAGAAGCATTGGCATAATTCATGACATTAAAAGTCTCTTCTCGATTCTCAAGACCACATAGAAAAACATGCTTCATGGAGAACACATGGATTTGTGAAGTCAGAGATAGAGGATTTTACCTTTCAAAATTGTGCGAAAATGAAAAAGGGTGGCCTCTTATTTATAGACACAGTCGAATGTGGAGCTCCGCTTCTTCAGGAATTAAATCTAGATTGGCCAAAAATGTCTTTGTGGTGCTTCCTCCATCTCTCAATTCTTCGTTGAATTTTCTGATCTGTAGAGATCGTCATAACCACAAGGAAACACCATATCAAATTGAAAAGTGTCATTTCTTCAGAATCCCCATTGAATTATTTTCCAAAACCATGCCTTTTCCATAAAAATGAAATGTTGATTCTTGAAGAATAATTTTTACAAAGCTCAAAGATCAAAGTCTCATAATTACAAAGAACATCATCTCAGTTCATTAAATCATTGTGAAAAAAATCAATAATACCATCTCTATGAAACACATTTATTTTACATATTTTCATAACGCCTCCAAGAAGAACCACTTATCAAAAAAATTCAATTATCTAAATTTTGGTCCCAAATGTTTTGAAAACACTAGGAAATGACGTCACCTTCAAAACTGATTTCGTCTTGGAATGTATGACCCCTTCAATTCCAATATTTCTAATCATACATTATAGGATTGAAAATATATACAAACAATGCACCTTTTTAGTAAATAAAATCTTTGGTTCCCACAATAATGATACCTAACTCTGATAATTGTCGATGTGATCATGAAAGATGACTAGACTGTCAATTATATGAATAATAACAATGTTTTTAATCATTAGGAAAATGAAATTCCAGAAATTTCTATATCATTAAAATACTATAGGACATTATGGACCTATTTGGATATGATAAACATTCTTTAATAATGTAGTATCAAGATAATGTAGCATAAAAGATAAGTTAACCATTAAGTAAGAACCAAGAAAAACTTATGATGATATCAAAGAATGGGAAACACCCGTATTAGAAAGATCTGTAGAAAGTGAAAAGGAGATCATGAGTGTTCCTGGAAAACTCAATGGTTCCTATGCATAGTCATCCTAAACATATTCAATCACATAATATTTTACTGACTCAGCTCCATGATCTTGACCCTGAGGTATAAAAATCACCTAAGATAATGTACTCTGGGAAGTCTAAACTTACTGACGAGGACACTGGTAAGATCCATGGGTCATAGTCCACATATAACCTACACACTTATAGAAATAGGACCTCAATTATATAGAGGAAAACTATTGTAGATTCCCCATATTTCCAAACCGTCAACACTTATTCTGATGTGTTTTGTAGAACCTATGGTAAAGTACGACCTTCACATAGTTGATTAAATATAGAACTCTTCTTGAGTGGGATGAAGATGTCATAATCTACTCAACATATTTACCATTACCCCACAACACATACCAACTTTTCCTGTTCCTAATATTATAAGATACACTCACTGTAATAGTAGGAGTTATACCTACTTGTGTATAGAATGATGCAATAAGGTCAACTGCTTGATCATATTCTTGGACTATCTTAATAGTCAAGGCCATGTTCCAAACCTAATACTATATAGTTATCTCAAAAACTCTAATAATATCATGTAAAATTGTAATGAAGAATTATCTCATACATCGTATAATTTTGGTCCTTATTTCTATCCCAAATGGGAGAAAAATAATATATTTCATTGTAATAATTAGATTTTAAAAATACCATCATATGTCCTTATTGAATCTCCAAGAATTTCTTGGCATGATATTTCTTCAATGTGTATGTAATAAATTGCCGAAGAAATGTTGTTGGAGGAATCCTATGAAAGACCCTCATGTATATCTTCTTATTCCATTACCACCACTATTTCATATCATCTCCCAAATGAATAAAAACCAATAACATCATGTGTCAGTACATAGAAATCTCAAAAAGGATGAATATTCCTTTAATTATGTATATATTATCCTTTGATTCATAGATATCTTTAGTTCCATGAAATGAATGAAGATGATAGATATTGAATTATTGAGCATAGTCGACCATGGTCCCATGTATTCCTCCACTATGTGAAGGTTCAATCTAAAAGAATCTATGATGGATTGGATCAAATTTCCAAAATCACTATATCAAGTGTGGGAGAATGCTTAGGTGTGTCCTCTTACATATCTTCTGGTGGTACCAGTGTATCCTCACTTGTGATAGAATTCATGCATATCTGAGGTGACATTATTTTGAAATTAAAAATTAATTTTTAGATCCTTGAAAATAACATTGTTATGAAAAAACATAAGAAGTTACATGGTACTCCTAAGTGATTTCTATTGTAAGACCTATCCTCGGAGATTCCCATAAAAAATATACAACCCTCATATTTCAACCCTTGGATCAGGCATAGCCCTATATACAGATATGTTAGTCATAAGAACACACACACACACACACATATATATATAACATTACATAATAATCAAGTTCATATAATTAATTCCAGAATATATATATCAAAACAATAGAGAACACATATATATCAATCATTAGAGAATATATGTCTATCTGAACATATAACATAATCAAAGCATTAAATTAAAGAACATTAATTCAACAAAAAATAGGTATATAAGGAATGTGATCCTATGTACCTACTAATGAATCATGAAAACTACTAAATCCTATGAAATTGTAATTGTGATCCCATCAACCATAAATTTGAGTCATGTTATATAGCGGCCCAACCTTTTATTACATTAAAATTACATCATTTCAAAGTCAAACAACATAATAGTATTACACATGGAGGATTCATAGGTTAAGTGTCTTGGGAAAATTAGGACTACACATAACAAGTACAACATCAAGCATAAACATTCATTTAATTTCTTCTTCTATAGCTTCTTAGTAGCACTTGTCCTCTCCTTAGTACATGTAGCCACCTGATGATATACATCAAAATGGGTGAGCTAAAATCCCAGTAAGAGGATAGATAAGAACATTATAGCATGGGGTGAGAATAATCATGACATAGGCAAAAGATCATGAACATGAGGAGCATAAACAATAAACTTGAAATGTGGCAATGCATAAAAATGAAACATCATGTCTTAGTGGTTAAATACCACACATACTTGTGAAAAAATATAAAATATTTTTCACACATAATTTCACATTTAATCATGATATTCATCACTTTACCCAATGCATTGGAGCACTATATAATTCCGGGTGCACCCGTCACATTTAAACATTCATATTGCGCTATATAATTCTGGACGCACCTGTCACATCATAACATTATCATTATCATGCATGCCACATAGAACACATAACAAACATGTACATAAATAACCCATGTAAAGTAATGGGTTTCATCTCATAATAACACATTCATAAGATTTGGGTTCCCAAATGAAATAGGGAACAACATACTTGATATAAGAACCATCAACCTTGAATGAGAGGTACAAGGTGAGATCTTGAAAGAAGAGAGTTCTTTTGGAAAACATTTTGATGGACATAAAACCCAGTGACAAACATGAATATCCCAGAAAAGTAAAGTAAATTATGAACAAATGATCTTTTAGGAGTAACCATATCAAAAAAGGAGTGAAAGAGGGAGAACCCGAAGGAAGAAAAAATGGGTTCGAGATTTCCCCTTACCTTGTACTCGAATACCTACTTATCTTTAATGTCCTATATAATGGCATTATATACATTAATTAGAAATTACATAAACTTTTATACATTAATAGGGTTAATTATGGTTTCATTATTTCATATTATGTTCCTTTGGATGAATTATAGAGTTTAAAAACATTGATCGGGGATGTTCGTTTTCATGGTTTTCTTGAACGGTCCACTTGTATTCTTAAATTGATGTTTGGGTAGATAATGGGTAAACATCTAGAACTGATATTAAATGTCATTAATGATATTACAGAATCTTGAATTATTTCATAATGAGTTATATTATATCCTTGTGGATGAATCATTAGATAAGAATTAAATGAAGATTATTTGGGTTAATTTGAGCGGTTTTTGGATCACAACGAACTCATTTTAACTTTTCACTTAGTAATATGGCCATAGGTTATTTAAAGAAATTAAAATAGAACATAATACAAATAAAATATTCTGGTTCAACCATAAAAATTGTTTCATGACCAGATCTGAAGGTAGAAATGGAAAAAGAGAGCATGTCGTTTTTGAAGGTGATAAATTAACACCTCGTGAACAACATTTCTTAAATAAAATAAAAGGAAGAGGGAAAGGGGGTGGTGTGATATAATATCCCATTAGAATCATAAAAATACAGTATATGTATAATAATGGAGTTACAATACAATTTGGATGAGTATAGGTGGGGAGATATCAAGAAAAAAACTTGAACTTTAAAGGAAATTAAAGGAGAAGAGAGAGAGAAATTACCTCTAGAATCTTCCTCTTGAGATCCTCCTTAAAGAAAATAGGATTGGTCTTTTGATGAGACCAGAAGCTTTTGGACGTGGGGGAGGTGCTAGGGAAGATTTGTGGGCAGAGTTTAGTGAAGTCTTGGAGCTTGAGAGGTGTGAGGGAAAGAGGGAGTGAAGGGTGGCTTTTATAGTGGAGAGGAGAGGGGTTTCTTAATATAAAATTGATTAGTTTATTAATTTCACCTAAGACAAGGAATAGTGAGTCTTGGATGACAAATAATAGTAATTTTATAATGTAAACCCGAAACAAGTGGGTTTACATCATCAGAACATCAGCGGTGACTCAATTAATAAATTATTTAGCATTTATTGTGAATTATCGGATTCCACTATTCATCAAAAATTCAAGTATCTCAGAAAATTCCCAAAAATTTACCCCAACCATTTTTCAACGTGTAGAACACAGAAATGAAGTAAATTTTTCAAAAATAATTTTCTAAATATTATTATTTTAATAATTAATTAAAATCATAATTTACTTAAAAAAACTGTTTTTAAAATTAAAACTGATTTTGCAGTTCTTTCAAAAATTACGTAGTGTCTTATAAAATTATCTAAAAAGTATTAATAATTGATTCAATAATTTATTAATACATTTCATGGAAATAAATATTCTTTTAAATTAATTAACTAATTATAATTAATTATTTATGACTTATAAAATACCAAAAACGTTTACTAAGGTCAAATTACCACTTTCTATGATGTCTAAATTTTATTTTATTATTCATAGTAAATGTTCCTCTTATTTACTATTCATAAGGGTCATGTTACTATTCATAAGGGTAGGTTACTATTCATAAGGGTAGGTTACTATTCACCAAAAATTATTTTTGTTTCATTAGACTCCAAAAACTATCTTGAACACACCCGTGTATTTAAGATTTTTAAAATTCCAAACATAGGGGTGAAAAAATTATGTTTAAAGGTCACTTATCACTTAGTAGTTCATTATTTTGTGTTTTTATGTCATAAATATATGAATGGAATTTTCCATTGAAAAAATTTGGGCCGTTACATGTTACCTAAGAGCTAGCAAGGCACATCGAACTCCCATACTTGAGTCGCAAAAAAACATATCCATTTCTTACCAGGTCCCAGAATGACCCATAAGAATGTAAAGAAAACTCATCCTTGATACCAAGGAGGATTATAATGAATCATAATGTAATAAAAAATATCTCCCTTATCCATAATATAAATAAACCAAGAACCCAATGTAGAAGACAAAACCAATGGAAAATGGTGAAATCATACAAATAATGAAACACTATGGAACCCTACAGATTCCATCCTAGTACTTCTATTAGCTCAATTCTCCACAATCAAATATCTTTTATGAGTACCTTGTCCTTACCGAGATCTTTAATCATGATGCCTTCATGAGAATCGAGATTCCAGTGTAGGGTGTAAGCAATAAAACCCAGTAGGAATCCATAAATGTGTCCTTTACATTTTTGTACACATACAACTGGTCTATTCCCTAATAAAAATAAATTTGAAACCAATCAAAACAATTATATGTAAAGTTTTCATTTTATTACCATGATATCCTTATCCCCAATAATACTTACCTTGACATCATTATAGAATGATAATCAAAAGTATTTTAGGAGTGATCAAGATTTAGAAACAATATTGGTGAACATGTCTCTCTGTAGTTCCAAGGCACTATGTTAGACCAGTCCACAAGACCATCGTATTCCGGCTCCACCATGGGCTATGCCTCTAGGCCATCTAACCATGTCTCAGTCATAGGTTAGGACTCATTTCCATATTATCATATATATGTATTCCTTAGTTATGTCTTCAAGGTCATCTTACCCCATATGTTTCTACCATGGGTTTGGCCTCAAGTCTATCAATCCCCTACCCTATGTTCATATCCATCATCATCATCATCATCGTCTGTTATGCACACTCCCCACCCCCTCCACTAAGGGATAAAAATATCACAATGGTCCTCATGTCCATTGTAATAATGAAATACCTACAAAGTCATGTAAATTAAACATAATGAGTTAGAAAATATAAAGGTATAACATAACATGTCATCACAAGAAATTGTAATAGTTATAAGTACGGGTGATCAAAATCAAATAAGGGATAACAAGGTACATAAGCATTCTCATGGAATCAAACATCATATATAGGTATCACAGGCTATAGACACACACACATGTTATCAAAATCAAGAAGGTTAAACCATCAAATGACAAAAATTTATCACCCCAAGGCAACGAGAGTATATATGGGCCAAAAATAATAAGGAACTTCCTACCCCAAGATTATTGATGAAGAAACTCTGGTCCCTTCAAAGGATGATACCTAGGTCACACTCGAGATCTAACTGGATTGTGCATACACACGATGAAACCCTAAAAATGATCCTATCTCAAACACATAAATTTTATAGAATTTGATTAAAAAAGACTCTATGTATAGGAAAATAGATAAACATTGATAGACCTATTGGGATATTCTAATGTTTCTATATCTAAGATTGATCAGTGGAATCTCACTAATGATCTAGATCCATTATAATATGATCAATGATAAAATAATATATTATTACATGAAATATAAATCTATATATATATATGAACTGAAATTACAATGATTTTTCTCAAGGGGATATGGGTAGATTGAGAATAAACTAGATGAACATAGGTTTGTGGATCGCATACCTATATTTCTAATCATTATCACACTTTGATTCACTTAAATAAAACATGGAAGGAGGGGAATTATCCATGGAAGGGGTGTGATGTATCTATATTAAATAGGTATTCATGTAAGATAAATAAATAAGAAAAATGGATAATTAATTTCAAGTAAAAGTGACTCTATATAATTAAATCACATGCACATGGTTTGACAACCCATGTACCAGTCATGCGTGGCTTACAACCTCTCAAGGGAAAATTTATGTGGATTGGTCCCATGTATTTTCAAACAGTGTGAGAACGTTTATTTTAGAATCTTGTGAACAATCCATCACTTATAAGGTGAGGTTGAATAGTTTGATAAACTATTCACTCTAATCATATACTACCCCCATGCTTCTCCACCACTACCTTCATGATTTCCTAGAGAGTAAATATGGTTTTGTCAAACCCTTAGCTAAATATGAACATAATAAAAGGATTATAAATCAATCTACACCAAAAAAATCCATTGAAACTCATCTCCAACAATTCATAGGTCTAAAACACATGATTAAATGTTGAAATTAACTCATAGTGCACCTAAAAAAGTTGTGGTCATTAAAATTCTATTATGAGTATCTAATTTATATATATACCATATGTTCAAAAAAATAATCTATTTATATATATATAATTCAATTCTCTATAATATTTTTTTATATAAATAGTTTAATCAATTAAATTATTGATCAATTTTTCTTTTAAAATAAATGAAAAATTTATTTTCATAATATATATGTATTTTGAATTTATCTCCATAGAACGTAATAGACTCATCCAAATTTTCCTAAGATCAAAGAATTCCACCTCTATTTTTTTGAAACGAATATGGGGAAAATAATTAATGAAAAATATTCTATTTAACACATCCAATTTTATTGATTAAATTACTTAATATTTTCAAATATTATTGATCTTTCACATCATTTATCTACCTCACATTCTAAATGATAAATGTAAAAAAACATATATTTAATGTTTATAACACTAATGAATAAAAAATAGTTTTTTTGATGATGTATTGTTGAAATATTAATGGATTAAAATATAAAATATATGATTTTAGGTATTTTTACATTTAGGGAATGATAGTGAGATGTTATTTCTTTTATATATTAGTTTATAGAAAATTATTTATATTTTTATTCATAACCCAAGATAATTATTTTATGAAAAACATGAGAGTTTCAGAATCATATCTCATCCTATATAATTCTGTTGGATAATCAATTCACTATCCATCACATTCATTGTTCTCTTTATTCATTATATTCCCATTCAGATATTAAAATGAAAAATATATATTGTAAATAATAATCAATACAATCAAATAATATTTTAGTAATCAATAAAAAATATTTGAAAAAATATATATTAACCAATATCACTTTTTGGTTAAACCTAGGTTGTCTTATGTTTTACTCTCTCATTATCCATAATAAAATCCAGAAAAGTATAAAACCCACACATAAAAAAACAATAAATCCCATAATACATATAAATTGGTTTTTATATCATTTTACATGATTCTACATAACAACACAAGATTATATCACACACCAATAACCCAAAGGGTTACAATCTTGGGATATTAACTACATATTGTATCTTTCCACAAAAAACATGAATTTTATTTCCAAAAAACACTTCACAAATGAATCCTTCCAGAATATGTCACTACATATAAAACCTTAGCAGCATGAATAAAAAACGAGTGAGCTAATAATCCAATAATGTGAAAAACATAATTGACATAGACCAAATATATATGAGAGACCATAGAGATAAAAATTAATTAGAAAAACATGTTGGTATGAACATATAAATATACTACATCATATAATAATGTTAAAATAATAATTAAATTATTATGATACATGTAAACATAAACATAAATTATACGATAGGGATGTGTAAAATGTATAATCATAGTATATCATAAAAATAGGTTATGTTTCTCTATCTAGATATCATCATATACTATACTAAGCTCATTTCATATGGCCAAACCAAAATAATATCCTCAGATATAAGAATAAGACATTGAATTGGAGGGATATATAATTGTTGGATAACCTATCACATAATAATATATATGTATATATAAATATATTTACCTCCACAAAATGAAGAAATAATAGATATTTTAAAATTTATTGATTGAATGAATCAAGAAAATAAAATGAGATAGATTTCAATCATTATGTTGTATAAAAATATCCCAGAAGAGAATTTGGATGATAACATGAATTGGAATACCCATATAACAATAAAAAAAATTCATATGAGATTTTAATGTTTTTGAATAGAAAATTAGTTTATTTAAAGATAAATTTATTTTAGTGTGATATAATAATTAATAATAATTTCAGGAGGGAATCAATTTAGATTTTTTCTATTATAATGAATGTGGAAAATATTAAAGTATTGAATATGAAGAATGAATAAAGGAAATATAAGGTATTAAATTAATATTATTTATAAAACATCCATACAATGAAATATAAATAAAATATAATAAACAGAAAGAGAAAGATAGATCAATACTAAAATGTAATGAAAATAGAGATAACGAACCCCTTTCAAACATTGTATTTAAGCCTCAATATACCTAAAAAGAGAATCCACATCATTAAAAATAAATGAAATTATATAATATATTTTCATAAAAATAAGGTATTTATAAACAATAAAAAAATGGATAATGATGATTAATATCATATAAAAATAAATATCATAAGGAGTTCACCCTTACCTTAACCCCAAAATTCAAAAATTTGATATATCTCCCTTTATATTCAACATTTTATTATTATTTAAATATTTTCAAAACATAGTTAATTTAATTTCATATAATATTTATCAAAAAATTGCCTTTTGTTTCCAAATTATTTTGTTTATATAACTATATTTATTTTTATTATTAATTTTCAATCTTTTCCTTCTAATTTTTTTATTTGGGTGAGTTTAACCCATCTGACGACTAGTAAATGGTGAGCTAAAAATGAGTGTAATGTCTAGGAAAAAACATATTAAATTTTAGTGTCTCCCAAATGATTTGAAAAAATGTGTAGCCCAACTATTCGGCACATCTGAGGTTTTTGAGTGAGGGTGTGGTTAATTCACTATTCGGTAAAATATGTGACCAAACTATATAGTTTGCCATAGATCATTAAGAATGTGACACTTATACGTTTCCATATTCAAATTAAACCTCTTTATATGTACCTTTTCTACCCATTCATCCCCTATAACCTCACCCAAACATATCATTCATTCATCCCTCTACTCAAGCTGATTATCATGTGATATCTTCAAGTTTTGTTGGATATTCTTCAAGGTATGCCTCACATACCTCTTATCATTCATATTTTAATTCTTCTACACATTAGTTATCTCTCTAATGAGCTCTAAAAACATGGGGTTCCACATTGATCTATTTCTAATTTGGTATTTCTCTTTTTTATGGATTCTTTTGGTTTGTTTAAATATTCCTTGGTCTTGGTAAGGTAGGATAACACTACTCCTAGTTAAAGTAATGGAATAAAGTTACGTTTATCCAAATATAACTCTTAAAATTAATATATATTATTTATTTGTGGATTTTAATTACTAATTGGTGTTTATTAATAGTTTAGAACATTTTTTCTATGATTAAATCTATTATTCACATATTCTTTTCATAGAAAGAGTTTGTTAAAGAATTTTAAAGTCCCTATTCAATGGGAATCCTTAATAAATTATGTGTATTTAATTCATGATTATTTTAATGAAAAATGGATATAATATAATGGTAGGAATGATTTAAGTAATGTTGGTATGGCTTTTAATAACAATATTATTATTTTATTGATGTTTCTTTAATGTTTTGTTTTAAACATGGTTGGGTAGAATTTATTAAATATTGTATAATATTCAATGTTTTTTAATGTGTTTCATTATGGATTTCTTCTAAACTAAGTGAAATTTTATTTTATACTTCCTTTGGTTAAAATTAGATAATTATGGTTGATATGATTTATTGAGGGATATCTTTTGATTTGACATTTTGTTAATTAGATTATATTGGTTAAAATGAAAATTTCCAATAATTTTATTTATAAATAAGTTTTATTACCAATAGAGTGTTTCGTAAAAAAATTAAGGAAATTTTTTATTTAGGGTCTATGTTTTTTTGATATTAATTATGTGCATGAACTATATTTGTGAATGGTTATTGGTTATACATGGGATATTATGAGTGAGTAATAAACATGGATGAATTTATACCTTGTGTAGATTATGATATGTTTAAGGAATGTTGACTAATAATATTGGGTGAGTAAATGGGATGAAATAGTACCATAGTGAGTCTACTAAAATTCAGTGTAATTTTTAGGTTATTATAGGTTGGCGAGTGTTCCATGAGCGTGTACTAATTACCTTAGATCTAGGAGTTAGATCCCAATGTTTTATACATTGTATTCAGTTGATATATGTTATTTTTTATTTCCCACTCCTTTATTTTAAATTTTTTATTTACTTTATGATTTTTTACGCTCAGTTATTGTTAGTAATAATTTTGTACATTCTATATTCCTTCATTAGAGAGATTTCGTTACTATATTAATTCAATTATTTGTCTTATTTCATTTTAGAGTATGTGATTAATTCATATTCCTATTTTTATGTTATGATTTACCCCTTATTATATATATTATGGTTTGATTTGATTGATTATTATAGTGGTCATGTTCCTCACCTATGTAAATTTTACCTTTTCAATAAGAGGTATGGTTATTTTCTTTCTGATATGTTCATTGAGTGATTTTAAAAATGTTATTTTAAAGGGTGGATCATTTTCCTTTACATCTAAAATGTGGGCATTGTAATGCATGGGTTTAAAATTGGGTTTTTTGTAAATTTCATCCATAATGAATATTTTAAAATTTTTATTGTTCAAAAATTGGTGAATCATTTACCTAGGGGAAAAGTGGATTCATGTCATGGTATCATGTTACTAGTTTTTAATTAAAATTAATGGTTTAATTTAATAACATTCTTGTCAAACAAGAATGAATGAGATTGGATTTTAATGGTTGTTGTTGGGGTGTTGAGAGGTTACCTACTAGAATGTTTTCTCATAGACATATATTTCTGGTTTAGTATAGGTTTCACCAAGACATGATGTTTGTTTGTAAAATATTTTTCTAGTTTGTTAGGTGGAGAAAAGTCAAGATGATTCTATTGGTGCATGGAGGTAGGTTCCTGTATCCTTTTTTAGTTTGGTTTGTTCATCATATATATAATTATTAAATATAGACCATCAAATCATAATTATCTTATTTTGGATCATATTGGATTGTATTATGGAATCATTTTCATTTATACAGTGTGCAATTAGTTACAATACTTTATAATTATGAGATTTGTTTTCTTCTTATTCTTTATTGGGTTTTATTTATTATTTTTTGATCTATTTATTTCATTTTTCAGGGTAGTACAACTTATGGATGGGCCATGATACATTTTTTTTTGAGAATTATACTTTTTTATATATTATTATGGAGAAAAACTATTACGAAGAATATTTACATTGATGTTTTGTCACTAGTTTCTTGCTTATAAGGCTTAATAATTCCATTTGGGCCTAGTTTTATACCGAGTTGGGTGACTAATTAGGTCAATAAGGGATGGTTTTTTTACATCTGGTATTAAAGCTAGGTTGATATTTATGGAGTCTGATATTATGTAGCTTAAATTGTATGAATTGAATTTGAAGGTCATGAGTTGTGTCCTAATCACCACCTTTTCGTATGACCCTTATGTTACTAGGGATGTTCAGAATCTATGTTCCATATAATCAAGCTCTTTCCTTGTTTTTTGAGATGTTTTATTCTTTATTTAATTAATTATGTTATCCATTTATAATTTTTTATTTAAATTAATAAAATAATTTTCTTTCTGTGTAGATTTAAATATTTCTTTGGGATTACATTAATTACATATGGTTTTAAAAACAATGAAGAGATCATGTTTCATGGTCTTGGAGGTTTCTAGTGGGGATCACATGGTTAGCATGTGGTTTCTGGGACCATTCCTCTAAACCAAGGGTAGTTGCAAATTTTATAAAATTTTATGTTTTGTTTCTTAGTGGTTTTAAATGTTTTTTATTCCTCTTTATTATTGGTTATGTAGGTTATGGGCACATCATAAGTGTGCGATGGGTGGCACCCAACTTTGTTTCATGACTGATGATAAATTTGAGATCTAAACAACATTAAACTCTGAGATCTATGGAATTGAATCCAATAAAATATACAATGGAAATCACATCAGAACAAAAGGGTGGATCATCCAATATTATTTATAATTGTCACGACCCGTCCTCGGGGCCCGTGCCGTGACTACCCCAAGCCCGCCTTCCATAGGCCAGGGGCTGGCGACTAGCACCAAGGCGTAAAATCCCAGTAAACAGGGAAGGCATTGCCTTTATAAGTAACAACCACACAGAGTCAGCAAGCGGAAAGTAAAGTGCAGAAAAGTAAAGGGGCCGGAATACAAGCCCAACTGTAAAGTACAACTGAAAAGTAAAGTACAGCAACTGAAGAAAAGACGGCGGCCTCGTGTCGTCCACTGGCAATCCCACCTGAAGGGTGGGTACAGATAGCCTCCAGGCTCCTCGGGTCCCACGTCCGCTCCGAGCACGTCCCGCCCAGTGGTCCACCCCCAGGTACCGTCCTGCTCCACGCCCCAACCGTGATCAGTGCTGTCCGTCGTCTGCAACCAACACAACAAGGTGCGGGCATAGCCCGTGCAGGGGTGAGTACAACTACTCAGTAAGGACCCCGAGACCCCCGAAGGTCTCCCGAAATCCACCAAGGATATAACACAAAAGAAAGATGCAATCACGAAGTAACATCTGACTCGACTTAGGTATATGCCCATACATATACCTAAGTCCCCAATTCTAGCTCTGCTCACGAGCTCAAGAACAACTCAATCCACAAAGGAAAGCAAGACTCAAATCCACAAGGAGAGTAAACAGTAAATCCACAAAGGATAGTTCAACACAATCCACAAAGGAGAGTAACATAAGATTCAGCTCAACCAGGTATACTTTTGCAGATGACGTCAAAGACGATCACTGATCCGTCTAAGTCGTCGGACCCACGAAGGATCGATAGGTACTAACCCCCGCAAAAGACCCACATAGGATCGGGCTCACACAGAACCTGTAGGCAGTGGCTCACACAGAACCGGTAGGCAATGGCTCACACAGAGCCGGTAGTAGGACCCACACAGGATCGGGCACTGATCCGCGTAGGATCGCTGAGTGCAGTAGTCGACGCAGTCCACTGAGGATCTCTGCACAGTCGTCGCCGCAGTCCACGAAGGATCTCTGCTCTGCCGTCGTCGCAGTCCACGGAGGATCTCTGCTCTGCCGTCGTCGCAGTCCACCGAGGATCTCTGCTCTGCCGTCGTCGCAGTCCACGGAGGATCTCTGCTCTGTCGTCGAGGTCACAACCAGCGCTAGGGTTCCCGCACGTAGCGAGCTCGTTTAGGAGGGTCCGCTCCACGAGCCGAGGGGCTGATACATCAACTGACACGTAGTCCGAAGATGATGTATCCAAAAGTTCCGTATCGACAACAGGATCTCAACGCGACAGACGGCGCGTCAATCGGACGCCCGGTCTGAAAGTTATTGGCATTTTCGTCCCAGGGGCCCGGTTGGTTTTTAGGGAAAAACCGACCCGACCGTACTCCGCCTGTATCCGATCCTCGGGCGGAGTATGCCAAAAGTTCCGTCTCACTTAGAGGAAACTACCACAGCTGACGGTACGTCGTTCGGACGTCCGTAGCTCAAGTTATGAGCGTTTCCGCTCCGAGGGCCCGGTTGGCTTCGTGTAGGAACCAACCCGGCCGAACCCAAAGTCTTCCGAAACCTTGAGTATAATATACCGAAACTACCGTCTCGATACAAGGATCGCGTAGCCGCTGACGGTTCGTCAATCGGAGGTCCCAGGCCCAAGATATGGGCGAAAGACCGTAGAGGGCCCGAAACGGGGGTACTGGGCCCGGGGCGACCCGGCCCGAACCCCCCCTGGGGTCGGCCGAACCGGGTCGGCCCGAACCGGGTCGGCCCGACCCGGCCCGAACCGGCTCGGCCGGGTCCGGTCCGGCCTGGGCGCGGCCCGGCCGACCGGACCGGCCGGCTCGGCCTCGGCCGGGCGGCCGAACTGCCGCCGCCGCGGGGTTGAACCCGCGGCTTGAGAGAAACCGCGGCCCCGCGGGGGGCCGCCTGTCACGCGGACGCGGCCGGGCCGCCGCGTCCGTCCCGGTTCCACGCGGCCGCGGAACCGGCTGCCGCCGCCGCCGCGGCTTCAGCCGCGGCGGAAGATTTCCACGGCGGCGCGCCTGGCGCCGCCGCCTCCGGTCGCCGGCGCCGCCGCGCCGGCGACCCGCGCCGCCGCCTCCTTCCGCGGGCCGCCGGAGATGCTCCGGTGGCCCGATTTATTTCCCGTCTGCGCCGATGCTCCTCCCGGGGGACGATCTTCACTGCGGAACCAACAAATTGCTCTTGCCGCACGGTTCGTCGTCGTCCGCCAAATCCGCGCAAAAAGAGAAGATCGGCGGAGGGTTGCCGGGTCTTGTTCGTTAGACCCGCACCCTCCGCGTTAGTCATAAACGTCACCGGGAGGGAAAATCAACAACAATTTTAATTAAATTAAAATTGTCGGAGATTAAGTTCTTTACTTAAAAAGAATAAACACGGGAAAAAGATAAAACAATCCAGCATCCCTTACCTTATCGTCGTCGTCGGACGAGAGGTCGTCGCGGAATCGCTCGTCGCGGAGGAAGGAGATCGTCGCGTCGTCGCGGAATCGCTCGTCGCGTCGCCAATCTCCGGATCAAGATCAACGGATTTAATTAGTTTAATTCCGTTGATATTGAAATTAAAAAGGGAGAAGAAAAGATCCGATTCTCACCTTAGTTGCCGAACGAGGATCGGCCGCGGAAGAAGAGGCGTCGCCGAAGAACGTCGCGGGTAGATCTCGTCGACGTCGCAGATCTTGGTGTGCGTCGTCGAATTCCGGTCGCCGGCGTTCTTCGCGTTCTTCGCGTTCTTCGCGTTCTTCGCGTTCTTCGCGTTCTTCGCGGAGAGGGTGGAGGAACGAAGATTCTTTCAAATCCTTTCCAAGGATTTTTGGGTTGGTCTTATTTTATAAACATGCCAACACACGAAACCGGTTAAGAAACGATCCATCAATTCGTTGAATTAATTCAACGAAAGAAACGACCCATTTAATTCACGAAGAAACAGTCCATTTAATTCACGAAATAAACCGCCCAATTAAATGGTCTGTTAAGAATTAAAGAAAACACGTCGGTTGACTTTTCAGTTACTTTGACGGGTTTTCGCGGGTGCGTTACTTAGCGAAAGAAACGGCGGGGCTCGTGCGGGTCCCACCGCACAAATATCCTACCAAGGGGGTAGGATATTTCTGGATAGTATCCTATCCAGTTCAACTCAGTTCAAGCCGTCTTAAAGTGACTTCAAGTGGCTTCCAAGCAGCTTAAGTGAAATAAAATAAAGTTGTCGCACAAACTTTATTTTATTTCTGACTTAAAGCCGCAAAATTTAAAAACCACGTCTGAGAAAACGCAACTCCGGAAGAGGCGTTTCTAAGAAAATACCGGCGCTGCGATTTCATCGGTGCCCTCAGAATTCGATTCCGGGCACCGGTTCAAAAGATAGAAAAACCCGCTCGTCCGTTCACTGAACGTACCCGAGCCAAACTTCGGAAATTGATTCCGGGCACACCGGGCCTCGGAATCAGGTGCCGTCTGAAGCTGCGCTCTTGTAAAATTCCAAATAAAATTAAGAAAAAAATTTACTTGAAATTTGCGGGTCTTTACATTACTCCCACCTCAGGGCTTTACGTCCCCGTAAAGATACATCAAAAACTAGGGGAACAAATGGGGGTACTGAGCACGCATCTGAGCCTCCCGCTCCCAAGTGCTCTCCTGGAGGTTCCCGTGCTGCCATCTGACGCGCACAAGAGGAATCGACCGCCCACGTAGGACCCGCTCCTGTCGATCCTAGATCTCCACTGGAACCTCCGCAAAAGTCGCCCCATCGTCCACGTCCAGCTCCCCAAAGTCGATGATGTGCGTCGGGTCGTGCACGTATCTCCTCAGCTGAGACACGTGGAAGACGTCGTGCACCCGGTGCAACTGAGGTGGTAGAGCCAGGCGATAAGCCACCTCTCCTATCCTGCTGAGGACCTGGAAAGGCCCGATGAAGCGTGGAGACAACTTGCCGCCTCGGCCAAATCTCCGTAATCCACGTCGAGGTGAGACACACAAAAAGACGTGGTCGCCATCCTCGAACTCTAGTGGCCTCCGCCTCCTGTCAGCATATGACTTCTGCCGGCTCTGAGCTGTCCTCATCCTCTCCTGGATGATCTGGACCTTCTCTGTCGTGGCTCGGACCATCTCTGGTCCCACGAGTGCTGACTCCCCAGGGTCTGTCCAGCACAACGGTGATCTGCAGGGTCTGCCGTACAACGCCTCGTATGGTGCCATCCCGATGGTGGAGTGGTAGCTGTTGTTGTACGCAAACTCCACCAAGGGTAGGTGGTCCTCCCAGCTGCGACCAAAGTCGAGAACACATGCACGGAGGATGTCCTCGAGTGTCTGTATGGTCCTCTCCGTCTGACCATCCGTCTGAGGGTGGAAGGCTGTGCTCAGATGGAGCCGCGTCCCGAACGCCTCCTGCAATCCCTTCCAGAGCCGGGAAGTGAAACGAGCATCTCGATCGGAGACGATAGAAGAGGGCACACCGTGAAGCCGTACGATCTCCTGGACGTAAAGACGTCCTAAGCTCTCCACTGAGCCCTGCTCTCTGATGGGTAAGAAGTGTGCCGACTTGGTGAGTCGGTCGACAATCACCCAAATGGAGTCGTGACCTCTGGAAGTGCGTGGAAGTCCAGTAACGAAGTCCATAGATATGCCGTCCCACTTCCACTCCGGGACCTCCAAGGGCTGTACCAAGCCTGCTGGTACCTGGTGCTCTGCCTTCACCTGCTGGCAGGTGAGGCATCGTGAAACGAACTCTGACACAACTTTCTTCATGCCCGGCCACCAGTGCTGTCGTCTGAGATCCTGGTACATCTTCGCCACTCCGGGATGTACCGCCAAGGGAGAAGTGTGAAACTCTCTCAGCACCTCCTCTCGCAGAGCGACTGGTACGAAGGTACGTCCTCTGAAAAGGATGTCATGCTCTGCTCCAAGGGAGAAACCATCAGGCGCCTGATCTGAGGATATCAGTGCACGCCGGGTCTCACAGTCGGCGTCCTCACGCTGAGCCTCTCTGATCCGCTGTAGAAGTGGAGGAGAGACTGTGAGAGACTGAAGAAAGGCTGCTCCGTCTCTATCCACGAAGGATATCTGCAAGGAGGCTAGCTGCTCCGTCGCCTCCTCAAGTAGCTGAATGCTCGTCCTCCTGCTGAGGGCATCGGCTACCACGTTCCCCTTCCCAGGAGTATAGACTATCTCAAAGTCATAGTCCTGGAGGAACTCAAGCCATCTCCGCTGTCTCAGGTTCAGGTCCTTCTGAGAGAAGATATACCTGAGACTCTGGTGGTCAGAAAAGACTGTGAAGCGCTCGCCCATCAGATAGTGCCGCCAAGTCATCAGAGCGAAGACCACTGCTGCTAACTCCAGGTCATGAGTGGCGTAGTTCTGCTCATGCGGCCTCAACTGACGTGATCCGTAGGCGATCACGGCCCGCTCCTGCATCAGGACGCACCCGAGTCCAGTCCCTGATGCATCGCAGTAAACTACGTACCCAACTCCCTCCTCAGGCAACCTCAAGATAGGTGCGCTGGTCAATATCTGTCTCAGCTCCTGGAAGCTCTGCTGACATCTGTCTGACCACACGAAGGGTTTCCCCTTCTTTGTCAAAGCTGAGAGTGGTGCCGCAACTCTGGAGAAGTCTGGCACGAATCTCCGATAGTATCCGGCTAGGCCCAAGAAGCTCCGCACCTCTGTCACGCTCCTGGGTGGCTCCCAAGCTAGCACTGCCTCGATCTTCGCGGGATCCACTGCAACTCCCGCCTCAGAAATGACGTGCCCCAAGAAATGGACCTCACGTAACCAGAATTGGAATTTTGAGAGCTTGCCATAAAGCTGGTGCTCTCGGAGTATGTCTAGCACAACTCGCAGGTGGTAGGCATGCTCCTCCTCAGTCGTCGAGTATACCAAAATGTCGTCAATGAAGACAACGACAAATCGGTCGAGGTATGGCTGGAAGATCCTGTTCATGAGGCTCATGAACACTGCTGGAGCATTGGTTACGCCGAACGGCATAACCAAGAACTCATAATGGCCATACCGACACCTGAAGGCCGTCTTCTGCACGTCCTCGTCTCGAACTCTGAGCTGATGATAGCCTGACCGGAGGTCTATCTTCGAGAACCACCGCGCTCCCTTGAGCTGATCGAAGAGGTCATCAATCCGTGGCAGCGGATACTTGTTCCTCACTGTCACCTGGTTCAGGTGACGATAGTCGACACATAGTCGCAAGCTCCCGTCCGCCTTCTTGGCGAACAAAATCGGGGAAGCCCAGGGTGAAACACTGGGTCGGATAAACCCCTTGCTCTGCAAGTCCTCTAACTGTACCCGCAGCTCCCGAAGCTCGGCGGGGGCCATCCGATATGCTGGAGTAGATATCGGGGCTGTCCCGGGGTACAAGTCGATGTAAAAGTCTACCTCTCTACGAGGAGGTAGCCCTGGAACGTCGTCGGGAAAGACGTCCACGTACTGGTCCACCACTGCAGGAAAAGCCGGACTCCGCACGTCCACTGCTCCTAGGATGAGGCTAGCCAACTGATGAGAGATGGGCTGCACTCTCCTCCGCGGAAGTCCATCATGTGCTGCAAAGGTTCCCTTCTCGCCGGTGAAGGTAAACCTGCTCCCGTCGGTACGAACCCATCGCACCTTGCGCCTAAAACAGTCGATCTGGGCATGAACCGTGGATAACCAATCCATGCCCAAGATGACGTCGTAAGGCCTCGACGCCGCTACAAGGAGATCCCAGCCGAAGCTCTCGCCTCCTAGAGTAAGCTCACACTGCCGGCACCAGTGCGTAATCGTCGAGTCTGCTCCCGTAGGAGTCTCTAGCCGTAAGGATCGAGCCAACGGCTCAGTCGGAATCTCCGAGCTCCGAACAAGGGCAGAGGCTATGAAAGAGTGACTCGCTCCTGTGTCTATAAGTACTGCAGCAAGGGTGTAATAGACACAGATCGTACCTCGAATCATCTCTGGCATGTCGGGGTCGTAGGCCTCCACTGCCTGGAGCTGGGCCTGTCCCTGCCCGCCAGCTCCCTGTGGTCGAGGTGGCCCTCCTGGTGGTGGTGGGGGTAGAGCCTGGAAGCGTCGCCCACCACCCGCTGCTCGGCCAGCTCCTCTGCCTCGTCCGCCTCCTCCCTGCGGACCGCCACGGTCGACCCTCTGCCTCTGCCTGGGTGGCCCCTCCACCGTCTGCTGCTCCTCTGGTCGGCGAGTCGGGCAGTCACGAGCCATGTGACCCTGCCCGCCGCAAGAGTAGCACAACCTGCCTCTCGAAAGGCTGGCACTCCGCTGTGTGCCTCGTACTGCTGAGCCGGTGTCCTGAGGCCGTCTGCGTGGGGGTCTGGTCTGCCTGGACCCGTGAGTCATCCGTCGGCTGCCTGCTGCCGATGACTCAGCTACCTGCCGCCCTGCGCTAGGTCTCGCTGCTGAAGAAGGCTCTGCCAGGAAGCTCTCGATCAGGAGGGCTCGCTCCAGCACTCCCGCCTGGGTCGGAATGCTGAGGGAGATCAGCGACGCCCGAATCTCCTGTCGCAAGCCCTGCTCGAAGGTCCGGGCCTGGAAGAAGGGGTCCCGTACCATGTCAGTCGAGTAGCGAGATAGGTCCGTGAACCTCGCCGCGTACTGAGCGACCGTCATGCTGCCCTGGCGCAGCTGGAGAAGCTCCTGGATGCGTACCGCTCGGAGGGTGGCCGGGACGAACTCAGAGCGGAAGAGGCTCTCGAAATCCGTCCAAAGCAAGGACGCCTCATCGTGAACCTGGAGCATCAGGCTCCACCATCGTCCTGCCGCCGCCTGCAGGAGGCTCGCTGCGAGAATCACCATGAGATCCGCTGGTGTCCTCACTAGCCTGAAGATCCGTACCACCGCCTCTAGCCAGTCCTCGGCGGCCTGGGGGTCCGCCTCACCGCGAAACCTGGGCGGTCGCTGGCTCTGAAACTCATGCAGTGCCCTGAGGCGACGTGCATCGTCAGCGTCTGGTACTGGTAGCATCGGTGGCTCGGCGGGTAAAGCTACCGCCGGTGCCACAGCTGGCAAAGGGCCCTGCACCGAGGCCTCGTCGCTCGGTGGGCTGCCATCGCGCCCTACACTCGGAACCCTAGCTGGCAGTCGTCGCGGGGCCATCCTGAAAAGGAGAACAAGAGCACCACAGTCAGAACAGTATACCTGGTGAGCTGGCACAAGTAATCACACGGAAAACTTGAGACTTTCATAAAGCAGATCAGTATACCCGGTGAGCTGACACAAGCAATCACAAAGAAAACTTGAAACACACACGCAATCAATGTTTTCATGCATTAAGTCGGAAATCAGGAGTCAGGGTCCTGGTGTACGGATACGTCGGCCGCCGCACCAACACTGGGCTCCCTGAACTGATAACCATACTCAATACACTAAACATTATTGCTTCACATAGAAAGAAAGGACGATCAGAGTCCGCGGTAGAACCGACCACCTCTGATACCAATTTGTCACGACCCGTCCTCGGGGCCCGTGCCGTGACTACCCCAAGCCCGCCTTCCATAGGCCAGGGGCTGGCGACTAGCACCAAGGCGTAAAATCCCAGTAAACAGGGAAGGCATTGCCTTTATAAGTAACAACCACACAGAGTCAGCAAGCGGAAAGTAAAGTGCAGAAAAGTAAAGGGGCCGGAATACAAGCCCAACTGTAAAGTACAACTGAAAAGTAAAGTACAGCAACTGAAGAAAAGACGGCGGCCTCGTGTCGTCCACTGGCAATCCCACCTGAAGGGTGGGTACAGATAGCCTCCAGGCTCCTCGGGTCCCACGTCCGCTCCGAGCACGTCCCGCCCAGTGGTCCACCCCCAGGTACCGTCCTGCTCCACGCCCCAACCGTGATCAGTGCTGTCCGTCGTCTGCAACCAACACAACAAGGTGCGGGCATAGCCCGTGCAGGGGTGAGTACAACTACTCAGTAAGGACCCCGAGACCCCCGAAGGTCTCCCGAAATCCACCAAGGATATAGCACAAAAGAAAGATGCAATCACGAAGTAACATCTGACTCGACTTAGGTATATGCCCATACATATACCTAAGTCCCCAATTCTAGCTCTGC
The DNA here is from genome assembly GCA_963277665.1 of Viscum album. NCBI lineage: Eukaryota > Viridiplantae > Streptophyta > Magnoliopsida > Santalales > Viscaceae > Viscum > Viscum album. Next base: position 406,643,664 of record OY728147.1, on the reverse strand, counting down.
TCACGAGCTCAAGAACAACTCAATCCACAAAGAAAAGCAAGACTCAAATCCACAAGGAGAGTAAACAGTAAATCCACAAAGGATAGTTCAACACAATCCACAAAGGAGAGTAACATAAGATTCAGCTCAACCAGGTATACTTTTGCAGATGACGTCAAAGACGATCACTGATCCGTCTAAGTCGTCGGACCCACGAAGGATCGATAGGTACTAACCCCCGCAAAAGACCCACACAGGATCGGGCTCACACAGAACCTGTAGGCAGTGGCTCACACAGAACCGGTAGGCAGTGGCTCACACAGAGCCGGTAGTAGGACCCACACAGGATCGGGCACTGATCCGCGTAGGATCGCTGAGTGCAGTAGTCGACGCAGTCCACTGAGGATCTCTGCACAGTCGTCGCCGCAGTCCACGAAGGATCTCTGCTCTGCCGTCGTCGCAGTCCACGAAGGATCTCTGCTCTGCCGTCGTCGCAGTCCACGGAGGATCTCTGCTCTGCCGTCGTCGCAGTCCACGGAGGATCTCTGCTCTGTCGTCGAGGTCACAGCCAGCGCTAGGGTTCCCGCACGTAGCGAGCTCGTTTAGGAGGGTCCGCTCCACGAGCCGAGGGGCTGATACATCAACTGACACGTAGTCCGAAGATGATGTATCCAAAAGTTCCGTATCGACAACAGGATCTCAACGCGACAGACGGCGCGTCAATCGGACGCCCGGTCTGAGAGTTATTGGCATTTTCGTCCCAGGGGCCCGGTTGGTTTTTAGGGAAAAACCGACCTGACCGTACTCCGCCTGTATCCGATCCTCGGGCGGAGTATGCCAAAAGTTCCGTCTCACTTAGAGGAAACTACCACAGCTGACGGTACGTCGTTCGGACGTCCGTAGCTCAAGTTATGAGCGTTTCCGCTCCGAGGGCCCGGTTGGCTTCGTGTACGAACCAACCCGGCCGAACCCAAAGTCTTCCGAAACCTTGAGTATAATATACCGAAACGACCGTCTCGATCCAAGGATCGCGTAGCCGCTGACGGTTCGTCAATCGGAGGTCCCAGGCCCAAGATATGGGCGAAAGACCGTAGAGGGCCCGAAACGGGGGTACTGGGCCCGGGGCGACCCGGCCCGAACCCCCCCTGGGGTCGGCCGAACCGGGTCGGCCCGACCCGGCCCGAACCGGCTCGGCCGGGTCCGGTCCGGCCTGGGCGCGGCCCGGCCGACCGGACCGGCCGGCTCGGCCTCGGCCGGGCGGCCGAACTGCCGCCGCCGCGGGGTTGAACCCGCGGCTTGAGAGAAACCGCGGCCCCGCGGGGGGCCGCCTGTCACGCGGACGCGGCCGGGCCGCCGCGTCCGTCCCGGTTCCGCGCGGCCGCGGAACCGGCTGCCGCCGCCGCCGCGGCTTCAGCCGCGGCGGAAGATTTCCACGGCGGCGCGCCTGGCGCCGCCGGCGACCCGCGCCGCCGCGCCGGCGACCCGCGCCGCCGCCTCCTTCCTCGGGCCGCCGGAGATGCTCCGGTGGCCCGATTTCTTTCCCGTCTGCGCCGATGCTCCTCCCGGGGGACGATCTTCACTGCGGAACCAACAAATTTCCCTTGCCGCACGGTTCGTCGTCGTCCGCCAAATCCGCGCAAAAAGAGAAGATCGGCGGAGGGTTGTCGGGTCTTGTTCGTTAGACCCGCACCCTCCGCGTTAGTCATAAACGTCACCGGGAGGGAAAATCAACAACAATTTTAATTAAATTAAAATTGTCGGAGATTAAGTTCTTTACTTAAAAAGAATAAACACGGGAAAAAGATAAAACAATCCAGCATCCCTTACCTTATCGTCGTCGTCGGACGAGAGGTCGTCTCAGAATCGCTCGTTGCGGAGGAAGGAGATCGTCGCGTCGTCGCGGAATCGCTCGTCGCGTCGCCAATCTCCGGATCAAGATCAACGGATTTAATTAGTTTAATTCCGTTGATATTGAAATTAAAAAGGGAGAAGAAAAGATCCGATTCTCACCTTAGTTGCCGAACGAGGATCGGCCGCGGAAGAAGAGGCGTCGCCGAAGAACGTCGCGGGTAGATCTCGTCGACGTCGCAGATCTTGGTGTGCGTCGTCGAATTCCGGTCGCCGGCGTTCTTCGCGTTCTTCGCGTTCTTCGCGTTCTTCGCGTTCTTCGCGGAGAGGGTGGAGGAACGAAGATTCTTTCAAATCCTTTCCAAGGATTTTTGGGTTGGTCTTATTTTATAAACATGCCAACACACGAAACCGGTTAAGAAACGATCCATCAATTCGTTGAATTAATTCAACGAAAGAAACGACCCATTTAATTCACGAAGAAACAGTCCATTTAATTCACGAAATAAACCGCCCAATTAAATGGTCTGTTAAGAATTAAAGAAAACATGTCGGTTGACTTTTCAGTTACTTTGACGGGTTTTCGCGGGTGCGTTACTTAGCGAAAGAAACGGCGGGGCTCGTGCGGGTCCCACCGCACAAATATCCTACCAAGGGGGTAGGATATTTCTGGATAGTATCCTATCCAGTTCAACTCAGTTCAAGCCGTCTTAAAGTGACTTCAAGTGGCTTCCAAGCAGCTTAAGTGAAATAAAATAAAGTTGTCGCACAAACTTTATTTTATTTCTGACTTAAAGCCGCAAAATTTAAAAACCACGTCTGAGCAAACGCAACTACGGAAGAGGCGTTTCTAAGCAAATACCGGCGCTGCAATTTCATCGGTGCCCTCAGAATTCGATTCCGGGCACCGGTTCAAAAGATAGAAAAACACGCTCGTCCGTTCACTGAACGTACCCGAGCCAAACTTCGGAAATTGATTCCGGGCACACCGGGCCTCGGAATCAGGTGCCGTCTGAAGCTGCGCTCTTGTAAAATTCCAAAGAAAATTAAGAAAAAAATTTCCTTGAAATTTGCGGGTCTTTACAATAATAAAATTAATTAAATAAATAATTAAATTTATGGAACTCTATCTTCATTGATGAGTACAATAATAGATATATATTCCATCATCATTCCGTCATAGAAAACATGGGTATATTTCCACTTGTGGTGATCCACACAAGTAGCATGAATCTCCAGATGTTTTTGAAAAAACTCCTGGTGCTAGCACAACAGATCCTTGCACTTGCGTCATCAAACATTAGTTACTTCATTAACTACATCCAAAGCATTATACGTGATCCAATGGAGGATTTATGATCTATGTTATGGGGAGTGTTCTTAGATGTGGTATCTCTATGGTTTTTAGAGGTTTCTCCTAATCCATTATGAAACACCAAGACTAATAAATTACCTTAAAGATAAAATAACATAACTGGGTTTATATATCAATAGTGTTAGAATTAAATAATTGTATAGGTGTGCTAAATTATTTATTTAATTATAGAGAAACCCCATTTAAAATAATAATAATAATAATATCATTATTTCTCAACATGCGTTAAACTTGAAAATTATAACTAAATATTATTTAATCAAGTAATATTTAATATTTATTATTTCTCACCAGACCTAAAAACAAGGTCTTAAATTTGTTATAATATTTATCAAACCATTAACAATGATTATTTATTTATTAAATAAATATAATTTAATTATTATCCAAGAAATAGATAAATATTATATTTAGTAAATATGAAATAAATATTTATATGTGATCAAGAATATATGAATAATTATTAAACTACAAAGGGGAATAATATTTATTCAAGCTTTAAATAAAATATAATAAAATATTTTATTTATCTATGATTTTGGATAAACATAGTGTTTGAACCTCTAAGCCTCTTTCTCAGTGGAATTATGGGATGAAGCCTAAAGTCCAAGGTTAACATCTAGAAACACGCCAAGGAAACCATAGAGGAAATAAGTTAATGTCGCAATGACATGTGAACATATAATGGAACTTACTATGTAATAGAATCCCATTATTTTGATAACTCTAATCAATAAAGTTGCATGATGGTGCCATCAACCTATGTGCTCGATGTCTCTATATTTGAATTATCAGAAAATGAACATTATTTTAGAAAAAAATGGCCATGGATTTATTTCAGCTATATCATTTCCATCCATGGGGTGGAGATATCATCTTCTATTAATAAACAAAATAGATAAATATTTCTCACACTGTTCATTAATGTGATATTAATCATAACACACCCATCATATCCTAAATCCCCACGAATATCTATCATCATGGTTTTCATGAATAATTCTTAGTGTGTGACTCATAATAATCATTAATAATAATCTTAATGTATATGGACCAATACAATGATTTGTACATAAACAAATCTTAGGAAATATATTTATGTGAATTTCTTAATGGTTGGTCATGGTATCATAATATCCTAATGGATATTACAAAGGGAGTACACAATAAGAAGGTGGCTCCAATTCCAATGATTCACCACCCCTGATAGCCGGTATCATTTTCCCCTCAAATTATATCATCTGTATATAAAATATTTATTCAGGAACAGTGTCGTAGAACTTTTAGGTTCTCATTATATTGGGTCACTACTATGACATTTTAGTGTAAGAGCTATTCTTTGGACATTATCACATACTGTTTCACGCATAAGAACATTCATGATGTTATATGTAGTTTATTAATATTCAAAACAATGTATGCATTTAAATAAAAAAGTAAGAAAATATGGTTATAGGGAAAAAACATTGAAACACTCCCACTTTCACTAGATCCAACATCTAACCCTAATCATGATACTACTAATATATGCCTTTAGTTAAGGATTCCACTATGTTATCTTCTATTGGTACTCTACTTACCACATCTTCACCCCTTTGATTGAAATCCCTCACCAGGTGACACATCTAGAGTATGTGTTTTCTCTGTTGGTTTGAACTTGGCTTTTTTGAAATATCCACCACTACAGAACTATCACAATACAGTGTTATAAAATCATTACTCCCAAGTACCACATCATGAAATCGGACAATGTTATGAATCCAAACGAATTATGTGGATTAATTGTAAGCTTCTATATACTCACATTCCACTATAGAATCAATGAAAAATTGCTACTTTGAACTCTTTCATCTCATAACTCCTGTGTTTAGATAGAAAAAATATCCCAATTGCAACATCGGATCATTTTAATCTATTCAAAAACTAGAAATAATATAACGCCAATGACCATCTCTTCATTTATTCTATACAGTAGGAACATATCCTTATATCATCTTAGATAGTTAAGGATACCATTAATAGTAGTACAATGTTTTTTCTCAGGGATCTACTTGATATGTTCCTACCATAATCAGTGCATAGGAAACCTCAAGTCTAGTATATAAAAAGTAATACATGATTGATCATATCACTAAAGCCTATGTGATATTACTCATTATCCCTTTATCTTGATGTGTTTGAGGAAACATTTTCTTAGAAATATTTAAACCATGCGACCCTAGAACAATACCCCCTTGTATTGTTCCATAATATATATCTTTAGTATCATGTCAACATATATACTTTGAATTAGTCAAAGCATCCTCTTGGATCTATCATGAATGATCTTGATCCCTAGAATGTAAGCTACTTCACCAATGTATATAATGGAGAAACACATGTTTAACAAGTTTTTAACTAACTTTAAGACTGGTATATCATTTCCAATAAGTAATCTATCATCAATGTATAATACTAGGATAATGACCGCCATTCCACTATAAATCATTGAAATACATGTCTCACATTCATTCTTAATGAAACTTAATTATTTTTTAGATTCAACAAATAAAATATTCCATGACTTGGATTCTTTCTTCAGTCAATAAATGTATCTCTATGACTTGAGAATATTTTTGGTATCACCTGGAGTCACAAACCCTTTGGGTTGTGTCATACAGACATCTTCCTAAAGTTTCCCATTAAGGAATTCAATTTTAACATCCATCAACCAAATCTCACAGTCATGGTATGAATATATATCATGTAGAATTGTAATGGGATTAAAAATGAAAACTAGAAAAAATGGTTTCAACATAGTCAATTCCTTAACACTGTTTAAACCATTTTTAGACCATATTTTCTTTACAGGTATTTTATTTACCTTCCACGTCCAGTTTCCTCTTGAATACCATTTTTTATCCAATATGATTTACATCATCTGGTAGATCAACTAGAACCCAAAAACAGTTCTGATACATGGAATCTATTTTGGAATTCATGGATTACTTCCATCATGAAGCTTCTAAACTTTATACTTCCTCCTTGTCGGATAGAGGTTCATCATTGTTAACCAATAATGGGTAACCATCCACGGTGACTAGAAAACCATATCTTTCTGGTTCTCTTACATACCTTATGCTCCTACAGAGTTCTTGTGTTTCAGGAACTACTTATTGCATGGGGGCTTGTGGAATATGATCTTGTTCCAACTCTTATGTATCATGTTTGTCAACATCTTCAAAGTTAATATTTCAACCAATATTGTTTTTGAGGAAGTCCTCTTTCTCATGAAACATGTCTTGTCTGGAATCATTCAATTTATTGTATTAAGAGTTGTGTAAGTACTATTCCCTTTTAACCTATGGAAACCATATAAAGATAAACTTCCAGCCCCATGGTAGTAGTTTGTTTCTTGAGAAGGTATTAACAAATTCCTCCCTCCCCATACACGTATATGAGACAACATGGGTTTTTTCCCCTCCACAGCTCAAAGGGAGTCCCATTTTCCCCTTTATTTGGAACTCAATTTATTGTTTATGCCTCCATTTGTAATATATATCTCCAAAAGGAAAATGGGAGATCTTCATGACTCATCATCGATATTACCATGTCTAACAAGGCACGTTTCTTCGTTTCACTAACTACATTCCACTATGGTGTATTTGGTTGAGTTGGTTGAGATAGATTACCAAACTCCAGTTAGAAGTCGATCAAATCTTGGTTTAGATATTAACCACCTTAATCTGATTGAATATTTTTATCTTTTTACATTGTTGATTCTCTAAATAATTCTTTAATTACATGAAATTTTCAAAGGAATCAGACTTATACCTCATTAAGTAAATATATCCCCATATACTCAAGTAATTAGTAAAAGTTATGAAGTAAGAATAGAATCCTTTATCTTCTATTAGAAATGGTATACACACATTAGTGTGTAACATTCCTAGAGGATTTTTATCCCATTCACCCTATCCACCAAAGCATGGGTTGTTAATTTTTCATTGTAAACAAGCATGAAATATTTCAGGTGGTTATAACTTAGAATATTCTAAATAGCCATATTGACAGATCTTATTCAAACTCTTCTCAGATACCAGAACAAGATGGTGATGCCAAATTTTGGGGTTGAATGAACCATTTGAACATTATTTTTTTTATAATTTATGACACTTGGTTTTCATAATTTTATACATAAAGACTATTTTTTAAAATCTCCATACCATAACATCCATTTTACTTATAAAATAAAAAAAAAATATTCTGGAATTTTTAAATAAAACCCTTTGTATCTAGGCATGATACTTAAAATATGTTTTTGGTAACAATAGATACATAATAAATATAATTCAAACCCATAAAAATTCTCATTACCAATGAGAGGTTTTAGTCACCAATGGCTAGAGTAGCTAGCCTCACCCCATTACCACCTCTCAAATCCACCTCTCCTCTAGAAAGCTTTCAGAATCTACTTGGTTCTTACATTTGGATATATATGTGGGCCCCAAAAGCTGTATATAATTTCTAATGTATATATATTGAATGTTTAAACTTGATAATAAAAACACCAATTGCTTCCCAATTCTCTTGGGTGTATTTTAATTTATTGTGGCATGACTTTCTTAAGGAAAAACATACTGCCTCCTTTTCCTTTCCAAGCCCCTGGATCTTTTTTTAGAAGAATTACTCTTGGGAGATTTAAACTATTTATATTTCTTGTCCCACATTTCCTTGTTATTCAATTTCAAATTCACCATAAGGACTATGGGTTTGTCACACCCCATGTCTTTTTCCACTTAGATAATCAAATTAAGAAGTCCCAAAAAAACCTTCTCATTATTTTTCATATTTTAATCAACAATAAATATATAGAAGGTCTTGGGAAGTGATTATTGAATGAGATCTATATGAAAATCATCTGAGAATTTAAAACCTAAGATTTCCAAGCATTCAATGTTGGCAATAATCTTGACTACATGAGTCCTGACTGACATGGACTCTCCAAGATTAGTTGTAAACTAAGGCTTGGAGATATCGTACCTCTCTTTCCTTGCCTTCTCTCAATAGAGACCCTGAAGGCGTGACATTGTGCTTTAGGAATCAAAATCCTTATGTATATTAAAAAGATCATTGAAGTTAGATGATATCATAAAATACTAAACATCTATAGCATCATTTACATATTTTTCATAGAGAGATAATTATTCATTACTTGTCTCATAACATGGAGAAACTGGAAAAGGTTCTTGCAGTACATAAAATTTCTTTTCATGGAGAAGGATGACCTATAGGCACCTTTACCATTTATTGAAATTTGTTTTGGGGATAAGTATTTCGTTATCATGTATGGATATTAATAATAAGTTTGATTTCATTTTATTGTCATTTATTCAAAATAATATAAGAAATTATTTTGTAATTCATATGATATAATTTGAAAAAATATATAAATATTATATTTATTTATCTCCCACTTTTTTTGAAACCCAATATAAGTATATATTTGCTTTAGAATTTCCTATTTATTTGACATTCAAGAGGTAAGGATCCATATTCCACTTCAAATAACCCCAACATGGGTTGGTCAATCAACTTGAATGGTATTTGGTAGGCATTTAAAATGACAGTTGCATTAACCCATAGTTCCTTGATCCATTGAGTAGACTCCCCGATCCTGAAATCCTTAGAAGGTATTTCCTAGACTTTTACCTCTCAGTTACTCCATGTCCTACATTGGAATTCAACCCCTAATGTGAACTACAATAATCTAACTGAAAACATCATGTTATAATTCCCTGAGAATTGAAAGCACCCAATCTAGGGTTGGTCATGCACTTTGAACAATGGTTCAATTTTAACCAAAGTAATTGAAGGCTATACAAAATTAATATTTCATTGAGATATTTTATAATTTTATGATTAAATTTCCAATTATTATCTTTATCAAATTATTTTTAATATTTAGTGGGTTTACATAAGTTATTAACCTTGTCATTGATAATATTTATGCATACTCCAGTTATTTTTATTTCTATATTTCATGTACATTACTTAATAAATTATGTGTTCATAAAAATACATCCATAATGAAATAACCCTAACATTTGAAAACTATAAAATAATAAAGTTTATGATCATGATATTATATAAATGATTAGTTCATCTGGAAGTTGATAAACTAACTGCTGACCTAGGGATAACACCTTGAACCAATTAATGGTCATGTTTCATATTTCCACCTATCCACCTATGTTTCTCCAAATATTGGTTTCAGCCCATATTCGAACATGAAAACACTCCACTAGATTATGATCTCCATCCATTACATATTCCTTTTACTCACATGAATGTGAGGGGAAAGGGGGATTACATAAAAGAAACCATGAGAACACATGACATGTATAATGATAGGTGAGAAGGCACACATGCCAATAATTTAATTTAATAATAAATTAAATGAAACCAATCACATACAAAAGGTTTATTCTAGATCATGATCATCCACATGCATCCAATGAGTTATGTGATTAATAAAACCAACATTCAATTTTTAATATTTCTTATTTACGTTAAATCATGCACAAATCGATAATTATTATATTAAATTAATCAATCCTTTTATCAAAATTCCCATCCCAAATTCCATGAGATTATTATCCATTATAATTTTAGAAAATTAAATTAATTCATTTTAAGTTACATATGTACATAAATATATCTTGGAGGAAACACAGTTAATAATTGTTATATTCTACCCAGCATCTATTATACTCATGCATTGTTTTACTATTATGAAATATGGAATACATGACTTATAACATATTTTCACAATGTGAACATTAAATATGATTACATGAATTACATTACTTTTTGGTTTCTTATTTTTCTTAAATGCACATAGAGTAACAACTTGTACTACCACAAAAACATGATATGAATATATGAACATTATGAGGATATTAATTAAACATTTAAATATTTATGTATATTAATAGGTATTACATGGCATGTAATATCCTTAATACCACAAACAATTACATGTATCAAGGTTTTAATAGTAAAATAAATAAATTTTAAATCTACTTAACTTAATACAGTTACAAAAAATGTAGATCCGATCAACATGGAATGTACACCCTTCACCGTAATTCTAAGACACACACCTAGCGGGATTTTCTTTAGTCCATGCCTTAAAAAATTTGGATTATATAGTGTTTCCAATGGGCCACACACCATGTGAGCTCCGAGTTACAATGTCACCAGTGAGGTAGGCCATGTATGGAATACACAACCCGCGGTGACACAAAGAGACTACACGCTGTGTACATGGGCTATACGACATGTAGTCTGAATGACCTTGCAACATTAAATTATGGTCAACATGCAGTGCATTAAATGTGAAATAAATTTAATAATCAATGTATAACCTTGATTATATTACCAAATAAATTCTAATGCATTGAACGTGACTGTATGAAGTGTAGCTCTATTTACATAATGTGTAGTTTGGTGTTGTCTAGCAAGAAACCTTGGAACCTCTGGATGAGTTCCTTGATTTTATTTTAATCAAAAAATTAATCATCTTAATTAGATCTATGAGAAACCAAGGAAAAAGAATCCGATATTAGAACTTGGAATAAAAGAACGGCCAAAAATAAATGGAAAAACTAAATTAAAACACGTAATTCACAAAAATCAGTAAATAATTATAAATAATTATGTGGTTTTTTTGATACAACTTATAAGTTTAGATCATAGTGGAAGCATGCAATGGGTGATGTTGTTGGGAAAAAATACCTCAAGGTAACATTGCAGTATTTTTGGGTTGATTGCGTTTTATGACAAAGCAGGTTTCCGTGGAGAATTGTCGAGTTCCCGAGAATTTGTTGACAATCCATGTTGACAAAGAACGATGAAAAAGGAATGGATGATCGGGAGGCGGTATAAAAGAGCAGTACAAGGAGGCGCAGTTTCCCAGTGTTTGTGAAATTTTTGGGGTCCAAAATTTGGAGTATGGTGAGTATCGCGAAAATAGTATTTCCCTGAAGATCATATTTTTATATGAAAAATGCATGAGTTTCGTGAATATGGGTTGCATGGATTGGATTTCGCGAAGACCTGAAAAATGGAGGCGGTGATGCTTCGCAATTATGTCAATGCTTCGCGAACGGCGGAGTTGAAGCGCATCGCAGCGGTGAAGGGCTTTGCGAGGGAGCTTCACGGCAAAGGGACGATGGAATGTTGACGGTAATGCTCTGCGATTACGACTAGCTCCACAATCGGAAAATTGTCATGGTGCATCGTGATTTGGACAGAATTCTGGTGGAAACTTCGGTGCTTCGTGATTTGAGATGACGTGGGGTTGACTTCGCGCGGAATGTTTGAGGGTCAGTAGAATTGCCTATAAATATAGGTTGACCCCTCGAGAGTAGTAGAGATAATTTTCAGAGAAAATCATTTGCTCTCGGTTCGCGAAGGTAGTTCGCGTAGCCTGTGTGCTTCATGAAAGAACAGTTTCACGGTGGCTATTGTAGCTACGCAAAAGTTGTGCGCTCCGCGTTGGCTCAGTGAACTTCGTGAGGGAAGTTTCTCTGCAATGACTTGAGCTTCACGGTAGTACTTTGTGGTTGTGCTTCGCGGTTTTTCTTTGCGAAAAGGCAGGAGCTTCGCAAAGGATTGTTTGAGATTCGTGAAATTGGGAGCCTAGCGAAGTAGGGTGCTTTGTAAAGGTCTTTCCAAAGTGAATTTCCCAGTGGTTAAGAGGAAAAGTGGTATTCATCAGTGCATGAAAGTTGGAATATAATAGAGCATCCATCAACTGTTAAGGATGCATTTATTAATGAAAATTAAGAGACCTACAGGTCTATAAACTATGAGTGGATTCCCTTCCAGAGCAGTGAGCTTAGGAAGAGGAATAAGGTGATCCTCTCCACCGACAGTGATCTAGAGAGAGAGAGAAATAGGGAGTGACCCTTGGGAAAGCAGTGAGATGACCATAAACCTTGAAAAGGCAGTGAGCCTGGGACAGACTGACTGTAACCAAACATTGTAATCCACAGCTAGTGAAGTATAGTGGAATTTGGTATGACCAGAAACCTGTCGGCGTATGCTCCTTGGATGTAGCCCTTAGCGGTGACCCAATTAAAATTGATGTGTCCTGTGATTGATTTAATTTTTGTTGATATTGTGCAACAGGAAAGAGAGAGAATAGTGTTTTTCTTAACAGCGAAACAAGATCATAACGGGCATTAATTTTAAATTAGTCATACCCTGATTCACCCCACCTCTCAGGGTATTCAAACTTATGGACCTAACAGATACCCAACACTGCTTTTATTATGATCGATTATCAACCCAAGATCTAAACGACAATAATCATTGAGATCCATGGAATTGAATCAAAGAAAAAAAGAAAAGGGAGATAATTCTATAACCACAAAGAGGATCATCAGATATTATTTATAATTAATTTAATTAAATACATATTTTGAATTAAGTAATTATTTCTTCCTTGATTAATGTGGTGATAGATCTACTATCCACCATAATTGCATTGTAGAAACCAAGTGTTGATTTCCTCTAATGGTGATCCACAAGTGTTCTATGAGTTTCTAGATGATGCCTAATGAATGTATGGGTGCTATCATGGTAGATACTTATACTTGCGTCATCTACCTTTGGTCACTTCGAGAACCGCTTCCAAAGTGATCTCCATTATCTAGTGTAGGAGGATTTCTCTCCATTCTTGGGAGTGTTTATGGAAAGGGAGGTCTCTAGGCTAAGAGGTTTCTCTAAATATTGTATTCAAAACCAATACAAATTAATTAACATAATGAAAAAATAACATTACTGAGTTTATATATCCCTTGGTTTAAAATAAAATAATTTCACAATTTCCCTTAATTATTTATTTAATCCATGAAAAAACAAATGTCTAATAATAATAATAATATCATTATTTATCGACATTCACATAACTTGCGAATTATAATTAAATATTTTTATCAAATAATATTAATTAATTATTATGTCTAACTGGAATTAAAAAATTGTTTGTCATTCCTCTGTAATATTTTTCGGGCCTTGAATAATTACTATTTATTTATTAAATAAATTTCACTACATTATTCATCCAAAGATAAATAAATATTATATTTAATAAATAGAAAATAAATTTTTATATTTTTTCAAGAATACATGAATAATTATTAAACCATGTAAGGGAATAATATTTATTCAACCTGTTAAATAATAAATAATAATATATATTATTTAACTGAGATTCTGGATACACTTAGTGTATGACCTTCTAGGACCCTTCTCAATGACATTAGGTGAAGCAGCCTAATGTCCAAAGTTAGCATCTACCAACACACGAAGGTAACTATAGAGAATGAAAATAATTCCATAATGACATGTCACCTCATATGGATGCTTACCATCTAATATACTCTCTTTATCTCAATATCTCTAATCAAGTAAGTTCCATGTTGGTGCTATCAACATTTGTTCTTGATGTCTAATTCTTTGACATCTAGGAAATAGAACATTCATTTAGAACACTATGGAAATGGTTTTATTTAGGATATATCATTTACATCAATGATCCTCATATATAAACTTCTAGTAATAAAAAAATAGACAAATAATTTCTCCCATTATTCATTAATCCAATATTAATCGCGACACACCCAATATACCCTACTCCACCACGAACAACTATCATTACAGTTTTTATCATTACATATAAGTGCAAGACACAAAATGAAAATTAATAATAATATTAATGTAAAACTACTAATACACATGTCTGTAGATTAGAACTACCAATTAGACATATAAATGTTGATTTCCTACATGAGGGTCTTTTTCTCATAACATCAAACTAGATATTACCAAGGGCGTACACCATGAGAAGGTGCCTCAAAATCCTTTGAGTCTCCACAACTGATATCCGGTATCATTTTTTTCCCTCAAATGACATCATCAAGACATATAAAATTTATTGAAAAATACAGTCATAACATTTCTAGGTTCTCATATTAGCAAGAACGCCATTGAACTTTTTGTGCGAAAGCTACACTTATGACATTGTCACACACTATCTCAAGTAGAAGAACAATCATGATATGATATTTAGTTTATTAATAATCAAAAAAATGAATACATGTTTATCATAATGTACACAAAAGATTGTTCTAGGAAACCAATTCCAACATATTTAATATCAATTTGATTTTCTTCCTTAGTTACTACAATTTTTGAGAATAATTAAATTTTTAATTTTTTAACCCAAATGTTAGTGTTTTTTTCAAAGGGAATGAGTTTTTTTAATATACAAATTTGAGTGTTAAAAATTATTAAAATATATAACAATTGGTTTTATATAAGGGTGTGTAAAATGTATTACAAGATTATAGAAATATATTTTCAAATTTTATTTTATAATACTTTAATCATTTTCATCTATGAATGTTTTTAAATGAAAATTTATTTTGGTTTTTGGATCATTAATTCATGGTTTACTTATATTTTTTATTTTTTTAATGATCATTGAGAAATTTATTAAAAATGAGGATATTATTTCTATTGAAATTTAAAAGTAATTTTGAATTAATTAGAGTTCATTTTAATCAAAATGTTGGAGTAATTAATTATTTAAAAACATTCCTTGTGAAAAAAAGAGTGTTTCTTGAAATTCTGGGATTTTAAAATAAGTTTTGCTGGGATGGTACAAAAAGGGGTCTTGTCGTTCATGACATTTTTTTTAATTTGTTGATTTTATTATTAATTAAAGAAAATGTGTTTAAAATTCGTATTTTGTTTTTTAAAACTATGTTCTGTGGTTTATTATTATAAGGGTTTTTATTATTGAGCAGTTTTCACAAAAAGAATAATACCCCAAAAAATTTGAGATTCTATAGTTGGAAAATAACAATTTAGATTATAATGTAATTATGAAATGATTTTTTTGTTTTCGAAATTATTTAACTTTTTTAGTTGAATTTTATTTTATGGAGTTGGTTTTAAACTATTAATTAATATAAGTTATTGTAAAAGAAGAGATGTTTTGGAAAATGTGTTTTTTTTAGTGAGTATTTTTTTTATTTTACAAGTGTTTTATTTTGGGACTCATTAAATCAAATTAGAAAATTTCAATTAAGTGGATTCATGTTTTGGGTAATTTAATGTACACACCTAGAAATGTCATGGTGAAGGGTAGAAAACCTATCACTAGTAATGATTCTCATGGTGTTTTATCATATTTTCATGATATAACATAGTTTTTCTATGGTTATTATTATCTATTAGTAAATATTAGTGTCATATTTAGATTCGATTAAATTTTTTTATTAAATTCTATAATTTATGTATTATTTGGGTATTCTTTTGTCCATTCCTTATGTAACAATGTTTATTTTGGAAATGCCTATGGCTTAGTGTCATCTGTGTTCCTTAGTTTTGATGTGAAGAAAGATTTACAAATAGCTTCATCTTTTGAGGGGTTGTGTATGTGATATATTGGGTGTGTGTTTGGGAAAATATGATAAGTGTTACTCCTACCTTATATTTTTCATTGGTCAGGGTTATATTGTTCAATAGAGAAGTCTTAGGTTACCCTATCTTTACCAAAGGCTACAAACTATATTATTTTTATCGAGGCATGTTTTTTATTGGTATTCTTCTTTCTTCGCGATTTTTTATGAATGGGTGGGTGGCCATTATTTTTGGTTATATTTACCTTATGAAATTCTATTATGGTCACTTGGGGCATATTATTAGTTTATGGCTGTTTATGGAGAATTTTTCGATGCTTATTCTTTTTTAAGGACCATGTCTGATTCTTATCTCAATATTTTAGAATAATTCTAAAATGGTTAGGAGGCAAAATTTAATGTCACATTTTGCTATTTCTTTGCTAGTTTTACAATTAATGTAGTGATGAGAGACTATGATGAATAATATTTAATTTTTGGAAATTATTATTTTTAGTGGTTTGATTTAAAATCTTTTATGACTTATTTTATGTGGGTAAGTTGAGTTCTTATGATGTTACCATATTTTATTAAAAATTGAATACCATTTTTGGTTTATGGTCTCTATGATAATTCGAGAGGTGGTATTGTATTTTTTTGGGTATTCCATCTAGTTTGTATCAGGAACCTTATGTCAATTAATGTAAATTATTACCGAGTTCTTCGAGTTGAGTTGTGAATAAGTAAGTGAAACATTTTCTGACAATTGATCCAATTATTACACTATAGAATTATTAGCTTAGAATGCATTATGGTGGAAATAATTGTATAAAAAATTATTTATTTTAATGATTTTTTTTCTATTTATTTTTTTCCATTTTATGTCTTTTCCTTTTAATTTTTTTTTGAGAAATGGGTTTGTTTTTTCATGAAAATTATTAGCACACAGTTAGTTAAAATTGTTTACCCCACCTATGAAAATCATATAGTAAATTATAGTTCCATTCTTATTATTGGACCATTTTTTAGAAAACATGAAAACAAACTATTCATCATCTCACTAGTTTTCTAGTGAGGGTTACATAGTTTTCTCAAGACTTGGTAAATTGTGCAGTCATATCGTACAGGGTTTCCATGATCATTAAAAATATTAAATGAATAATTTTACCTACTCAAATTAAAGCCATTTAGGGATATCTTCTCATTTTTCTATTAAAATAACATTTACACCTACACATTATTATCACCTCCTCCCATGGTGATTCTCATGGGATATATTTATGTTCTTAGAGATTTTATTCAAGGTAATCCCTTTGTACCTCCTTTCTTTCCCCCTTTCATTATTCTCTTGTTTAGTTCTCTCTTTAACGAGGTCTCAGTGACCAAGGGTTCCCTTGGATAATTTTATAATTAGGTATTTGTAATTTTTATCATTCCTACAAGTTAATTTAGAGCATACATGGTCATGTTTAAATGGGACAACAATATGATTGGTTAAAGGTATAGATTCATGGTGGGTTTATCGACGAACAACTCTTCAAAATTAAATCCATGGTTCATTGGGTAATTTTAAACCATTCTATGAATATAATAAGTTATTTTAACCATGGTTCTATAAATAAACATTTATTATATATAAATTGTTTGTTAAAGCATTTTTAAGGCCATTTTCAAAGGTCATTGGTAATAAATAAGTTTTTTTATTCTCAATGATTTTAAAGGAAATTATTTATAAGATAATATGGGAATGGTTTGTATAATGTTGTTTAGGACTTGAATAATTCTGGGAATATTTTTTATGATATTTTAATGTTTGTTTTTGAATAGGGTTAGGTGAAATTTATAAAAGAATGTATAATATTGAAAATATGTTATGATTTTTCTTTATATATAGCATTTCAATGAAGTGAAAAATAATATATGTCTTCATTGGGTATTAATTTGTTTATTATGGTTGGTAAGATATATTAATGGTTATGATGTGCTATAACATTATGTTTTTTGGAATATGTTAGGTTAAATGAAAATATAATATGGTTCTTTTAATAAATAAATTATTATTCCCAAAAGGGTGTTTTGTTACATGATTTGAATAATGTTTTACATTATAATTGATGTTTTATCAACTGTAAATGAGAGTCATATATTACATATGTGGTTTATTATTTGTTGGAATTAGAGACCTTTGGAGAGTTAGTGACCATGAATGAAACCCTAGTGTAAATGAGGGATGACTATAGAATGTTGTGAATTTAGACTGATTGAGATAATTTGATGGATTAGTTCCCTTGTGTGACCAAGAAATATCCATTAATTTTTAGTTTCGTGTATGCTAACCAATCTTACTTGAGCATGTCCCAAATACCTTAGACCAAAAAGTTAGATCCCCTTGTTGCATATGTTGTATTCGATTGAGATGTGGTATTATTTGAATCTCTCCCCTTTATTTTGGTTTTCTTATATAGTTTACAACATATCTCTACTAGTTATGATTTATAGTTTTTTTTTCATGTTACATTCCTATATCAGAGAAATAGAATTATTATTTACATTATGTTATTTATCTTATTTAATTTGAGGGGATTCTATTACTTCCTATGCCTAAAATCACATAGTGATTTTCCCTTACATAGTTATATTCTAGTGCAAGTATACTGATGATTATTGTGGTCATGTTCATCAACTTATAGTATTAATTATTTTTAATAAGTGTGGTTTTTTTCTAATAGGTTTATTGGATTATTTTGGAAATGAAATTTTAAAGGGTGTATTATATTTTGTTCTACAAAAATGTTGGGTTTTAAAATAATTTATTTGAAATAGATTCTTTTATGATGAATTCTATCTCTTCTAAAAATATTTAAAAATGTTATTTCATAAATTTTTGAATCATTTTACTTAGTTAAAAATGAATTCATGTAATAGTATCATGTGAATTGTTATTAATTAAAAATAATGCTTTATATTTCTAATTGTATTTTCAAAATAGTATAAATTTGATTTACTTTTATTGGTTATGCATGGGTTTGGGAGTTTACCTGCTTTTATTTTTTCTCAAGAATAGATATTTTATGATTAGTATATGTTTCATGTGGATTCTACATTTGGTTATTTTATTTGTTATAGGTATGTAAGATCTCATGTCCCTACAGGTTGAAAATTACGAAAGTAGTATTCTTTTTTAGATACTGGATTGGGTGAATTTTTATTAGAGAATGAGATAAGAATTATTAGAGTCGGAACAACTTAAAGTGATTTTTTTATAAGTCGAATGTGTCTTGGAAGGTATGTCTTTTCTCATGTGGTCCATAGTGACTCATTGTTATTTTTTATAGTTTTGAAGGTTTTTCCCATAGGTCATGGTCTGGGGTACATGGTTTAGGGAAAACACTTGACATCATGAAGCCTACAACATTCTAAATTAGTTTCCTTTATAACACATATATATAGAAAGCATGGGGAATTATTTTTAGGAAACCATGGAAATTAAATGGGAAAACCAGTGTCTTAGTTTGGACCTGATGACTTCTTCATAGTTTACTCATAGTTATAGAAAAACCATACAAATAGTTTATGAGGTTTTTAACAGTCCGCACAATAATTAAAAAACAATAGAGAACAACCATGTGAGGTGTGTTTTTGTAGAAAGTTAAGCCTGTAGGGTTGGAAAACGGTTTGGACAACCTTGATTAAAAACCAAGTGAATAATTAAATATTGAAAATTATGATTTTACCTCTAAAAATATTAATAGGTAAGTCCATTATTCCTCCTCCCTCCCCTAATCGTGGTCATGGGGCCTCTAAAACTTTGATCCTCTCATAAAACCCCTTCATGGGTGGTATTCCAGGGGGATTTGAATTCCAATAAAACTTACTTCTCCACCTATATCGGCCTATGATACTTCCCTCTCCATATTTTCTTAATTTTTATCTTCTCCAATCAAGATATTCATAGAAAATATCACCAAACAATAATGGAATTTCCCAATTCTCAAGTGAATTTCTTCCTTCCTAGGATGAATGAATCAAAATATTCTATATACACCTCATTTTTGTGTGTTTAGAAAAATAATGTTGTCTTTTTGAAATTTATTAGCATTTTTATTACATTTCATTTATGTTAATTGTGGAATAAATGTCATGTGTTATGTATTTTTTTCTAGTTTTAGGTCATAGGAATGTTTTAGGTTGTTAGAATATCTTTGGTTTTGTTTTTATGCTATGGGGACACATGTGAGCTTTTCTACTTTCATTTCATTTTAAAATTTAAATTCTAATTTAATTTTTAATTTTATATTTTTTTGATATTTATTACCATGAGTTAGGAATTTGGGAAATTGATCTGAGCTCAGTTGATCATTGTTGAGGTTGGATGGTATTGGATGGGCCTTGGTAGCTATTGAAAGTCATTAAAAATTAATAGAAAATATTCATATTTGTGGTTGTTGATATAATTACCTACCATTGAGGTATTTATTATTTTGATTTTTACTTGTGGCTTACGGTCTCACCACTGAGCCAATAAATGTGTTTAAATGAAAGACCGTAGTTGATTATAATGTTAATTGATTCATTTCGATTAATTAATTATTTTAATTAATTCAATTTATATTCCTCAAGAGGGATGAAAAATTGAAAAGGACCTGATGGAACATAGTTCTAGTTAATTTACCTCATCTGTTTATAGTCAATGTCTTAACTTCAAGAATTATTATTTTAGGTTGATAAAACATAGAATATTAATGATGGATTGGGTGAGGATAGTGAACTAGTAAAACTTTTACAACTGAGATGGGTCATATACCATATTTTAGAATATTGAATATATGGAAGACCATATTTAATGTGTAATGTTGTGCTTTAATAATTACGATTCTATATGACATCACATATTCAGAGTTTTGGGTGTCGACTAGAAACATGGTTGAGACCAAGGACCCATGTGAGTGTGCCTATAAATTAAAGTGACCTAAGGGGACCCAATGGGTACTTTAATGACTAATTGAAATTGGGATAGAGCATATAGACTGGGTAGAGATGGTATAGGGTGTCTTCTTACTACCTAAACAGAACATGTAAACTCACAAGGTTTTATATTTTAGTGATGGGTTGGAGAATTCATCAAAACCTTGACTTTTATTTATACCTTCTTGTGTTTAATAAGTATGTTACAATGGTGCCTAAACATGCCTCCTAGAACCTGAATTATGGGTATGATGTGATGATGATGTTATAGTGGAATTCCAGAAGGTATTACCAAAGATACATCATGTAATGTCCAAGAACCCATGCTTCTAGATCCGGCGTTAAAACATAATCCTTATATTATTGCCTTTAATAGAGATTGATGTCACTCAATTTCACGCATATGAAACATAAAAAATAGAAATAAATATTGGATCAATTTTGATACCGAAGTAACCTTTAGGTATATATTTCTAGAGAACTAGGACAAAAACTTATATCTTGAAAACATATGAAAATGGTTCATAATAATCTATATTGTATTCAAGAATTTACTCATGTATAGCACCCTTTTTAGACATACCCAACATAAAACAATTCTTTATAACCCGGGGAAAGGAAACATATAGAAAGGGTGATATTATATTCTCAATAAGGTTAATCAAGGGGTATCTCAATGATTAAAACATGATAATAAGGGATTAAGAACATGAACAAATCATATCAAAATTACACCAATAATAACATAGATCATAATATAGAGTCATAGAATAAATATTAACATTTCATAATATATGAATTGTAAAGGAATAAAATAACATGATCTATGATATTATATCATTTTCATTAGTCATATAATTTTTTTATACCCATAAGAAGAGAAACAAATTTCATTAGTAGTGAAGTATCATTTATATTATGATAATTGTATAATGGGTTCACTCTAAAAACCATCCTAGTATCCATGATTCACTCTAAAAAATATCATAGTGCAATGGGTTTACCCCATAAACCATCTTATCATTACGGATCACTCCCAATAAAATCATAGTGGAAAGGGGTTTCTCCCAAAACCATCATATTAGTCAATGTTCTCTCCCAATACTATCATAGTGGAAAAATTCATTTACTGAACTCATTTTACTCCCCATTCCAGTCTTTTCTTCTAATAAGATAGCGGACTTCACCCAATGCATTGGAGGGAGATATAGATCCTACCAATTGTTTGTTATAGCATAACTAACATATTTTGTTATAATATTACAATCATTATTGTTTATAATTTTACCACCATAACATAATTAAAACCATTCATATTTGTGCCAAAATGTTATAAATATTCATCAAATCAAAACCAATATAAAATGGGTCTCATAAACATTCCACCATAGCATAACCTATATAAAAGAAACTATTTCATAAACATCATGCCATTATAAAACTAAACCATACATAGAACTAATAAGGATGATATCCATGGATGATATCCCTTATAAATCTTAAGTAACATCAAAGGATGTCATCATAGATGGATAATTATTTTGGAAAATTACTTGGAATAATTCTTAAGGAAAATAACATTTTCATTTTAAAGCTGCATCTCTTTTTAAAAAACTGAACTCTTATAAATGATTTTTTTAAAATAAACTTATAAACATGAGAAGGCAGAATCAAATCATTGAGGCATCCTAATGGATGGAAATTATATTAATTTCGTATAAGTTAAAAAATTCTATTGAAATTTTTATAAGAGAATACAAAAAAATACCATGTTTGGAAAATGACAGGAATAATCCATTTAAAAGATTTTTTAAAACAAATAAACGGGTAAAAAATATTTTAAAAATAATATAATAATGTAAAAATGTTTTTGGAAAAAAATTTCTAGAACATTGACATGGAATAGAAATATTTCCCAATGGATACATAAACATAAAACCTCACGAATAATGATGATATTTTTTAATATAACTTTACAACTTTGGAAAATTTTGAATTATAAGCCATCTGAAATGAATAATAATATTTGGATGTGTAAATCCCAGTCATATTCATAATATGTACCATAAAAATAATTTATGGGAATAATATACACTATAAATGAAATATGTAGTGTATTATACATGATTTTATTAGAAAACAATTGAGATAAAAATTTGTTACCTTAGGTCCAACATCCTATGAATTTTATTTGACATCTTGTATAATAAATTAAAATTAATTATATATATATAAATAATAATGTACATGAATATTATATAATATATATTCATTATAAATATATTTAAATTCATCCATAATGGTAGAGATAGAGAATGGATTATATCGTTCATGGATATCGTAGTTCATATATAAATGTTGTATTCACTTATTTGAAAGATGTAATTAAATAAAGGTAAATAGTAATTAACTATTAAATAAACCATTTTATAGAATTTATATTGTTTATGTTTATATTATATATACTCATAACATTTTAAATAGACATAGAAATGAAAAATGAATCGTATAGCTTCATGGTGATGGTAGTCCCCATGTACGCAGGAGCAATGTTATCGATTTTCAATGGTTCAGAAAGTAAGAAGATATATATAAAATAATAATTTAAGAAATAAATTTAAATTTAAATTATAATATATTGAAATTAAACCAATCATAATACCCATTCATAAAATATGGTGATGAAAAATGAATTTTATCACTCTGTAGAGCTGATAAGCCATACACATGCTTGAGTGATAATTTCATATCTTATTTAATGGGAAAGATTGCGTATAGTGTTATTTTAATAATCATAAGGTCATTTCATAATATTTATACTTATATTAGTATTTTATGATAAATATCATTTATTTTTATGAGGTAAAAATTGTAGAAAAGTAAATTGATCAGTTAGGGTGATTACATATTCTTTGAGAGAAGCCCCTTAGATCTCTTCCTAAGGGATCTAGGGATGATATTTTGAGAAGACTAGAACCTCTAGTGTGTCTATAGGGAAATTTATAAGATAATTAATTACGTTATAGTCGATCTGGAAGTCTCAATATTGGTTAAATAAGTGAGGGATGAGGGGAACTTTTATTATAGAGGTGAGGGGAACTTTTAAAATTTCATAAAAGATTGAAATATAATAATACTATTCTAGAGAAAAATGCTACCAAAGAACCTATAAATTCATATAGGATTAAATTATACGCCATATACTATCCCATATTTCATTATTTAATAATTTTATTATTTTTAAATAATTTAGTAAAATATTACATTCATAAAATATCATAAATATTGACAATATTCCTTACTTTGAATTAAATAACATCAGCATAATAAAAATAGTAAAAAAATTATAATACCTCCCTAAAACTTAATTTTTATCTATAAAATTAGTTGATAAATAATTTATCTTTAATTATAAAACATTTAATATTTTTAGTATCATTTATTTGAGTTTTTCATTAATTTAATAATTACTGCATCTGGGTTGTGCAAGCATATAAAGTAATTATTTATTCACAGAAAATTAAAATGAAATTAACATGATGAATATAAATCTTTTCTATTTAAAAATTAAAATTATAATAAAAAATATTATATGGATTACACTATATAAAAAATATTACACTTATATAAAACAAGAGTGTGATATGATAGACCTTTCATTAAATAAATAATATAATGGTCATAATGTCATACAAGATGTCTCAAAAGGTCATTTATTCAACCTTTAGAATGATTATTATAAATATATACTTATAAAATAATAATTATATAGGTTATTGATTCATTTAAATGTACTTTTCGTTTTTTAACCTTTAATTACCCAATTAACCATTAATATGGTAAAAAAATTACTAAGTTTACTATTTATATTTTAAAAAATAAAAGAGAAATATTAAATAAATTTGTACCTAAAGATTCAAAATATGAAATCCATTTTTTCAAAATTCCAATCACATAAGTCATAGAATTTCATTTAAAAATAAACTGCAAAAATGTATTGATTTTTTTTAGAAAAATGCACTTTTAAAAATAAAAAAACATTAACCCTAAATTCATGTATAATATTCCAACTCAAAAAATATAATTGAATTATTTTAAATAAAGAGGAATGAATTAAATTTTAATAAAAATTTTAATTTTATTATCAGTTTTTAAATAATTTAAATAAAAAAGACACATTTCCATAAAAGTCGGTATTTTTAAAATATTCTTTGAAAAATAAATATTTTTAGAAAATTTACAAAAAATAATTTTTTGATAATTTTGATATTAAAATTTTAAAATTAAAATTCATTTTTTATAATAAATTTTCTTAAATTAATTGTATTATTCACCTCTAAAATACCGAAAAAACCATTTTATAGGAAAACCTATTTTTTAAGAATAAAATATCTTTACAAAAAATTATTATTCTGATTTATAAAGAATTAATTAATACATTAGCAATGAGTATGATAATTATATATTTCTAAATTACATTAATAATCTTGATTCCTTCCTTTTTAATATCTAAGTTATAAAGGCCACATTTAAATAATTGTGTTTCACTATTCATTTATTCTCAGTGCTCTGTATTGTGTTTGCAATGGAAATTCATTTTAAAAACATGGGATATTACCTTATCCACACATTAATAAATTTTTACCTCATGAATTGAACTCAGGATCATTTTTTATTTCAAAATACCTTTATTACAGTCCCACATAGTAAAATTTATTAACAAAACATTTACTTTAAAAGAGACTAATGGTAATTAGGAAAGTCATCTTGAATAGCCCATAAAAAGGTTTCACCAAAAGAGAACATTATTGGGAAGTGAAAAAGATGATATTGAAGAAAAACATAACCACCAAGTGCTGAAATATAGTTATTGAGAAGATTATCACAATAAATTTAAGAATAAAAACATATTAAATCTATGATGGGTTAAAATGTCACTGATTTCATGGTATGAAAGGTAAATTTATTACATTGTTTTTTTTTCGAAATAATATTACAAAATTTTAATAATTATTTTACTTTATATACTAAAAACATAATAAATATACTTCCATGACAACTTTAATTTCATCATTTTTTCAATTTCCACCATAATCTCATCTTTTGGTCAAAATAATGAAAATTCAAGATGAATTTTTGTCAATAAAGAAACATTAGAATCAACATATACAAATGAAAATAAAACTACAATATATACAAAATTATTCCACCTTTCTTTAGGAAATAACCAAAATGAAAATCATCATAAATAGTTAATATAAATCCTAAAGTGAATAAACCTTCAAATAAAGAAAACATAATTTTAATCACTACAATTCAACAGTAATACCCATAGTTTAAAATAGATCCTTCAATAAATAAATATCCTTAAAAAATTTCAATATATTTTAGAATAATATTGAAACTCAAAAACTAGAAATATTTGATAGCATTATCTCCAAGATAAATTTGGTATTAATCTCCCAAAAACGTGTACGAACTAAATATATAATCTCCTCAATATGGTATCAATTTCCATTAATAACCTAACTCACCATAAATCCATAATAAAATCATATGTTTTGCCAAATTTTA
Organism: Viscum album; assembly: GCA_963277665.1. Taxonomy (NCBI): domain Eukaryota; kingdom Viridiplantae; phylum Streptophyta; class Magnoliopsida; order Santalales; family Viscaceae; genus Viscum; species Viscum album. The sequence continues at coordinate 406,617,465 of OY728147.1, read as the reverse complement.
ATTCAATATATATATGTGAAATAAAATTCGATAATATTTTTTTTAACTTAATCATATAGGGTTCCAAAAATAGTAAGCGTCTTCTGATATGAAAATATTAAAGTTAACACACAATAAATTTACATTCCCATGGATATATATATGATAAAACAAATATTCTAAAATTAGCATAACATTTATCTTTAAGATAGTTTAAATAAATAAAAAAAAATTCATACTAACCAAGAAATCATGAAGGCCTGTGGTCGGGGTCAATCCCTTGTTGTTGTTCAGTTATGGGATCAATCTGTAAGGCCATACCAGACGTTATGAATTTTCACTCCTCCCATTGGTTGTCCTTTTAAAATAATATTAATATAATCCTTCTAAAAATATAGAAACATACTAAACAAATCATTAATGAAATAGTTTTACCTTGAAGGTGATCACATACCTTTCATTTTGTATCCTTAAAATGAAATATCCTGTAATACCTTTAAAATAAATGATCTTATAAACCATAAATATTATCTATATCATTAAACATATTTCCATAAAATGTAAAGATCATTATTACTTAAATTAAAATTTACACATGATAAACTTAAGGGATACATATACCTAAAAAACATTCTCCCAAACTATGATTAGTCAACTTATAATTTCATAACCTAAAACCTCAAAAAAGGTTTTTAATACATTGATCTTATGATAAAACATAAACATATAAAATAATTATGGTATTCCTAAATCTGTATATTACCTCAAATAAAAATATCATATTCTCTATAGTTATCTAATCAAAATTCTGATACCAACTGTAAATCCAAGAACTCGCACTCCTTAATTTGGTGTTAAAACATAATGATTATATTTCTTCATTTGATAATAATAAATATGACCTAAATTCATTCGTCCAAATCATACAAAATAAAATAAAATATTAAATCAATTTCAAACTGATATACCTTTTAGGTTTATAGTTTTAGAGAATTAGGAAAAACTCATACATATCTTGGAAAAATAAACAACTTGTTCATAAAAATATATATCATCTTCCACAATTTATTCACATCCAAAACCCTTTATATAAATTCCAAACGTAAAATATTTCTTCATAATCTAAGGAAATGAAACATAAGAAAACGGTGAGCACATATGCTTAGTAAGGGTAAACACGGGTGATCTCAATGATTGTAACATTACGATAAGGGCATAAGAACATGAAATTAAAATTTCAAAATCATACCCAACATATAATAGATCATAATCATGGGTCATGGAATAAATATTAGAAGTTCATAATATATTAATCATAAATTAATCAAAAAACATGAACCATGAGATAGTATCATTTGAATAAGTCATTTAATTATGGTAAAAACAAAAGCATATAAATACATTTCATTACTACTATATTTTCAGTTCCAATAATACCATAGTTTAATGGGTTCACTCCCCAAACCATCATAGTAGTCAAGTTTATCTCTCAATTATATCATAGTGTAATGGTTTCACTCACCAAACCATCACAATAGTCAGGATCACTCCCAAGTATATCATATTTGAATGGTTTCACTCCGAAAACCATTATAGTAGTTTATGTTCACTCCCAATACTATTATAGTGGAAGAAGTCCCTTTTAAAACCACGTTTACTCAAAATTTAAGTCTTATTTATCGCATGAGATATTATTATTTTCCCAATTCATTAGATGGAGATATAGGTCCCACCCATTGATTGTAATAACATAACCATCATCCTTGGTTATAACCTAACCACTATCACATAATGAAAACCATTCATTTGTGTTCCACATGATAGTTAGAAAATCAAATCCAAAAAAAATTAAAATATGGGTTTCATAAACATTATAGCATAACATAACCCATGGAATAGAAAAAGGTTTTATAAAAACAAAGTCCTCATAAAAATAAACCATACATATAATGATTAATGATGGTATCCTTGGATCATATACACATTAAATCTTATGCTATATTAAATGATGTCATCTTAGAAAGAAATTTATTTTAACAAATCACTTTGAAATTTTTTTATTTAACATGGACATGGAAGATAAATATTCCTTAGTTGAGACTTGAACTTTATTAATCCTTGAAAATAATGATATTTGAAATAAAACCTTACGACTTTGAAATTTTTTGAGTTGTAATCCCCAAGAAAGATGTAATCATATATGGATACATAAATCCCAGTTATATTCGTAATATGTACTATAAAAATTATTCTTGAGTAGTATATACACTACAAAATAAACAAGTAGTGCACAAGACATGTGTCTAGATAAAATAAAAGTGAGATTAAAATATCATACCTTATGCCCGATATCCATTGAATGTTATTTAAGAAATTATATTTTAATGTTAATATTCTTATAAATATATTACCCAATAATTTGAATTATTTTTAAATATTATATATATTCATTATACGTTTATTTTATTGTCATTCATAATCTTATAGAGAGAAAATGAATTACATAGTTCAGGGATAGATTAGGTCATACGTACGCTTGAACACTCTATTCACTTATGAAGAATGTAATGAAAGAATGGTAAATAAATATTAACATTTAAAAAATTCATTATTATATAAAATATATAGAACATATTAATCATATCCATACTCATCACAAGTCATGTGATAATATAAATAAAAAATTAATGGCATCGCTTCGTGGAGATGGTAGTCCACACACACGCATAAGAAACATTGTCATTATCCTATTGTTTAAAAGTTAAAAAAGTAGATATTATTTTATAATTTATTAAATACTATTTTATAAATATAATATATTAATATTAAAACCATAATAATACTCATCCATAAAATATAGCGATGAAAAATGAATGGTATCACTACATGGAGACAGTATACCATATATATTCACGAGTGATACATTAATTTCTTCTTTAATGGGAAAGAGGGTGTATAGTGGTCTTTTAAATATCATAATAACACTTCAAAAATATTTAGGATAATAAATTTATTTTCTTACGTTAAATAACGTAGAGTGTGAGGAGTCAATGAAGAGTATAAAAAGAAGGTGATCAGTTAGGGGGGTTACCCCTTCTTTGAGAAGACTCCCATATATCTCTTTTTAAGTGACCTAGGATTGGTCTTTTTAGAAGAAAAAAACCTCCACATAGTTCAAAAAGATTTTTATATGATAATATTTGAGGTTACGGTCGATATATAATGCTAAAACTAGTGTAAATAAGTGATGAAGGAAAACCCTTTCATATTTGAGGTGAGGGGATCTTTTGGAATTTATCAAAAGATTAATTTATAATAGGTCTATTAAAGAGGAAAATGATTATAGGGGACCTATAAATATATATTTTATGACGTTTACAACAATATATTAACTAATTTTTTCTTATTTAAAACTCTTTTATATTTTAAATTATTTTCTAAAATATCATTTTCATAAAAAATCATCATTTTAAATTTTGATACTATTCATTAATTTGCATTAATAAAATTATGAAAAGAAAAGAAAATACAAAAAATGGTTTTAATACATCCATATCTTCTAATTTCATATATAAAACTTGTTGATCATATATATTATCTCCAGACATAATACATTGAATACTTTTAATATCGTTTATTTGATTTTTTTCATTAATTGAATAATTACTGCTATAACATTGTGAAACCATTTAAGGTAAATATTTATTCAACAAAAATTAAAAATATATTACCATGATAATTTAAATCCATTTTATATTTTAATACTATATATAGTCCAATATATCCTCTATATAACACCATATTAAAAACATTACACTTATTAAAAACAAGAGTGTGTCATGTTTTACATTTTATTTATAAAATACTATAAAGGTAATAATCTCTTAAATTATCCTAAAAGGTCATAAATTATACCCTTTTATAATTATAGTAGATATATAATCATCCTATAGGAATTAAGTATGTATTTTCATCATTTAGCAATTCTCCTAATTTTATTTTTAACCATTAATTACCTGATTTACCCTTTACTATGCTAATAAAATTAATATGTTTAAAATTATTATTATAAAAAAGAAAATGGAAATATTTAATTAATTTAAAAATTATAATTCCAAATATGTAATGAATTTTACAAAATTAAAATCACATTTTTTAGAATATAATTTAAAAATAAATTGAAAAAACTCGAAGAAGATATGTTTTTTGAAAAATGCACTTTTTAAAACAATTTTGTTATGCCAAATTCCAGTATAAAATAGATTTAAAAAAACAATATTGAATTATTTTTAATAAAATAAATAAAATTAAATTTTAATACTAATCAAAAATATAATTTTACTTTGTAAATAATTTAATATAGAAACCCACCTTTCAATAAAAAAAGTATTTTCAGTATTCATTCCAAAAATAATGATTTTCAAATAATATTCAAAAAATATTTATAAGTTAATTTTTAAATTATAAATTAAAAAATAGAATTTATTTTTTGAAGTAAATTTTCTTAAATTAATTATAATATTCACTCATAAAATTATAAAAAAAACATTTTTTTAGGAAAACATATTTTTAATAATAAAATAACTTTACAAAAAATATGTGTACTTTCATTTAATGAATTAATTAATTAATTTGAAATGAGTTTGAACATTATAAATTTGATATTTTCATTAATACTATAAATTTCTGGTGATTTAATGGGTATGTTATAATGGTCACATTTAAATATTAATACTTCATTATTCATTTATGCATGGTGTTTTGTATATATTACACTATAGAATTTTTTTTAATATCATGATATTACATAGAAAAGGGACTTATGTGATACTAGTATTATATGGATTAAATGATTAAGTTAATGTGGATAACTATTATGTGTCTTGAAATCAGGGAGTTGAGTGATGTGAAGAATTCATGGGATGTTGGAAATCAACCTCAAGATGATATGGGGCGCCCTGGAATCCTAGAGTCCCTAGAATGCCAAGAAGATTGAAGATCTATCTTCTCCAGCTTAAGGAATTATTCTGATTATGATTATAATTATTATTATGAGATTCTAAGATCATATTAAGGATATGGATGGTAGAGCCTAATAATTTAATTTATATAAATAAGTATTCATAGGATATCAGGGATCCAAATATGGGCAATCGTGACATGGGGAATGTTTTTGTCTAAGTGATTTCTAGGGATGCTTGAGAATCGAAATTGATCCATTATTTATGTCTGCATTTTGGAGAAATTCCTAGGAAACATGGGATATTTCTATGGAGACATTCAGTTTGACATGTTGGTTATTTCAGCCTAGGAATTTTTGATCTCAAGGGAACAACCTATGATCTAGTATTTATATAGATAGAATGATGTTGTGACATGCTCAGAAATTTACCAAAACTGGTTGATAAAGGTATGGTCAACTGGGGTCATGGACATTAGGATAAAAAATGGCATCATTTTGGTACAGGGGATGGAATGATCCTCATGACAAGCTTTGTGATATTCTAATATAAGAAAGAAGTAGGTATTATTGGTTTATGTTAATTTTTTAAATAATTTTTTATTTATTTATATTAAGAATGTAACTTTAAAATATAACCGCATATACAGATTTTTATGGGACCATATTGATGAAACCCAATCGAGTTTTTATCTCACACCATGCTCAAGAAAACATTTTACATCAATATCTGATATGTTATCAGATGGTTTTTATAGGATTAGGTTTGGGCTGAGGCCAAATATAGCTCGATTGAGAAGATGACTCAGATGTGGTTAGAGATTAAGATAAAGTGAAGCTTAGTATAGTCATGGAGCCAACATATTTTATTTATTTTATACTAGTATATATATGTGTTTATCCTAGTTGGTGTTAAATTATTATATGGTGTTTCTGTTTAGGTATTATTATATTTCATTAATTATTAGTATGATTTTTATTTTTTATTTTTACTATCAGTGTTTTATGATGGATGATATTTAATTATTTATTATTCTATTGAACACTATTATATTGGGGTAAATCCTCCAAAAATAACCTCGTTAGACCCTTACTTCTATTTGGATAACATTAGTGTTTGGGGAGGCTTTCTTGAAGCATTGTAGGGGTTAGGGCCCTAGTCGAGTGTCCTGTGTACCAGGATGTTACAAAGTTATATCAAAGATTCATTTACTATAATATTAATGTTTTTTGGATTTGGTAAACATGGGACATATGGATGTGTCATTACTTGTGATATAATTGAAACTTTTGTATTCTGAACACCATTCCCAGTGGGTGTTTAGGTTACCATGGGTATAGGATTGATGTTTTGGATTACGTTAATACAATTGAAATGAATTTCATCTCATGTTACAAAAATTTAGTTTGAAATTTAATAACCATGAGTTATTAACTTTTTTATTTTAGTTCGTTGGAAAGAGACTCATTCTAGATTTGACTCTTGGTCTGTATAGGTAAGAGTCATCTCATGCATCACATCAGTCACATTGGATTCACAAGATATAAGAGAAATTGTGTGATTTATTTCAATAATTACTGAGATGTAGCTATTTAAATTTTCAAAAACTACTCATATTGAATTTTCTAGTACAAGTACATGGTGTAATTCTACTCAGTTGGGATGAATTGTATGAATATGTTTTATTTTGGTGGGTTTTTATAATTATCCACCAGAAATTATGGGGATATAGTCCCTTTAGTAATGAATGATTATAGTATATGATGCATTAGTAAGGGAATTTATTTTTTTAGAAAACCCCCCTTGGTGCTGAGCATTATGTATGTTTAGTTATTTAAGGATCCAGTAATTACCAATATGATGTTTTACAATATATATTTTAATTTAATTTTACATAAACATGCTAGTGGTTCTGCTTTTACCTTGGTAAATATTATCTAGGATAATTCGTTCAGATATAAAATTAATGACCAATGAGATCATGATTCTCAATAGAACACTCCCATAGTTTAACACTCTAGGGGAATCGATGCATAGGTTGATTTTGGTCTCGGACATGATTTTACATGTGATATTTAGTTGGGTGAAGTGATTACTTTCCTATGAGTTTTTACTTTGATGAGACGTAGTTTATGGGAATCTGAGGGTGACATAGGTGAACATTGAGATAATAATTAGTGTAATTGATTTGGATCCTTGTAATGGTCAATGGAAAACCTAATGTGGGGTTGTCGAGGGGTTTGTGTTTTCTATACATATATAAAGAACGAGTAGGTTATTTGGGGTATGAGAGTGTTGCATGTGTGGTGTGAGGTTTAATGTTATGTGGGCATGGTGATATCTTAAACTAGTTAGGGTAGAAATCCTGAGTGATAGTGATTTGGAGGCACTATTAAGCATAGTGTGTGTGTACTTGAAATCTTTAGGATTTTGAATGATGTTGGGTTTTATCTATGAATTTGGATGTGATTTAAATGGAATAGGTAAAGAACAAATTCTAGTGTTTTAGGACTAAAATCATGTGATCAGTGGTTTTGATATGGAATGTCACATAGGTGAGGTGCCGAATTTGGGATTGGAGTTCCAAGATAGATCCTAGATTAGAGATATGACATTCCTTGGAGTATGGTTAACTTAGTTCAGTGATGTATGGATCACATGATAATGATTCTAGTTTCTCCACATAAATGGTACTAGAGAGTCTATCTATTCCTTTTAAATGAGATACTTTTGGGTGTTCTTACATTGTTCATGGTATGAAATAATAAGAATCCTTTTGGTGAAAGCTCTTTTATAAATGTGTCATGTGTGATAAAATGGCCAATACTGTGGTGGGATGTGTGAATTTTTTTTGGAAATATGAACCCTTTCTTTATAGGTGTTTTTGGTGTATGTGGAAGGTAATTGGTTGTCCATTTTGGAATTCGGATAACTCTGATTAAATAGACATGTGTACTTATGGATTCTCTAATGAATTAAAAGTATAAATTTGAATATAGTATTGGGTGAAGTCCAAGAAAGGGCATCAAAATAGGTATGGTATATAGGAATGAGAATTTGGATGGGTTAGTGTGGTATTGGTGCTCATGATGTGGCATTATGGTTGGAATGAACAAAGATGGTTCAACCTTTGAACATCAATAGAATTCAGTTACTCACTTTGGTGGGCATGCTTGTATGATCACAAGACGCCTTTGGACCAAAAGGCGTTATGATTGGGTAGTTTGTAAGACATCATCTTTTGGAGTCTAGTGTTATCATAAAGGGTTTTTTAGAAGAGGTTTAACTTGTGTTATATCATTTGATCAAATGTATCGAATTGGGAACCATTCCTAGTGCATTTTGATGATGCCTAATGTATGTTGGGATAGGTGATTCTGACAAATGGGTGAGTTTGGGATCTAAATCATCAATTTGATCTAAGATATATATTAGGGAGAACCGTAAGGTAGATGATTATTTAGAGGAAAAGTTTCAAATCTCTATATGGATGATTGAAATGGAAGCAACATCTCATAGTTTTAAAAAATAGATACGATTATTCACTTGTAGTTTGAAGGCTTATGTGCCAAGAAGTTTCTGTTTTCCCTTTAGAAGTGCATTCAATATTAAGATTCAAAAATATATTTTAATGACTATTAGATGATTAATATGGGTTGAGGAATGGATACATATTTTCATTAAACAATATCATCGATGATTAGTTTTATGGGGGGGAACATTATAGAATACTGTATCTGTAGGCGTTGAAAATTATAGAAGGAATACATTTTTTTTGTTAGTAGATGTGGAGAATTTCGATCACAGATTTGGAACATATTTATAATTGTTAAATCATAAAAAAATTATGATTCTAGAAATTTAAATTTTATTTGAATGTGCATCTAGGTATTTAGTGAGACTTGGAGGATCTAGGTTATGTTTCAAGAGTTTTGAAGATTTTACCCACGGAGCATGGTTTGGGGTGCATATTTTATGTGATATCATTAAGAACATATAATATTAGAGAGTTATCAATTGTTTTTCTATTGAAAATAGTTTCCCAGCATGGTTAGCTCTTTTTTTTAGTAAACCATGTGAGTTAAATGGAAAATGATGAATCTTAGTCTAGAATTGGGGATTAGCGCACAATTTATGTGTGGTTGCAGAAGAATCATGAAAAGTTTTGTGGAGGTGTCATATAGTGAGCACACTATTTGGATAGCTTTTCTAACCAACCATTCAAGGTGTTTTTTCATGGTAATTGTGGGCCATGTTTTTTTGATTTGGTTTTTCTAACTGTATATACAAAAAAATTGACACATTATTGGGAAAATATTATGATTTATGCATCCTGATTTCTTAAGAGGGCATCCCCCTCTTCTCCCTCCCTCTCTTATGTGCAACTAAGGGGACTATCCACCATTTTCCCTCCCTTAAAACTCATTTTAGGTTGGTTTTGAAATGATTTTTTCAGAAATCCATGGAATTTAACCACTTCTATTAGTCTTTGTTTCTTCACACATTGTCTTGTTCTAATTTCCATCTTTTCTATTTATGTTTTATTTAGAGATTCCAAATGACCATATTGCATTAACCCAATTCTAAAGGGGACTTCATTTTTCCAAGGTTATGGGAGTCCCAAGATATCATCCACACTTGGTTAATTGACATTTATACATGGTATGTTTCCAATTTGTATTCTCATAATGATTTTACAAATTTTTAATTTATTAAAATGTTTAATCAATGCTGCATGTTAAGGTTTTTTTACGGTATGAGGTTGTTGGAATTATGCATTTTACAAGGATACATTTGGTTAAATTTGTTATGTCAAGGATGCATTAATGATCCTTTAAGAGGTTATTCCATTTTAGAATTTAATTTTATGTTATTTTTATAGTTTCGTAATTAATTGTTTGATGTATATTAGATTCAATTATGAGATCGAGATGTTGAGATAGGAGTTTCTGATTTTGGATGAGGTTAAATTGCACTGGACAGGTCTTGGGGGATACATCAATCTTTTAAAAATAAATTCAAATGATTTATATTTGAGGTAGGGGGTATGTGTACCTTCCCATATTGTATTAATTCTTTTTATTTATGATTTTTTATTGTAGATCATCATGAAATACATCAATTTGTTTCAATTTAAGGAACCATGTAATTAAAATATTAAATAGTAGGTTTTATTTATTTAACATTTTTAATTAATTAATTTCAAATTCCTATACTGTGATGCAAAAATGTGCTAAGTCTCCAATAGACCATAGTAATGTATGATTTTCGTTGGATGCTGATAGATAAATCCATTAATTGAGTCATTATTATCCTAGTTGGATATATTATATAATATTGATGATAGGATGGATGAGAAGACTAACCGATGGAGACTCATACAACCGAGATGGTTTATGGTCCTTATTTTTTAATATTTCCTATATCGAGGACCCCATGTAGCTGAAAAAGCCATGATGTCTGATTGATGATTTCCTAAGATGTGTTATACTTAGAGAATCCATTGTCGAATTGGTACCTGGTTTGAGAATAAGGACCTATGTGAAGGTTAACCTATAGTAAAATAACCTAGTGGGGCATAGTGGGTTCCCAAATGTCTAGTCAAAACTGAGTAGGAGTGTATTACATTGGTACAGATGGTATGTGGTTTCACCTTAGGCACCAAACATGTAAATACTTGGGGTTGTGGAATATCATGATGTGTTAGGGTATTCAATGAACCATTTAATTTTATTAATGCCATCATATATTTATTGTGGATGAAACTATGATGCCCAGATGTTCTTCCTAGGACCTGAACTACGGGCCTAATGTGATGTTCATGGTGTGATGGATGACTAGAGTTTCAACCTGGGATCCCACTTTGGTCCTTATGTGATATTGGGATGATACATGTTGAACAATTATTTCTTTGTGGATTCCCATTATGTATCCTAGGATCTAGCCCTTAATCCACATGATAAATACCAAGGACAATGGGATTCGACCTGTGGTATATATGGGATTCTCTAAATGCAACGAGTCTATAGGATTCTTATCCTAACTAAGATCCAACCTCACATGATTGGGTAATTATTTTTATTAAGATATTTATTATATTGATCAGATGCTAATGTCATCCATAGGTTCTAGTTGGTATAGCCTAATGAATTATGTGTTCTTGATTGGGATGGATGGGATATCATGGGTCTATCCATTGGGCATGGTGGCTTAAAGATATTTTTGATTCAATGGTTACCCATGATTACCAAGAATCATCCTCGAGTAATTAATTATATATGGATTTTGATGATATTCATATGATTTCTAATATTTATTTGTTGAGCCATTTATGATGTGGAGATGGTCGTTTAAGCCTAAGAATTAGGCATGAATGGGTTACTCTATATGATTCAATATTTAAATGGTTTAAAATATATCATGACATTATTATAGACATCCCATCAATATCTAATGTATGCATGTTTAATATGGGTCATAGAACTATGGGTCCACAATGGTATGGTTATGGTATATGTTTTAGAACAATCTATGTTACATGCTTTGAGATATTCTTACATCAGGCCAAAGAAGGTATAGTTGGTTTATTTTATTAATTTATCAATATTTTTTAATATATTTATATTTATAATTTCAATTTCATATATCACTTCTTATGATGATTAGTACAAGACCAAGTTTCTAGTATACTACTAATTTTTGTACTCACATTTCTTAGGATACCATTTTACATGGGTAACTGAACATCTCTAAAATGGGTATTATAGGAACATGTTTGGTCTAAGTCCTAGGATATCATGGTTTAGAGAATATAGAAAATAAATTTGGATATGGAGATGAGGTGAGGATCAGTATAGTCATGGAGCCATGATATGTTGTATATTTTATACTAGTATGTATAGGTGGCTGAACTAGTGGGTGGTGGACTATTATATAATATAGATGTTCATATATTTATTTAATTTCCCAAATTATCTATAATTTTTAAATTTATTACATTTTATTTCAAATTTTCACGATTAATGAATTTTAAATATTTCTTATTCTACTGTAAACTATGATATAGGGGATATAGAATCCCCACAGTGCCTATTTAGACCCCCTCATCTAGTCGGTAGCCTCTATTATTCTGGGAGGTGCACTTGAGGTCTCTGGAAAAACCATTTTAGAGAAATATTCAATTACCATCCAGACTGTGAAATTAGAGTGTATATTAGTGGAAACTTATAAGGTTGATTCAATTGATCCGTCGAGGTTGTTATTATGGTATTTATTTATTTATTTTAACCGTCTATGAAATCATATTATTTAAGAAATTATATCCTACCCCACTTCATTCCATTTAAGTTGGATATTATTATAGATTAATTTCCCAAAATACTGAGTAAAATTGATTACATTTTTTTGGAATTATGAGATACATTTATTTCTTAATCATTATTTGGTTGAGGTATTTTATTTTTTGACATATCTATTTCATTTTGAATGGATTTATAACTTAAAAATGGGTCATGCTAGATTTTTAATGAGGGTTATAGTATATGGTTTTTATTAGTAATTATTAAAGCCATACCCTAGTGTGTTTCTATTAATTCAGAGGAACTCATTTCAAGCCCATAGGGATTAGGAACTCTCTTTCTTCCTAATAGTGGACCAGATCGGGTCATGTGTCGAGCCATCCCTAGAGGGTTTATTTCAAATTTTGACACACTATATTTTTTTTCTCAACTATTTATTCACATATTGTTTTTTCATTTTTGGCCATTTCGTTTGGAAATTTTTGAGAAATGGGTGAGTTAATTATGATGCATGGTTAGTGTATGGTTAGTGAAAATTGTGCGACTCGGCTGTGATAACATGTAGTAAATTTATGTGTCCCTCACATATATGGTTCATGGTTGACAAAATTATGGGGATAGACCATGAAATATATATAGTAATGTCCTATTTTGGGCACATGGTTAACACATGATTTGGTAAACCGTGAAGCCAAACTATATAGTTTTACCATGATCATTAAAAATGTTAAATGAATAAGATTTTCGCAGATAATTAAACCACCTTATGTGTCCCTTAAAACCATATTAATCTTATGTAAACCATCCATACCTCTCCAATTTTCCCTCATACTTCTATGGTTATTATCATTCGATCTCTTCAATTTTTTCGGTGACTATTTATGGGAATCTGTTTGTACGCACTCTCTATCAAATTATCACTCTTATCCCCATTAGTTATCTGCCTAATGAGTTACTAGTGAACAAGGGTTCTTCTCAAATTAATGTTCACTTATTAATTTTTATTTTAGGTCTCATCTTGGTAAATGTGGAGATTCCTTGGTATTGTTCAGGTGTGATAACACCATGCTTAAAAAAAGTGAAATATTTATGGTAAGTTACTGCATGTAATTTTTTTTAAAATTATAATAATGATTTATTTTAATGTTTTAAACTATTATTTGAGTTTTTAAGAGTTTTTATGCTTGTTTCTATTATTGAACCAATTTTTCGTATAAATTATGCAAACAATGGGTTAGCTAAATCAATTTATATGCCCATTCCAAAGGACTCGGTAATAAAGAATGTGTTTTTAATTTTATATGATTTTCAAGAAAATAGATTAGAATATATGGGTGGGAATGAATTATATAATATTGTTTTGGAAATTAATTATTGTCTGAATTATTTTTATTATGATTAGTTTTGAACATGGCTGGGTGGAATTTAAAAAATAATGCGTAATATTTAAAGAATTTTATGTATTTCTTATCATTTTACTTTTAAATGAAGTTAAATATTAATTTTTTACTATTTTGGATTAATTTTATTAGATTAATATTAATATGAGGGAAAAGGGAAGTAATTTTATTGTTTCCCCGTGTCTAGTGGAACTTGTTGGGTCAAATGGAAAATTTCAGATTATTTTCTTTATAAATTAATTTTATTCCCAATAGGGTGATTAGTAAACCACTATAAAAAATATTTATTTACTTATTATTTATTTTTTATTGATTATACATTATGATCATTGATTATGTATGTTATTCATTGTTATTTTCACATGGGGAACCATGGGTGACTAGGTAACTAAGATGAATGTAACCCTTTTTTAGATTGTGCACAAGGAATTAATTTTTACCAAATAGATTCAGTGAGATAATGAGATAAATTATTAACCTTGTGAGACTACAAGATATACAAAAATTATTAAGTTTACATATGTTGTATATCATTCCATGAGAAGTCCTTAATTACATTAGACCGAGAGGTTAGATACACATGCAACATATATTGTGTATGGTTGAAATGTGTTATTGTTTTTTCCCCATAATTTAATATGAAATTTTGATAGAGTGTATTCCATGCTGGACTCAGTTATGATTTATTTTTATTTTATCATGTTATATTCATTCTCCAAAGATCTATTATTTATATTTGAATTCATATATTTGTCTTCATTAATTTTATTGGGTGTTGTTATTGACTATGCTTATGTTCAAATAGCGATTAACCATTCTTTATGTGTATTCCAGTGTGATTTGATTGATTATTTTCATGGTCATGTTCTTCAGCTCAAAATATTGTCCCTTTTTAATAAAATTTCTTTTTTTATCTTTCTCATAGGTTTTTTGAGAGATTTTAAAAAGGGAATTTTAAAGGATGGAATGTTTTCCTTTTCATAAAAAATGTCGGTGTTTCCTATCATGGATTTGAAAATGATTCTTTATTAGAAATTACTTCTATTATTATGTGTTTTAAAGAATTATTTTTTTAAATGTTTGAATCATTTAACATAGGTAAAAAGAAATTTATGTAATGCTATTACATGACTTGTTCTAAATTAAAATTAATGATTTTCTTCATTACATGTATTTCAGACGTAGCATTAAAGGGATTTACATTTAATGGGTATTTTTGGGGTGTATGGAGTTTACATAAAGGTATTTTTTCTAGTTCATATATATTATAGGTTCAGTGAATGTATCACCTTGATATGTCATTTGGTTGTTAGATGTATGTATGGGTATATTGGTGGTGACAAATATAGATGATTCACTTCGCTCATGGAAGTATGTTCTTGTGTCCTTTGTTTTATTTTGGTTTGTTAAAATTATGTGGTATCATTCCCTATTTAAACTTATATTATTCCCCTTTTTATTTGGTTTATTTTATATTTAAATTATTTATTAATATTCATTTATATTTTATTTCCTTAGTTTCGTTTGGAGTTCCGAGATATCTTTTTTTCTTATACTAAATTTGTTTCTATTTTTTATTTTGGGATAATTATATTCCATTTTTTACAGATTTCAAAATTATGGATGGGTCCTTCTATATTTAGAGTTAGGATTCCACAGTTTTTTATTTATTTTTATATGGTGAAATCGTTCCAAAGTGTGTTTCCCACAGTTCCTGGACACTACCATTCATCCAATGGGGATTGGAAACACCCATTTAACCAAGAAGATAACCAGGTTTGGTGATGTGATGGGTCTTCCTACGATATTTCATTATAATATTAATCAATTACATCCATTAGTTAATTTTTTATTATCTATTCCAAGTTTATATTTGTTTCCTTGTGTTACTTATTTCATTTTTTACATGTTTTATTTAATATATATCAGCATGAGTCTCCATTATATGTTTATAAGATCATCACCTCTAAAAGCACAAATATAATGGAATATATATTTTATAATGTGTTCTAGTATAAAATTTTCATTCCACAATATGTACAGGTATGATTTAAAATAAAATCTCAAATATTTTTTCCATTTGAGGATATTTTATCAATCACTATGAGTTATTTTATAATGAATATTAATGTGATTTTTTCCATTACAGAATCTTAAAAATAAATTGAAACATAATTAATTATATATATAACTAATATTTTTATTTTTTAACCGTTTTTATGAGAATTATGGAAATATATTAGTACTATTCATGTATGTGGTTAAATCGACCCAAACATAAAGAAACTAAAATGAATGAATGTGGGTTATGAATTTATCATCCAAAATGTTTGATGTTAATATTTTTTTATTTTTTATTAACTTATAAATTATATTTAAAATAAATATAATTTTTACAATATATATTATTGTATTTCATTATTTACCATAGAAACATATACATAAAAAAATATTTCATAAATTACTTAATTTTAATTACCTAATTAAATATATGTAATCTATTTTAAAAAATTTAGAAACTACATATTATAAATTTAACTTTTAAATGAAACCACATAACACGTTATTTTTTTAGAAAAAAAATCCATTTCATTAATAGTAGATGATTATATTTTTAATTCATATCATTATTTAATTATTCCATGAATATTAATTATTTATTTTATAATATATAAATTATGTTATTATTATTATTATTATAAATCTCATTAATAATATTATTCATAATAATAAAATTAATTTAAAACATAAACATTATTACATCATTTTTTACATATGAATAACATACTAAAATTAGTTACATTACCACTAAATACACCCACAAAAACAAAAAGGTTCTGATAAGAAATGGTTATATTCTCATTTAGTGATTTAGCTAACACGAAAAATGAAGTGTTCTCTATAAATTATAGACCCGAAATCTAGTAAATGGGTGGACCGAGCTGGTGGACCACATTGCCCGAAGCACGCCTCCCCATACACCAGAGGTTACCAATTACCAATGAGGGCATAGGGTGTGTTTAGGGATAAACTATGATATCATGTCAGAGTGGAGCACAACCGATATAATAATAATAAAATTACTGGATAACTATATTCGAAGTATAATAATGAAAAAATTGAATTGGAAGTGGAAGATAAGATTAAACACACATCAAATAACAATAAACTAAAAATATAAAATGTATCATATAAAAAAGATGAAGATGTGATATATTGTCCCTAAAAAACATGAAAACTAGTAAACATTGTAATAGAAAATAAAAGATATAGAAAAGAATAGAAAAAATCCAAAAACTATCTAAGCCACCTAATAATTGGCCCAATCATCTTATATGAATATCCATACTAATCATGTGAAAGTATAGTGTCAAAAGTGGGACACTTCCCCTTATTAACACCTACATATATATAGTGATTCAGAGTATCGATGCTGGCCTAAATAGGGTGTGGGGTAAATATTAGTAGTCTACCACAAATGATGTCTATACAGTCTAGTCTGAGAATGTAAATTGATAGTATGAAATTATATCTAAATGAAAATCCATGGAAAAAAAGTGACTCATACTTTCTTCACTCTTATATGGAAATGTCTTAAAAGATGAGATCATTTAATTAATTAATTAAAGATTATTTTATATGGGTAAGTCATGTTAGGTGAAAATGAAATTTAAAATATATCATGATAATAATAAATAGAGAACCAAGGTATAACCATGGAATCCTTGACCTCATGGGTTACCCAACTCTTACTAGTAACTCATGCAGTCTACTTGTAATGGGGTACGAGTGAAATACAAGGGGAATCACCCAAGGATTTCCACTTTAAATATTTCTATCCAAGTCAAAGGATCTAATCCACAGTAAAATTAGCTAAACATGACTTGTCCCAATGGGGTTAATGCACCACGTCATGTGTCTGAAGACGTCAAGATGGATCCAAGGAGTGTTTTTCAGGAATCCTAATATTTTGAAATATATTGACATATCTTATGGAATCATTTCCATCATTCATTAGTATACAAGGAACTTGTTCAAAGGAGGGTATATCCCGGGGAAACTAGCTTTCTGTAATTGGAATGGTGTTTTCTGAGTGCTCAAGGAATTCCCATGGGAATCTAAGATAGAATGAAGTCAGACCACTTATATAATGAATAAAATGTCTATATACATTGTGTAGATCATACATAATTATTTATTTAATTTAGGTAATTTAATACTCATGCATTTTAGTATAGTCTATTGGTTCACTCTATTATATTATGTTAATTTGAAAAGTTATATCATGGACTTGAAACCATTTATTACTTTTACCTCATATTACATGATTTGGTTCATTCCATTACGTTTCAAAAACATTAAAAAGTAAGATAAGTTCATGCAACCATTTCCCATTGGAATATAATTAACTTTTCCTTGTGATATCTACAAATATATTGGCCATTTAACATCATAAATATCATTAATTAATTGGAAGACATACCATAGAAGGTAAAATGATAAATAAACAAGTTCTAGCTGTTAGTGATTTATAATCCATTGAATTTAAGAGGGATTAACATTAGTAGGGTAAAGCCATACACATAAATATTGTATCAGAAAAAACCCTCATGGGTTACCAAGGGATAATTGAAGAAGCACCCTACTTGGAGTGGATGGTGTCGTTGTCATAACCTCCAATGAAATTATGATAAAATGTATGAAGGGATCTAGAATATGAGCGCAATGATTATAATAATGGAATACAAATTTATTTTAGAAAAACCCAATGAAAATGACATTAGCACAATGAAGACAGTTTAGAAAATGGAAAAACATGAGGGATAAGTTATAGAACATATACCTAAAACCTATAGCACTATATTTGTCTAGTATGTACCTTTTAGATTCGATTGGAATGGAAAAAATGGAATAACAACTCAACACCATAAAAACTGGGCACATGACCCTGCATCGAAATATCACAGCTGAGGGAAATAAAAAAAATGAAAAGATACTATGTACCGAATCACCTTCTAAGTGAAATCCAACATGATGATGAAATTTGAAATTAGAGATTGAATGATAAAGTGGGATCAAAGTCTATGAACATGAGTTTGGGAGCTCTATTGAGTGAGAAGGGGCACACCTGTCTGTTGGAAAGAGAAAACTAAGATTGATAAGTTAATTGGTTTGGAAGGGGAAAATTTAATTTTACCCAAAAGTTATACGATTTCATAGTTTGATCTCATGGTTTTGCGAACCATGCGCCAACCCTGCACCTACCACTGACTATAGAGGGAACCACATGGTTTGGATAAAAAGTATGTGAAACCATGTGCTAATCGTTCTATATAACTCTACTAAAAATTAAAAACCACCCTCACTAGAATGAAAACCTAGGTGAACAATTAGAAATCGATGTGGACCTTTTTTCCCTCTGAATCACACCACATATATAGGGGAAACCATGCAGAATGGTTTTCATGTATTCTACTAAACATGTGGCCCATTGGTGTCTTCCACTAGTGAGGGTTCTGAGCTATGAACAAGGCCCATACATCCCCTGAAACTTATGTAACCACATTAGGAATCCATATTAGGTCCAAAATAAAGACATAGACAAAAAATTAAAGGATATATATATCATTTAAAAAATAGGTTATTATATACTTCCACATTGAAAGGAACTCATCCATGATTTCATCTTCCATGGGTGGAAAATTTATTCCTGATAAACACTTTAATTATTAAGCCTGTACATCAGCCTCTAACTCCCAAGTATTTCCCACAACATGATTGTGCTTCCTTAACACCCACTCTAAAGGGAAAGGCTGGCCTCAAAGAGCCTTCATGCTCCAATCAAGGATGTGTATTAGATACTCATCAAAATAAGCCTCAAAATATAATTTAACCTCTTTATGATCAAATGTTTGATATAGGTCAGCATGATAACATCAATGATGTGATATATGTAATATTTAATGAATGGAATGATACCAATGAGTAAATAGAAACAAATAAGATACTAACTAGACTCTATCTAGATTCTCAAATGGGCATACACAATGAGGTGACAACTTCCCTTAACATTGTACCTGTCTATGCACATGTCTGGGTGATACCCATGAGAAAAAATAATCACTGAACTCAAACCCCAAAGGTCATATATGGATATTAACATAATATTTTTGTCTATATTGTGAAGTAGGCATATGATTTCTAATCATCTGAACATATTCTAAAGTCTCCTCAGGGTGGTGAGGACCTAGTAGTTCTACCTCTCTGACCTCTATCCATCACAAGGGTGAATGAAATGACCTATGAATCAAGTCGTTATATTTATCCATCTGAATCATATCCTTAAAGATATTTTTATTGGATAACTCTAATAGAGGGATATTGTTCTCCCATGAACTGTTGAAATCAAGTATGGATTCCCAAAGAATGTCCTCTAACACTCATATTAACTATTCTTATGGGCCATCGGTTTGAGGGTGAAAATTATTTCTCAAAAGAACCTAAGACCCATATATCTCTCTAATCCCTATAAAAAAATGATTTAAGACAAGTATGTCAAATTTAAATTATAGTATGAGGGACCCTATTTAACTATATGATCTCACATATATAAAACTATTCTAAAATAATAAACTCTGAATGTTTCCTAGATTGGAAGGAAGTAAAAAAACAATCATGACCCGTCCCCATGTGACCTGTGACGGGACTCCCCACGCCCACCTTCAATTGGAGAGAGACTAGTGACTAGAATTGAGTATGCATATCTCTTACATGGGAGGAAATTCATATGTACCTGTATAGAAGAACACATCTTCATGCCCACAAAAAGCTAAAAATTAAAAACCAATAAATAACTAATGAATGTATACCAATATATCTTATAACTAGAGTACATGAAAAAGTATAGTAATGTAAACAGGGTAAAATACAATCCCACCACAAAGAGTCTGTAACCAAAAAGTCCTACTATTATATAAAGGTACTGGGACTATTTTCTAAAAGCTGTAGGAACACACGTCGGCCTATCTGGTCTCACAGAGCACTGTCTGGTCTTTGTCCATTGGGGACTCCTTCAAAATGTGGATCACATGCACAATACATGACATGTGCGGGAAAACCCCATGCATGGGGGAGTATAAAAATACTCATTATGAAACCATAAAACCACATAGAAACACAAAGAAGTAATGTACCTTCATCTATATAAGTATATGTCTGCAATACATATAAAAGGAATATCCCGATATACTCAATCCAAGACACACAACCCAGAGGTAAACCACAAAAACTACATAACAAACTTAGTATTTCACTCAAATATTTCATTAATCAATCACTTGAGAGAATTCACTCCCAGTTTTTATAACACTAATGAAGTCCTCCCGATATGTGCTTATTGTTGGGTCCCTCCATGAGAATGATATTCCAATAGTGCGATAATAAATAAAATACAAAAATGAGGATCATTTCCTGTGAATGTGGTGAGAACAAAATCTCAATCTAGATTGACATGCTAATTAGAGGATCGATGCCTACGTAGTGTTGGTCACATCGATACCCAGAACACCACCTTGGGCATGGAGATGAATAGGGGAGATCACTTTGTGATTCCTGTGGGGGATTCCAAAAAATTTATCTAGAAATTCTATTGAAGGGATCATAGTCCTAGGTATAGGAAACGATTCACACCAACCTTTAGGGAATAAAATAAAAGGGAATGAACCCTAAAAAACCATTTCCAGGATATAAATGAAAAGAGATCCAAGCCATTTAAAAAGGGGTACATGGCATGTAATATGGTAACACACCATGTCCCTTGACATTTGGTGTTTCCTATGTACAACAATCCATGTCATTTAAACTCTTAGATGTAGAAAATGGGTACGTGGGGTATAGATGGATTACACACAGTGTCCCTATATCAAGGGTCTGCCTGTGAACTTTTTCCATATTACAGTACATGCTGTCATCCCGTGTATCCATTACCAAGTAGAATTACATGGGGTAGCCCATGTACTTGGTCCAGGATATATTCGGTGGGGATGTACAAACAGTGTAGGAAAACCATGTACTCCATCCTGTGTCTCTGTACCTCCCATGGTACACGCCAAGTTTCTCCAAGGGGGGAACACTGCACGTGGTCAAGGAAAACATGCCTTGTGTATCTAGTTTTTAGAAACTCATCTTATTCCTCATACTCATGTATTCGATCTTCTATCCTCTGTTATAGTGATCAATTTTCCTTGAAACTTCAGATCCAAGTTTGTTTTTCCAACCAAACACTGAATCAATGGGATTTGGGCCTTCAATCGGATCAAAAGAAGTTATCATATCCATTATTCATTACCATTGAAGAATGAAACATTCGCACCCACCATCATTAGATACACTTATGTGGCCACCTTTTCAACTCCATTGAGTCCTTCTGATGCTGGATCTATGGTCTCGATTTGTTTCACCAATAAATGAAGGCACATCGATCGACTGTTCACAAAGGGTTTAAAAACAATAGAAAGAACGAAGAAAACATGAAAAAAATCATGTATCAAGGGAGAAAATAAAGAAAATTGATAGGGAGAAACCTTGATCAATTTTTGTCTTGATCTTGGTTCATATTTGTTAGAATGATAAACGAATCAAAATGAATTTCGATATTAAATTCTTGATCAATCACATAAAATAGCCCATCCCACACAACGATCAATCCATGGTCCAATCTATCTGTGTATTGGTCTTTATTCTTCATAAGATTAAATAACGATGTATTAAAAACCAAAATAACACATCCCACCTTAGGTAAGATTTCTCTATGATGAGTAATAGTCAATAAATCATTATTTTTGGCAAGATCCATCAAGATCGGCTTGTGCCGATCGTCTATCTGAGATTTATTCATTGTTATTCGAAATAGATCCTCTATAGGTTCCCTCTCCAACATCAATAGATAATTCTATGGTAATGAGGGTAAACCAGGGTTTGGGAAAAATGAATTATTTAATGATCCACATTACTGCATTGACAATTTGAAATAAAATAATTTTCATAAATAATTTTTTTGATTTGAATGTCTGTGATGAATTTTCTAAAATCAACCCACACCGACCACATTTAGGTCTCTCCGAGGGTAAAGTCATCCTTATGTTTTAAGTGGTTCCCTTGAATTATTTATTCGGGAACCTGTTTATATGTTATTCTACTTTTTAAGATAATCGTGGTCCCATGTGCTGTCTAATGTTTTAATATATTTCAAGAATTTTTTCTGGGCACACCAGGCCTCAGAATCACATGTCTTCTTAGCTGTTGGTCTTCAAATTAATCCATATAAAATTTAAAAATAATATATGTAAATTATTGGACATTACATTATCACATTCTTGGGGTATTAAGTCCCCAGAAAGCCAAAACAGTGGCTACTCAAATAGATATGGGTACTGATCATGAATCTGAGCCCTCGACTCCAAAGTGATTTCCTAGAGATTCTTGTGCTACCACCAGAAACTCACCAAATGAATCGATCACCAAAAAACAATCCCCTATTGCTATTCATTGATCTCTACTAGGTAATCATAAAAAGTCACTCCATGATCAATGTCTAGCTCACCTAAGTTGATGATGTGTGATGGATTGTGCATGTACCTCCTCAATGAAAACACCTAAAATATGTCATACACTCTGTCCCACTATGGAGAGAGAGGTAAGTGGTACACCACCACTCCAACTCTACATAGTATATGAAAAGGTCCAATGAACCTCAATGATATCTTCCAACCTCTTCCAAATATCTATAATCTACATTGAGGTGAAACCTAAAAGAACACATGGTCTCCTTCCTCGAACAAAAAAGGCCATCTGGGCCTATCAGTATATGAATTATGGTGGCTTTGTGTAGTGTTAATCTGCTCCTAGATGATATGCACCTTTTTTATTGTAGCACACACCAACTCAAAGCCCATAATAACCGAATCTCTTTGGTAAGTCCAACAAAGTGGTGACCTATAGGGCCGCCCATCCAAAGCCTCAAATGGTTCCATACGAATGGTGGAATGGTAGCTGTTGTTGTATTCAAACACCAATAGTAGTAGGTGATCCAACCAACTATGGAAAAATTCTTACATGAAAACTCACAACATTCCCTCTAGAACATGAATGACTAGCTCAGTTTGTCCATTAGTTTTTGGGTGAAACACAATGCCCGTGTGTAACTACATCACAAAAAACTCCTGTAATCCCTCCCACAAACTGGATGTATAGCTAGTTTCCTGATCTAAAACAATTATTGATGGAACACCATAGATTCTGACTATTTCCTGAACATAGAAGTGTCCCAATCTCTCTACAGAACTCTGATGACAGATATCTAGGAAGAGAGCCAACTAGGGGAGTAAGTCAATGATCAACCATATAGTATCATGTACCCAAGATGTTTTTGGATATTCTATCTTGGTGTCCATAGATATCCCATCCCATATCCATTCACACACATCAAGGGGTCAAGTTGAACCCATAATGTCTTGGAGATCAACCATAACTTGCTAAAAATTAAGGCATCGAGAGACTAACTCAACAACTCCTTTCTTCATCCCTTGCCACCAAAATTAATGTCAGAGGTACTGGTATATCTTTTCCACACATGGATGTACCACCACAAGGTATATATGAAAATAATTCAAAACCACATCCTGCAACATCACTGCTACCATCATGCATTCTATGAAAATAATTTCATGCTTCCCACAATTAAAAAATCAACCGAGATCATGCCCCATGGATATCTGAGCACGTAGGGTCTCATAGTTGGTATTCCAATGTTGTGCCTCCCAAACTCAAAAAAAGTGGATTGGTGAAAACCATTGTCTAGAGGTATGTTGCTCCATCTCTACCCTCAAAGGATAATCGCAATGAGGCCAACTGATCTAGCACCTCATTCAGAAACTACAAACTATATCACCCACTAAGATCATCTATCACCACATTCCCCTTCCCAGGAGTATAGAAAATCTTGAAGTCATAGTTATATAAGAACTCTATCAATTGCCTCAGTCTCATGTTGAGTTCTTTATGAGAGAATATATAATTGGGACTCTTATGGTTAGGTTAGAAGATAAACCACTATCCCATCATGTAGTGTCACCACATCTTCAAAGAGAAGACTAATGCTTTTAACTCAAGATCATGGGTCACATAGTTACTCTCATATAGTCTAAACTAGCATGAAATATAGGAAATATCCACTATTTTACGTATCAGGACTCAACCAAGCCAGAATCCTGATGTATCGCAGAACACTACATACTTGACACCCTCCTATGAAAATATCACAATCGGAGCACTTGTTAATCACTGCCTTAACTATTAAAAATCATGCCGACACTTTTTTGTCAAAACAAAAGGCTACCTATTTCGTGTCTATGCTATCATAAGTGTTTATATCTTAGAGATAATAGCTACAAATCTGTGATAATATCCTAACATCCTAAGGAATCTCCACACCTACATCACGCTCATAGGTGTCTCCCATGATATCATTGCCTCAACTGTGGCTGGGTCCACTACCTGTCCATCTACTGAGATGAAATTTCCCCCAATGCGGATCACATAAATCTAGATCTGTAACTTCAAGAGCATTCCATAAATCTAGTTCTCTCAAATTGCAACTACAAATATCCTTAAGTGTCTAATTTTCTACTCCTATAATGCTATGTACACAAGGACATCGTCAATGATTACCACAACGAACCGATATACGTAAGGTTGAAAGATTTGATTTATGACTCCCATGAATAATAGTATTGAATTTACCATGAAAATTAGAATAACCAAGTACTCATAAGGACCATAATGACATCTGAAGTCCATATTTGATATATCCACATCTCGTACTCACAGCTAGTGATAGCTTGATCGGAGGTCAAACTCCAAGAACTATCAGGCCCCTCTCAACTGGTCAAAGAGTTATTTGATTTTAATTTCAGTATACTTGTTCTTAATGGTAACATAGTTCAATAATTTGTAGTCCACACACAACCTGACGTTCTCAACTTCCTTTTTGGCAAATAAAACAAGGGCTTCCCAGGGTGAAACACCAGGTCTCATGAAGCCATTCCTCTATAATTCCTCCAACTATACAATCAACACGTAAAGCTCTACAAAAGTCATTAAATATGCTGGTATAGATATTGGTGTCTTCCCATGGTTTAAATCAATATAAAATTATATCTCTTGGTGGGAAGGTAAACCTGGAACATCTTAAAAAAATAATTCCTTGTACTCCACCACTGCTGCAGGATAATGGAAACTCATAACGTCCACTACGCCAAGGGTTAGGAAAGTCAATTGAGGATTAATCAACGTCACACTTATATAAATGAGTCCATCATTTTCTTCCTAAATTTTCTTTTCCCTATTAAATAAATAAATTATTTCATCACTACAGACACACCACACCCTTTAGCTAAAAGAATAAATCTAGGCAGCGAAAATTGTTAACCAATCCGTACAATGAATGACGTTGTAATGACGCTACACTACTACAAAGAGGTTCTAATTGAAACTCTCACCTCAAAGGGCCATGTAACACTATTGGAATATGTCTGTGATAATTGAGACTCCTCTAGTAGGTGTCTCTAAGTGTAATATTTGAGTCAATGGTTCAACCAAAATCTCTAGGTCTCATGAAGCATATGTGGCGAGAAATTAATGACTAGTACTTGTGTTTATCAATAAGAAAGATAATATAGAAAAGACACAGATCATACCTTGAATCATCCTTGGAGCCCCTGAGTCATATGCCTTGACCGCATGAAGTTGCCCTCTCCCCGATCCGATAGATCCCTCATCATGGCGTGGAACTCCATGGGGTGCTGGTGGTAACAAGTAAAAACATAGACCACATCCTACTTCTCTTCCAACACTTCTTCCACATCCTCTACACTACGGATGTTCATAATCCTTTCAGTGTCTCTACCTTGGTGGTATATGTACAGTCTTCCTATCAGAAGTATGGAGGGTTGGACAATTGGGTACAAGATGTCCCCTGCCATCACATGAATAGAACTGCCTCTCTCTATGCTGACTGGACCTACCCGATGAGCCTTGAACTAAAATTAATATATCACAAGTCCTCCACCTAAAATGTATCCCATGTTGATATCCCTGAGACTGACATCAGCTTCCCGCGGCTGAGGTCTCTTCTTCTTCTTTCACACTCTTGACCATCACTCTCTACACCTTCTCATCTAAGAAGATTTCAACTATCAAATCATGCTCAAGAACCCAAAAATATATAGAAATTCACAAAGGGACAATGTTAGATCATGTGTTAATTCATAAACCTACCACTATGGTTTGATTCCTAGATTACTGATCTCGAACCATATCCATCGAGTACTCAGAAAGGATGGTAAACCATGAAGAATAATCATCCCCTGGCATGTAGCCCTATTGAAGCTAATGAGGCTCACGGATATGCCCAACCCTCAACATAACTGGTGAGAACTCATCTATGAATGTGTGCTCTAACTTTTTCCATAAAATATTTTCCTCATCATAAGTATGGATAGTCAAAATCCATCGTCATCCTGATGAGCCATGTAGAAGACTCTTTGATAGCACCACCATCTGATCTGATTGTGTCTTTACTAGATAGAAAACTCTGGTCACCACCTAAATAATGTCTTTAGTTTCCTATTGGTTGGGATTGCCTCAGATATTGAGGGGTCACTATCATTGAAACTCATGAAGTGAGCTCAACCTATGCTTCTCATCTACTGGTACTGTGGGTACAATGTGCTGCTCTCCAAGTGGCGGTATGGCTGGTGCAACACCCAGGGGTAACATCAGTGGAACTAGTCCTTGTATAAAATCTTATTTACTAAGGGGGTCATCCTCATGTTCAATCTAATAAATCCTAGATGGTATCCATAGAAAAGGTATCTTGAAGGAAAAGAAGATATACCTCGGTCAATTAGTATATCTAGAGAGTTAACTCTACAAGGACATGGAAACCACAAACCATTACTATATATGATTCATGTACCATTATTTTCCATATAACTAGTTTTTACATCTACTTAGTTCATAAATAGGTTATTATATTCCTAGTTTGTTGCTACGGTTACCACCACACAAACATTAGAGTCTATGGAATGAAATATGAACTCGAAACACTTAACATTGTTTCCCCAAACCACTCTCATATACTCTAGATCATAATGTATAACCGAACCCACTCTTATACCACACTATCAAGAACCATCTTAGTGGGGCCAATGTCATGATTCTCCAATACCACCTACAATAGGTCAGGGGTTGGTGACTAGAACCGAGTAGGAATATCAGTAACACAGGAGACATTGTTTTTGTACCTATACACATGAACACATCTCCAAGACCATGAAACTTTGAATATTAAAAACAACTAAGTAACCAAAACATGTTTAAGTTCCCATTTAGTATATTGCATCACCAAGAGGGGGATTGGTGAATCAATGATACACTTTTTATTTTCTATTTCTTTTCAATTGAAACAAACTTCACCTCTTATAAAAGAATCAATTCCTTGCTGAAATCAAATGAAACACAAAACCACATAAAAATTAATTTAAAAGGATCACTAGTCAGCAAGAATAGATACGTCCTTGGTATGGTTTTGAAATTATCCAATACCATAAAATCCACTAGAAAACTATCCTTGGATTACAACAAACATTATATACCCTTACACTGGTGTAGCATTGGAAAAAAACCCCAATAGGGCATGTTCACCCTCTTAGCATAATAATGAAATAAAGTTGATTTGTAACAACTTATTTTACCTATGAATTTTTTAAATTCAACAAAATTATTCAATTAAAATACAATTCTTCAATTTCTTACTATGAAGAATGATATAAACCACCAAGACGTAGTTATGGAACACTGATTCCGATTTTCCTAGGTCCGATTCTCCCTGTCCGATTATCTGAGTACGATTCCTCCAACACAAGTCTTTAAATCTGATTTTTGGGTACAATAAAGCCGAAATAAATCATCACCACTTCAATACCTGAGTATGATAATACTCTATACAATTACTCCTTAGTCTGGAAATCCTCAGTATGGTAAAAACAAGTACAAAAAATTGCATCCCGATTAATTTAGATTGACACCAAAATTAGCTTAATACATCTGACAAGACAAATACGATGATTTGATGAATATGTCAAATCCTGAATACAATGATCAGATGAATAAAAAATAAAAAATCTTTTCTCCCCCCCATTGAAATGCTATCAATGTAAAACAAAATTTTATCACTTTCTCTCACAGAAAACTCAACGATTCTCTCTATTCTAAAATGAACAGTACTCTATTGTTAGTCATGTTCAAAATACATTCCCCCTTTTGTAGTTAACCCTTAAAAACATTACGTGGGAATCACAAAAAACATTCATGCTCACCTAAATTCACCGAAAATGTAACATCCCGAGAAATATAAGAATGAATTTTGAATTCATCAATGTTTCTAGATTCTACTCAAAACATCTACAAAATTTACAACTTCTTCCTTAAACACCCATTTGAAATGTCAGTAAGATTAAAATTGATGAAAAATACATGGATATGGTCATCTGAGTCTAATTATCTCAATATGATTACTAAATAAAATTCTAAGAATTGTTTTGAATCAAAATCTTGTATTTTAATGTTACGCTTCCCCTATAAAAATCATTCAATAATCTCTTTTATTTACACAACTCTTCTAAAAAAATATTTCAACCCTTTTGGAATGGTTTACTACATTGTTGATCATCCTCTTCACTTATTCTCTTAACTCACATGAAATCATCATTACCTTAAAAAATATGTGCTAGAATCATGGCTTCCTTCATCAGTTTGAATTCATTTGAGGATTAGCTTAAGCATCATCTAACTTAGATTAGAACTTATCATAACATTCCATTCATTCTAGCATCATTCTTTTCTTCCCATCACAAATATGATCTTTTTTTTAATACAATTGGTCTGGATATGATCATCCTAGGTATGATCATTATGGATATGATAATTTAGGGTGCGATCATTCGACAAATGATCATTCTGAGTATGATTTCCCTGAATATGATTTTTATGATTATTATATTTTATTGGTATGATCATTCTGGATACAATATTTCTAGAAAACAATTTACACCATCTCTTACTCTGCTATCAACACCGCTTCTTCAATTAGAACTGCCTCTTCAATCAGCTCCTTCTTTTCAATTGGTAACACTTTTCAGTCGGCACCACTTTACAATTGGAACCACCTCTTAAAATATAACCTTCTTTTAAAATAACACCATGTTTTAAAACAACAAAAATTTTTATTAGCACCACTCTTCAATGACGCCATCTTACCAATCGACATCAGCACCTTATCCAATCAATATCTTCTTTAAAATGGGTACAATTATCTTGAAAAATAATCATTATCACTTTTTTCTCTCTACCTCCCAGATACATTAAATCTTGATACAATCCTTTTCTGATCTACATGGTCTCATTAAATATTCTTTTCTTGCATTAAAATTTCATCACATGTTCTCCATTCAATTCAAGATTTATATGAAATACAAATTAGCAAACCATAATTGAGTTAATCCAATTATCCATCAAAAGAACCACTTCATTCATACGGTATCAAAAGTGAATCCAATCAATTACACGGAACAATATTTACTAATACCATACTCTCATTATGATTTTCATTAAAAATGGGTACAATTCTCTTGAAAACAATAGTCCAATTATTTTGAAAATAGAGAACCAATTCTTTTGAAAACATGGATAAGATTCCTTTGAAAATAATCTTCATTATGATTTTTTCTATAAACAATGTGAGCTGATTTCCAAAAACATTCCTTGTCAAAAAAATACAACACATGAATTCAAATCACCATTATCATTATTGTGGTCCCAACAATATCCCCCTTTGGATTTTGTTGTCAACCAAGTTTAAAATATCACTGAACATTGTATCCTTAAGGAATGGATCACACTTCAACAATTATATGCCTACGTGGGCAAAATCATTATAGGAAATAAGAATCATTGAAAAAAAACATGTCATCCAAAATAAGTGATTATAAAAACATCATCATATTTCTTCCTCATCTCTTCTTAAACAACCGCAGAATACCAAAAAACTTATTTAACTCCAACAAAAAAGTTAGAGTAGTTAACTCACAAAATAATTCAGAATTAAAAACATAACCAAAACTCTCTCTTTTATTCAATTGAATTATGAAAAAATACACTTCTCCCCGTGATAATACAATAAAAAGGTAATATGATAGAGGGGACATAAACACATACCCTATCTTTGATGAGAAAGACGTTTTACACCCATGTTCATCTTTAATTTAAAAAATGATTCCTTTGAAAGAGGTTTCATGAATATATCAGCAACATGTCCAATGTCGAAGAATATTACAGCTTCAATTCATTCATCTCCACATTCTCTATGCTGAAATGATATTTTTTGTCAATATGTTTTGAAAAAGAGTGTTGAAATGGATTTCTAGTGATACTGATTGTTCTTTGATTATCACAACCCCAAAAAAAGAGTGGAATCACTTCAACAACTAAATCGTCCAATTACGTTTTCATCCACCTAAGTTGTGTAGATGCCTTAGTGGTAGAAACATACTCAGCTTTAACCGTAATGAGAGTTAGTGAATTTTGTTTCTTTGAATACCAGCTAACACAATTATTTCCCATGATGAATACTCCACCTAATGTGGATCTTCTATAACTAAAATTTCATTCCCATTTTGCATCATAATACCCAAAAAATATATACTATCTAATCTTCAATACCTAATTCTATATTCTATTATTCCTTTGGTGTATGTGAGAATTATTTTTCTAGAAATAAGTTGTCATTATTTTGGATCACTCTGAAATCTTGAACATAAGGTAACATCATAAACAATGTAAGTCCTTCAGGTAGTAAAATTACATAGAATTATAATAAGTTTTAGGTACTCTTTCTGATCCACTTGTTTTCGTTATCTATATTTAATAAAGTTGGTTCCCAATGAAATAGGTTTGGGAAGTAGTTTTGAGTTTTCCATGCCGAACCTCTTGAGAAGTTATTTAGAATATTTTCTTGGGAGAGAAAAATGTATTTTTTAATTTGAAAGATTTGTATCCCCAATAGATATTTCACTTCCCACAAAATGGACATTTCAGGCACCTTCTTCTTATCTTCAACAAATCTTTCACAACTTTTTCCATCATTCCCAACAAAGATAATATCATTAATATAAATAATTTAAATGTTGGAATACTGCTGAATTTCATTGATATAAAGATTACTATCCACTCTTCCTTTATAGAAATTCATTATCCATAATGTAGTATACAATTTTCAATATCATGCCTTCAATGATTTTTTATCTAATAAATGTTTTTATTCAAGCTTCACACACGATTTTCACTTCAAAAAATCCATGGGGTGTTTCAATATAAACCTCCTCTTCAAGATCACCATTTTGGAATGATGAATTAACATCAATTTAAAAGATATTGTATCCTCGTTGTGAATCATTAACCAAAAATATTATAATTGTTTCCAATATGCCCACAAGGGAAATGGATTCATCCAAATAAATTCCTTTAATATGTGCATACCATTTACAAGCTAATCATTTTTTTCTTATAACACCACCTTATTCATTCATCTTGTTCTGGAAAACCCATTCTCTTCCAATGATGTTTTTGGTTTCAATCATTGGAATGAGTTCCCATATATTTTTTAATTTAAAATGATCCAATTCCTTATTCATGGCTTGAACCCGTTCTGGTTTCTCAACGACTAATTTCACATCATTTTTCCCTACTTTTTAATATAGAAATGTATGAGTAATTACATTTGTTTTTCCCTTGTTTAAACCTTCATATTTGGATCACAAATTATATTCTGATTTTTTAATTTTCCCTCAGCCTAGGATGAGTTTTTTTAGAATCAAATTTTTCACATGAAATAGCTGAGTCAGATTCTTCTTTTTCGAGAAGGAATAAAACTATGAATATCGTTATCAAAAAAAAATTCTTCAACTGTCTCAACTTCCTTGTCTTCTTGAGCATGTTTTTCTTTCACAGATCTTTTAATTACATTCACATAAACTGAATCTAAATTTTTTTTTCTTTGTTGTAGTGTCTATATCCTATTCAATCAGGAAAATATCCTAGAAATATTCTCTCTTCTCCATTCTGCTCAAACATTCCACAGTTCCCACCACTCTTATTTATAATGCATGGACTCCCAAAAACACCCATGTTTTTAAAACTTGAATTTATTTCAAAAAATAATTTATATGGATTCATACATTAGTGAGGCCTATAAAAAAATGTTTTTGAAGATAAAAAATTGTACTCATGTATTACATCCAAATGTAATGAGAAATTCCGTGTTCAAGTAACATGGTTTTTCCTATTTCCACCAAACATCTGTTATTTCATTTAGAAAACTCATTTTGATAGGGAGTATATGGGGAACTATAATTATTCTGAATTCTATGATTCTCAAGATAGTATTCAAACTCTTCACTTTTATATTTACCATTATTATATATTTGTAACTTATTCAAACAATACTCACATTCATTTTCTTCATTTCTTTTGAATCTTTTAAACATTTTCAATGCATCTGATTAATGTTTCTTATACATGACACAAGTAATGAGATTAAACTAATCAATGAAAGAAATGAATTACTTATCTAAATTTATTTATTTATTTCTTATTGGACAACATATATCATAATGAATCAACTCTAGGGTTTTTTTTGATCAAATCTAAACTTTCTGATGCACAAAATTTTGTAATCTTTTCTTTCTAGAAGACAATGATACACCAATATATTCTTCTTGGAAAAATAGAAATGTCTCAAACACTTCCTCTTATGGTTAATATTCTCATGTTTCTCTAAAACATGTGTCCCAACCTTTTATGCCATAATTGATTCTCTTCTACCATATTCATGTAACAAGAGTTTTTTATTTCACCAATCATAAATTGATTCCCTTTTGTGTGTTGGCCTCTTGTAACAATATTACAATCTTCCTAACTTTTCAATATAAAACAACATTTATTGAAGATATAGGTTTTACCCTAATCAAACAATTGTGAAACACTCAACAAATTGTGGTTCATCCCATCAACATATACTTTTTTCTTGTATTCAATCTTTTCTTCTCCAATGATGGCTGATCCAACTCCTTTTATTTTCAAAGATTCATCATTTTTAAATGTCACTATTAATTATTTAAAATATTTTACATTCTTCAACAAATTCACGTCTCTTGTCATATGGGAATAACACTCACTATCATGTATCCGGAGTCGTCTCCGTTTTATGGATTTCAAATATGTTTCAACAACAAACACTTTTTATCATTTCTTGTATTTCATCACTTATGACTTGAGAGAATTGGTATGAATCATCTGTTGTGTCAAAAATCAAAAAAGGAATCCTTTTAGAAGATATAAAGGTTGTCCATAAATTACATGAATAGTTTCAAGGGGTAGGAACCAATTTTCAATCATCGCATCAATATTTTCATATTTCTTCACAACAACCTTCTAAGACTTATTTATTTGAGGAGATTGACCCCCCCCCCTAATCTCTACCTTCCATATCAAATGGGATAATAGAATTTTTTTAGCTAAACCAACACATACATGATGTGTGTCTAAATCCCCCACAGTACCAAAAGTACCCATAAAAAATGTATTTCCCCCCCAAAACTCAATTCTGATCCGAATTGTTAATACGTTTCTCAGCCAACTTCTTTTCGTTCTTTTCTATGCCATAAACATTAACATTATAAATCAGATTCTTCTATTTATTTTTAGAATTAATAGAATTATAAGTACTTGAATCTCTTCTGGAGTTGGATAAAAAAATTAGATTTATAATTTTTTGTAACTTCTGAATTATTCAGTTTCCCGCATACATAAATTTCCCATCACTCTTCTTTTCAGAAAAAATTTCATTATTTTTCTAACCTTTTGATGGAATATATTTTATCCTTACCAAGTTTCTTGTTATAAGAACATTCATCAAATTCAGTGATAATTTTTTAGAAACTTGTATTTCTCGACTCAAATTTGTGATGTTTTTGTTGGATATGTTTTAATTGTTTTAATTTTTCACTCAACTTCACCTTCAAATTCTCATTACGATTCTTTTCATATTCAAGAGACTTATTTAAATATTTTTTCTTTTTCACCATCCTCTTTTTCTCATGAGCAAAAAATTTCTTGATTTCACATAGATAACATTCCTCTTCCAACTTTTTGTTTTTATTTTCAATCATTCTAATCTTTCACAAGCATTATTTCAATTATTCTTTCAAATAAATGTCATGTTGAGTTTCATCTTCTTCCGAACTACTGAATTCAAATTATACAACATTCACTTTTTGGTTTAATGTATTCTCAATACCATACTCAATTTTTTTTTGAATTTAGCATCACTACCTTCTTCTTCTTCATATTTAGATAAGAAACTTTATCTTTTTGGATTTGAAGAATTTCTTTCCTTTCCCTATGTAATACATATTCCATTTATCACCCTATTTCATCCATGATCTTCTTTGATTTCTTAATTCTTCATCACTACACAATTTATTCATTCTACGAGGTTAGTTATCCATAAATTGATCAAATCCTCCACATTAAAAACATTTCAAGGGAATTTTCCCTTTGTACTTATCAATACCTATTTTCACATTTTTAGAAACACAAGGATAAGATATCATTGAGATTTTTATATACCTAATTTTGAGAGTTAGAATCACCATGTTCTTCATCAAAATAATATTCTTCAAATATTCTTTATTTATAGCCTTGAAAGACATCTCCCTATCAATCCTTGTTTTTCATATCATAGCTTTCTATCTTCTCATTTTATAAGTGATAATAATGATATGAAAATCATCAAGAGATAGTGTATCTGGATCTCTATCTTCTAATGAAGAAATGTTTGCATCAAATTCTTCTGTTCGGGTTCTGAAAATCTTTTCAAAAAATATACAGTCATCCATCTTTTCACCAAGGCATCTGATAGTACTCAAAATATAATTCACCCATGTAAATAAATCCCTAATAGATTCATGCTCACCCATGTTAAAGTATTCATACTTCAATCTATAGATTTCATGTTTTTCCTTCTTGACTTTTTTATTACCTTCATATATGCTTTTAAAATTGTCACATATCCCTTTGGCTATGGAAACTCATTTCACTATCAAGAATTTACCTTCAAAACGTGATGACAATATAACATTATTATCTATTCTATCATGGTCATGAATCTTCTTATCAAAAGGTGTAAGCGGGGCATTGTAATTAATGATAAGAAACCCAAATGTTACATCTTCTAAAACATCATAACTGATAGATATAAGACAAGGAATAATTCCATCCTTCAATATATAAAAATTATTTCAATCAAAGACTGGAATACCTTTACCATTTACAAAGTTCAATTTATCTATTAGAAAATAATAGTGAATTGATCTTTACCTCTAATACCACTTGTAAGTACCCATTCAGTGTATTGTATCATTGATAGGGGGAGGAGAAGAATCAATTATACACTTTTTATGTCTCTTTCCAATTGAAACAACCTTCATCACCTATAAAATATTAATTTCCCTATAGAAAATAAATCAAACACACATCCACATGAACAAAAGTATTTACATGGTTTACTCTTTAACATGAATAAATTTATCCTTGGTATGGTTTGGAAATAATCCAATACCATAAATACACTTGAAAACAATCCTTGGATTATAATGAGTAGGAAAAACCATTTCACTTGTGTATCACTTGAAAACAATCCCACTAGTGCATGTGTACCCTCATAACACAACAGGGAAATACAATTATTTTGTAACAACTCATGTTACATGTTCTTATTTTTAATTAAACAAATTTTATAAATTGAAATCCAATTCATCAATTCCTTAACTAGAAAAAAGGTAATAAACACATGGAATTAGTTGTGAAACACTGAGTCTGATTTTACTAGGTCTGATTTTCCTAGTCTGATTCTATAAGTACGATTCATCCAAAAGAATTATTCAAATCATATTTTCTGATACAATAAAATAGAAATGAATTAGAACCACTTCTATACTTGAGTTTTATAAAACTTAGTAAAATTATTCCTTAGTCCAGAAGTCCTCAATATGGTAAAACCAAGTATGAAAACCCCCATTATGATTAATTTATCCTGATAACAAAATCATCCAAAAACAGTTGACAACTAGAATATGACGATTCAATGTATATGATAAATCCTGAATACAATGATCATCTAAATATATTCTATGCAATATTGTCTCTTCCCCATTGAAATTTATTCAATACCAAACAAAATGGTATCACATTCTCTCACTAAAAACTTGAAGAATATATCCTTTCTGAAATGAACAATACTTCCTCATCAATCAAGTACAACATACATTCTTCCATTTATAGGTGACCCAAAAATATAAGGTGGGAATTCAAAAACACATTACCAATCACATAAATTCACCGAAAATTAAATTTACCCTGAAATATTCAAATGCATTTTGACATCGTCTACTCTTCTCGAATATTGTCAATACTTATACAATATTCACCTCTTCTTATTTAGAATCCCATTTTAAATAAATGTATGATTATAATTGATGAGAAATACGTCAGACTAGTCATCTGAGTCTGATTTTCTCAAGACTTTTTCATAATACAATTCTCAGAATCGATTTGAATCAAAATCTTGAATTTTAAATTTAAGATCCCCCTCAAAAAATCATTCTGTAATATATTTTCTTCAAACAACTCATCAAAATAATGTTATTAAACCCTTTTGAAATGGTTGAATACATTATTGATCATCCAATCCACTTCATCTCTTTTCTCACTGGAAAACATTACTTTATTAAAAAACTTGTTCTTGAATCATGACTTATTTCATGAGTATGAATTAATATTACGATCAACTTTTGCAACATATGACATGGATTGGAAATTATTGTTGTGTTCCATCCATCTATATTCTCTCTTTTCTTCCCAACCAGAGTATGATCATTTCCCAAAACAATTGGTCTGGATATGATCATCCTCGATACAATCATTCTAGATATGATCATTTAAGGTATGATCATTCTAGATATGATAATTATAAGTATGGTTTTCCTGTATATGATTTTTAAGAATATGATATTTTTTAGGTAAGATCATTCTGGGTACGATAATTTTGTAAAATAGTCAGAACCATTTCTTACACTTCTATCGACACCACTTCTTCAATAGGAACTACCTCTTCAATCAATGACACCTTTTCAATTGGTACCACATTTCAACGAGAATCATTTTATAATTGAAACCACTTTTAAATCAACACCACATTTTAAAATAGATATTTGTTTTAAACCTGCTCCATGTTTTAAAACAACACCATCTTTTATCGGCAAAATTCATCATCGACACCATCTTACCAATCGGTACTGCCAAATTATTCAATCCATCTCATTATTCAAATGGATATGGTTGTTTTTAAAAAAACCAGTATCACTTTTTTCTCTGTTCCACCTAGATACTAATAATATGAATACAATCCTTTTATAATCGATAACATCTCTTTCAATGTCACTTTATTTTATTAATATTGCATCACATGTTTTATTTTCAACTCATGATTTATGTGGAATACAAATCTGAAATGAATCATCACCTTTAAAACATCATGATCATTGTTACTCTAAATCTCCATCAAAACAAAAAATTAATTAATATCAAAGCTAGTGTGAATCTGATCAATTCCCTATTATGATCTGTAATAATACTATACCCTCATTATAATGGAAATTCATAGTGAGTATAGTTCTTCTGAAAAAATGAGTCTGATTATTTTGAAGACCGGGATCCAATTATTTTGAAAACATGGATTTGATTCTTTGAAAACAACCCTCATTATGATTTTTTCTATAAATATAGTGAGGTGATTTCCAAAAACATTCCTTGATTGAAAAATTAAACAATTGAATTGAAAACATCCTCATTATTAGCTTGGTCCCAACAACATGTATATATCCCTATCTCATAACTAGAGTGTGACATGAAGTAAAGTAGAGACAAGAGGGTCAAATAAAATCCCACCCTAACGAGTCTGTAACCACAAGTCCAACATGTATGTAAAGGTACTGGGACTGCCATATAAAATCTATAGGAACACACCTCGATATATCTAGTCTCATAATGAATTGTACAAATCTTGTCTTCCTAGGACTCTGTTAAAATTTCAATCATCTTTACAAGACATGAAATGTGAGGGAAAAGATGGGGCATGTGTGTGTGTAAAAATACACAGTAGGAAACCCTGAAACCATAAATAAATACCTCAAACGATGATATAGTATGCTCTATACATGTATTTTCACACAACACATATAACAAGAATATGCAGATATAATCAATACATGACACATATCCTAGAGTTAAGTCACAACAACTACTACCAACCTTAAGATTCCAGTTTAACTATTCCATGAAACACTCATCTATGAGAACACACTCATGAGTCTAATAGCACTAATGAAGTTCGTCTAAGAGGTGCTGCTCATTGGGTCCCACCATGAGAAAGATATACTGATAGTTTGAATATAAATATGATACATAGATGAATATCATATCCCGATCCATGAGGTGATACGAAAAACTCAATCTAGATTAAAATATTATGTAGAGAACCAGTTCCCACATTTTCTAGGCCACGTAGATACCAATAACTCTACCCAATGCAAGAAGATTAATTGAGGATCCCACTCTCGGCCTCACGGGGGGCTTCCAACAACTCTATCCAGGAAGCACTGTAGAAGGGATTTTAGTCCTAGGAGTAGGAAATGATTCATAACAACTTTCATGGAAACAAATAAAATGAAAAAAAACTAATGAAACCTTTCTAGTATAAGGAGGATAAGAGATCCATGCCATGTAGAAAAGTGTACATGACATATAGTATTGGGAAATGCCATGTACCTTGACTCTGGGTACTACCTGTTTACAATGTCTGGTGTTATTAAAACTATTTCATGTATAAGAGGGGTACATGAAAAGTATAGGGGTTACACATTGTGTCCCTATATCTGTCTCCCACCTATGGACTCTGTCCACATGATAGTACACAACTTCGGCCCTTGTATCCCTACTCGTGTACTAGTACATGGGCTATCTCATGTACCAGGTGTAGGAAAAGTCATTTGGGGGAGAAAACTCCATGTATAGAACCCTTGTACTCCACCTAGTGTTGTGTACCTCCCATGGTGCATGCCATGTTTGTTCAAGGGGGACAAATGTTGTGTAGTCAAGGTCTACACACTATCTGTATCATGTTTTTCCATAACCCACCTTCTTCCTCTTACTCGTTCTATAGAATGTCTATCTTCCACTCCATTGATCATTTCACATCAATACTCAAGATACAAGGTCATTTTCCACCCTAACACATAACTGATGGGATTCATACATTCAATTGTCTTGAGAAAAGTGACTGTAAATGTTCGTTGTTACCTCCAAAGAACAAAAAATCGGCACCCACCCTTATTTGATCCGGTACTAGAACCACTGTCACACCTCCATCGATTCATTCTGATGATGGATATTTGGTTTTGGGTTTTTGTTCCAAGAATCAAAGTTGAAACGGTAGATTATTCAAAAAGTGTTTCAAATAATGAGGATGAACAAAACAAACAATTCTAGGGGTAAAAGAACAAACCAATCGAGAGGGATGAACCTCAATTTATTTTTGTGTCAATCATTGTTCATCGATGTTAGAATGATAAAAGAATAGAAATTATATTTCATATTAAACTCCCAATAAATCCCACAAAACTTCCAATCCCACATAATTATAGATCCATGGGCCAATCCATTTGTGGATTGGTATGCG
This sequence comes from Viscum album, assembly GCA_963277665.1. Lineage (NCBI taxonomy): Eukaryota > Viridiplantae > Streptophyta > Magnoliopsida > Santalales > Viscaceae > Viscum > Viscum album. Next base: position 406,576,856 of record OY728147.1, on the reverse strand, counting down.
TTAATTGTACGAATAAATAACGGGGTATAGAAAACTAAAATAACACATCCTACCTCATATGTGACTGACCACTGGGGAACAATCCCAAGATGTTTAATTATCAAATGAGGCCATCCATTCCACAGTTCATGTTATACAATGTTGGAAAATGTATTTTTATGGTTCCTCCTATAGACCAATTGGGCGAAGGATCAATGACACCTAAATCAATATAGTGGGCCCTAGGATTGTCTTAATCACCCTCTTATATGTCATATTACCATACTAGTTCCAACTATTGAATGGTTTCACCAATAATGAAGCTATGTAGTATGATATTATCATCATTCATCAGTACTAAATTTAAATTGAATATTCTCATTTAATTGTGAAGGGAGACACTAAGCTAGTCATCGATCAGATCAATGGTGACTATCTCATCATGAAATATGATGTTTTCTGCCATATTGTGCTGACCCATGAGTTGATATCCCAGTTCCCTTAAAAACAAATGGTAACTCACATTCCCCACTCATAGAATGATCGAGCTAATGAACTATGAATCCAGGTCATATATCTTGTATAAACTGACCACAATGACTAAATAATTAATATGTAATACTGAAGGGTCATCAACTCGTTAAATCCTGGTTATGATGACAGATAAGTAAATAAACTGACCACATGGACATCTAAAACCTGATCATTAAATTCCAAAAAAGCTAAAGAAACAACTTATTAGATGACTCCCTTAATCGAGTATCTCTATTATGAGAATCTCACATTAGATCAGGTTGAGTTTGAGTGAATCCATTGGCATGAAGTAAAATTTATCTTCTTGGACGAACCCAACCGTGAGTAGTATCTGTAATGGAATGAATTCAATGGAATCATCCTTTATTTCATGGATGTTATAGGGACTCTTAGGGAATGAAATAGGTCAATGTTGGATCGCCTGGGACAAAAATGTGGGATTGATGAATTCTCACCAGATCTAGAGGTTATGTATCTTCTATCCAACCATGGACCATGAGTACATAAAATTCACTAAGAGGATCAATAATTATAGATCCATTATAACACATTTCATCATCCAATAATGCTTATCAAATATACAAAATTATTATTGTCCTTTTCTAGGTATGGAATTGATGTTGCAGACCCCTACCCACTAGTGACATCTGGACATACAGTTTCATCCTAACTTCCACATTCATATTTTCAAAGTTGTAATAGAACATTCCCCACAAATTTGTCCCGAACCAATCCATGATTGAATTTGTAATGTCCAAAATCATCCATAAATTTTGGGATCCCCATACAATTCTCATAAACAACAACAACAACTTTTGAGCCACTACGGCAAAAAAAAAACATGTAAAAAAGGTACAATATCCAGTCCGACCACACCTCCTACTACCATGTGAGAGTAAATGGGCAGATCAAGGTGTAAATAGAACCCTCTATTAAATCCTGAAAATTATGTTAGGAAAGAGAAAATTGAGTAGATTTGAATAGACTGTAATTACCTATAGGAGTATTCAATTATGAGTAGAAATTCCACCCAGGTAACCCAATACACTCTTGTTTATGGGATAAATGTAGTTATACATTTACAGTTTTATCTATCCTCGCTGAAGATGATAGTTTACCATTAGAAGAAACTAAATAGAAGATAATAATTTTCCTTGAATAAGATTGAATCACATGAATATCATAGGATCTAGATACCGCATAATCGGTAAATTCAGCAGAACTGGGTGGGGGGGTGGCATGATCATTCAATGAAAAGGCCCACTTACACTATTTCCTTTAACATGGCATGGTAACAGCTCATAGAATGAAAAAGATACCTGTAATGAATTTTTTGAAAATGGAAATCAAATAGTAAGGAAATTACCTCACTCATATGGTCTACGCCAATGATGAAAACATATTGATCACTATGGAAGTGAAGTGACTTACTCCTACCAACAATTCTAGTTTCCTCAATTTCCACTTCATGTGAACCCCATATTATGAGATGTACAACCTTAAAATACAATTCCTAATTTCTTAATTTCATTTTTAAAAACATAATGAAAATTTCCTTAATACATGACCTTATACAGTATCTCTAATATGTGTGATAACAATGAGATGAATTTTATGAAAAATATGAGAGGATCCATAGTTTGATCATGTATGTCTTTAAACTAAAAAGACTAACATCATGGTCATAAAACATTAAACTATATGAAAATTTCCTCATCTCAAGATGTTAAAAAATATCCCTACCTTGTGTTATAAGCATGGATTACCTCGTATGAAAAATATAGGATGAACCAGTGTTTGATATGTATGCGTTTTAACAATGAAACTTGACATCCTTGTTACACTCTGTAAAAAATGTATGACATCATCCAAGATATATGATCTTAAACTATAATAAACATTATCTAATAATCATTGGATGCCTCTTCTGAAAAAATGAGACTCCATATATTTCAAGAAAAAAATGCTTCATGTAATGATCGTGAGATGACCACCAAACAAAAAAAATGTGCTACCTCATCAGGTTTTAGCCACAATAACTTTTTTTATCCCACAAACATGTTGAGATTACCTCATGAACTGACATGAGGAAGATATAACAGGAAGTTCAAAGTGTAATCCCCACAAAAAACATAATTTCAAATGATTATAGGCTACATATACAATATGAAGCAAGTACAAGATGCCTCGTGTGATGATAAAAATATGTATCATGGTAAATATGGGTTGATGTCTCCATCTATGGAAAAATTCCATGCCTAATCCCTCAATCATATCATATTTTCTCCTCAATAACAATAAACGTCCCTTGGCGTCAGCCCACTATTGTCAAATCTATACAAACTTAAACTATATCAACCAAAAAACCCCACTATATGATGTCAAAATACCCATTCAATGTCATTTTTACATGAAATTAAATAGTATGGATGAAATATATATTACATGATGTGAAACTGCATGATGAATTGAGCCCCCACTTGAGTGGTAACCCTCATTTCTGGTTCAAGTCATCTACCACGCCATGATATAGAGCTACATGTGTCTTGATTTCTAGTTCCATAGAAAACAGAGAAACAAATACATCTCTTATCTAAAATCCAAATGCTCTAACAAAAAATTTTAGGGTCTTTCCCCTTACAAAAATGCTCAATCATCACCTTCTAATATTCTCATAAAATTCATTCTAGCACTTGTAAGAATTACTCCCAATTTGTGTAACTTCCCCTGATTATCCCAAAATTTCCTCTCCCAAATTTCATGCCTTCCTCAATTTAGATCCTCATAACATTCTCGATATGAACTTCCCCTAATGGCAATGGTGTCTTTCCCAACTAGATCACTGACCATCCTGGGTAAATCCCTCAACAGATATATAGTGTATGCTAATCTTTCATATGTTTAGAATGTGGAAAATAGTTGATCTTGCATTTATTTCCTCATCATTGACTAGTGTAGTTGTTAGAATTGTGTTTGGAATAGAGAAATAGTCTATATCTACCCATCGATCAACCCTTATCACGGTCTAGGTTTCCAAAGTCATGATACACCTCCCTTTTTTGGTGGAGTTTTAACACCCTTGATGTTATTCCCCCATGTGGCTATTCATCATAACCAAGGAAGTTAGTGTTATGGGAACAATAACTAGTTGGAATATTATTCTATCATTTGGGCCCCCCCTTAAGAATTGTCGAATCCATCTACACTCCTTGTTTTTAACATTGAGCCTAGATCATGTGGGTTTAGGAGTCATGGTGGAATTTTCCCCAAGCATGGTTAAGGTGTCTAGGAAATCCCAAAATGGAATTCTTCCCCCTCCATGGTCTGAACTCTACATCCTTAAACATGGTTCCTTGGTCTAATTATCATGACTTTATACTGTTAGAAAAATTTTATAGGTAAATTTCATGTGGAACGGAGACTCAGGGGACCAATTTTTACTTCTGGTCACTAGTCTTTTAAGCCATATAAAATTATTTGATACACACTACCCTTTACTCCAAGATCCATGAACTTAAACAATTTCAAAACCCATAGTTTGGGATCCATGACTCTAAACATGTAGAAAATCTTTTTTTATTACCTACATGACATTAAACAATGTATCTAGTGTCTATCTATATAACACATTAAACTAAAGAGTTTATATCTCATTCTCACCTAATAAGATAACCCCCACATCCAGTGTTGGTCTCCTACCATGTCATCTTCCTTATGTATGTACGGATTAATGACCTATTAAGTTGGATACATAATGATTCCAAGACCAACTATATTTGTCCAATCAAAAAATATCCATAGCAGGTGGGCCCATGTTCAATAGAATTTGACCCCAACTACATATTTATGATATGTTTTACAGTGATTGTCTAACAAAACCATCTCACTAGATTCAATATGGTATTCATGTCTTGAACATACACTCTATGGGAATTTTATTGGAGGAGATTCATTTAGAACTGGGCCTCCATGTCACTATCTGTATGTCATTTTCAACAATTTTATTTCATAAAATCACCCCCAGAACAAAAAAACACTTGGTTCAATGCCTTATGTCCTTAAACTATTTACAAGCCCAGAATCCATGATATTTGACTCTAAACTATAAAAAACCCATTTTTTCAAAGCTATGGATGTTAAAATATGGTAAAACATGTTTAAATAATCATGAACTTAAACTATATGAAACCCCCAAGACAATATTTTGAGAATATGGACTCATTTTCACTAATTCGGGTCAATTCAAAAACATTATGTTGCCACATTAATAAAACTAGAGTACCATAGTTTTTTCCAAGATCTACATAACTGAACAAGTAAAATATTTAGTCCATGATAAAAAATAATAACTATATCTAAATTAGCATTGGGGACTCCAATTTAACTCGTAGGTTCATCACACACAATTTTTTTGCAAACTAATGCTCCATTTTCTTCTCAACCATGCCTAATTGGATGTTCCCCAATTCTAGTGTTGGTCTCCAACCATTCCGTAATCTATAACTACATGTGTCTTGATTCCATATTTAGTGGGGCCCATGGTGATATATAGATCTCCTATAATTTACCTAGATACGAATTCTTTTTCAACCCATTCCTAGAATTGACATAATTTGTTCCATAGTGATCCTCAAAATCTCCAAACATGACTAATATGGTGTGATTAATAAGAGGGGTCTAAACATTATGACCCTAAACTAGGAGATCTGGGTCAATAATCATGACATTTAAACTATTTGTGATTATTTGAACATATTCTATGGATTTTGTGCCTATTTAGTCTAACTGGAATGAACCTTACCAACCCTATCTAAGAAGCCTATATGTCTCTTAGCTAGAAAAATAATTTGAGAAATATAGAAAAAATATGTAATTTTATCCATGAGGTCACCCTTTCACCCTAATGAAAAATTAGGGCATGAATGAAATTGGTAAAAATCTAATTGGACTTATCCTGTAACTGAGAAAAAATATTGGTTCTGCTCAGTGGATCCACTGGTTCAACAAAAAGTTAGATCTAAACCTTCACTCCCCTTACTTCATGAGGTCCACTAGGAGGTTCCACTCTTGGTGTTCCCATTTTATGCATCCCACTACCTCAAAGGGGTGGGGTTTCATTAACATCAATTCATACATCCTGAAAACAATACACTAACCTACTTTGTAAATGTCTTGATCATATAATGATAAACAATGTGTCAATATGGTCAATGATATGTGACCCTAAATAACACATTCAATTTCCCCAATAAATATGTTTAAATTCCCACCATCTTTCTGCATTGCACAATGTCAAACTACCGAATATGTTTGGTCCTCCCAAGTGGGGACCTTTTCCCATTTCAATTTTGGTCAGCTTTTACACCACATGAGTTACATGATTATCACTTGGAAATTATTAAAACAACACCTTTGAAGGCGAGTATGGAAATTTCATTGATCGATATGCCAACTCAAACTTCACATAACCAAGGTGGCATAATACCAAGATAGTTGATCTCTATTAAAATATTATACCATTGTTAACCCCTAAACTTATCATCATATGTGAAATGGATCCCCATCATATTCCACATCCAAATGGACCCCATAATGGTGATAGTTTTACGCCAAAATGGCACACTTCTTTTTCTGGAGACATGCCTTGAATGGCTTTCGATTAGAATTAGATATGCGTTTTTAATATGGATAAAGGTTGAACCTCATTTATGTTTGAAAACATTTGGTAGAATAATAGTTGATTTTTATTCAAATGTGTTCAAAAAATTACCCTTATTGGCATTTCACTCCACCTCATGTTCAGTGTTTTAGACATCTCGATTCACATCCTCTATATTCTCATATTTTCATGAAGATACCAATTCCACCAACATTACCGGTTCATAAATCAATGCTTCTTGGGAATGATAGTTAGCTATATATCATCCCTCTCCCCAACCATGATTTTCCAAATTAGGGAAATCCTAGTGGATGATGAGCCGATCTAACCCCAGCTACCTGATATCTATTTGGAAGTCTCATGTAATTGAAAAATCTTCAATTTTGTCTTTCTTATCACAAAAATCATGACTCACGTTTTTTAGAGGTATAAAATTTGTTATTTTTTAAATACAATTGAGACAGAATAATGAAAATTTGTTTATAGGGAATTCAAAGTGAATGAATTTTTATTTCCATGAGCATGTAGTGTCATCCAAAGGATGGGGAATTTATTTTATTACAAAATAATTGAAGAAGTAATACGAATAGAGAATCTAACCTATGGATTGAGAATAATAATTATGTTCCCCATATTGGATATATCTATCAGGAACCCTCCAAGATATGTTTTCCCCTAGAAAGCCTCACTTATCCTTACATAGCTTCAGGAAAACCACATCGACTCAGATATACACATGAGATTGTTGAAATCTACATCTACAAGCTAAGGATTGATCCTCCGCTGACTTAGCCTAGACTACCACCAACTACACCCTCAGTTGATTGATGATCACTCCTTTTGAATTTGTGATGGACTCATGTTGTTTCACTTCCCCATCTAACCAAGGTAGCTATTATTCCACTACCAAGAGTGATTTGGTACCCATATAATTGTCCTTCTACCGTGAGGTGTGCATCTCTTATGATTCTTCATGCACTTTTGTAGAGAGGTAGTCACAGTACAATGTAGTGAGACCACAAGAATCCACAATACCAATACCTAGGTTTAGTATCCAATTGAAGAGGGGCCCCATTCAACTCACTAGGCCCACATGTAAGGTGAGGGTGATGATGTTTTTCACACTTCTATATTCCCTATACTAGAAAATGTCATTTTATTTAGTGATGTGGTACTAGGAGAATTCTAGGTACTCATGTGGCATATGATCATAGTCTGGAAAAGCTGTAAGGACTACAGCAGCAGGTCCCTCATCAAGGATTATCTCAAATGATATCAGCTCTTGGTCGAGTGGAGGACCACATTAATGTTATTATATATTAGAGGAATCATCTCCTTCAAGTTCATTTTATGCCTCCATTGTATCCACATCTACATCTTTAGTGGATTTTTCTCATGGGATTAGGGTTAGATCACCCTGAATGGATGAATCTCAAAGGGATAGCCTGAATACTTGATCAAGAATCTTAAACCACTCATCCATGCCTAATTTCTGATTATGAACTGCCTCAAAAAATCATTTAAACAATCTAGAGATAGTTAGTTCAACCTTTCTTAACAAATAAGATAAATATAACGTGTGAAAATAAACATAAAAGATGAAATGTATTAGGAAACTACCACATATTAACATCAAATAGGAAGTCCACCACTGGAGACCCCACTTTAAATGTAAAAACAATGAATAAGTTCATCAGATTTCAGACTATTTTGTGAGTAGAATATGTAAAAGTTAGAAAAGGGGTTTAGAATAGCAAGGGTGGAAAATAATCAGAGTCCTTAAAAGAATAGGGATAGATCCGATTTAGAGTATTACCTAGAAGAGGCATAGAAATATCAATGATGAACCACCTTTATAGGCTAGCCCAACTAACGGAGTGTCCACTACCATGATGCTTGGTCAACACCCAAATAGATGATCGAGAGTGTAAGAGGATCTGAAACCTCCCAGTAAAATCTATAGGGGATGCCTCTTTCTTTAGTTCATTAATAGAAAACATAGAGGTACTCTCCCCAGTTCCCACTCAGGTGACCTCATCACCATCAACATAGGCTCCCTGGACCTCATTTTTTTTATTCTTATTGGAAACAATACACCAAATTCACAGTTCATCAGTCGTTTATGAAACCGCCACAAAATATTATGGTAATATGGTGGCGGTTTTTTAAAAACCACTGATAATTTTTTGAATTTAAGAAAGAAAAGTTTTTTATCACTTAACCCCCTGATTGTATACAATAATCACCACTCTCCCCAGACCACCCATAACTCGAGCCCTATCCACTATGAAATTCTCCCCATTTTTGGTGCTTTGGTGGCCTACCCCCACACCCTCACCAGAGCTCTTATTTCCCATGATCCCCTTGGAGCCATCCCCAACTCTTGTCAGTGCTTTACTTTCCCATGATCCCCCCAAACTCTCTCCCTTTCTAGATCTTGAGCCCCATTGGACCTCACCATAATTTGCGTATATAGTTTTCTATGATCCCCCATCTCTCTCTCCTCCTGTAAGACTTCTATTGTATATTGTATATTTTTCTATTTTTTCCAATATATATTTTGACTATTACTATAAGGTGAAGTGCTAGTTGGATTTTCTTACGGTATACTATGTGGTATTGGTGATTTTTGAATATTTATTTCTTTTTGGTTAGTTTGGATCATACAAAGGGTTTCTTGTATTATAGTTTTATGCGTTTTTCATTTATAAAATTTGGTTGTTTTGTTATCAATGGGGATTTTGGTAGCATATTAAATTTTATTATTATTATTTAGATCTAGTGATCAATAAGAGATTGTCGATTGTAAATTATGAAATATGACTATGAATTCATTGAAGTTAAATCCTTCGATTTCGGGTGTCACATCTTGGTGTAGATGTTTTGAAGCTACTAATACTGGTTTTGATATTATGATTGGGGGTTTGGAATACGATTTTAGTTGTATAATGGATTTTTTATATAAAAATTTATAATGTTTTTTTTAATTTTTGGGGGACTATTTTCTATATGGAGCAGCTTCTTGATTTTTTGACCATTCCACTTTAGAATTTTTTTCATTATTGATCTTATTAGCCCATGTGATCCTAAATACATTTGTGTCATTGTGTGTTTGATTTTAATACAATTTCCTTAAAACAAGGGTTCAGATTTCTAAACCAATTTACTAGGACATTTATTATAAATATAGGTAACTTATTTGAAATTTAAAAAAGACCACTCACTATTTAAACAAAATTAATAAACATCACATAAAATAATTATTAATATTAATAAAAAAACCTCATGATATTAATTAAATAAAATAGAATATTTAAAACTCCCATTAAATAATTATTTACATTTATAACCATCCTATAAAATTTATATTAATCAAAAAAAATCTTGAAAAAACCTCATAATAATGGTATTAAAAAAAATAACAATTACTAATATTAACAAACAATTATGACATTGAATCTAATAGAAGCATCATTATATTTGAAAAAAAATTCATAACCATGATGATTATTAGTTATAAATTCTGTAAATAAATAAAATAAACAACGTCAATTATTACATAAGAAAGTTTCATTCACCATGCCTTGTATGTTCACAATTATATTAAAATATGGTTTAGTGAATTTTTATTGAAAACCCATAATTTATTAAATGAATTATTATAGTTTCTAAGATAATGAACTCATGGGTGTAAATTATGTTTTTTATTTAGACATGTATTTCTTTAATTAATGGTGATAATATTTTATTCCACACTTTATATGTTCCACTTTTTATCATACATATAATTTTTGAATCATTCTATTTGAGATAATAATATATTGATATGAATATTCTTATTTCTATAAATGGATGTACATTTGTGACAATATAGTATTATAAATATTTTTTGACATTTTTAATTTTGGAAGTAGAAAAATTTATGAGCATCCTTGGGTATATAAGTGGGAGTTCTAATACCAAATGGTTTGATTTCATTCTACATGTACCTGTAATTATGTTTTCACTCTAGATATTATAACTCAACCACAATGTGGCCAAAGAAGTGTGAATAATTATGTGATAATAGGATTTTATAATTCCATATTGACATGGTAATATGTGAGTAATGTAGGAGATTGTCTAATTAATAATGTAATAGTAACCAACTTATATTTAATGGTTATATTTTATATTCTTTGATGGATTTGATTCACCTTGTTAAAATTAACTTTATTTTGAAATTGATTAATAAATGTATTTTTTATTTTATTTAATATCTATTAAAAATATAAATGTATTTTTTTCAAAATAGTATATATTTTTACCATATAACTAAATAATTGGTGCTTGAAACTAGATAAATTTCTTTAAAGATGGGTTTCATGCCTTCAGAATGGATTTTACAGAAATATTTATAATTATAAATTGGTTATCATTGTTTAGTTGGATAAATTATTTTCATAAAAAATATTAAATTTTTATTTCTTAAGGATTTTATGATTTTGATCTTGCTTCAATTTTTCATAATACCATCCATGGTTGATTTTCTTTTTTATATTAAATTATTTAGTAATTATATGAATCTTCTTATAGCTACTTGGGTGGTGTTTTTTTCACTTCCATTTACCTCTTTTATTACTTTTTAATAACTATTTGTTTTTTATAAAGTTTTAGTACATTGTGATATATATTGATAAAAACTAGATCACATTTTTGAGTAACATATAAAAAAGCTTTGGAGGTGTTTTTTTATTTTTGAATTTTCAATCGATCTGTTGATGGGACATTAAGATGTAAATGTCCTAAATGTAAAATTAGAAGATGTTTGAAGAGACATGATTTTTATGAACACTTAATATTGAATCAATTACCAGTTCAATATTTATGTTCAATTTGGGATGGAGAATAGAATGCTACTGAATGTTTGAGAACTAATTTAAATCATAATAATGATCTCCAAACTTCTTTGACATTGGACAATGAAATGAAAAATAATATTAAAAACAATTTAGGATTTTCATGATAAATAAATCAACATCAAAACATATCAGAACAACCATTTGAGGGTTCTAAAAAAACTAACTTAAAATATCTATTTTGAGACTATAGTATAGACATATCAATATTTTGACATATCATAAGATCCACCTCTTTATTCTATGGAGTCCAATGTATGAGAGAACTTCAATGAGAAGAAAAATGCATTTCATGTTTTAGTTGATGATGGAAATAAATGTCTATATAGTGTGTGAATTAAAAATTAAAATATTTATTTTTTATGAATATTTATCATATCAATTATCTATGTTGGGTTACAAATTATGTAATGTCTATGATGTCAGAATTGTTTCATGATTATTTTATTGAAGCAAAGATATATGATAATTTTTATGATATGAAAAAAATGTTAATAATCTTGGTCTGAACTAGAAAAATATACATGATTTTTCCATTAATTGTATGTTTTATTTGGGAGAGGATTAAATCATATTAGATTGGAAAAAAAATTTATTCTTCTAGATGGATGTTAAGGGGTGATGTTAAAAGTTTGAACCAACATACAAATATAAATAAGATAAAAAAGAACACACCTATAAAGGATTTTTTTACTTATCTTTGATGCCTCTATATCACCCTAGGGCCTTACCATATTTTTCTTTTATAATAGATTTAATTTTATTGATAGCTTTTCAATACAAACAACACCAGATTTAAAGAAAACACTATTTAGTCACATTTTTTAAAATAAATTTAATTCAAAAACTTTTAGAGAGTTTATATTGTAAAATTATATATTAGATATCTAAAAAGATATTTTTACACTCATACAATATATTTTATAGTCACAAGATAAAGAAACCTAATTTTACACATTAAATACCATATTTTTATTATGGCAATTTTACGGCATTTTAATGGAAAACTATTTTAAATCTATATTTTGGAAATTTTATAAATATTATATGTCAAAATAAACTTAATATTTTAAATATTAAAATAAAAAATTCATTTTGTTTAATTTGTTTTAATTTTCAGGGATGTTTCATTTTTTTATGAAGAGTAAAAAAAATAAGAAATTTCAATCCAAAACTGCTATTTCATATAAACTATTTATAAAGAGAAAAAATAATTTTAATTCATTTTAATGTTTATTTTGAAGATTTTTTAATTAATCCAATTTAGGTAATTGGAATCAATTTCACTTTTAAATTGATTATAAAAACATAGAAATATTTTGAACGAATTTACTTTAAAAAAGCCTCCATTGTCATCCCTTCAGTAGGATTAATTTTTACTAAATTTATACCACTTATGAGGTTAGAATTTTTCAAAATGGGTTCCATTTTTGGAATTAGAATAATTTATAATTTAAAAAATAACTTCATTTTAAACCAAAAAAAATAATGAAATTAGTTAAAATCAATTACAACATTTAATGTGAAATTAAGCTTAACAAAGGACAAAACCATAAAATTAAGGGACCAAATGACATGTATAGTAGTCCAAAAGATATTTTCTAGCCATATTTACACCCTAATAGATATGTTCTATAATTTGTGAAACTATTTCATCTAATTTAAACTTTAAAAATGTGGGTGGAATTCCCTTTTCCAGAATTTATAAGAGCACCACTCCTCTTCTACTATAAAAGGCCTCCTCTCCTCCCACTTACTCAAAACTCTAAATCCTCAATGGTTCGACCAATATATTCTCAAATAGATCCTAAAAATACCAAAAATTATCTTAAAATTCACACCTTGTGGCGAAATTCATTCAAGGATGATACCGAAAGAATATGAAAACTAGTTTCTCAAGTTATTTAGTTTTATTCCATGTATTCACCACACACACTATTACAATTCCAAGATTATATAATAGAAAATGTATCCTAAATATAATTGGATGTTTTTATGTTAATGTTTTTACGTTCTCTTAAACACACTTATATTTAATGGGTAACGAACTTACTGGTCTTGTGCACGACGAACTACCACCTCACAAAGTGAATTTGTTTATTTTTCCTTTACCACTAGTCATGGTGGACATTAAAATGGACATAATGATTATATATAATATATATTATATTTATTTTATGTTAATTATTCTTTAATTTTTTTATAATACATACCATTATACATTCCATTTTATGTAAATATGATAACATTGTTTGTGTAAGTGTGGACTACTGCCTCCTCAAAGCGATGTGATTCGATCACACAATTCAAAGAATGATTTTAAGATGATTTTTAAGAAACATTTGTGACATATGGGATATTAATATTATAATAGATTTATAATATAAATATTTATCATTTTCTTATCACTATTTTAATATGAAAAAGAAAAGAAAGTAGATTTCAAGCTTACGTACGACCTACCGTCTCCATGAACGGTGCATTTTATTTTTTATCTCCAAATATTATGAATTATTATAAATACATATATATTGACTATATATGATAAAAAATCATTATATAAAATTTTTAGATGATGAAATAATTTTCTATATAGCATAGTAACATGTTTCGACACACTCAATGAACTAGGCAATTAACACATGAAATAGTGAAAATAATGAAAGATTGTTATCAGATGGGTAATATGATGTTATTATATGATAATATATGATATTATAAAGATGAATATGGTTCTGTAATAATTTATTAACACTTTGATAACCATTATACAATATGTTAATGGATATTCTCTTAAAAGTATGTGCAATTTAATTGACTTTCATCTAACTTTTTACATTTGTGAGACAAATGTCATATTTCTTACTTAATTATTTTTTTCTAGTGAATCTACCGAAAATATCGTTATTTTATATAATCAATAATATTAAATTCGTTGTATTTAAAAATTAAATTTAATTTTACTTCTTCATGTGTCTTCTAATTTAAAATGTTTCAAGGTGGTATGGGACACCTTGGATTGTTTAATGATTATATTCCCCAAAAATAATTTTAATGATCATTCATTTTCATTAGAGAAAATTATACGACCATTTTTATATAATCCTTTTTAGTTTCATCTCTTATGTTTATTAATGTCGTTTTTCAAGTAATATTATGACTTCTCCACTCTTTGATACATAAAATATTTTGGAAAGTTGTTTTTATAAAAACAAGACTTTATTACACTCTTTAGTCGGAGAACCGGTTTTCTTTTTAAAAAATATACTTTATTAAAATGTTTACAAAAAATTTTAACCTATAAAAAATATTTATTAAAGATGTTTATACCAATTTTTCTTTTTTCCAATTTTTTAATGCAATTTTTTATATCTTTTTGAATAATTTATTTTTCAAAAAAATTTCCCTTGAAAAAGGAATGTTCATTTTACTCTGTAAAACATGTTTGGATTTAACCTCCACCATTTCCTTGAAGATACATTTTCATGTTTAAAAGATTAATTATTAATGAAATTCTTTCCAAAAATTATTTTCAGTGAGTGGGTTTTTCAAATGTTTTTTCAAAACAAAAACATATTTTCCTCATGATGTTTTTTAAAATAACTTTTTCTACTATTTATATTTATAAATAAAAAAATCCCTTTATTTTAATACAATTGAGATATGTTATATTGATACCATCATTGTTCTCCCTCTATATTTTTTATGATTAATTTTAACAAAATATTATTAAAATTCACATGCTATATTAATTTTTTAGTCCCCTTGAAATATTAAGTTTTCTATTATCATTGAACATAAATTTCCATACTTATCCATATCAATTATCATGGATATGTTCATTGCCTAAACCACATACCATTTGTTACATTGTGTTTACTTTGAATGTTATTTGACTATTTGGGGAACTATTGAGAAATCAATATCCTCAATTGAATATAGATATTTGATATGTCATATTGTTTATTTGATATGTGGAATTCTTTGGACATGTAATGATAGGTGGGGACTAGATTTTATTTAGGTCCTTGATGCATCGAAAATCTCATGAGATGAAATTAGCTGATGATAAAACCCTTCTAGTTTCATTCCAATTATAATATAACTTTTTCTAATCATAGCTTCAAACTATTAAATGCATAGATATTGATAATATAGGTTCTCATGTAACTTAAACATGATTTCCAATATTTAATAATTTCCTTCAAAGATATTTTATTTATAATTTTTATTATCCATGAGGGTTTCATATGATAATATCTATAGATAAATTTTATTCTTATTTTACGGATTATATGGTATGTGTGTTTAGTTATTAACCATTCCATAATTATTATTATCATTGATTAATTATTTATTCTCATGAACTTTACTATTATAGATAATTTCAGCTCTCCCTTTTTATGTTTCCTTTCCCTCGGAATACAAGAAGTATACTAGGAACGATATGCAAAGATACGCTATATGGGATAATGTTAATATAAAAAAATATTTTAATTAGTGTATTCATTCATAATTAAAGACTCATATTTGTATCTGGTATACTATGACTACGAAACTATTTAGTCCTTCAAGATATGATTCCTTGAAATCATGTCAATTTAATTGAATCATGACACTGGCTCCAGACTCTCTAGGGTTGGGTCGTTATAGTTTGTATCTGGGGAAGATTTGTAGTATCCTTGGAAACTAGTTTTAGAGAACCTGAAATAGGGAACATAACCCTACGATATACATTGAGGAAAAGTATACAAGAAAATACATGATTTTTTCCAAGGAAGAGAACAAGTGTGTAGTCGTAGAAATAAATCCCTATTAGCATTCTACAAGTGGGCATGGTTCTGTCATAGATGTACCTCAGGGTAAAAAATATGACAATTTTTTTCAGTCCTGAATTGGCATAACCTGGTACATGACAACATGATTTATTTCACACCTAGTTTCACACTCATGGGGGATATGCTTAGGGTAATTAAAATTTTCCATAAAAACAATTATGATGGATTTTGACAATGATTTACCAAGTTTATACCTAATAAGTCTTATATTGAAGATAAAGTTCAATGATTTAGAAATATTATCAATAATATTATAGATGAACCATTTACCATGGAGGGACCTATGTGGAAATAAATAGATAAAGTATTGATGTACTAGGGTTATATAAAAAATTTTAGGATTTTTTATTATTATATTTCAAGTATGTTGATTATATTTATTTTTGAAATTATGTTAACTTGGTTTTAGAAAAGGGGAAATTTTATTCCAGGTGACAACCAATATTGTCCAAAAAGGCCATAGGAATAGAACCCATGATTGAAGGATGATAAGGGTTTAACGCCAACACATGACTATGTAATGCCTTGTTTAATATGCCATTGATTTTAGCTGATAAATTTGATGAAAAAATATTAACGTTGTACCCATATTTTAATTTTTTTGTTTTTAGAGATTAATTTTTTAACTATACTGTCTTTTGATAATAGTTAAAGAGAAATGTAATGATTTTATGTTTATTATGGGCCTTAATATCCAATAAATTTATTTTTTTGTTATTTTGGGAACAAAGATAATTTTTTATATCCGTTTCATGATGTAGTGGATAAATTATAAATTAATCAAAATATAAACATAATATTAAAATTATGAACTAGAAATATGTCAAATATGAATATTTCTTTATATTATTAGGAAGTAAAATAATTAACAAACCCTAATAAAATTATTGAATTAAATGTTATCGTAATACCTTTTTTATACTAATGGTCTTATAAATCATTGCATATTTATGTATTTGAGTCCCTCAATGTTCCATTGATCATTTACTTTGTTATTGATGACGTCCATCAATCTATATAATCATTTATTTTTTTCCTATAAGTATGTATCTCTACATGAAACAAATTTTCTCTTACATAGGGACCTGGTTTTCTGTTAGTACATGTGACCTTTTTAATTCCCATTTTCACTTTTATATAGGATATTTTTCCTACAATTCTCAGAATGTGGGAAGAAACTACTATTGAATTTGTCACAGGACTATCAAAGAATCCTGTAATAAATAATTCAATATGGGTAATAGTTGATAGACTTAAAAAATATGCTAATTTTCATACTATAAGGGAACACCTACATCTTATTAATGAATTTTTAAGACTTCATGGTGCACCTATATCAATTTTCTCTGATCAAGATACTCTATTTACATTGAAAATCAAGAAAAGTCTTCATAATTAATTCAACACTATGCTTATTTTTAGAACTACCTACCATACTCCAATAGACGGAAAGTCAAAAAAAAATTAACAAATGGATAAAATTTTATGGTCATCCTCACTAGACATTCATTATATATGGGATTATTACTATCCTTTGGTAGTGTTTTCCTTTAAAATTAGTTTCCATTCATGTATTAAAATGGCATTGTATAAAGAATTATCTGAAAAGAGATGTCACACTCCATCTTGTAGTGATAAAGTTGTTGAAAGGAAACACATAAGACTAGAACTTGTTGAAGAGATGATGAAAAAGGTAAAGGATAGTCAAACTGATATTAAATAATCTTAATGTATGAAAAATGGTTATGGTGGAAATCAGAGGAAAGATTTAGTGTTCCATGTGACAGATCATTTTATCATGAATATATCTCCATTTAAGGGTGGTATCTGGTTTATAAATAAATTTAAATTAAGTCCTAGGTATATTAGACCCTTTGAAATTCTTGAAATTGTGGTATTATTTACTTAGAATTTGGAAATATCACCAAATCTCTCAAAGGTACATGATGTCTTCCACATATAAATGATAAGGAAGTACATGACCATCAAAAGGAAGGTTCTCTTCTTTGAATAGAGAGAGATGGAACATAACCATTAATTCTGTGATGAAACCATCAATATTCTTCATACCAGAGAGCATGTACAAGGGAATCATACTACTCGTTTTGTAAATGTATTCTGGGGAAATCACAAAAATAGACGAAGTGACATTGGAACCATAGGATTCTATGATGGTTAGATAACCACATAATTTTGAAGTTAATTCCAATAAAATTTCAAGAATAATTTTTTTTAGTTGTGAATAATGTATCACCCTATTACATTACCATACTTTCTTTTAGAATAAATTAAATTTTGTTGATAGCTTTGCAATACACACAACAAACGATTTAAACAAAACACAATTTAGTCAGGTTTAGCATTGTTAGTTAAATACTAACACATTTGGAGAGTTTATATAGTAAATTTATATATTATATATCTTTAAAAATAATTTTTCACAATTAAAATATATTTGATAGGTATAAGATAAAATCAAACCCAATTTTAAGCATAAAATGCTATATTTTATAAGGCACTTTTACCCCTTTTAATAGAAAACATATATATATATATCAATTTTTTGGAATGTTTATAAATATTTTATGTAAAAATAAACTTATTATTTGAATTTAGAACATAAAAATTATGTTTTGGAATTATTTTGGTATTTTTCTATGATGATTCATTTTTTCTGAATTGTAAAAAATATTAAATTTTAATTCATAACTATTTTTTTGTCTAATTTATTTATATAGTAAAATTATACTTTAAATTAGTTTTAATGTTTGTTTCGAATAAATTTTCTAATTCCATTGTAATCTGTTTAAATTTTAAAATGAGTATAAAAACTTATCAAACACTTGAATTATAATTAATTAAAATATAATTATTACCATCTAGTTTGCGGGATTAATTTTAAATTAATTTCTATCACTTGTGTGATTAGAATTAAAAAAAGGGTTTCCATGTTTTTAGTCTTTATAATTTATAATTTATAATTAATTCAACTTATTTTTTGGCCAAAAGTATTTGGGAAAATAATTAACATTAATTACAACGATTTAGGTGAAATTAAGCTAAACGATGGACTAAACCTTAAACATAAGGGCCCAAATGGCCTAGAAACTTGTAAAAACGAATTTTATGAACATATGTAGACCCTATAATCCCTTTTATTGATTTCTTAAAATTATTAGATCCAATGTTCCTTGGAAAAACATGGGTTTAATACACTTTTCCAAATTTTACAACATTGCCACTCCACCTCCACTATAAAAGGCCCCATCTCCTCTGACTTCCTCTCATATACCACGACATTTTTTCTCAAACAAGATCATCCAAAATTGTTATTAAACAATCCTACCCTAATAATAGAATACACACCTTATTATTTAATCCATCAGAGGAATAACTTTGGTGAAAAAAAGAAAAAGTTACCTAAAGAAGATGTAACATATTTCCTCAAGCCCTTTAGTTTTATTCCCTTTCTTCACCACCTAAAATATTTTTATTCTAGAATTATATAAAAATAAAGGTATAATAAATATAATTTTTTATATTCTTTATACATTAACTTACCCATACTACCATCTTATGGTGACGAACTTACCATTCTCTTGCACGATGAACTACACCTCACGAAGCGAAGCTGTTCATTTTTCATTTAATGCATCTCATGGTGGAAATTATAATGGATGATCTATTTATATCTTAAATATGTGATACTTATTATGTGTGTATTTTTCTTTAGCTATGCTAGAATTCATACCAATATACTTTCAATTTTGTGTATATATGATAACATCGTTTTAGGAAGTGTGGACTACCACCTCCTCTAACTGATGGGATTCATTAACACAATACATGGAACATATTATGGGTGATTTTAATAAAACTATTTAAAATTTGGGAAATTATTATTATAATTTATTTATAATATATATATTTATCATTTACTTATCAATATTTTAATATGATGACGAAATGATAATGGAATCCATGGGTACGTATAGTCTACCATCTCCGTGATTGATGAATTTTATTTATTTTCTCCAAATATAATTAATTATTTTAAATTCATATGTAACAAATATATATGATACATAAATAATTATATAATTTTATGGTATGATGATAACATGATCTTAGTAATATTAACCAAAAAGTAACAAGTTAAAAATGCTCAACAAACTTGGATATGAACACCCAAAATTTTGAAAATAATCGAAGATTGTTATCAAAAGGGTAAAAAGATATTATAATAAGATAAAATATTATATTATAAACTTGAATATGGTTTTTCAATATGTTATTAATACTATTAGTACCATTATACATGATTTTAATGGACGATCACCCAAAAGTAAATGCAAGGTAAGGTATTTTCAACTCACTTTTTACATCTATGAGATAAATGTCATATTCACCACTTAGTTTTTTTCTAGTGTATATTTTCAAAATTTTTATATATTTTATAAATAATCCTTTTATCTCTATGGAATTACAAATTTTCACTTATTGTTATTCCTTCCTGATGCTTACGATTTAAAAAGTTTCAAAGTGGTATGGGACACTTTGGAATGTTTAATGATTATTTTCCACAACAATATTTTTAAGATATTTAATTTAATCTAGAAGAAATTATATGACCATTTTTCCATAATAAATTTAATTTTTCTATCCTGTTGATATTATTGACATTTCCATGTTATAGTGAAAATTTTTCCGCCTTTTAGTTCTTAAAATGTTTTTGAAAATGATATGAGGAAAACCCAAATTCTTTTATAAGTTTAGTTAGAGAAAAAATTTTCATAAAAATAAACCATTTTTTATTAACATGTTTTAAAAAAAATCATCCTTTCCAGAAATATTTATTAAATAAATTTATTCCCTGTTCCCTTTTAATTTTTTTCAGATCATATTTTTTTCTCTTTCCAAAGAAGTTATTTTTCTAACCTTTATACTGTGGAAACGAATGTTTGCTTAACATCATATGACATGAATGAATTTACCCTCCATCATTCCATTAATGATTACTTTTCATGTATAAAAGTTTTATTTTTAATGAAATTATTTCGAAAATTTATTATCAATGGAAACGTTTTTCAAAAGTTTTCTCAAAACAAAAGGTTATTTTCCTCAAGAATGTTTTTAAATTTTTTTAATGTATTTTACTTCATTATCAACAACAACCATTTATTTTACTCTATTTGAGATATGTATTATTAATACCATCCTTATTATTCCTTCATATAGTTTTTGATTGATTTAGGCAAGGATAGTATTCACATTCAAATCATTGATTTATTTTATTTCCCCTTGAAATATTCAATTTTCAATGATCATTGAACATTTTATTCCCCCTAATCATACATATATTCTGTATCATTGATATATGTATTTTCTAAATAATATACCATTTTTCATATAATTTTTTCTTTCAAAGTGATTTGACTTTTTTTGGAAGTATTGATAAATCTGTATCTTTTATTCAATACGAATATTTGATATAGCATATTTTTTATTTGACATGAGGAATTAATTGGAAATTCAATTATGGTTGAGACATAAACATTATATTTCCCATTAATTGATCGATAATATCATGAGATGATATTAGTTAGAAAAAAACCTTTCAGTTTGTTTCCATTCAGAATTGATGGGTTTTAACCCATAGTTTTAAACATTCCGAAGGATAGATCTTGATAGTAGAGGTTTTCATGTCCCTTATAAATGATGATAAATAACTAAGCATTTATATCCAAGATTATTCTATTATCATTGTAATTATACATGATTTTTTTAAATGATAATATATATGGATTCATTTCATTTTTAGTTTAGTGATTATATAGAATGTTTTTTATGTTATTTACTATGCCATAATTATTATTTTCATTTATTATTTATTTCTTCCATAGTACTTTTCCATTACTATGTATTGGAGATCAAAATTAGTATGTTTCCATTCTATTTGAATCCAACAATTATAAGAATAATGATATGGACGTATATTGAAGATGGAATAATGTTATCCTCTAAAGATGAAAAAATTATGTTGTAATTAGTGTATTCATTTTCAATAAAAGACTCATGTATGTATCTAGTTTATAAAGTATTCTAAAATATTCCTTACTTCATGATTTTATTACATATAATCATGCCAAAGTAATGGTTTCATGACACATGATCTGGGCTCTCTAGGGTAGGGTTGTTACAACCTTAATTGCAAATATTATTCATATCATTGAAAGACACTGCGCATATGAAGTTGAATTCTATAGATACTAATAATTATGGTTTAATGAGATATCATGAATATTCAAAATAATAGAATTTATTCAATTAATTTAATTTAGGATTGTCATATGATCCTAGGAATATGCAATTGGGATCATTTTCTGAGGGTTTCAACTAATTTTGGACCTTGAGAACTAGTCATATCATTTGGATAGTTGTTTTGACACCTCACAATATACCTTCATGTATGTGAATGAAAAAACATATTTTATCATTTTGAAGATTATTCCTAGAACAAAATGTCAATAAATTATATTTCTATATAACTGGAGTATAGAAATAGATAATTATAAGACATATGGATAATTTTTTTTTGAAAAATATAATTCATTTTCAAGAACAATGTTCAAAATTCATACTGCTCTAATTTAGACCATTAGTGACATTCCTGAACACAGGATGTTATCTAGTTGAAATAAATAAATGGATTTGTATTTTATTGTTTGTAACTATGATTTGACCATGAAAAACTACCTTGAAGTAAAAAATTGTGCTTATGGTGTCATCAAATATTTCATGATGAATCTCTTATATTTTGGCTGAACAAGTCAAAACTCAATGGTTTCATTGATCATAAAACACATCCAATGTTTTTGAAAGGTTCTAAAATATTTGCACAATTTAGAAATATTTAAAAAAATGGGATTGATGATATATGGGAATTATTTTGAAGTACATCATCAGGTGAAATTAGAATGAATAAATGGAAGAATAAGATTTATATTCTTCAAACTTCCACATTGAGAATATGATTTTAAAAAAAATAATATTCTTGTTATGAATATTGAGAATAATTTTTGTTATGATTTTATATTCACATTTCTTAATGATAATCAATAAACAAAGGACCACCTCAATGCCCATAATTACATACAAAAAATGAACATAAATAATGACATTTGGATGAATGAGAATAGAAATATTTTTCTGTAATTTTTTCAATGAAAAATCAGTACAATGATACATTTATTTTAATGTTAATGTATATTAACGTATTCTATTGGTGTTTAAGTAATATATAAATGTGTGTCGACATAATTCATTATAGGTTACACTAATTTTGAATTCATGATTCACATATTTCACTAAAATAGTTACTACCACTAGAATTGCATACATAATTTATTGAAAAGGTTACTATATTTATACTCTTATTTTTTATAATTCTTTAGATAACTATGTGAGAATTCCCTAAACTAAATGATCTTGAAAAAACTCAAGATAGATTTTTACTTACACTTTTTGAAATGAAGATGACCTTTCCTCACTCGTTTTAATGTAATGATGCATTTAACTAATAATTTAATCGAGGAAACTAAATTAAGAGTACCTATACATTATATATGGATGTATATAATTGAAAGGTACTTTATTTATATTTTTTTTCTTCAATAAAAAATTCGGGGAACAACATTAAATAAATAATTATGTTTTTTATAGACATCTTGGTCATTTGAAATTATATAGGAAAAAAAGAAGAACTTAAAGGATATTATTTAGGGGAGTATCTTATATTTTGTTCTAGAGACTTGGTTGATATTGATAAAAGATTCAATAAAGTTGGAAAAGTTGATGAAACATCTAATCAATCTCCACAATAAGGGAAATAAAAAATCTTTCATACTATTGGCTGATCGGTTGGGAGGATCTCATTTATTACACTGATAGAAATGGAATTATTACTGTCACAAATATTTGTTCTACTAAATATTGAAATGTCATATCCATTTATTTGAGATCATAAGATAAGAAAAAGATATGTATAATATGCCAAACATGAAATTTGAAACGTACAATAAGCGATCATAATAAAGAGCATGTATAGTGTTTTTCACATCATGTATGTTCATAAATATTTCAATAAATAAGGATATTAGGTTAAAACATATACATTAAATATAGTAATGTATATTAATTTATTTAGATCATGAATAATGATACGTGGTTTGATTTTTTAAGAAGATTTTAAGTATTTGGTATGAGGTCCTCTAAAACAGGGTAGAAAGTATGACGACAACAAGGACTATGGATTTAAATATTGTATAGTCGATTGGGAAGAGGGTTTGAAAACATAGAAATGTAGTATATTATCAGTTGATGAATTGGGATACTATAGAAAATTAACTTATATTATTGAAATAAACTTCCACATGCATTTCTCATTTTTTTCAAATGAAAGGTGGTCGATATTTCTATGGGTATTAAAAGAGACTAACTATAAATATATTCTTAAGAAATTAACTTTCTTGATGGATTTTGGAGACCGTGAATTACCTGATCTTTATATCATTTCATTTAATGTGAAATGGTATATTATAGGGATGATGTTGTAGATGAATGGGGGAGTGTACTTTTTCACAAAAAACATGATGAATTTCATGATATGTGGGGTGAAGTATAATATTTTTCATCTAAAATTGAATCCCATCAATATTAAGAAACTAAATTACCTATCCATCATGATATTCAAAATTTTTATTGTTCAAGGGTAGATGAAGTAGATGATGTAACGATAGATGATGAAAATGACATGATTTAAGTATAAAATAATTATATGTGAAATCATCCATTAATTTGTCAACCACATATGTTATATGTGTAGTGATTCCTAATCATAGTTGTGTATAACTTTTTTCCAATACTGTTCATCTGTTATCATTTCTGAATTATTTTTTCTGCATGAATTTTTTGAAATATATGTTTTGAGGTTAATTTTATTTCATTAAATGATAGGAATTTCAAATAAGTAGCATTTTTCTAATCTCTATAGACTAACTATTTAGGTTCCCTCGACCACAATAATAGATGATCCATTGCTCTCCCTCTATATAACATCAGATAAACCCTCAGTCATCCCCCTTCACTATCTCTCACACCATCCATTCGGCCTGCATCTGTAATTCCCTCTCTCTCTGGCCAATCATTATCTGAGACAATACCTCCTCATTTATCATTTTTAGAATAAATAGAATAAGTCTTTACTCTTATTTCCTCATGAGTATATTGGAGGTTGGTAGTTATAGGTATAAATTTAAATGTGAATAATGTTATCTAATTTTTATTAAAAGTAAATATGTTTTTCACAAATGATGAAAACCCTGTTACTACAGAGAGAAATATATATAGCTCAGATGTATTTAATCTAAAAAAAATGAATATATTTTTACCGTATGATTGTTATGGGGTCCCCACTGATGATGTAATAATATTATTTGGAAAAATTTTCATCTTTCTATCAGTAGATCTGGTTACCCTTCCCATTACATATGCTGATTGGAGGTATGTGCCTCAATCTTGAAAAAATGAAGTCTTTGATTCCCAGTTTACGGTAATTGCAATTGAATTTCATTATGTTTTTATATTATAATTTTTTAAAAATGAATCTATTTGTGCATATGTTATTTAAATTTAATGTTACAGATCTTATCCCATTAATGAGGAAACAAAAAAATTTGGGTATGAAATTGAATGATTTTAAAATGAGATTATGGAATGAATTTAATTATTGTTTTTGGAACAATCAGATGATTTATTATAAGGTACCTAAAGCGGGGTCATGAGAGTAATGAATAAGTTTTGTTGATATCCTTTACCATGAGAAGAACTTGTTATTTAAATATATTTTATTATATAAATATCATTTTTCATGTATACTTGAATATGATAATGAGACGATATTGAATAAATTACTATTAAATTAAATATTATTTATTTTTTGATGTTTCATGGAAAAATAAATCATACTGCGCTTAATATATCATCCCCTACACTACCATGTGAAAGGGTTTCTCTTGAAACAAACCGACTTTGGTAATATTTTTATTAGTTTAAATATTAATAAGATATAATTATCTATTTCATATATTAAATGGTTTATTTATATTTTTTTAATTCAGTCAATGAATTCTGGGCACCAAATATCCCAAACAAACCATTGGATGGATATTTATACAATATTTGATGGGTGTAATGTGAATGAGCCCTCCAAGGAATTTGGTGTATGAATTCCATTTTTATTTTAATAACTTGTTATCCATTGTCACTATGTAAATATTTACCGATTATTTTATTAATAATATTTTATTTTAGGTAAAATTAAATTAACTATTGGATTCCAAGTAAGAAGAGTCTGTCTCGGTGTCCTTGGATGACCCCGTTGGTCAACTCTTTCAAAATGGGCATCCTGGTCGTGTGTGTGGGATGTGTTTGGTATTATTACCATCAATGGTCTTTTAAAGGGCATCAGATATTGTGGAAACAACTACCCTAGTGGTATTTAATCTCTACCTTGATAATTTCATACGTCATTGTAACAGTGTAAAGAAAAATTTAGGAATATAGAGAAATTATGTAACGCCCCGACCCCAGCTACCCAGAGTCGGTGCATTACTTCGTAACATTGGCATGATCACAAAAGATCAAGTCTCGAAAGACCGATTAGTATAGTAGCCTTGGAAACACTAGATACATTCATAAGTGTTACATTACATCATAAAGTGAGAAACTAATTACAAAGTCTTCATAGTCCACACTAATATCCTCTTCTGACTATCCCTGCAGGTCATTCAAAAAATACTTCTTCACATCCTAGAAAATATTAAAACATTGAAAGGGGTGAGCTCAGATTCTCAGTAAGGATAAAAATATTGCGGAAGCTTTCATAAATAAACATAAAAATTTAAGGCAATGTATAACTAAAACAAAAGCCTTTTAAACTTGAACATCAACATAATATGGGAAAAGTAAAGTGAGATAATTCCATTCACTTCTTCACATGGATATTCTACTGGTCGAATAATCACATGCAATATCAATAACCACTTTCATAATGATGGAATGCATAATGCCAGACTATCATAACCACGTAGTCAAGGCCTCGTGCCAAGACCACAAATAAGATTTTGTCAAGGCCTCATGCCAAGACACTAGTTTGTCTCATGAGACCTGCCGATGCATCGAGGAGCTATAGCGGGCTCCACTCATCACTTATTAAGTCCAATGCATTCCTCATATGAATAGGTTTAAACATATCATAAACCATAACATAATCGTATCACATAAAACATGCATAAAGGAAACATAACATTTCCACATTCCAATCACATGATATCAATACAACATATTGATATAATAAAAACACTTTCAAAACCATTTTCAATACCTAAATAAACGAAAGGTAAAACATGGTATTTATTTTTCTTTTAAAAAAAGTGATGGCTTGTAGAGGAAGCTAAAACTCAAATAATGGTCACGGCGGCGGAGAAGTCGTTGTCGCCACATAAGTACGGAAAGAAAAACATTCCCTTTTTTCGTTTAGCAAAACGCTTCGTATAAAAAAGATTCCTTTTGAATAAATTTAAAAGTCAAAGGGGTTTATACACCGTATAAAAGAAAGTTGTGTATAAAACCAAATATGCCTCAATGAAAGGGGATTGAGACGAAGTCCTTAAAAAGATCATTTTTTAAATAAAGTACATCTATAATGTGTATTAACTATAATTACACATAAATAATGTAAAAATACAAGATAGTACATAATAATATCATGACATAATTTGAAAGTAGGAGATTAACCCAAAGAATGAAAGTTGGGTTAAGAAGTTCCCTTACCTTGTGTCCGACTTGACTCAACCGTTCTTTAACCTCCTGAATAATAAACTAGAGTTAATATCTACCTTATTAAGAACCATTTTAAATTTCATTATCCTTTTTATATCACTTATTACAATGTTATGTACATTATGTAATTATTTAAGTTAATAACAGTCGTTTTGTCGATCTTTGGTACTTGAGTCAACAATAAACTTCTTATAATTAAAAGTTGTTTATGTGGTAGAATATCCATTATCCCCAGAATTATATTCATGATTTAGATGTCATATATATCATATATATCCATTATATACATTCATTTATAACATTACCTAACATTTAGAGGTAAGAAATGAAATGCACCGTTCAAGGAGACGGTAAGCCGTACGTACGCATGAACGCTACTTTCATTTCAATTTCATATTTAATGGAACTAAATCATAATTATATAAATGTATAATATAATTACAGTATAATATAGTGTATAATACCATTTTCTTCATCCTTTATACATCCCACATATGGCATTAACGATTCAAATCACTTTGAGGGGGCGGTAGTCCGCACTTCCTAAAATGAAATTATCGTGTTTTACCCATAATGGAAATCATAAAGTATGCCATAAATGAGAAATACATAATCATAAGTAAAACATAAACATATTATATATCATATATAAAAATAGTGACATCTTAATGGCCACCTTTGAAGGTGTTATATGAGTGTTGAACAATCATCGTTTCGTGAGGCAGAAATTTTCCATCCACAGAAACTGTATGTTCTTTAACCATTAGATGTAGGTGTGTGTAAGTGTAGCTCTAATCCTTCTTATAACAACATCCTAGTATATTGAGGATACTGGTGTTGTTACAAAAGAAATTAATAAAAAGAGTTTAGGGGGTTGGAGAAGAAAAATAAAACAAAACAACATTAGAGAAGACATTACCTCAAAATCGGGTAACTCTTTTTGATTTGAGACAAAGCCTTCCTTGGGAAGAGTTCTGCCCAAAGTGAGGCTTCTAGGAGTAAGGGAGGAATTTTGGCAGAGTATTTGTGCAGAGGTTGGCCGAGCCAAATGGCTTGAAAGTGTGAATAAGGTGGGAGAGGTGGGGGCCTTTTATAAGTGGAGAGGAGGGGCACTTTTGGAATGTAATGAAATGTTATTCAATTATACAATGCTTTTCGGTTTCTAAAGGTCCGACACTTATATAATTCGTGGATAAGGTGATACGGGTTCTAAATATACCCATCCAATAGTCTTTGGACAAGTTGAAGCCTTGTATTTTGCATTATCTTCTCATTTTATTTAAATCGTTAAATAATGAGGTCATCGCTGCATCATAATGATGTCATAAATAATTTAATTTATTTAATGTCTAAAAAATATAAAAAAATACTATGATGTAGTAAATCTTTTTATCTTTCTAATGAATATTTATAATCAAAATTTGGGCTAGTTTAACCCCACTTAAAATTGTTTTAGTAAAACATGTTATGTTTGTGTCATTTTTTACTTTAACATTAAATAAAAGGTGTTTATGTCATTTTCTATCTAAAGTGGCTCCATGGGGTCCCCAAGTTTACCCATGGGTTTTCTTGGTCGGCCATGACTCATCCAATAGGAGTATGACAAGTTTCATGCTCATCTCATATTATAAAAACATTATTCGTACCTTAAACTACACTAATTACCTCTAATCGCGATTAAGAACTTAAAAGTTACTATTCACCAAAAAATTATTTTAATATAATTGAACAACATTTTACTTCTTAATGACAACCATGTATGTAGGATTTTTGAAAATCAAATCACAGAAGTGGTAATATTTCATTTAAACGAAAAATCAGTTATTTAACTACCACTTAGTGGTTTCACTATTCATCAAAAATTGATGTTTTTCAGAACAATGCCAAAATTTCACCCTAAGCTATAATTGATATTCCGAATTCAAAAATGATGTCTATTTTAAAAAATTCCCAACATATAAGTTTCATTAATTAATTTTATAATTAATTCCCGCTGTCACAACAAATAGCGTGTTTTTAAAAAACAATTTATATCAAAAGATTGGCAATTGTTTATGTCCAATTTCAATGTTAAATTAATTCTAATAACCACCATTGGATAAAATGGTAAAAATATATTCTAATTATACTTTAAAACCACTAAATAGTATAATTTATCACTATAAATTATTTTTATTAAAAAAGTTGTTTTTAAGTATTTTTCACTATTCATAAAAAATTAGAAGTTCTCAGAAAAATACCAAAAATTCAACATAGGCTAATTTCGATATTCCGAATCCAAAAATGAAGTCCATTTAGAAATATAAAATTTCTATAATTTTAAAAAGTGGTTATTACTATTCATAACGGCTACTTTGATTAGTCGCGGTGTTTTAGAACTCGAAGTTGCGTACAATGCAAGCTATTGCATTATTGAATGAGAAGCGTATCATGGAAGCTCGAGGTGTTAGATTCTCCCCTCCTTCAATAAATTGCGTCCTCGCAATTTGAAAATTTTCTTTTAAAATAAAAGGTTGAAAATAGAAAATTCCTTTGTGGAAAACCCACATCGGAAATAAGGTTAATAAATATATAACATTAAAATAAAGCAAGATAAGTACAAAGGTCACCCGATATAGCCCATTCTAGGATTCTATGAAAATATGGATATGGAGGAGAAACAAACCATCAAGGTCTGATGGAGAGTTATAGAAAAAAGGATTAGGAGAAAGTTTAACTACAAGAAAATCACAAACTTGTGATTGGTTAAACGGTCATTGAATCCCTAGTTGGAAAAGTTAACTGACAACATTTTTTTTAAGTTACCTTTTATAATGTTGAGGAATTTATTTAGGAGATTTACTAAGAACGTAAGGGAATATACATACTTGTTATGTATACTTTCATTCGTTAATAATTTTTTACCACAAACCCAACTTTTACTCCAAATGGTAACAGAACTCAAAAATATTCTATTTATCCTAATTGTATGAGGTTCAAAATGTTAGCACATACCATTTAGATTATTAAAACTATTTTTTAATAACCAGGGACTTCTTGTAGGCTAGTGGTAGGAAATAAAGGCTTGTCGCACTATGGTTGTGGGTTTGATTCCTGCAGCTTTGTCCGATGCGACGGGTTATTCCCCACCCTGCAGGTTGTCCTTTTTCCTAAAACTATAGTATTATAATATTCCAAAAATAGTCTTCAGAAATGCTTTAACCTTAAACAATACTATCCAAAGATCAACTTAATCCACTCCAACCTTTATAGTTATCCAAAATACCTCTTTCCAGACTTTCTCTAAAAGGTCTCTTAATTCCAAAATCAATTTATCAGTTTCCCCAAACAAAGTAAAGTTTCTCTTATTGTCACATACTAAAAATATAATTACCTCCATCATATTAAAACCTTACTGAAATCAACAAGTACTGCAGTACAATCCTTACATATATATCACATTATTCTAAAAACCATAATATAATCCATGAGTCCAAAAGCACCAATACATTAGTTATTCTGATTCAACTGTAGTAACAACATAAGATTGTCCTTGATCCCTTGGCCTTTTCTGAGGTAAGTTTCCCTGACACTTAGGGAATTCATTTGCATAATGGCCCATTTCTCTACAATTGTAGCATTCAACTTTGACAGCCTCTTTCTTTCCCTTGAAATCACGAGCCTGGTGACCCTTTTCTCCACATTTATAACAAACTCCCATTCCTTTTAGGCAAGTACCAGGGTGATTCTTCCCCCAATTATCACATAATGGAAAATCGTTCTTTCCCTTTTCCCCTTTATCTGTCTCTTGTTCCACCGTTCTCTTCTTCTCTTGATTTACTTTGTTGTCATAAGTCTTAGAGAATTCCTTTTCTGTCTTGATAGCACACGAGACAATATCCATGTATAATGAGAAGGATTGTGATACTAAAGCTCAACGGAGAAATGGTTTTAACCCATCAAAGAAACAATAAATCTTACTCCTTAGGTTACGTATATAATCGAAAGCATGCCTCGCTAACCTTGTAAAGTTAGCCTCATACTTTGCGACATTCTCATCCTCCTTCTGCCTCAGACTCAGAAATTGCCTTTCCATATCTGCTCGATGGTCACGAGGAAAGTATTTTTCTAAGAAAATCTCTTTGAACTCCCTCTATTCCATATTCAATACGTCATCATCTTCCTTTGTGTTTTGAATTAGCGACCACCACTGATCGGCATCTCCAGTGTGGCGGTAAACTGCCATGACAACCTTTTCCCTTTCACTACTCCCCAAGGCATGGAATATTTTCTCTAAGGAATTTATCCATTGCTCAGCTACTATAGGATTTGTACTCCCATTGAAGGTTGGTGGTTGTTGCCTCATGAATCGATCTAACATTGATCCTCCACGCTGCGGATCAGGGTGCTCCATACGAGTAAGGTTATTATTCATAACCTGCGTGAGTTGTCCCAGTACGGTGAGAAGCTGATCAGCACCAGTTGTATCTCCAGATCCACAATAATTATCTTGAGCAGGAGGGCAATCCCTACATGGAGTGCGTGCATTGATACGGTTTCCATTTCTTCCACTAGGCGCCATTTCTAAACAATGGCATAAACTATATTAGTTTATAAATCAAAATACATAATTCCATACTTGTAAGATACTTAACATAAATTGAACTATTTATGGATATAATCCATAAAAATGTTTTCTTTGAGGAAGTATATACTCATAACCCTTCATAGTGGTTTATAAAGAAAATGAGAATTATCCAAAGCATATCCCCCTGGAGTGTCGTAACCAAGAGTGCAGCAAGGCCCGTTGTCGTGCACCAGTTCCCGTTCGAGTCTAGCTCAAAGCGGTGTTTTCGGGTTTTACCCCAAGGTACATCTGTGCCAGAGCCGCCTCTACTTGCTCGTATCCAGACAAGGATGTATTTCTCGGAAAACTCACAAAATCTATACAATAACAAAATTCTAGGAAGTTCTTCTATACTAATCCTCAAATTCTATCTTCGGGCTATGTGCTCTAATCAGAGTTTATCTAAATCTAGCTTCCAAGGTTAGTACTAAACTGCCTCTGATACCAACTGTAACGCCCCGACCCCAGCTAGCCAGAGTTGGTGCATTACTTCGTAACATTGGCATGATCACAAAAGATCAAGTCTCGAAAGACCGATTAGTTTAGTAGCCTTGGAAACACTAGATACATTCATAAGTGTTACATTACATCATAAAGTGAGAAACTAATAACAAAGTCTTCATAGTCCACACTAATATCCTCTTCTGACTATCCCTGCAGGTCATTCATAAAATACTTCTTCACATCCTGGAAAATATTAAAACATTGAAAGGGGTGAGCTCAGATGCTCAGTAAGGATAACAATATTGCGGATGCTTTCATAAATAAACATAAAAATTTAAGGCAATGTATAACTAAAACAAAAGCCTTTTAAACTTGAACATCAAAATAATATGGAAAATGTAAAGTGAGATAATGCCATTCACTTCTTCACATGGATATTCTACTGGTCGAATAATCAAATGCAATATCAATAACCACTTTCATAATGATGGAATGCATAATGCCAGACTATCATAACCACGTAGTCAAGGCCTCGTGCCAAGACCACAAATAAGATTTTGTCAAGGCCTCGTGCCAAGACACTAGTTTGTCTCATGAGACCTGCCGATGCATCGAGGAGCTGTAGCGGGCTCCACCCGTCACTTATTAAGTCCAATTCATTCCTCATATTAATAGGTTTAAACATATCATAAACCATAACATAATCGTATCACATAAAACATGCATAAAGGAAACATAACATTTCCACATTCCAATCACAAGATATCAATACAACATATTGATATAATAAAAACACTTTCAAAACCATTTTCAATACCTAAATAAAAGAAAGGTAAAACATGGTATTTATTTTTCTTTTAAAAAAAGTGATGGCTTGTAGAGGAAGCTGAAACTCAAATAATGGTCACGGCGGCGGAGAAGTCGTTTTCGCCGCATAAGTACGGAAAGAAAAACATTCCCTTTTGTCGTTTAGAAAAACTCTTCGTATAAAAAATATTCCTTTTGAATAAATGTAAAAGTCAAAGGGGTTTATACACCGTATAAAAGAAAGTTGTGTATAAAACCAAATATGCCTCAATGAAAGGGGATTGAGACGAAGTCCTTAAAAAGATCATTTTTTTAAATAAAGTACATCTATAATGTGTATTAACTATAATTACACATAAATAATGTAAAAATACAAGATAGGACATAATAATATCATGACATAATTTGAAAGTAGGAGATTAACCCAAAGAATGAAAGTTGGGTTTAGAAGTTCCCTTACCTTGTGTCCGACTTGACTCAACCGTTCTTTAACCTCCTGAATAATAAACTAGAGTTAATATCTACCTTATTAAGAACCATTTTAAATTTTATTATCCTTTTTATATCACTTATTACAATGTTATGAACATTATGTAATTATTTAAGTTAATAACAGTCGTTTTGTCGATCTTTGGTACATGAGTCAACAATAAACTTCTTATAATTACAAGTTGTTTATGTGGTAGAATATCCATTATCTCCAGAATTATATTCATGATTTAGATGTCATATATATCATATATATCCAGTATATACATTCATTTATAACATTACTTAACATTTAGAGGTAAGAAATGAAATGCACCGTTCATGGAGACGGTAAGCCGTACGTACGCATGAACGCTACTTTCATTTCAATTTCATATTTAATGGAACTAAATCATAATTATATAAATTTCTAATATAATTCCAGTATAATATAGTGTATAATACCATTTTATTCATCCTTTATACATCCCACAAATGGCATTAACGATTCAAATCACTTTGAGGGGGCGGTAGTCCGCACTTCCTAAAATGAAATTATCGTGTTTTACCCATAATGGAAATCATAAAGTATGCCATAAATGAGAAATACATAATCATAAGTAAAACATAAACATATTATATATCATATATAAAAATAGTGACATCTTAATGGCCACCTTTTAAGGTGTTATATGAGTGTTGAACAATCATCGTTTCGTGAGGCAGAAATTCGCCATCCACAGAAACCGTATGTTCTTTAACCATTAGATGTAGGTGTGTGTAAGTGTAGCTCGAATCCTTCTTATAACAACATCCTAGTATATTTATGATACTGGTGTTGTTACAAAAGAAATGAATAAAAAGATTTTAGGGGGTTGGAGAATAAAAATAATACAAAACAACATTAGAGAAGACATTACCTCAAAATCGGGTAACTCTTTTTGATTTGAGACAAAGGCTTCCTTGGGAAGAGTTCTGCCCAAAGTGAGGCTTATAGGAGTAAGGGAGGAATGTTGGGAGAGTATTTGGGCAGAGGTTGGCCGAGCCAAATGGCATAAAAGTGTGAATAAGGTGGGAGAGGTGGGGGCCTTTTATAAGTGGAGAGGAGGGGCACATTTGGAACGTAATGAAATGTTATTCAATTATACAATGCTTTTCGGTTTCTAAAGGTCCCACACTTATATAATTCGTGTATAAGGTGATAAGGGTTCTAAATATACCCATAAAATAGTCTTTGGACAAGTGTAGGCCTTGGATTTTGCATTATCTTCTCATTTTATTTAAATCGTTAAATAATGAGGTCATCACTACATCATAATGATGTTATAAATAATTTAATTTATTTAATGTCTAAAAAATATAAAAAATATACTATGATGTAGGAAATCGTTTTATCTTTCTAATTAATATTTATAATCAAAATTTTGGCTTGTGTAACCCCACTTAAAAATTGTTTTAGTAAAACTGTTTATGTTTGTGTCATTTTTTACTTTAACATTAAATAAAAGGTGTTTATGTCATTTTCTATCTAAAGTGGCTCCATGGGGTCCCCAAGTTGACCCATGGGTTTCCTTGGTCGGCCATGACTCATCCAATAGGTGTAGGACAAGTGTCATGCTCATATCATATTATAAAAACATTATTTGTACCTTAAACTACACTAATTACCTCTAATCGCGATTAAGAACTTAAAAGTTACTATTCAACAAAAAATTATTTTAATCTCATTGAACCACATTTTACTTCTTAATGAAAACCATGTATGTCGGATTTTTGAAAATCAAATCACAGAAGTGGTAATATTTCATTTAAACGAAAAATCAGTTATTTAACTACCACTTAGTGGTTTCACTATTCATCAAAAATTGAAGTTTTTCAGAACAATGCCAAAATATCACCCTAAGCTATAATTGATATTCCGAATTCAAAAATGATGTCTATTTTAAAAAATTCCCAACATATAAGTTTCATTAATTAATTTTATAATTAATTCCCGCTGTCACAACAAATAGCGTGTTTTTAAGAAACAATTTATATCAAAAGATTGACAATTGTTTATGTCCAATTTCAATGTTAAATTAATTCTAATGACCACCATTGGATAAAATGGTAAAAATATATTCTAATTATACTTTAAAACCACTAAATAGTATAATTTATCACTATAAATTATTTTTATTAAAAAAGTTGTTTTTAAGTATTTTTCACTATTCATAAAAAATTAGAAGTTCTCAGAAAAATACCAAAAATTCAACATAGGCTAATTTCGATATTCCGAATCCAAAAATGAAGTCCATTTTGAAATATAAAATTTCTATAATTTTAAAAAGTGGTTATTACTATTCATAACGGCTACTTTGATTAGTCGCGGTGTTTTAGAACTCGAAGTTGCGTACAATGTAAGCTATTGCATTATTGAATGAGAAGCGTATCATGGAAGATCGGGGTGTTACAAATTATATAGATTCAGGATGAAAATGTTGTTTATATATATAATGTGTTGATTAAATTATATCAGAAGACAACTAGATATGTCTTTAAGGGTATTTCCTTGATTGAGGGTAGTGATTAGTTAAATAAAAAAACATAAAAAAACATTTAGTACACATAATTGCATTGGATTTTGTATTAATTAAAATATGTAAAACTATTTAATTTTCAACATAATTTTAAATTAGTTGCTAGTAGTAGGGAGTTGAGATGGAGATAGAGAGGGTGTCAATCAAAGCTCATCAGGAAGATATTATTATTCATATTGGATTCTAAGATAATGTGTGACTAAATTTATGAAAAACTGGTAGTAATATAGTGATTCAGAAACCATGTTGTGGTTTTTGGTAGGGATATACATATTTTTATTAATTTGCATGAAAATATATATTCTCAGTTCATCTATGTTTTATTATAAATTTTACCTTATTATTTTTTTCTTTGCATAATATATAGATAATTAATCATGACACCCCCCATGACACTCTTATATTAAATATGATTTAATTACTTGTATATTAAATTTTATGTGTTTTCAATTTAATCATATATTTTTAGTTGACTTTTTCTAATGAATGGTTTCCAAAAGGCTATGTGTAGATGTGAATAAAAGCTTATTATTAGGAAAAACAATCTATATGAATCTTATGTATGGTCTTTCCCTATGGAAACTTTTAGTTCATGACCATGGGAGTTTGAGTAGAATCCATGCACAGATACACACTCATGGGGATTTTAGTTCAATTTGGTGTAGTGTCCCATTAAAGGTACACATCCGAAGATTCTAGAATTATGATATAAAAATTCATCCAGTTTAGGAAACCATATAAACGAATTCATTAAAAAATTCTCTAAATTAAAATATACATATATTTATAATCTTCTAAATTTGTTTAAGTCATGTAAAATGGTTTTTATACATACTATGTCCATGGTTTGACTCTATATGGACATTTTATTTTTATGAGACTAGCTCTAATAATAATGAATACCATAACATCAGATACATAGATCTGTAATTAATCCATTGGAACATACCTCTATATTTATCCCCACTTTATCGAAAGTAAATTTCTTTCATAATTATAACCCTCTGATTGATCATTCCTCTATATAAATAATGGAAACATGTATATTTATACAGCTACATCCTACTTAGTCATAAAAATTCAAGTGTCTGCCTCCATCAATAAACATTTATTTCTATTGATCGGACTATATTTTAATGATTTTATACATAGTTCAGGAAGAAATAAACAAAGTATCAGTACCATTGAATATACACTTGTTCTATAGACAAGGAATATCGATCTTATATTTTAATATTGATAGTCGTTTACTTCTCCATGAATTTGATGACAATAGAGAAATAAATTCAATACTCTTAGACATCAAGAGTATATTTAGACGATACTACCCCCAAAAAATATTATTATCAAAAAATCCCATTCAACGATCTTTATTACTCTCTTCAAATAATATGTACATAAATCCAGATGCCTTTTTCATATATCCACCTTTATTTATGATCTATTATCTTATATTCTGATATTATCGAACAATTAATTCATTTTAGTTCTTCCATATTAAGGTACCATTATGTATAGTGGATCCTATTATATTATTAGTTCTTTTCAAGTATTGATTCTATTTTTTAACTTATTATGGATATAGAATTCCTATCACTACTTCATAAGAAAACCCTCACTAACATTATGTTCTGAAAAAATAATATAGAAACCAAGTATATGTATCCTTTATTCCACCCATTCATATGAAATCTTGAAAACTATTCCTTAAACTCCATATTCAAGAAATATTCATATTTGAAATACCATTAATCCAAAAAAAGACACTTATAGAGCTATATACTCATCAATAATCTATTATGACCATAAATCACCCACCATGAATCCCAGTTCATTTAAAAATATCTTCATCTATTCACTAGTTGATCTTTTAGGAAAATCTAATATTTATTATTCCATTCCAGAACAACACAAAACCACCACTCTATTAATCATGTGTCCTTTGAGAATTTTCTAATTTTGTTATTATTAATTTTTTTATTGTTTTATTTTTCATATTTTTATATAAGTTTGATTTTTTTTGTTTCGTTGTTCTAGATCTGAAGATTATAATGTACTGTTATTTTCAAAGTGACATATATAATTGGTTTAAAATTCCACTATATATGGTGAAAATAGTATTTTTGAGGATTTCCCATCCCAAAAAATTCAAGGCATTTTGTGGTAGTTTAAACCATAGCTAAATCCTCAACATTTTTCTAAATTGAATCCAGCACTAAAAAAAATGCCACTAAATACACATTATATAAAGGTTCATAAAAATCACCTCATAATTTATGGAACCGAAGAAAGATTGATTCTGAAGAAAAAAAATTAGGGGTGGTGTTTGGAAACCATAATAGAACCATATGTATTCAGTTTAATCCACTGCCAAAACCAAAAATCAATCTCTAGAACTCGATTATATTATTGTGATTCATAGTCATAGTATAAAGGTGTAAAATTGAAAGAAAATAATAAATTTGCAGATGAGTTTTGTCATGAACCGTCCTCGGGGCCCGTGCCGTGACTACCCCAAGCCCACCTTCCACAGGCCTAGGGCTGGCGACTAGCACCAAAGGCGTAAATCCCGATACAATTGAAGGCATTCCCTTTATAGAAGTAAAAAAATACAATAGAGTATGCAAACACTACATAATACTAAATACAAAATAAAGTGCTGAAAAGTAAATGGGCTAGTATACAAACCCAACTGTAAAGTACAGTACAACTGAAAAGATAGTACAACTGCAGTAAAGTAAAACAGCAACTACTGGGTCATCCTCTAGGAATCCCACCTGAAGGGTGGGTACAGATGGCCTCCTCAGCACCTCGGGTCCAGCCGTCTGCTCCGTATACGTCTCTCCATGTGGTCCACCTCTGGGTACCGTCCACCTCCACAAGCCTCCAACTTGTTCAGTGATGTATGTCATCTGCATCCAACACAATGTAGTGCGGGAATCGCCCGTGTAGGGGTGAGTATAAAATACTCAGTAGGGACCCCGAGACCCTCAATGGTCTCCCAGAAACTAGGAAGGATAACCACAAAAGGAAAGATACAATCACAATGTATCACCCAACTCTACTTAGGCATATGCCCATACATATACCTATGTTAACAATCTCAGTTCGGATCCAACTATCGAGACCAAGCACAACCCATTCCACACAAGAGTTAAAGTCAATGACATCGATGAACTTGATTGAAATTCAAGACTCATCTCAAACAGGTATACATCTTTCATAAATTGATAAATAGGATCATATGTAGTTACTGATTCATCTAAGCTGTCGGACCCACATAGGATACTAGACCTGCTAAGTTGTCGGACCCACGTAGGATACTAGACCAGCTACTCTGTCGGACCCACATAGGATACTAGAACGGAATTCAAACTGTCAGACCCATGTAGGATACAAGAACAATAACCATCACTGTCAAACCCACAGAGAATTCCAACATGGTAGTCGTCGTCGCGGAACCCACAGAGTATTCTAGTAAGACAATTATTGTAGTCGCAGCCGGCTCAAGGGTTCCCGCACATAGCACACTCGTTTCCGGGAGGGTCCGCTCCTCGAGAAAAGGGGTTGATATAACAACTATCTCAAAGTACATATTTTATGTATCCCAAAGTTCCCTCTCTTCAAAACAAACCCAATGTGATAGACGGCGCCTCAATCGGACGCCCGGTCTGAGAGATATTGGCTTTTCCGTTCCAGGGTCCTGGTTGGAAATATGCACGTTCCAAAACCCAGACATTTTCCACAGTTATATAAAACTCACTAAGATTATTGCAAAAGGACCGATTCATCACAAGTGTCCCAATGCTGCAGATGGGGCGTCGATCAGATGCGCGGTCTTAAAAATAATCACCGTTAAGTGAAAACGGGCTCGACCCGTTAAGCCCAGTGGGCTAGCGGGTCCGGTTAACTCGGTTTTGCAAAGTACGGCCCAGAAGAGGGTTGCACCGGCTCGATGAATCACGCGGCCCAGCCCGAGGGGGTGCGGCTCAGCCCGGCGCGGCCCGACCCGATGGTGGGTGGTGCGGCGCGGCGCGGCCGGCCGCGGCTCGGCCCGGTTGGCCGAGCAGTCCGAGGGCGGGGGGGAGGAGGAGGAGCCCCCCGCTTTCCTGAACTGGCAGCGCTGAGCAACGCTGCCCTCCAAACTGTCCGGCCAAATCTGGAAGGTCTTCTCGGTACAAGCGGCCCGCTCGGGCGGGCCGCGGTCCTGCATCGCGGCACCTTTAGGTGCCGCAGCTCCTTCACCCGGCTGGCGGACAGCTAGGCTTGTTTGCCGCCGAAGAGGACTGTGGAGCGCGGGTAATTGTCCTCCACTTTGCGGTGCCCCTTGTGGTGCCATGGTCTTCCTTCAGCTCGGCCGGCTTTAGCCAGCCGGTTCTTCTTCGGCCGAGCGGCCCGTGGTTGCGGGCTGCGGTTCTTCCACACGCGGCCGGTGGGTGGTCACCGCCCTCATTCGTTGCTGCTTCCCGTTGTGAATTAAAAATCACGAGAACAATGGTTGGTCATCCAGTCGTGTTCATTCACCCCGCGTCCTCCACTTTAGGCGGTAACATATGGCAAAAGACAAACCATAACTTTTAAATAAGAATATGAACAATTTTTATCAATTAAAAATTGACCATAAACCCCTTACCTTTGTCAAGGCTTGTTCATCATAGTCATGGAAAACGATGTCTCTCCATCAATATCGGAGGAAAAACCATCATCGTTGGCGATGTTCATCATGACAATGTATCCTCCCTTGACACAGAGGAATAAGATGGTTGAAGAAGTCATGGAGTGTTTTTCGCCGAGAGAGGACGATATTCTTCATTGAAGAACGAAGGTGCTCTAATTCTCCAAAGGTTCCCCAACAAAATATTTTCTAAGGCCAATATTATAATAGACTTCTCCCATTTTTAATGAATCACCATGAAATTAAAAAAAAAAGTGCCAAAATAATTAATAAGGATACTAATTACATTAGTTGGCTTTATTAAGTTTGGGAGGTGGAGAGGCTTCACTTTAAAAGGGGAAGTTGTCATAACAAAAGTTAGGGGAGTTAAATGGGGAGGGGGGTTTAAGGGGAGATGAAAGATTTAGGAAACCTGTAGATCCCACCACACTAAATCCTCTCATGGGAGGTTATGTGGGTGTGGGTCCCACTTCTAACTCCCCTTGGGAGGAAATAACTATCATATATAAAATAAAATTTTGTTCCACAATTTATTTTATTTTATTCTAAATCCCCAAAATTAACATTCAACCCTCATAAAATGTAACTGTGGTAAAGGTCACCTTAAGAGAATACCGGTGCTGCGAGTTCATCGGTGTCCTCAGATTTCAATTCCGAGCACCGGTTCAAATGATAGAAAAAATCGCACGTACGTTAACTGAATGTACATGAACAAAACTTTAGAAATTGATTCCGGGCACACCGGGCCTCAGAATCAAGTGCCGTCAGAAACCACAGACTCATAAAATTCAAAAGTATTTAAGAAAAAATATTCATTGAAATTTATGTGTCTTTACATTACTTCCACTTCAGGGCTTTATGTCCCCATAAAGTTACAACACACACTAGTGAAACAAATGGGGGTACTGAGCTCGCATTTGTGCCTCCCACTCCCAAGTGCTCTCCTGGAGGTTCCCATGCTGCCAATGAATGTGCACTAGAGGACTCGATTGCCCACATAGGACCCACTCCTGTTGATCCTCGATCTCCACCGGGACCTCCAAGAATGTCGCCCTTCCATCGATGTCCATCTCCCCATGATCGATGACGTGGGTCGGGTCGTGCGAGTATCTCCTCAACTGAGATACATGGAAGACGCCATTCACCTAGAGCAACTGAGGTTGAAGGACCAGGGGGTAAGCCACCTCGCCTACTCTAACAAGGACCTAGAAAGGTCCGATGAAATGCGGAGATAACTTTCCACCCCAACCAAATATTCGTAGACCTTGTTGAGGTGAGTCTCGTAGGAGAACTTGGTCACCATACTCGAACTCCAGTGGTCTCCGTATCCTATCAACATAGTACTTCTATCTGCTCTGTACAGTCTTCATCCACTCCTAGATTATCTGCACCTTCTTTTTCGTAGCCTGAACCATCTCTGGTCCTATAAGTGCTGACTCCCAAGGGTCAGTCCAGCACAGAGGTGATCTGCAAGGTTGTTCGTACAATGCCTCGTATGGTTCCATCCCGATGGTGGAGTGGTAGATGTTGTTGTACTCAAACTCCACCAAGGGTAAATGATCCTTCTAGCTATGACCAAAGTCAAGGAAACATGCACAGAGAATGTCCTCGAGAGTCTGAATGGTCCTCTCTATCTGGACGTCCATCTGAGGATGGAAGGCGGTGCTCAGATGTAGTTGCGTCCCAAAATATTCCTGTGACCCCTTCCATCGTCAGGAAGTGAAACAAGCATCTACATCCGAGAAGATAGTCGATGTCACACCATGAAGTCGTACGATCATATGAACATATAGGTGTCCCAAGCTCTCTACTGAGCCCTGCTCTCTGATCGGTAGGAAGTGGGCCGACTTGGTGAGTCAGTCAACGATCACCCAGAGAGATTCGTGTCCTCTGGATGTGTGTGGAATCCCTGCCACAAAATCCTTGGATATCCCATCCCACTTCTACTCTAGGACCTCTAAGGGTTTTACCAAGCCTTCTGGTACCTGGTTCCCCACTTTCAATTGCTGACAAGTGAGGCATCGTGAAAAATACTTTGCTACAACCTTCTTCAAACCTGGCCACCAATATTGTCATTTGAGGTACTAGTACATCTTCTCCACCCCTGTATGTACTATAGAGGAGAAGTGTGAAACTCCCTCAGCACTTCCTCCTACAATTCAACTGGTACAATAGTACGTCCCCCGAAGAGGACGACATGCTCCCCTCCTTTAGAAAATCCAACATTCGCCTGACCTGTGCATATTTGTGCACGACGTGTCTCACAGTGGACGTCCCCACGCTATGCCTCTCTGACTCGCTGAAGGAGTGGATGAGTGATTGTGAGTGACTATAGAAA
Organism: Viscum album; assembly: GCA_963277665.1. Classification (NCBI taxonomy): domain Eukaryota; kingdom Viridiplantae; phylum Streptophyta; class Magnoliopsida; order Santalales; family Viscaceae; genus Viscum; species Viscum album. The sequence goes on along the minus strand of OY728147.1, from coordinate 406,533,130 downwards.
GGCTGCTCCATCTCTATCCACAAAGGATATCTGCAACACGCCTAGCTACTTCGTCGCCTCTCCTAGAAACTGAATGCATGATCTCATGCTGAGAGCATCATCTACAACGTTCCCCTTCCCATGAGTATAGATTATCTCAAAGTCATAGTCCTGGAGGAACTATAGATATCACCAATGTCTTAAGTTAAGGTCCTTCTGTGAAAAGATGTACCTGAGACTCTGGTGGTCAGAGTAGACTGTGAAGCGCTTACCCATCAGATAGTGTCACCAAGTCTTCAAGGAGAAGACCACTTCTTCTAACTCCATTTCATGGGTAGCAAAGTTCTGCTGATGCTATCTCAACTACTGCGAACCATATGTGATCACTGCTCGTGCCTGCATTAGGACACACCTGAGTCCAGTCCCTGATGCATCGTAGTAAACTACGTACCCTACGCCCTCCTCTGGTAGCCTCAAGATGGGTTCACTAGTCAATCTATGTCTCAGATCCTGAAAGCTCTGCTGATATCTATCTAACCACACGAAGGGTTTCCCCTTCTTCATCAAAGATGAGAGTGGTGCTGCAACTCTGGACAAGTCTTGAACAAATCTCCGATAGTACCCAGCCAGACCCAGGAAACTCCACATCTATGTCACGCTCCTGGGTGGCTCCCTAGAAAGTACTACCTCGATCTTCGCTGGGTCCACTGCAACTTCTACCTCTGAGATGACATTTCCCAAGAAGTGAACCTCTCGAATCCAAAACTGACACTTCGAGATCTTACCATAAAGCTGGTGCTCTCGGAGTGTATCTAGTACAACCCCCAAGTGGAAGGTGTGCTCCTCCTCAGTAGTTGAGTAAATCAATATGTCGTCGATAAAAAATTTGACAAATCGATCGAGGTAAGGATGGAAGATCTTGTTCATGAGACTCATGAACACTGCTGGAGCGTTGGTTATGCCGAATGTCATAACAAAGAACTCGTAGTGGCCATACCGACACCTGAAGGCCATCTTCTGCACATCCTCGTCTCGAAATCTGAGCCGGTGATAGCCTGACCTAAGGTCTATCTTTGAGAACCATCGTTCTCCCTTGAGCTGACAAAAGAGGTAATCAATCCTTGGGAGTGGGTACTTGTTCTTCATGGTCACCTGAATCGGGAGATGGTAGTTAACACATAGCCACAAGCTCCCATCCGCCTTCTTGGAAAACAAAATTAGAGAAGCCCATGGTGAAAAACTGGGTCAGATGAATCCCTTTCCCTACAAGTCCTCAAGCTATACCCGGAGCTCATGAAGCTCAGCGGGAGCCATCTGATATGCTGGAGTAGATATCAGTGATGTCTCGGTGTATAGGTTTATGTAGAAGTCTACATCTTTGCGAGGAGGTAGTCCTAGAATGTTTTCAAGAAAAACATCTGCATACTAATCCTCCACAACAGGAAAACTTGGACTCCGCACATCAACCGCTCCGAGGATGAGACTAGCCAATTGATGTGTGACCGGCTACCCTCTCCTCTCGATAAGTCTATCTTATGCTGAAAAGGATCCCTTCTCATCGGTGAAGGTGAACCTGGTCCCATCCATGTCGATACACCGCACTTTGTTCCTAATGAAGTCGATCTGAGCATGGACTGTAGACAACCAGTCCATACCCATGATGAAGCTGTAAGGCCTCGATGCCGCTACATGATGATCACAAATGAAGCTCTCGAATCCTTGAGAATGTTCACACTACCGGCACCAGTGCGTAATTGTCGAGTCTGCTCTCGTAGGAGTCGCTATCCGTAAGGATCGAGCCAACGGCTCTGTTGGAAGATCCGAGCTTCGAACAAGGGCAGCAGCAACAAAATAATTACTCGCACCTGTGTCTATAAGTACTGAAGTAAGGGTGGAGTTGGCACATATAGTACCTTAAATAATCTCAGGTGCGCCGTGGTCATAGGACTCGACTACCTGGAGCTGAGCCTACCCCTTCCTGCTAGCTTCCTGTGTTCGGGTTGGTCCTCCTGGTGGTGGTGGTGGTAGAGCCTCAAAACATCGTCCACCACCCACTGCCCGACCAGATCCTCTGCCTCATCCGCCTATTCCTACTGCCACGGTTGAACCTCTACCTCTGCCTGGGAGGTCCCTCCACTATCTGCTGCTCATTTTCATAGAGGTTCATGCAGTCTCGAGCTTTGTGACCCTACCCGCCACATGCATAGCACTTCTTGATCCTCGTATAGTTGGCTCTGTTTCGGGTGCCCCGCACAACCGAACCTATATCCTGAGGTCTCTCTCCTAATGGCCTGGTCTGTTTGGACCTCTATGACATCTCACTACTACCGGCTGCAGAAGACTCCGCTACATGTCGCCCAGTGGTGGGTCTTGCTGTAGGTGGCTTCTCAAAGAGAAATCTCTCCACAAGAAGGGCTCGCTCCAACACTCCATCCTACATAGAAATGCTGAGGTAGATCATTGAATCCCTAATCTCATTCCCCATTCCCTACGCAAATTTCCAGGCCCTGAAGAATGGGTCCCATACCATGTCCGTGGAGTAGCGTGAGAGGTCAATAAATGACACTGAGTACTGAGCAACTGTCATGCTTCCCTGCGACAGGTAAAGTAACTCCTGAATCCGCACCACACAAAGGGTGGCTGGAACAAACTCCGAGTTGAAGAGACTCTCAATGTCTATCCATAGTAGAGATGCCTTGTCATGCACCTGGGGCATTAAGCTCCACCATCTACCTGCTGCTGCATGTAGGAGACTCGTGGAAAGGATCACCATATAGTCGGCTGGTGTCCCTACCAATCTAAGGACACTTACTATAGCCTCTATCCAATCCTCATATTTTTGAGGGTTCGTCTCTCCATGGAACATGGGTGGCCTCTGTCGCATAAACTCATGCAATGCACTCAGGAATCATGCACTCTTTGCTGTTGGGGTAGGTAGTATTGGTGGATTTACGGGTAGTGGTACCCCTGGTGCCTCCGCTGTGATGGGTCCCTACACCGAGGGCTTGTCGCTCGGTGGGATGCCATCTTGTACGCAAATTAGAACCCTAGCTGGCTGCCTTCGCAGGTACATCCTGAAAATAAACAGGTGTTCTATGGTCAAAATAGTATACCTTGTGAGCTGACACAAAGTAGTTACAAAGAAAACTTTTCAAACACACATGCAATTAGTATTTTCGTGCATTACGTCGGAAATTAGAGGTCAGGGTCATAGTGTTTGGATACGTCAGCTGCCACACTAACACTGGACTCCCTAGACTGAAAAACACACTCAATACTCTTAACATTATTGCTTCACATAAATGAATGATCAAAGGGTTGAGTTCTGCGGTAGAACTGACTCCTCTGATACTGATTTGTCACGACCTGTCCTCGGGGCCCCTGCTATGACTACCCCAAGCCCGCCTTCCATAGGACAGGGGATGGCGACTAGCACCAAAGGCGTAAATCACTATAAAAGGAAAGGCATTCCCTTTATATAAGTAAAAAAACACAACATATTATGCTACAGAAGTAAACACTATGTAATACTGATTACAAAAGAAAGTGTTGAAAAGTAAATGGGCCAATATACAAACCCAACTGTAAAGTACAGTACAACTAAAAAGCTAGTACAACTACAGTAAAATAAAACAGCAACTACTGAGTCGTCCTCCAGGAATCCCACCTGAAGGGGCGGTACAGATGGCCTCCTCAACACCTCGAGTCCAGCCGTCTGCTCTGTGTACGTCTCACCAAGTGGTCTACCTCTGGGTACCATCCATCTTCACAAGCCTCCACCTCGTTCAGTGTTGTCTGTTGTCTGCATCCAACACAACGTAATGAGGGCATAACCCATCCAGGGGTGAGTATATGATACTCAGTAGGGACCCCGAGACCCCCGAAGGTATCCCAGAATCCTTGAAGGATAACCAAGAAAGGAAAGATACAATAATGAAGTATCAACCAACTCTACTCAGGTATATGCCCATACATATACCTAAGTTAAGAATCTCAGTTCAGCTCCAACACTCGAGGCCAAGCACAACCCAGTCCACATAGGAAGTAAAGTCAATCACATCGATGATAATTATTGAAAGTCAAGACTTAGGTCACATAGGTATACATCTTTCGTAAAGTGAAAAAGATGATTATATTTAGTCAATGATTCATCTAAACTATCGTACCCATGTAGGATACTAGACCAGCTGAGCTGTTGGACCCACGTAGGATACTAGACCAGCTACTCTGTCAGACCCACGTAGGATACTAGATCAGAAGTCAAACTGCTGGACCCATGTAGGATACAGGAACAGTTACCATCTCCATCGAACCCACGGATAATTCCAGTATGGTAGTTGTCGTCGCTGAACCCACGAAGGATTCTAGTACGCTAGTCGTTGCAGTCACAGCCAGCTCTAGGGTTCCCGTACACAACCCGCTCGATTCCGGGAGGGTCTGCTCCTCAAGAAAAGGGGCCAATACATCAACTGTCACGAAGTTCTTAGTTGATGTATCCAAAAGTTCTGTCTCATCGAAAGTAACCCAAATCCATAGACTGTGCGTCAATCGGATGCCCGGTCTGAGAGATTTTGGTTTTTCCGTTCGAGGGGCCCGGCTGAAAATATGATCGTTCCAAAACCCGACCATTTAATAAAGATATCCAAAACTAACTAAGAGTATCACAAAAGGACCACTTTGTCATGATGGTCCCGTTAAGCCTAGTGGGTTGGCGGGTCGATTTAACCCGGTTTTGGCAGGTCAACTCGAAATAGGTTCTGACCAGCCCGATGAATCACGCAGCCCGGCCTGAGGGGGCGCGGTCCGGCCCAGGACAACGCGGCCCGACCCGGTAGGGTGCGGCCCGAGTGGCCACTGCTCGGCCTGGGTGGCCGAGCAGTCCGTGGGGGGGGGGCTGCTTTCCTGAACCAGCGGCGCCGAACGACGACACCCTCCAATCCAGCCGGTGTTCCCTACTTAAGCTGCTTGCTCGGGCGGGCCGCGGTCCTTTTGCACGGCAACGTCGGGTGCCACGGTTCCTTCACCCGGCCGGTTCGCCGCCGAAGTTTCCCACGAAGAGCGGTCCGTGGTCCTCCGCAGCGCGGCACCACTTTAGGTGTTGCGGTTCTCCTTCGTCCAGGACGGTTTTAGCCGGCCGGTTCTCCTTCGGCCGAGCGGCCTGCAGTTGCGGGCCGCGGTTCTTCCATACGCGGCCAGCGCGCGGCCGCTGCCTTCAATCATCCCCGCATCCTGTTGTGAATTAAAAAGAACAAGAACAACAGAGGGTTGTCAGGCCGTGTTCATTTGACTCGCGCCCTCCACGTTAGGTGGTAACATATGACGAAAGACAAACCACAACTTTTAACAAAGAACAAGAACAATTTTTATCAATTAAAAATTGAACATAAACCCCATACCTCAGTCACGGCTTGTTCATCGTAGAAGTGGAAAACGATGTTTCTCCGTCAACGTCGGAGGAAGAACTGTATTCATTAGCGACATTCCCCACGTCAGTGTCTCCTCCCTTGATGCAGAGGATGAAGATGGTTAGAGAATTATTGGAGTGTTCTTCATCGAGAGAGGACGATATTCTTCGAGGAAGAACGAAGCTCCTCTGATTCTCCAAAGGTTCCCCATCAAATTTTTTTTTGAGGGAAATATTATAATAGAATTCTCCAAATTTTAATGAATTGCCAACCAATTAAAAACAATTCAATAGAGAAGTGCCAAAATAATTAATAATGTTATTAATTACATTAGTTGGCTTCATTAAGTTTGGGAGGTGGAGAGGCTCCACTTTAAAAAGGGAAGTTGTCATAATAAAAGTAAGGGGAGTCAAATGGGGGGGGGGGTTAAGGGGAGATGAAAGGTTTAGGGAATGTGTGGGTCCCACCACACTAAATCCAATCATGGGAGGTTAAGTGGGTGTGGGCCCCACTTCTAACTCCCCTTGGGAGGAAATAGCTACCGTATATAAAATAAAATTGTGTTCTACAATTTTATTTATTTTATTCTAAATCCTCAAAATTAACTTTCTACCCTGACCCAATTCCTCCATCATATGAACAAGATTGAGTTAAATTTGACATATAATGTTCCCAATACCAAATAAAATTAGGTCCAATCTTTCATCGATCATTGACGAGACTGATATCATCTAACTTCTCACCTAGACCGTTTTCTCCAAGATATGGTGGGAAAAAATCTTCTCCTATTTCTCTGTAGTGTAGGTAGTCTAATGTAAGGACCCCTATGTTCCACCTCGCCAAGGAGGTTTTTGTGCCCGTTTCAATATTAAATAACTCTTGTAGTACACATGTTATTTAATGGGGTGGAATCATCTTGAGAAACTGCCTACCTTTCCCTGTGAGGAGGACTAGTGTTTCATCATTCTATCCTTCTTGAAAATGGTCTCCTAGAGTATAGTCCCATGAAATTCATAGTCACACGATGTAAAAATACATGAGACCATCATCATCACATGATGAAAAACTTTATCCTTACTCTACTTAATGATCATAGGATGTCCTATGTACAGTTTCCATCTAAAATAACTCTTACAGTAGACATGTTCTTCCATGGGGTGGAATCATCCTGAGAAACTGCTTACCTTTCCATGTGGGAAGGAATAGTGTTTCATCCTTCTATCCTTCTTGAAAATGGTCTCCTAGAGGATAGTCCCATGAAATTCTTAGTCACACGATATAGAAATACATGAGACCATTATCATGACATGATGCCAAAATTTATCTTTACCCTATGTAATGACCATAGGATGATCTGTGTATGCATCGAAACAAGTAATCCATGTGCATAAGCCCAAAACCATTATAGGATGGTACAATTACACCAAGAATACCAAATTAGTAATCCACACACAATAATTGGATTATAGTTCTACATTGAAAAAACCAAGTGTATAAGACCCAAACAATCCCGGGATACCACTCTTACACCAGCCAAAACAAGTTCATAATCCCCACAACATCTTGTGATTATACACCTACACTTGGAGACCCTCATACCTATGTCTAACAAAATCATGGGATGATATTCATAGACCAGGAAGACTGTATTCATAATCCCAACACCATATATATTATCACTATTTTAATGACACGAGAATCCCAAGAGTATGACATTAAACTGCATGAACTCATCTCATCAGATGTCATTAAAATGTGGCATCAAAATATTTTAGTTTTTGAACCCTACCTCCTACAAGGTTATGTAGGATGCCTTCATCAAGTATAATACCAAAATACATGGGCTTTGTTTATTGGGTTAAATCCCGATATCCCAAATCAAACCCTAATGTGATTAACTTCCCCATAGTATTCAAAAACTCTATGAATGTGACCATTTATCCTTGGAACACGATCAAACTTTTACAATGCCAAAATGTCCCAATAATTCATTAAACTTGTAAGGAAGCTGTCCCCATAAGATGAAAAACAAAATTGGAAAACCTATTGGTGGATAAAAAACTAAAATCATGTAGTAATATACAATGGATTCTCAAGGCATTGAGAATTGAATTCATTATGTACATGAAATAAGATTACTAAAGGTGTCTATTAGATGTGTCGGGTTTTAAATCAAATATTTATTACATATGAGATTCCATTAAAATTGAATTAGGAAGACATTTTTAGTTTTCCTACATTCACAGGATTCCTGAAAACATCATCAGTTCCAAACCAAAGGTAGCTACTCTATCACTACAGAATTACTCTAATAAACTAGAATCCACCTCGATATGGAGACAAAAAATGAGATTCATGAACATGAATCAAAGCTGCATGAGAGACCCATAATAGGTGAATAAATCAAAGTAGGAATCATTGGATGGATGTTCCATTTTCCAATCATCTTGTTCTGGTCAAGGATCCATCATCATAGATCCTAGTGGGAGAGGCTATCTACCTATGGAATGCAGGAATTTTGGAAATAATGAACTAATGGGTCTGGGAGAAATCCAAGTATACAGACCACACTAAAAGTGAAATTGAATGTTCATCTTGATCTTTATGTATGGACTCAATGAAAATAATTACAAAATAGAAGGAAAAATTATTTATTTATAAAAATTTATGTGACGTTTGTAACACCCGAGATTTTTATGAGTAATATTTTGTTTCTTATATATCATCAAAGGAATCTTTCACTACATACTAGCTTGGATTACTTTACACGCAATCGCGACCTTCCTCGATAGCTTGCGTCGTACGCAATACCGAGTTTCACTAAACAACGATATGCTATTAAAATATTATTAAAACTAGCCGTTATGAATAGTAATAACCACTTTTTGAAATTTTATTAATTTTATTTTTTAAAATGGACTTCATTTTTGGATTCGGAATACCGAAATTAGCCTAGGGTGAAATTTTGGTATTTTTCTGAAAACATTCAATTTTTGATGAATAGTGAAACCACTAAGTGGTAGGTTAAAAATTGAATTTTGCATAAAACTTAATTTTACCGCTTCTGTGAATGGAATTTCAAAAATTCGACAGACACGGTTGATATCAGTAAGTAAAATGTGGTTCAATGAGATAAAAATAATTTTTTGGTGAATAGTAACTTTTTACTTTTTTTTACAGCGGTTAATAGTAAATAGGGTAACTGAGGGTAAATATGATATTATTATTACCCTAACACATGTCCTAATTCTATTGGATAAGTTTAATTCGACCAAAAACAACCTTATGAATAAAATATGACCATTTAGGCCCACTTGGATTAGATTAGGACATTTATTATTAATTTATTTAAAGAAGGGTTAAAATAGTTAAAATCAAAGTTTAATAAGTAAATAATTTTTATTATGGGGTTATACATAATATAAATTCGACTATAAATATTCATTAGAAAGCTAAAAATATTTCCTACATAATGGTATTTTATTTATAATTTTTAGACATTAAATAATTTAATTTATTTATGACACAATTATGATGCAGTAATTATCTTATTTATGAAATATTGACATAATTGATGTTATAAACACCAAAATAAATGTAATTTGAGACTTTTTATGAATTCCAATAATTTTATAGGTTACTATGATATATTAATGTTGATTTAATCAACTTGGTTCGAACATATAATTCTGTTATGACTTTCACAAAAAACATATATCAAATAGTGTCAAAATTGACACAAAATAGTTTTTAAATCAAATATTATATTATTAATTGTTCTTAAAAATCTAAGGTTCGGCCAAATGACTTAGATAAGGATATATATATTAATAATAAACAATTTGGGGTTCGTTTGGCATGTTATAGTAAGTGTATTAACCATATAGTGAAAGAAAACAAAAAGACATGGTAAAAGTTAAATTATTTAACTTAGAGTTAAATCTCATTGATAATGTTAAAATAATACCCTAAACTTGTCTAAATCCTATTGGTTGATAGGATTTCGACCCTTCCCCACTTTATCTTCGAAATAAGACCCTTTGGAACCATTATAAACCGATTTTGACTTTAATATTAAATAATATTTTGAGATATTCCTAAGGTGCCCCTCTCCTCCCTTATAAAAGGGCACCTCCTCCCCCTCCTCCTCACACAAAATTGAGCACTCAAGCTCGGCAAAACCCTGCCATTTTCTCTTCTCCACATCCCTAGAATTATCATAGAGGTCCTGGTATTCTTCAAAGTCCAATCTTAGTTCCCTAAGTGGAGGATTCAAAGAGGCATTCCAAAGAAGAGGTAATATCTGTTACCGATCTTTTCAATTTCTTTCTTCTTCAACTTCTTCTCCTTTAGTTGTTTCATGATAAAGTAATAACATCAGTATTAATTACATACTGATATGTTATTATAAATATGAAACAAACCTAATTCACCTTCTATCCATCCTACGGAAAAATGAAATCACCGCGCGTGCGTACGTACGGAATACCGTCTCCACGCCGTGGTGTAATCTATTTTCCACCATCACTTTACAAGGATGGATATAATGGTGTAATGAGTAACTATTTATGATTATTATAAAGTAATATTGATACTGAAATAATATATATATATACTCCAATACAATTCCACGATCATAGGAACGATATCATCACTTGTGCGTACGTACGGAATACCGTCTCCACGATGTAAAGCGACTCGTTCTACATGATCATCATTACATAATAATTATATAAATGAATTGAATGAATAAATATGATATATGTTACACTAATACCATTCTGGATATAAGGTATCTATAACCTTAAAATAAGAATAAGAATTTTTTCGGCAAAACACGCATAAGAACAAAAGGCAATAAAGACCCGAGTAACAAGTAACAATGAAATATTACTAACAAGAAGCTAAGAATATGACCATATATGATATCATATCAATATGTATGATTCTGTAATAAGTCAATAACATTATTTAAACCATTATACAGGAGCTTCGTACACGTACAAAGCAAATCGGACCTAAGGTAAGGGAAAATACCACAATCTCATTTTTATCCGAGATTGTTTATTCGGGTGTATTTTATCATCCACATCCATGTTCCCTCAATATGTAATATTGTTTCCATCCACTTAAAATAGTTTAAATCCATTTTTACCCTTCGGTGAGTTTTTAGTAAAGAATATGAAAGGAATCTTTTGTCGTTTTTTTTGTACGAGGTACTTTTTGACTTTTCCGACAAAGGTACGAAGAATGTTTTTTTAACTTATACGGCATGTATGGATTTTTAAAACATTATTTCCAAGAATATTCCTTTACAAGTTTTCATGTTTATTTTTAATCAACTTCTTTTATTTTAAAGTCGTATGACATGTTATGATAGGAAAAATGTTTTTTTGAAGAAGAAAGGATATTTTCCTCAGGAATGGAGTTCAAGTGTTTTATCAAAATTATTTTCCATCTAAGATAATAAAGGGTTCTGTTTTTATCCCTATTATTACATTGATTTGATCATGTTGTGATTGAATTATTTTTATGAATTCCTTTATCTTGTATGAATTGTTTTATAATGTCATGATGTTTAAGATTCCAATTTGTATTACATGGGTTATGCAATGATGTACGATTTATGATTATGTGGCACACATAAGAAAGGATTCATTATAAGATGGGTGGGACCTATATCTCCATCCAATGCATTGGGTAAAGATTTTAAATCTCATGAGATAGACATGGCTGGAACGGAAGGTTATTTCAGTTCAGTGATACAGGACTGAAACGAGGAGTGAACTCGGTTCAAAAAGGGACTTTGTCCACTAAGATAGTCTTGGCAATGAGTCATGACTAACAAGAAATGTTTTTCCATGATTATGTGTGCATGCGACAAAGTTTAAAGTTTCATGTTATGATTATGGGGATCTCATATTAACTTCTATGATTTATTCCATGTTAAGATATTATGATCTCTTTTGCAGGTTATGATTTTCAAAAAGATATGATATGATTTTTTTTTCCTTTATTTGCCCTTGTTGAGCATTTGAGCTCACCCTTTTATGTTTTCTTTTCCCCAGGTCAGGAAGATGGATATTAAGTAAAATATGCTAAAAGGGACCCTAGATATGATGAAATAAATGGGATACACTGTAGAAGATTTATGAACCAGTTGTTTATGTTTCCCAGTTTCTAAAGACACTATACCTATACGGTCCTTTGTGGTTTTGTCATATGTTGTAATAAGTGTGCTTCAATTTTGAAGTATTAACAATGTATGTAAAGTATGGGTCGTTGTAGTTGGTATCAGAGGCAAAGGAGGTAAGAATGTATCCGATCCTTGGGAACTCTCACATGTGAGCGTTGGACGAAGCATGGCTCTCCGCCCAAGGGCTTCATGAGGAAATGGCTGCCACTGGGGATGGTGGTGTGTCCCGCCCAGGGGGTGTAGCCGCCCATGGAGTGCCTTGATAGGTATCAACTATAGTCCACTGGAAGTAATTCAAGTCAATTATAGTTGGTATCAGAGGAAAGGTATAGTCAACCTTTGGAAACTAGGATGTGAAAGCCATAGTAAGAACCCTAAGGATAAGACTAAGCATAGAACACAATCTTAGTGTTTTAGAAATGGCCATGAATACCCTAGGATAAAACCTTAAGTGTAAAATTTTATCCTTGATTATGTGGTTTTCCTATTATAATTAGTGTTGCTCACACTATTCATCTTGGTTTTAGTCAATGTCTGGAACCCGAAGGAACCGTGTTAATGCGGAATGCGATGGGCAATGCAATGATTGTCCCCCTGAGCAACCAAACGATGTGGGAGCTGGAATACAAAATCTTGTAGCCATGCTCACACAACTTTCTCAAGCTATGAATCATGCAGGACTTCCAAACGAGCAAAGGAAGGAGCAACATTCTGTTGAATCCTTCATGAGGCAGCGTCCACCTTCTTTCAGTGGGTCTACTGATCCATTAGTTGCTGAACAATGGATTAATACTACTGAAAAGATATTTTCAGTTCTTCAATGTTCTGAATATGATAAAGTCATCCTAGCAGTGTATCGTTTGGAAGGAGATTCTGATCAATGGTGGAATCTTATTAAGAATACGAGGCAAAGGGATGAAATTGAGTCTATGGAATGGGACGAGTTCAAGAACTTATTTTTCAATAAGTACTTCCCTCGTATTCTCCGAACAAAGATGGAGAAAGAGTTTCTTGAACTGAAGAAAAGGGATGATGAATCTGTTGGTACCTATGAAGCAAATTTTACAAGACTTGTAACAGCCCAATATTTTATAAAAAAAATATTCTTTTTAATTTTATTAATGTCTTGTGTTGTACGCTACACCAAAAGGAGCTTGCACAACACACATCCTTAACTTGCCTTGCATTACACGCAATCGCGACCTTCCTCGATAGCGTGTGTAGTACGCAATACCGAGTTTCACTAAACAACGATATGCTATAAAAATATTATTAAAACTAGCCGTTATGAATAGTAATAACCACTTTTTGAAATCCAGTAAATCTTATTTTTCAAAATGAACTTTATTTTTGGATTCGGAGTATCGAATTTAGCCTAAGGTGAAATTTTGGTACTTTTCGGATAACTTTCATATTCTAATGAATAGTGAAAATTACTAAATTATAATTAAAAACAACTTTTTTTAATCGAAATAATTAATAGTGATAAATTATTAATTTGAGTGGTTTTAAAGTATATTAAGAATATATTTTTACAATTTAATACAATGTTGGCTATTGGTTGAAATTTCACATTTAAACCAGACATAATCAAATGTCAATCTTTTGATAGATTTTGATTCTTAAAAAACACGCTATTTGTTTTAACAGCGGGATTTAATTATAAAATTAATTAATGCAACTTCTATGTTATGAATTTGGTAAAATAGACTTCATTTTTGAATTCGGAATATGAAATATAGCTTAGGATGAAATTTTGGCATTTTTCTGAAAACTTTCAATTTTTGATGAATAGTGAAACCACTAAGTGGTAGGTTAAAAACGGAATTTTGCATAAAACTTTATTTTACCGCTTCTGTGAATGGAATTTCGAAAATCCGAGAGACACGGTTAATATCAAGGACTAAAATGTGGTTCCATGAGATGAAAATAATTTTTTGGTGAATAGTAACTTTTTATTTTTTTTACCACGGTTAATAGTAAATAGGGTAACTAAGGGTAAATATGATATTAATATTACCCTAACACATGTCCTAATTCTATTGGACAAGTGTAATTCGACCAAAAACAAACTTAGGAATAAAATATGACCATTTAGGCCCACTTGGATTAGATTAGGACATTTATTATTAATTTATTTAAAGAAGGGTTAAAATAGTTAAAATCAAAGTTTAATAAGTAAATCATTTATAATATGGGGTTATACATAAGATAAATTCGATTGTAAATATTCATTAGAAATATAAAAAGATTTCCTACATGATGGTATTTTATTTGTAATTTTTAGACATCAAATAATTTAATTTATTTATGACACAAAGATGATGAAGTAATTATCTTATTAATGAAATATTGACATAATTGATAATATAAATACCAAAATAAATGTAATTTAAGACTTTTTATGAATTCCACTAATTTTCTAGGTTACTATGATATATTAGTGTTTATTTAATCAACTTGGTTTGAATATATAATTCTGTTATGACTTTCACAAAAATCATATATCAAATAGTGTCAAAATTGACACAAAATAGGTTTTAAATCAAATATTATATTATTAATTGTTATTTTATTCCTAAAAATCTAAGGTTCGGCCAAATGACTTAGATAAAGATATATGTATTAATAATATACAATTTGGGGTTCGTTTGGCATGTTATAGTAAGTTTATTAACCATATAGTGAAAGAAAACAAAAAGACATGGTAAAAGTTAAATTATTTAACTTAGAGTTAAATCTAATTGATAAGGTTAAAATAATACCCTAAACTTGTCTAAATCCTATTGGTTGATAGGATTTCTACCCATCCCCACTTTATCTTCGAAATAAGACCCTTTGGAACCATTATAAACCGATTTTGACTTTAATATAAAATAATATTTTGAGATATTCCTAAGGTGCCCCTCTCCTCCCCTATAAAAGGACACCTCCTCCCCCTCCTCCTCACACCAATTTGAGCACTCAAGCTCGGCCAACCCCTGCCAATTTCTCCTCTCCACTTCCCTAGAAACATCCTAGAGGTTCTGGTCTTCCTCAAAGACCAATTTTAGTGCCCTAAGAGGAGGTCTCAAAGAGGCACTTCAAAGAAGAGGTAATTACCGTTACCAATTCTTTCATCTTTATTTCTTCTTCCACTTCTTCTTCTTAGGTTGTTTCATTATTAAGTAATAAAATCAGTATCACTCATATACTTATATGTTATTATATGTATGAAACAACCCTATTTCACCATCTATCCATCCTACGGAAAAAGAAATCACCGCGCGTGCGTACGTACGGAATACCGTCTCCACGCCGTGGTGTAATCTATTTTCCACCACCACCTTACATGGATGGGTATAATGGTGTAAAGAATAAATATACATAGTTATTACAACATCATATTGATTCTGATATATTGTATAATACACTCCAATTCAATTCAATATTTATAGAAATGATATCATCGCTCGTGCGTACGTACGGAATACCGTCTCCACGACGCGATGAGATTCATTCTCCATGCTAACCATTTAAGAATGATTATAATGTATATATAAGAAATAATAATGAAATATATGACATTATAAAGCTACTGTATTTATGTATGTATATACATATGTATGTCATCTACTTACTTCCATTTCAAGACAATAAGGAAAGGAAACAGTGTTCATGCGTACGTACGGACTACCGTCTCCATGAACGGTGTTTTTCATTTTATTTATCTACCTATTATATATATATATATACTGAATATATATGATATATAAATCATATTTTATATTCTGGAAGTAAGTAAATCATGATATAAGTAATAATGATGTCAAGAACAACAAGTCAAAACACCTACGATAAATGAAACGATTTTACCAAAACGCTTCTTTAACATGGAATTTACAAAAGAACGGGTAATATAATGTCATACGTGAACCATATATGATATCATAACAATGAATATGATTCTGTAATAAGCCAATAACATGATTTAAATCATTATACAGGAGGTTCGGACACTTACAAAGCAAGTCGGACCTAAGGTAAGGGAAATATCACAATCTCATTTTTATCCGAGATTGTTTATTCGTATGTATTTACTGGGGTGTATTTTATCATCCACATCCATGTTCCCTCAATATGTAATATTATTTCCATCCACCTACAATTGTTTAAATCCAATTTTACCCTTCTATGAGTTTTTAGTAAAGGATATGAAAGGAATCTTTTTTCGTTTTTCGTACGAGGTACTTTTTGACTTTTCCGAAAAAAGTACGAAGAATGTTTTTTTTTAACTTATACGGCACGAACGGATTTAAACTGTTTTATAAAGCCTTATTTTCATGAAGCTTCCTCTAAAAGATTTCATGACTATTTTCAATAAAATCTCTTCCTTTTAAAATTTCATGATGTTTTGTGAAAAGAAATTGATTTTGAAGAAGAAAGGATATTTTCCTCAAGAATTCAATTCAAGTGTTTTATCAAAATTATTTTCCATATAAGATAATAAAGGGTTCTGTTTCTATCCATATTTTTACATTGATTTGACTATGTTGTGATGAAATTATGTTTATGAATTCCTTTATCTTATATGAATGGTTTTATGATGTCATGTTGTTTAAGAATCCCATTTTTATGGGTTATGCAATGATGTATGATTTATGATTTTGTGGCACACATAAGAAAGGATTCATTAAGAGATGGGTGGGACCTATATCTCCCTCCAATGCATTGGGTAAAGATTTCATATCTCATGAGATAGACATGGCTGGAATGGTAGGTTATACCAGTTCAGTGAAACAGGACTGAAACGAGGATTACTCGATTCAGAAAGGGACTTTGTCCACTAAGATAGTCTTGGCAATGAGTCTTGACTAACAAGAAATGATTCTCTATGATTATGTGTGTATGCCACAATGAGTAATGTTTTATGTAAGGGTTTCATTTTCACTACTATGATTTATCCCATGTTATGAAATTATGCTCTCTTTTGCAGGTTAATATTTCCAAAAATGTTATGTTCTTATGAAAATTATGTGATTGATATTTCTTTTGTTTACCCTTACTGAGCATTTGAGCTCACCCTTTTATGTTTTCTTTTCCCCAGGATATAAAGAAAGGTTTTAGGTAAAAAAAAGGAAGATCTTTGTGGGAGATTTCGAAGATCTTTCACCAGGATTAGAAGATTACGTTCTGAGTTTCCAAAGACACTAAACTATTACGATCCTTGTGTGTATATTTTTGTTATGTATTAAGTATTCCGCAAAAGTAATGTAATGTTCATGTACGTCAGGCTTCGGGTCGCTACATTTGGTATCAGAGGAAAGGTTTAGTCAACCTTTGGAAACTAGGATGCGAAAACGTTAGTGAGATCCCTAGAGATATTTCTAAGGTATGTCTAGGGATGCCCTTAAGGATAAGTATACGTATAGGATATAGTCCTAGAACTACGGTAACGATATTAGAATTTAACCTAAGATGTTAGATATTGAGGGTGCTCCCCCTTTACTATGTTGTCTTCCCTAGCATGATTTCGCCTCTCACAAAATTATTTTTGTGTTTTAGTTAATGGAGGGAACCAGAAGGAATTTGGTTAACATTGAATCCAATGGACAAATTGGTGACTATGAGCAACAGAATTGTGTGATGCCTAGAGATAAAGATATTCTGATTATGCCGAATCAGTCATCGCGATATATGATTAACAAGGTGAAATTTAGTGGTATGACTAATTCATCAAAGAAGAGGAAGATAAACTATTATGCATGTTCGCATGTTGAGGAGCATAAAGAAAGGAAGATTGAGATTTCTAAAGAAGGGAAGAAGAACCTTGAGGAATACCTCAAATGGAGGGACCGATGTTATCTGTGTGGAGAAAAGGGTCATAGAGTGACAGATTGTTATGGAGTTCAATGTCTTATTTGTGGAGAACATGGGCATTACCCAACTCAATGCCCTGATCTGAAAAGATACTTCTAAATCAAGGAAGGAATTATTCCAGGATAGTTATTGAAGTGGATGGACTGAAGTGTTGGTATTCAAGAATAATGTTGTTGAGGTACTTTTATGGTGTATTGGAATATTTATGTATTGGTCTAATGTGGTATTCGAAGTGATTGAGGTATTTTTGGAAAGTATATGATATGCGCATAATGAAGGGATAATACGATAATGAGATGTTTGATTGTATGCATGAGCTCATGATTGATATAAGGACTAAGTGATATCATTTTGAGGATTTTGGTATGTGGAAGGTGTTAACTTTTAACTGCATTCATGTTTTCACTAAGTTATTCAAGAGAATACATGATTAAGGACTTTGAATGTTTGGAATGTTACCAACAAAACATATCTTATGATATATGGGGATCAACGATGGTATTAAATCTCTGGTAATTGTTTTCACTTTGTTATGAGAGTGGACTGTAGTATTATGGATAAGCCTAAGGATTGGAATGAATTATGTTGGACATAAGTTAGTATTGTTTGTTTTTCGATATTATTTATGTGATGTTATAGTAATGTAGTTTTAGAAAAGGGACAACCTGCAGGACGGGCGACATCCCATCGCTTCGGACAAGGCTGTAGGAATCGAACCCACAACCGAAGTGCGACTGGCCTTTATCGCCTACCACTGACCTACAGGAAGTCCCTGTTTAGTAGAAACTAGTTTTATTATATTAAGCAGTATGATATATGAAGTATAAGTCCATTTTAGGAACTATATATGATTAATCTCACTATAGAATGACTTATGTATATTTAATAACTTTTTCTTACCTTTTGTTTGAGACAGATGGAATGACCCGTCATTCTATCACAGGATCTGCTAACACTTCACGAATAACAAATTCAACTTCATTTATTTAAGAGATGAAGTGGAAATTGTTCAAGGCACGAACAACAGTGATATTGTATCAAAATAAAGTAAGTATTTATTCTAATTCAAATTTTCAACTTTAGGGAAATGATCTTGAAAACCAAAAATGTTGTCCTAGTGATCTTATACCTGATGAATCAGATGGTACCTTAGATCGTCACAAATTTATGGATTTGTGATTACTGGCTTTTCCATAGCCATGTTCTCTACCACTCTCCATCAGAACATGATGATTAGATTTCTCTTCCATATCCATATTTTCACCTATGTGGAAACCCAGTGATTAGTTTATTTGGGTAATCGTTACATTTCATACTTTAGTTTTGGTATTCCCTTTTACGATGTGGGTTTCTATTAAAGAAACTTTCAAATAGTAAACCATTTATAACCCCGACGAATTTCGAGGGCGAAATTCATTTTAAGGGGGGTAGAATGTAACAGCCCAAGATTTTATAAAAAAAATATTCTTTTTAATTTTATTAATGTCTTGTGTTGTACGCTACACCAAAAGGAGCTTGCACAACACACATCCTTAACTTGCCTTGCATTACACGCAATCGCGACCTTCCTCGATAGCGTGTGTAGTACGCAATACCGAGTTTCACTAAACAACGATATGCTATAAAAATATTATTAAAACTAGCCGTTATGAATAGTAATAACCACTTTTTGAAATCCAGTAAATCTTATTTTTCAAAATGAACTTTATTTTTGGATTCGGAGTATCGAATTTAGCCTAAGGTGAAATTTTGGTACTTTTCGGATAACTTTCATATTCTAATGAATAGTGAAAATTACTAAATTATAATTAAAAACAACTTTTTTTTAATCGAAATAATTAATAGTGATAAATTATTAATTTGAGTGGTTTTAAAGTATATTAAGAATATATTTTTACAATTTAATACAATGTTGGCTATTGGTTGTAATTTCACATTTAAACCAGACATAATCAAATGTCAATCTTTTGATAGATTTTGATTCTTAAAAAACACGCTATTTGTTTTAACAGCGGGATTTAATTATAAAATTAATTAATGCAACTTCTATGTTATGAATTTGGTAAAATAGACTTCATTTTTGAATTCGGAATATGAAATATAGCTTAGGATGAAATTTTGGCATTTTTCTGAAAACTTTCAATTTTTGATGAATAGTGAAACCACTAAGTGGTAGGTTAAAAACGGAATTTTGCATAAAACTTAATTTTACCGCTTCTGTGAATTGAATTTCGAAAATCCGAGAGACACGGTTAATATCAAGGACTAAAATGTGGTTCAATGAGATGAAAATAATTTTTTGGTGAATAGTAACTTTTTATTTTTTTTACCACGGTTAATAGTAAATAGGGTAACTAAGGGTAAATATGATATTAATATTACCCTAACACGTGTCCTAATTATATTGGACAAGTGTAATTCGACCAAAAACAAACTTAGGAATAAAATATGACCATTTAGGCCCACTTGGATTAGATTAGGACATTTATTATTAATTTATTTAAAGAAGGGTTAAAATAGTTAAAATCAAAGTTTAATAAGTAAATCATTTATAATATGGGGTTATACATAAGATAAATTCGATTGTAAATATTCATTAGAAAGATAAAAAGATTTCCTACATGATGGTATTTTATTTGTAATTTTTAGACATCAAATAATTTAATTTATTTATGACACAAAGATGATGAAGTAATTATCTTATTAATGAAATATTGACATAATTGATAATATAAATACCAAAATAAATGTAATTTAAGACTTTTTATGAATTCCACTAATTTTCTAGGTTACTATGATATATTAGTGTTTATTTAATCAACTTTGTTTGAATATATAATTCTGTTATGACTTTCACAAAAATAATATATCAAATAGTGTCAAAATTGACACAAAATAGGTTTTAAATCAAATATTATATTATTAATTGTTATTTTATTCCTAAAAATCTAAGGTTCGGCCAAATGACTTAGATAAAGATATATGTATTAATAATATACAATTTGGGGTTCTTTTGGCATGTTATAGTAAGTTTATTAACCATATAGTGAAAGAAAACAAAAAGACATGGTAAAAGTTAAATTATTTAACTTAGAGTTAAATCTAATTGATAAGGTTAAAATAATACCCTAAACTTGTCTAAATCCTATTGGTTGATAGGATTTCGACCCATCCCCACTTTATCTTCGAAATAAGACCCTTTGGAACCATTATAAACCGATTTTGACTTTAATATAAAATAATATTTTGAGATATTCCTAAGGTGCCCCTCTCCTCCCCTATAAAAGGACACCTCCTACCCCTCCTCCTCACACCAATTTGAGCACTCAAGCTCGGCCAACCCCTGCCAATTTCTCCTCTACACTTCCCTAGCAACATCCTAGAGGTTCTGGTCTTCCTCAAAGACCAATTTTAGTGCCCTAAGAGGAGGTCTCAAAGAGGCACTTCAAAGAAGAGGTAATTACCGTTACCAATTCTTTCATCTTTATTTCTTCTTCCACTTCTTCTTCTTAGGTTGTTTCATTATGAAGTAATAACATCAGTATCACTCATATACTGATATGTTATTATAAGTATGAAACAACCCTATTTCACCATCTATCCATCCTACGGAAAAAGAAATCACCGCGCGTGCGTACGTACGGAATACCGTCTCCACGCCGTGGTGTAATCTATTTTCCACCACCACCTTACATGGATGGGTATAATGGTGTAAAGAATAAATATACATAGTTATTACAACATCATATTTATTCTGATATATTGTATAATACACTCCAATTCAATTCAATATTTATAGAAATGATATCATCGCTCGTGCGTACGTACGGAATACCGTCTCCACGACGCGATGAGATTCATTCTCCATGCTAACCATTTAAGAATGATTATAATGTATATATAAGAAATAATAATGAAATATATTACATTATAAAGCTACTGTATTTATGTATGTATATACATATGTATGTCATCTACTTACTTCCCTTTCAAGACAATAAGGAAAGGAAAACAGCGTTCATGCGTACGTACGGACTACCGTCTCCATGAACGGTGTTTTTCATTTTATTTATCTACCTATTATATATATATATATATACTGAATATATATGATATATAAATCATATTTTATATTCTGGAAGTAAGTAAATCATGATATAAGTAATAATGATGTCAAGAACAACAAGTCAAAACACCTACGATAAATGAAACGATTTTACCAAAACGCTTCTTTAACATGGAATTTACAAAAGAACGGGTAATATAATGTCATACGTGAACCATATATGATATCATAACAATGAATATGATTCTGTAATAAGCCAATAACATGATTTAAATCATTATACAGGAGGTTCGGACACTTACAAAGCAAGTCGGACCTAAGGTAAGGGAAATATCACAATCTCATTTTTATCCGAGATTGTTTATTCGTATGTATTTACTGGGGTGTATTTTATCATCCACATCCATGTTCCCTCAATATGTAATATTATTTCCATCCACCTACAATTGTTTAAATCCAATTTTACCCTTCTATGAGTTTTTAGTAAAGGATATGAAAGGAATCTTTTTTCGTTTTTCGTACGAGGTACTTTTTGACTTTTCCGAAAAAAGTACGAAGAATGTTTTTTTTAACTTATACGGCACGAACGGATTTAAACTGTTTTATAAAGCCTTATTTTCATGAAGCTTCCTCTAAAAGATTTCATGACTATTTTCAATAAAATCTATTCCTTTTAAAATTTCATGATGTTTTGTGAAAAGAAATTGATTTTGAAGAAGAAAGGATATTTTTCTCAAGAATTCAATTCAAGTGTTTTATCAAAATTATTTTCCATATAAGATAATAAAGGGTTCTGTTTATATCCATATTTTTACATTGATTTGACTATGTTGTGATGAAATTATGTTTATGAATTCCTTTATCTTATATGAATGGTTTTATGATGTCATGTTGTTTAAGAATCCCATTTTTATGGGTTATGCAATGATGTATGATTTATGATTTTGTGGCACACATAAGAAAGGATTCATTAAGAGATGGGTGGGACCTATATCTCCCTCCAATGCATTGGGTAAAGATTTCATATCTCATGAGATAGACATGGCTGGAATGGTAGGTTATACCAGTTCAGTGAAACAGGACTGAAACGAGGATTACTCGATTCAGAAAGGGACTTTGTCCACTAAGATAGTCTTGGCAATGAGTCTTGACTAACAAGAAATGATTCTCTATGATTATGTGTGTATGCCACAATGAGTAATGTTTTATGTAAGGGTTTCATTTTCACTACTATGATTTATCCCATGTTATGAAATTATGCTCTCTTTTGCAGGTTAATATTTCCAAAAATGTTATGTTCTTATGAAAATTATGTGATTGATATTTCTTTTGTTTACCCTTACTGAGCATTTGAGCTCACCCTTTTATGTTTTCTTTTCCCCAGGATATAAAGAAAGGTTTTAGGTAAAAAAAGGAAGATCTTTGTGGGATATTTCGAAGATCTTTCACCAGGATTAGAAGATTACGTTCTGAGTTTCCAAAGACACTAAACTATTACGATCCTTGTGTGTATATTTTTGTTATGTATTAAGTATTCCGCATAAGTAATGTAATGTTCATGTACGTCAGGCTTCAGGTCGCTACAAGACTTGCAAGGTATGCTTCTGGTATTATTATCCAACCTAAGAGTAAGATCGATTGATTCTTTAGTGGCTTAAAACCAAGTCTTCGAAGGGCGTTAGCCATAAGGGACTTCAATAGCTACGAGGAAATCGTTCGATGTGCTCTCAAAGTCGAGATGGAGATTGGAGTAACCCATCATTCACATGGGTTTGATAAGAAGAGGAAGATGGAATTCAAAGGAAAATCTAAAGAGCACACTGAAAAGAAGATGAAATTTCCCTTATGCTCAATGTGTGGAAAGAAACATGGAGGGAGTTGTCTTAAAGGGACAAGTAAATGTTTTAAATGTGGAAAGGAAGGTCATCGGGCATTTGAATGCCGCGATAATGGGAAGAAGATGTCTAATGATGCAAACAAAGGAAGGGATACACAGAATGAACCTACTACACTTCAATGTTTCAAGTTCAAGGAGATGGGGCATTATGCCAATCAATGCCCAAATCCAAGGGTTGATGATGATGGTCGACGTCAACAAAATCTTAAGGCTAAAGACAAAGGAAAGTCACATGCAATTTCTATCAGCGATGTGGAGTACGATAACGAAGTGGTGAAATGTACACTTACCATCCACTCTAAAGTAGCAAATGTTTTATTTGATTCTGGATCCACCCACTCTTTTATTTCTAAAGAATTTTCTAAGGGTATCACTGTATTACCTCAACAATTAGATGTTGAGTTAGCTGTGACAACACCTAATGGCACAACAATCGCATCAAAAGTTTATAATTCTTCTCCGATCGATGTTTGTGGGAAAGTGCTTCCTGCAAATCTTGTGATCCTTCCTTTAGTGGAATTTTATGTGATTCTTGGCATGGATTGGCTTTCTCTACATGGAGCTCATATCAATTACAAAAGAAGGGAAGTCACATTTCATATTCCAGATCAATCTACGATCGTCTATCAATGCAAGGATGAACATAACCTTCCAGTGGAAATTTCTTCCATCTTATGGGTATTGATTCCACTAAATGAAGGTTATTTATCTCAAATGGTTGGTGAGAAACTCACGATTAAGAATATGCCCATTGTACGGGAGTTTGATGATGTATTTACAGAGGAATTACTGGGTCTTCCACCAAATCGTGAAGTTGAGTTTTCAATAGAACTCGTACCAGGCGCTTTTCCAATTTCAAAGACACCTTATAGAATAGCCCCAATTGAGTTGCAGGAATTGAAGAAGCAACTCCAAGAGAATCTTGATAAGGGATTCATACGCCCTAGTGCGTCACCTTGGGGAGCACCTGTTCTATTTGTTAAGAAGAAAGATGGATCAATGAGACTCTGCATTGATTATCGAGAACTTAACAAGATCGCTATCAAGAACAAATATCCTCTCCCACACATTGATGACTTATTTGACCAACTACGCGGAGCTCAATACTTTTCCAAGATTGATCTTCGTTCAGGGTATCATCAATTAAGGGTCAAAACGGAGGATATACCAAAGACGGCTTTCCGTACAAGGTATGGACACTATGAATTTATAGTGATGCCATTTGGTCTTACTAATGCCCCTGCTATCTTCATGGATCTAATGAATAGAGTCTTTAGAGACTATATTGATCAATTTTTGGTAGTTTTTATAGACGATATTATTGTCTATTCAAAGAGAATGGAAGAGCATGAAGATCACTTGAGAATTATATTGAAGACCCTGAGAAAGGAGAAGCTTTATGCCAAATTTACCAAGTGTGAATTTTGGCTTCAAAAAGTTGCATTTTTGGGTCACATAATCTCAAAAGAGGGGATATCTGTGGATCCAGCAAAAACAGCGGTTATCGAAAGATGGTCGAGACCAACAACAGTAACTGAGATCCGAAGTTTTCTTGGTTTGTCTGGATATTATCGACGTTTTGTAAAGGATTTTTCACGATTATCTAATCCACTCACCAAGTTGACTCGGAAAGGAGTTAAGTTTGTCTGGACAGAGGAATGTGAAGAGAATTTCAAGGAGTTGAAAAGAAGGTTATCCAGTGCACCTGTGCTCACACTGCCTTGTAGTGGAGAAAGGTTTGTGATCTACAGTGATGCATCCAAGAAGGGATTGGGGTGTGTTCTTATGCAAAATGATATGGTGATAGCTTATGCCTCACGACAGTTGAAAATCCATGAGCAAAATTACCCAACACATGATTTGGAGTTGGCTGCGGTAATCTTTGCATTAAATATTTGGAGGCATTACCTTTATGGTGAAAGGTGTGATATTTATACTGATCATAAAAGTTTAAAGTATATTTTCACACAAAAGGAGCTGAATATGCGCCAAAGAAGATGGTTGGAGCTGATTAAGGATTATGACTGCTAAATCCATTACCACCCTGGGAAGGCAAACAAGGTGGCAGATGCATTAAGTCGACAAGACCATTCTAGTTTATCCATGATGAGGATAAAAAAAGATCCAATATTTATGGATTTACAAAGGATGGATCTTGGAATTATAATGGAAGGGGAAAAATCTTATCTTTCTCAAATGAATGTTCAACCATCTATACATGTGAAGATTAAAGAGGCACAGAAAGTAGATTTCGAGTTACAAAAGAAGGTGAGAAATGTTCCTGAATTCAACCTTGATTGTGATGGGATAATAATGTTCAGGAATCGGGTTTGTGTTCCTCCCATCCCCGAATTAAAGAAGGAGCTGCTGGATGAGGCTCATAGTTCATCATTCTCTATTCATCCTGGAAGCACGAAGATGTATAGAGACCTGAAAGAGTACTTCTGGTGGGATGGCATGAAAAGAGATGTTGCTGAATATGTCTCTCGATGCTTGGTTTGTCAACAAGTTAAAGCTGAGAGACAAAAGTCTAAGGAGATGTTACAACCATTACCCATACCCGAATGGAAATGGGAAAACATCACTATGGACTTTGTCACAGGACTTCCTAAGACATACAAAGGCAATAATGCTATCTGGGTCATAGTTGATCGTCTTACAAAGTCTTCACACTTCATTGCTATTAGAGAGGATTTTTCTCTAGATCAGCTTTCCATGATATATGTAAAGGAAGTGGTAAGATTACATGGAGTACCACTTTATATTGTATCTGATCGGGATATGAGATTTACCTCGAAGTTTTGGCGAAGTCTTCAGCATACTATGGATACAGAGTTGAGTTTCAGCACTGCTTATCATCCCCAGACAGACCGTCAGTCTGAAAGAACAATTCAAACCCTAGAAGATATGTTGAGAGCTTGCTCTATGGAATTCAAAGGTGGTTGGGATCAACACCTACCTTTGGTGGAATTTTCTTATAATAATAGCTTTCACTCCAGTATTCAGATGGCTCCTTATGAAGCTCTCTATGGAAAGAAATGCAGGACTCCAACTTGCTGGGATGAAGTTGGGGAAAGAAAGCTGTTAGGACCTGATCTCGTTGATGAAATGGCAGAAAAGGATAGATCTATTCAACAACACATAAGAGAAGCTCAGAGTCGACAGAAAAGTTATTCCGACAACCGAAGAAAAGACCTAGAGTTTGAAGTGGGTGATAAAGTGTTCTTACGAATATCTCCCTGGAAGAGGGTTATGAGATTTGGAAAGAAGGGGAAGTTGAGCCCTAGATATATCGGTCCTTTCGAAATACTGGATCGTGTTGGGAAGGTAGCTTACCGATTGGCGCTTCCACCGAATCTCTCTGAAGTTCACGACGTGTTCCATGTATCTCTCTTGAGAAAGTACATACCAGATCCTTCACATGTACTCAGCTCAGAAGTTGTACCGCTGGAGCAAGATCTTTCTTACGAAGAACAGCCGATAGAGATTCTGGATCATAGCGAAAAAGTCCTACGAAACAAGACCCCTCGATTGGTGAAAGTTTTATGGAGAAACCACCAACATGAAGAAGCTACATGGGAGCTTGAGGATATGATGAGGGAGAAGTATCCTCATCTGTTTGTTACAAAGTGACGAATTTTGAGGGCGAAATTCTTTTTAAGGGGGGTAGAATGTAACACCTGAGATTTTTATGAGTAATATTTTGTTTTTTATATATCATCAAAGAAATCTTTCACTACATACTAGCTTGGCTTACTTTACACGCAATCGCAACCTTCCTCGATAGCTTGCGTCGTACGCAATACCGAGTTTCACTAAACAACGATATGCTATTAAAATATTATTAAAACTAGCCGTTATGAATAGTAATAAGCACTTTTTGAAATTTTATAAATTTTATTTTTTAAAATGGACTTCATTTTTGGATTCGGAATACCGAAATTAGCCTAGGGTGAAATTTTGGTATTTTTCTGAAAACTTTCAATTTTTGATGAATAGTGAAACCACTAAGTGGTAGGTTAAAAACTGAATTTTGCATAAAACTTAATTTTACCGCTTCTGTGAATGAAATTTCAAAAATCCGACAGACACGGTTGATATCAGTAAGTAAAATGTGGTTCAATGAGATAAAAATAATTTTTTGGTGAATAGTAACATTTTACTTTTTTTTTACCGCGGTTAATAGTAAATAGGGTAACTAAGGGTAAATATGATATTATTATTACCCTAACACTTGTCCTAATTCTATTGGATAAGTGTAATTCGACCGAAAACAACCTTATGAATAAAATATGACCATTTAGGCCCACTTGGATTAGATTAGGACATTTATTATTAATTTATTTAAAGAAGGGTTAAAATAGTTAAAATCAATGTTTAATAAGTAAATCATTTTTAATATGGGGTTATACATAAGATAAATTCGACTATAAATATTCATTAGAAATCTAAAAATATTTCCTACATAATGGTATTTTATTTATAATTTTTAGACATTAAATAATTTAATTTATTTATGACACAATTATGATGCAGTAATTATCTTATTTATGAAATATTGACATAATTGATGTTATAAACAACAAAATAAATGTAATTTGAGACTTTTTATGAATTCCACTAATTTTCTAGGTTACTATGATATATTAATGTTGATTTAATCAACTTGGTTCGAACATATAATTCTGTTATGACTTTCACAAAAATCATATATCAAATAGTGTCAAAATTGACACAAAATAGTTTTTAAATCAAATATTATATTATTAATTGTTCCTAAAAATCTAAGGTTCGGCCAAATTACTTAGATAAGGATATATATATATTAATAATAAACAATTTGGGGTTCGTTTGTCATGTTATATTAAGTGTATTAACCATATAGTGAAAGAAAACAAAAAGACATGGTAAAAGTTAAATTATTTAACTTAGAGTTATATCTTATTGATAAGGTTAAAATAATAACCTAAACTTGTCTAAATCCTATTGGATGATAGGATTTCGACCCTTCCCCACTTTAGCTTCGAAATAAGACCCTTTGGAACCATTATAAACTGATTTTGACTTTAATATAAAATAATATTTTGAAATATTCCTAAGGTGCCCCTCTCCTCCCTTATAAAAGGGCACCTCCACCCCCTCCTCCTCACACCTAATTGATCACTCAAGCTCGGCAAAACCATGCCCTTTTCTCCTCTCCACATCCCTAGAATAATCCTAGAGGTCCTGGTCTTCTTCAAAGACCAATCTTAGTTCCCTAAGTGGCGGATTCAAAGAGGCGTTCCAAAGAAGAGGTAATATCCGTTACCGATCTTTTCAATTTCTTTCTTCTTCAACTTCTTCTCCTTTAGTTGTTTCATGATAAAGTAATAACATCAGTATTACGTACATACTGATATGTTATTATAAATATGAAACAACCCTAATTCACCTTATATCCATCCTACGGAAAAATGAAATCACCGCGCATGCGTACGTACGGAATACCGTCTCCACGCCGTGGTGTAATCTATTTTCCACCATCACTTTACAAGGATGGATATAATGGTGTAATGAGTAACTATTTATGATTATTATAAAGTAATATTGATACTGAAATAATATATATATATACTCCAATACATTTCCACGATCATAGGAACGATATCATCACTCGTGCGTACGTACAGAATACCGTCTCCACGATGTGAAGCGACTCATTCTACATGATCATCATTACATAATAATTATATAAATGAATTTAATGAATAAATATGATATATGTTACACTAATACCATTATGGATATAAGGTATCTATAACCTTAAAAGAATAATAAGAATTTATTCGGCAAAACACGCATAAGAACAAAAGGCAATAAAGACCCGAGTAACAAGTAACAATGAAATATTACTAACAAGAAGCTAAGAATATGACCATATATGATATCATATCAATATGTATGATTCTGGAATAAGTCAATAACATTATTTAAACCATTATACAGGAGCTTCAGACATGTACAATGCAAATCGGACCTAAGGTAAGGGAAAATACCACAATCTCATTTTTATCCGAGATTGTTTACTCGGGTGTATTTTATCATCCACATCCATGTTCCCTCAATATGTAATCTTGTTTCCATCCACTTACAATAGTTTAAATCCAATTTTACCCTTCGGTGAGTTTTTAGTAAAGAATATGAAAGGAATATTTTGTCGTTTTTTTTGTACGAGGTACTTTTTGACTTTTCCGACAAAGGTACGAAGAATGTTTTTTTAACTTATACGGCATGTATGGATTTTTAAAACATTATTTCCAAGAAGATTCCTTTACAAGTTTTCATGTTTATTTTTAATCAACTTCTTTTATTTTAAAGTCGTATGACATGTTATGAAAGGAAAAATGTTTTTTTGAAGAAGAAAGGATATTTTCATCAAGAATGGAGTTCAAGTGTTTTATCAAAATTATTTTCCATCTATGATAATAAAGGGTTCTGTTTTTATCCCTATTATTACATTGATTTGATCATGTTGTGATTGAATTATTTTTATGAATTCCTTTATCTTGTATGAATTGTTTTATGATGTCATGATGTTTAAGATTCCAATTTGTATTACATGGGTTATGTAATGATGTATGATTTATGATTATGTGGCACACATAAGAAAGGATTCATTATAAGATTGGTGGGACCTATATCTCCCTCCAATGAATTGGGTAAAGATTTTATATCTCATGATATAGACATGGCTGGAACGGAAGGTTATTTCGGTTCAGTGAAACAGGACTGAAACGAGGAGTGAACTCGGTTCAGAAAGGGACTTTGTCCACTAAGATAGTCTTGGCAATGAGTCATGACTAACAAGAAATGTTTTTCCATGATTATGTGTGCATGCCACAAAGTTTAAAGTTTCATGTTATGATTATGGGGATCTCATATTCACTTCTATTATTTATTCCATGTTAAGATATTATGATCTCTTTTGCAGGTTATGATTTTCAAAAAGATATGATATGATTTTTTTCCTTTTATTTTCCCTTGCTGAGCATTTGAGCTCACCCATTTATGTTTTCTTTTCCCCAGGTCAGGAAGATGGATATTAAGTAAAATATGCTAAAAGGGATCCTAGATATGCTGAAATAAATGGGAGACACTGTAGAAGATTTATGACCCAGTTGTTTATGTTTCCCAGTTTCTAAAGACACTATACCTATACGGTCCTTTGTGGTTTTGTCATATGTTGTAATAAGTGTGCTTCAATTTTGAAGTATTAACAATGTATGTAAAGTATGGGTCGTTATAACGTTCAACCATATATATCATCAAATATTTCTTAAATGAAGGTATATTATATGATAAAAATGAAAAATTATGGATGAGTGAATATAAAAAAACATTTTTTTTGTATAATAAGAATGTCCAAATTGATTCATATGTCTTAGAATTTTTTAAATGGTTGGTTGGGGGATTTTCATTATTAATGTGATCAAATGGTTTGGTTTTGAATTTAATTATTACATATTTTGTCAAAAAAATATGAAAATAAGAGCTTTGTTCAAAATGTTAGAGTAATGGTCATGACTAAAGTAATTAATTTTTGAGTGAAAAACTTGAAAACCCAATTTACACATTGACAACATATATAAAATTTGTTAAGAATATGCGAGAAATTGATTATACTAAATTTTGAGTACATGTGTTTAATTTTAATTTAGTTGATAGTAATGGTGGTGTGAAATAATATGATTATGGATTAAAATTTTTATATTTGAAATGATATAGTTATAATGAAGAACCATTTATCTTGGTGATGCATGTGAAGCATATATTTTATTTTATGGACCCATACATTGATCAGTGGACCATAATTTTACATCGGAAGAAATTCATTTGGGTGATGAGATGTTGATGATTTTATGAAATAATGTGGCATTTCTTCACCCATTACATGATTACATATGCATAAAAATAAGTACAATATAGACCTTTCTAAGCTATATGAATTGATCATTTATAAGGGATAGGAGAAAACACTCCATTACTCTCTTAATTATTTAAGTAATTATATATTATTTTTTATGAGACATAAACATGTAAAAATAATTTTTCAATTGAATATTTAAACCTATATATAATGGAAATTACAACCATTTTTATATTAAATTTTATATTCATTGGTTCTAGGAACACCATTTCTGATTGAATAATCTTGATATTTATATTTTCCATAAATACTTATATTAGTTAATTAATTATAGCTATATATATTAATGCTTTATCAATTCATCGATAAGATAAAATATATTTTTTTATGAAAAATAAAAATATTAACTCTAAAAATCATTTAATTATAATAATATTTTGGTATAAGAAATTATACATTTTTAGATTTTTATTTTTTCAACATTTTTTTTATTTTTTTTATTTATTGGGATACATTAAATGTTTATTGGTTGAAAAATCAAGTCATAATTATTTTATTGTTAATATTTATTTATATTTATCATTGTTAGGTATTCACTTTTATACACATATATTAGTTTATTGAATATATATAAATTTTTTTCTGTAATGAATCGTCAATTTTTTTTACTTCTTACAATCAGTAAATTATATTCAGATATTGTCACATAAACTCTCATTTAAGTGGAATACATGTATTTAAATGATGGAAAAGTTGTAGTAAAAAATTTAGTGAGGTATGTGTATGTTTCTTCATAAAATTATATTTATAATAATTTATTTATTTTATGAAATTAATGTTAAGATTGTTGAAATTATCTGTAGCTCTTTTTATCCTCCAAAGAAGATGTCACACAATGTTAGTAAATAAGAGATTAAATATTTAATAAAAACATTATTTTTTTCATGAGGTGCATGGGAATATGATTGAATTTGTTTGTATAAGTAACTCAATTATCCCAAATTCAATGAATTTTATGAGTTATATGACCATTTAGAGTCATTCTGAGATTAATATATTTTATCTTGTTCAGAAAAGTGTAGAATATAAGGTGAAAGAAAATATATTGAAGTGTATAATATTAAAATATGTAAAATTATTTTATTCAGTTGTTCTGATAATTTATATTTTTAGGAAAAATATTTGATTTATTCAATGACCAATGAAATTCTAATTTTCTAAAACAAAATAAATTAATAAGAGTTTGATGTATTTTTCTATAATTAGATGGAAATATTTTAAATTACAGTTAACTTCCATTTATTTTTAGGATAAAAAATGAAATCCAATACCTAAATAGATGTGCATAAATTTATAGCCATGGAAGAAGAATGTTTTCATTTTGTAGGAGGAGTCCTTTCTTGTATAAAAATTTGTGTCCCCAAAAATCTGTTTTTAAATTTATTTTTAAATTTTTTTTATGAATTAATCATTTATTCATATGTATCATTCATCAAGAACATTTCAACAAAAAATACATTCAATGAATTTATACCTTAATACCTTCTCATATGGAGGTATTATCTACTAAAGGAAAATTATTAAAGAAATTTTTTATGGATTCAAAAAAAGTAGAAGTTCCACCAAGAGGTTTAGTTTGGCCCCACAGCCACCCCAAATTCCTTAAAAATGAAATAGGAAAAGAATTCAAAAAAAGGGAATGTTTCTTACTAATACATAAAAACTACTAGCTGATAAGATTTCAGGAAATCAATTATTATTTTACTTGAATATTAGTATTTTGTAAATTTATCACACTAGTATAACATTTATATAAGCCATTTCAAGAAAAACTTCTGGAGAAATCAATGTATATAGACTTTATCTTTGATGGTGAGATAGAAATTCTTACAAATTCGATAGGAATTAAATAACACCCATGATACATTGGAGGATATGAGTAAAGTGTCAATATTAGTATTTTTTGATATCCTAGTATGAGATCGATGGTGGAAGAATATAGGGGTTAAATAGATTCCCAAACTCCTGAGATTCAAAAGATAAATTATTTTATATATGTTTACATTTAATAATATATAAATGATATGTTTTAGTAATATAAACATAGACATAGCTTACCTGAACTACATATCCAGATCCTCTACCTCATCATTAAAAAATGATTGTGTTCTATGAGTTTCATTCAAAGGTCCCCATTTACATATTATTGAATATGTACTTAGATGTACTCTTAAGTATTATATATGTCATAGTAATATGATGTTAGATAAAGTAAGATTTGTAATACATCATATTTTTTTATCCAACTTCTCTAATGTTTTTGAATACCATAAATGTGGCTAAAAATTGGTATTATATGTCATTTTTTACTCCATATATCTCTCTCTTTATTTTTTAGTTGAAATACGAGGTATGTGTTGTTTTTCAATTTTTATTTAATTTTAATTTCAAATTACCTAAAACATATTATCACATTTACATTATATAAAATAATTTAAAATATTAGAAACCTTTAGAAAAGAATGAAACGGTTCTTGAATAGAAACCTTATGATACTTCTCACGTTTGTTAGTGGATAAATAACTTATTTTGGATTTATTTTATATTGAATAATTTTAATGAGTTTTAAATGACTACTGATATATGTAAGAGAGAATATTAATTAAGAAAAATTAATAATTACATCTCAGATATTTTTTTATAATCATATTGTAACTATGTTTTAGTTTATTTCCATATAAGTAAATTTTGAATCAATTTTTAGTTTCATTTTGAAAATAAAATTTGTAGTTATTTATTTAATTCTTATCAAATTAGGTAAATCCACACTCTTTTCATAAAAAATGGGAAAAATTAAATTTATGTTTTTATGGTTCTAGAATACATTTCAATATTGTTTAAATAACTATATATTCTATCTATAGTTATATATATATAATATTAACATACAGAAAAATTATGTACTGATTTCATTAATTCATTGAAATTTAAATGGAATTATATAATTATAAACTACTATTCATTATAATGTTATTCATGATGTAATTTTTATATATCATAGAACATTGGATTTTATTCATATTATTTCCCCAATTATACATGAAAACTTTCTTATGATCTTTACTATGTTAATTTCAAGAAAATTGTCATGATTTCTTTGGATTCTTAGGTTTTATTAAATTATATTTGTAATTTAATATTAAAATGTATATGTAATGTATGTTTCGGTAATTAATATATTAAAATATAACAGGGCATATATATTTAAATAGAAATATCTTGTTGATAAATAATAAAGACCAAATTAATTATGTGAAATTTAAGGAAGGAAACATTTATATTTTATAATACTTGTTTTATATTAAATATATAGTGTTTATTATTTTCAAATTATTGTTACATAAAATTAGTTTCATCATATAAAGGACATGTAGAACGTGGTTATTAGGTTTTTTGATTCATCTATGAGATTATCATGAGCAGAATGATAATATATCATCCCCAAGTTAGTTTTATCACATGTCATTTATTATAAATGAATATGATACATTGCTTATTGAAATACATTTATTTGTTTTACAGGTTTTTTATAATGTTTATTCATATTTCTGAGAAGTATTAAACCATCATAGATAATTAAATACAAAATTATTTGTAGGTTTTATAACTTTTCTGATTTATAACTAAAATTTTCGTGTTGTAGAAAAGTTTCCAATGATTTTTTTTTTTTTTTATGTTTTCCTTTAGAACTAGTTTTATGATTATAGGTAATGCGTTATTGTATTCTAATATTATTATTTGAAAAATAAAATAATTTTCAATGTAATTTTTTCTAAGAAACCAACATCAAAATTATATTCATATGTATATTCAATTTGGATTTTGACAATTATTTTTTAATAAATCTACATAATGTCGCTATTAATATTAGTTTAAAAAATAATTTTGAAAGTGACTTTTAATGTTATTTTTAGTAAAAAAAACTATATTAAATACCATAATATGCATATTTAGATTATATTTTTAAAATTATTATTATAAAAACAAACATCAAAATTAACATCTAATGTTTGTTTTTAATAAACTATGTTAAAATGTTACTTTAAATATCAACAAGATTCACGAGTCTTTTTCAAAAGTGTAAAGAATTAAAATTAACTCACATAACATAGATATTTTTACATGCGTTTTCACGTATTCCTAGTGAAATTGGGATATAAAACTAATGAATAATCTTCCATACATCTTAGTTTATTATAAAAAATCCATAAAAACATTCCTTCAATATCTATAAGAAGTGGGATATTGATTTTTTTTCTTTACAGATCTTTGTTCGATATGATTCTACGTAAATTATACCCTTTTAGATTATTTAGAAATTACTAATAATACCATAATTTATTTTATTAGATTAATTTTTCTTTTATATAACACCTAAAGATTTATTTATAACTTTTAAATTTTCACATGACCAATAGTTTTTTATTTTTGAATTTTAATGTATTAAAAAATTTACAAATTGTTTAGTCCAGTTTAGAGAAAGAACTCGAGGCATACCATGATAACTGAATAAATTTATCTTTTAATTTTATTATTCATTAATTTATCATTTTTTTAATCTCATATAATGGTTCGTCTATCATGATCCACAACCTATGAGGAAAATAATTTTTGAGGAACAAATTCTTGAAATCAGCCAATAAGGCATACTCTACCACATCACCATTATTTATATTCTTGCCTAATTATAATCATTATCTTATTTATTTTTTTATGAGATAATGTTTTAGAATTAAACTTTTCTTCTCAAAAAATTATACCACAGTAAATATTTTTTACTTTATGGATATGTACCATTCTGTATCATGCGGATTGTTAGAACCATTAAATGATAGAGGTCAGTACCTGATTTATTTCTCAATCTCTAGAGGAATATGATAAAATAATATAGGATGTTAAATATTCATATAGTTTTAGTAATAACCTATATCATTTTAACTAATGTTTCTATTCTATTTTAAATATTGACACCCTTTAAATGTAACTGAACATTGGAAGAAATTTCATATTAATCCTTATTCCCACCCACATTGTTCCTATTTGTACATCGTCTTCCTATAAACATCATAAAATTAAATAAAATATATTATTAAAAATTAATTATCATATGAAATATATCTATTCCAAAATAGGGTTAAATTTAAAAATTTATCTTTATTTTTCTATAATATTCATCATAAAATTCCTTCTCTGGACATAACTGATTTCTACTACATATTTTCAACCTAATTTTAAAAACTGTACTCTAATCCCAATGCTAAGGAATTGAATCCTCACTTACAAACCTTTTTTTTCAAAATCAAAACATTCATTACATTACAAAAATTCCAATACATACAAATTACACTCCATATTATGTATATTTTAGTATCTTTATGAATTTTTACTATACTACCTTAGAAATAATACAAAAAAATTATTGAAATTATATTCTATATATATCATCGAATCTATAGACAATTTATCCTTCATAATATTATAAAATCATTGGGTATTTAAAAAAAATAATGTGGTGACCTTAAAAACTGTGTATGGGTGTCAAATAATCATGGTTTCATGTCAGGAAGTATTCATCCATATAAATTGATTTAAATCCTAAAATAGTCATAAAATATGAGAAATATCATAAATAATCATGATAGATAAGTAATTAATGATAATTATATATCATAAACATAATTTGAATATACCACTTATGAAGAGGCTACCTACTAGGTTACTTTACCATCATGAGATCTTATAATAAGTTTACCCACCAATGTATTTGTATTGTATCCATGCCCCTACATAGCATATCTAAAGATAAAATATTACCCAATTTAGGGATATATAATTTATTATCCAACCTCCACATAATATGTTTATAATATAATGAGGCATATGTGTAAGGACCCAATGTTTTTCAATGTAAATTCCCTTCTTATATTTATGTTATAAAATAACATGAAAACACAAAAA
The DNA here is from genome assembly GCA_963277665.1 of Viscum album. NCBI lineage: Eukaryota > Viridiplantae > Streptophyta > Magnoliopsida > Santalales > Viscaceae > Viscum > Viscum album. The sequence continues at coordinate 406,495,804 of OY728147.1, read as the reverse complement.
AAATGAACTACTAAGAGATAAGTGACCCTTAAACATAAGTTTGTTACTTCTATGTTTGGAATTTCGAAAATATGACATACACGGTTGTGTTCAAGATGATTTTTGGAATCTAATGAAACAAAAATAATATTTGGTGAATAGTAACGTACCCTTAGTAATAGTAACATACCCTTATGAATAGTAATATAACCCTTATGAATAGTAAATCATCCGACATAAGAGTAGCATTACCTATAATTAATTAAATACAATTTAGACATCTTAGAAAGTGACAATTTTAACTTAGTAAACGTTTTGGTATTTTTGTAAGTCATAAATAATTAATTATAATTAATTAGTCAATTTAAAAGAATATTTTTTTCCCTGAAATCTATTCGTAAATTTTTGAATCAATTTATAATAGTTTTAGATAATTTTAGAAGACCCTACATAATTTTTGAAAGCACTATAAAACAGTTTTAATCTTAAAAAATGTTTTTTATGTAAATTGTGATTGTAATTAAATATTAAATTAATAATATTTATAAAATAATATTTGAAAAATTGACTTCATTTTTGGATTCTACACGTCTAAAAATGGTTGCAGTAAATTTTTCGGATTTTTCTGAGATACTTGATTTTTGATGAATAGTAGAATCCGATAATTCACAATAAAAGCTAAACAATGTATTAATTGAGTTATCGATGATGCTCTTCTGATGTAAGCCCACTTGGTTCTGGATTTAATTATAAAATTACTATTATGGGTCATTCAAGGCTCACTATTTCTTGTCTTGAGGGTAAATAATAAACTAATTAATTTTATATTAAGGAAACCCCTCTCCCCTCCACTATAAAAGCTACCCTTCACTCCCTCTTTTCCTCACACCTCTCAAGATCCAAGAATTCTCTAAACTCTACCCAAAAATCTTTCCTAGCCCATCCCCCACGTCCAAAATCTGATGGTCTCATCAAAATACCAAGACTGGATTCTTTAAGGAGGATATCAAGATGATGATTTAAGAGGTAATTTCTCTCCCTCTTCTCCTTTAATTTATTTTCACGTTCAAGTTCATTTCTTGATATCTCCCCACCTATAATTGTCCAAATTGTTTTGTAACTCCTGAATTATACATAGACTGTAATTTTATGATTCTAATGTAAGATTATATCATCCCACACCCTTTCCTTTTTCCTTTTATTTTATTAAAGAGAACGTTGTTCGTGTGGTGTTAATTCATCACCTTCAAGAACGACATAATTTCTTCTTCCATTTCTACATTAATATATGGTCATGAAACCATTTTTATGGTGGAACCAGAATATTTTATATGTATTATGTTCTATTTAATGTTCTGGAAATAATATCTGCCTATATTACTAAGTGATAAGTTAAAACAAGTTCGTTGTGATCTAAAAACCGCCCAAATTGACCCAAATAACCATCATTTAATTATTATCTAATGATTCAACCACATGGATATAATTTGATTCATTATAAGATCATCCAATATCTTGAAATATCATTAATAACATGTAATATCAGTTCTGTATGTTTACCCATGTTCTACCCAAACTTCAATTTAAGAATACAAGTGAACCACTCGAGAAAACTATAAAAACGAACATCCCCGAACAATGTTTTTAAAATCTAAAAGTCATCCAAAGAAACATAATATGACATAATGAAACCACAATAAACCATATTAATTTATAAAATATTCTTGATTTTCTAATTAATGAATATAATGTCATTATACAGGACATTAAAGAGAAGGAGGCATTCGAGTGCAAGGTAAGGGGAAATCTCGAACCCAATTTTCTTCCTTCGGGTTCTCCCTCTTTCACTCCATATTTGATATGGTTACACCTAAAAGACAATTTGTTCGTCATTTACATTACTTTTTTGGGATATACATGTTTTTCATTGGTTTTTATGTCCAACAAAATGTTTTCCAAAAGAACTCTTCTTTTAAGAACACCCCTTTTACTTCTAACTCAAAGTGAACAGTTCTTGTAACATGTATATTATTCCCTCTTTCTTTTGGGGACCCAAAGCTTATGAATATGTTATTATGAGATGAAACCCATTACTTTTAATGGTTTAATTATGTTAATTTATGTTATATTATCATTGCGGAAATCACGATAAATGATAATGTTATGATGTGATGGGTGCGCCCTGAATTATATAGCGCAATATGAATGTTTAAATGTGAAGGGTGCGCCCGAAATTACATAGTGCTCCAATGCATTGGGTAAAGTGATTAATCTCATGAGTAAATGTGAAATGATGTGTGAACAAGATTCTAGCTTTGTTCACAAGTATGTGTGGTAGTTAACCACTAATACATGATGTTTCATTTTTATGCATTGCCACATTTCAAGTCTATTATTTATGCTCCTCTCATGTTCAGGATCATTTGACTATGTTATGATTATGCTCACCCCATGATATATTTTTCTTATCTATCCTCTTACTGGGCTTTTAGATCACCCTTTTTTATGTATATCCTTAGGTGGCTACATGTACTAAGGAGAGGAAAAGTGCCAATATGAATCTATAGAAGAAGAAATTAAATGAATGTTTATGCTCGATGTTGTATTTTTTATGTGTGGTCCTAGTTTCCCCAAGACACTAAACCTTTGGATCCTCTATGTGGAATACTATTATGTTTTTTATCTTTGAAATGATGTAATAGTAATGTAAGAAAAGTCAGGGTCGCTATAGATGGTATCAGAGGCAAGGTTTAGTTAATTTGGGAATTAGGATTAGTGAACCCTATAGGAAACCAATAGCATGAGACTAAGTACAAATATGAACACAAGAATATTTACATAGGGATCCCATATGTTATGTTTTTGGTGAAAATTGTTTAAATGAATAAGTTATTCATGACTTGTTTACTTATTTTTTGTTTTAACCTTTTATATTTTAGAAAATGGTGGGAACCAGGAGAAATCAGGCCAACAACTCGTGCGAGGGCCAATGCAATGATTGCCCGAACAACATCCCCAATGATTTGGGAGGTGGAGTTCAAAACTTCATGGAGATGCTTACCCAATTATCTCAATTTATGAATAATATCCATAATAATGGGGAACACCCTCCTTTACCAAAGAGCGAACAACTGGCTAATGAATGTTTTATGCGGAAACGACCACCGTTGTTTTTTGGATCTTGCGATCCACTAGTTGCGGGACAGTGGGTCAACTCCATGGAGAAGATCTTTTCTGTGATTCACTGTTCTGAGATGGAGAAGGTGACTCTAGCTGTGTATCGTCTATATGGATAAGCCGATCAATGGTGAGATTTGATTAAGAACACCAGGCCAAGGGAGGAAATTGAAGAGATAGAATGGGAAGACTTTAAGATAATGTTTCATAATAAGTACTTTCTATGAACTCTTTACACGAAGATGGAGAGATAATTCATAGAGCTCTAGAAAAAAGAAGGAGAATTTGTCACAACCTATGAAGTGAATTTCACAAGGCTCTCAAGGTATGCTTCGGGTTTTTTATCAACAATGATAGATAAATTGATAGATTCTTTAGTGGATTAAAACCAAACCTTAGAAAGGCTCTTGAAATTCGAGACTTTGGGAGTTATGAAGAAGTTATTTGGTGTGCTCTCAAAGTAGAGATGGAGTTTGGAGAATGGTCCCATGGCTCTGGGGATAAGAATCAAAAGATGGAGTTTCAATCCAGTGGATCTTGTGACAAATGTGGGAAGAAAAACCAACGACCCACATGCCAAAAATGTGGGATGTTGCACCATGGGAACTGCCAAGGGATTGGGAAATGCTTCAAATGTGGGAAAGAAGGACACCATGGCCAAGAGTGTCGAAAAGTCATGAAAAGGAAGGAGAATATAGACGATGAATGGAGAGAACCACCCATGGTTCAATGATACAATTGTAGGGAGCTAGGGAACTATGCAAACCAGTGCACAAAACCGCGATCCCTCGAGGGTAATCAGCATCAGCAGCCACCAAAGCCAAAGAAACAAGGGAAGGATTATTACATCACTACTATGTTGTTGGATCATGATAATGAAGTCATACAAGGTACAGTTCATATTCACTCAAGAATGGAAAAAGTCTTATTTGATTCTGGTTCTATGCATTCCTTTATATCTTGCAAGTTTTCTAGAACTATAGAATCAATGCCCCGAAATCTTGAAGTAGAGATATCTTTAAAAACACCAAGTTGTGCAATCATTGCAACCCAAGTGTTGGACTCTTATCCTATTGGCGTATGTGGGAAGATTATTTTGGGAAATCTTGTAATACTTACCTTGGTGGAATTTGACACTATAATGGGAATGAATTGGCCCTCGTTATATATAGCACATATCAACTATCAGGAAAAGGAAATATCTTTACATATTTCGAACAATCCCATGCTCCATTACAAATGCAAGGAAGATCATGAATCTCCTTTGAAAAATCCTTCAATTGTGTGGGTGTTGATTCCCTATGAAGAAGCATACCTCACCCAAATGGCTGAGTCGAAGGAAAGTTCCAACCTTGAGGAAATGACTATCGTGAGGGAATATGGTGATGTATTTCATGAAGAGTTACCCAGATTTCCCCCAGTTCGTGAGGTAGAGTTCTCAATTGAACTCATACCTGGAGCTACTCATATCTCGAAGTTCCCCTATAGGATGGCCCATATCGAACTGGAGGAGTTAAAGAAGCATCTGCAAGAGCATTTGGACATAGGGTTCATACGCCTTAGTGCATCACCTTGGGGTGCACCAGTTCTCTTTGTGAAGAAGAAGGATGAAACAATACGGTTGTGTATTGATTATCGGGAACTCAACAACATCACCATAAAGAACAAGTATCCTCTCCCAAGGATTGATGACTTGTTTGACCAGTTAAGAGGAGCTCAATACTTCTCAAAAGTGGATCTTTGTTCTGGATATCATCAGGAAATGGTGAAGAAGGAATATATTTAGAAGACTGCCTTCCGTACAAGGTATGGGCACTATGAGTTTTTGGTGATGCCCTCCGGACTTACTAATTCCCCAGAAATCATCATGGAATTGATGAATATAGTCTTTAGACGTTACCTTAACAAATTTGTGGTAGTGTTTATCGATGACATTCTCATCTACTCCAAGAGAAAGGAGGAACATGAAGAACATTTAAGACTTGTGTTGGTGACATTGAGAAAGGAGAAGTTGTACACCAAGTTCAACAAGTGTGAATTTTGGATGAATCAAGTCACGTTCTTGGGGCATGTGATCTAATGTGAGGGAATTTTTGTGGATCCTTCAAATACGAAGGCAATTGAGGAATGGCCCAGGCCCTCAAGTGTTACAAAAATCCGTAGTTTTCTTGGATTAGCTGGGTACTACCGAAATTTTGTGAGAAAATTCTCACAATTGTCAAGCCCTCTAACTAAGTTAACAAAGAAAGGTGTAAAGTATGTCTGGATGGAAGAATGTGAGGGAAGCTTCAAAGAGCTAAAGAGAAGGCTGATCATTGCACCTGTACTCACACTACCGAAAAGTGGAGAAAGCATTGTGATATATAGTGATGCTTCAAAGAAAGGCTTGGGCTGTGTACTCATGAAAAATGAAAATGTGATAGCCTATGCCTCACGACAGTTGAATATCCATGAACATAACTACCCGACGCATGATTTAGAGTTGGCAGCCGTGATTTTTACATTGAAAATATGGAGGAACAACCTTTATGGCAAGAAGTGTGAAATATACACCGACCAAAAGAGCCTAAAATATATATTCACACAAAATGAGCCCAAAATGCGTCAAAGGATATGGTTAGAGCTAATCAAGGATTATGATTGCTCTATTCACAATAATCCTGGAAAGTAAAACAAGGTAGCTGATGCACTAAGTAGAAAAGAACCTGCTACTCTATCCATTTTGCGGATTTAGAAATACCCTATCTTCATGGATATGCAATGAATGGATTTGGAAATCATAAGGACAGGGGATACATCCTACCTTTCTAAAATGATTGCACAACCATCCATCCAAGAGAAGATTAAGGAAGCACAAAGGGATGACATGGAGATACAAAAGAGGGTGAATGCAGTAAAGGAAGGGAAGCTGCAAGAGTACCATATCAGCGATGATGGTGTGATTCTATTTGGAATGTGGCTTTATGTGCCTTCATCACCCGGGATAAAGAAGGGGATATTGGATAATGCACATAGCTCAACATTCTCTATCCATCATGGGAGTACCATGATGTACTCTGATCTATGAGAACACTTCTGGTGGGATAACATGAAGAAGGAGATTGCGGAATATATATCAAGGTGCTTGGTATATCAGCAAGTTAAAAGCTGAGCGACAAAAGTCCAAGGGTATGATGCAGCCATTGCATATACCCATGTGGAAATGGGAAAATGTTACTATGGACTTTGTCATAGGTCTCCCGAATACTTCAAAGGGAAATAATGCGATATGGGTTGTGGTTGATCAAGTCACCAAGACTGCCCATTTTATTGCTATTAGGGAAGATCTCTCACATGATCAACTTGCAAAGATAAATATGAAGGAAGTGGTGAGACTGAACGGTGTTTCACTCTCAATTGTCTTTGACCATGATCCAAGGTTCACATCTAAATTCTGGAGGATCCTTCAACATGATTTGAGTATTGAATTAAATTTCAGAACGGCCTATCACCACCAAACTGATGGCCAGTCTGAAAGGATTATTCAAACACCTGAAGATATGATAAGAGCCGGCTCTCTAGAATTCAAAGGTGGATGGGATCAGCATCTCCCATTGGTTCAGTTCTCATACAACAATAGCTTCCACTTGAGTATTCAGATGGCTCCGTATGAAGCTCTTTATGGGAAGCAATGTAGAACTCCAACCTATTGGGATGATGTTGGAGAAAGAAAGCTACTTGGACCTGATTTTGTTCTGGAGATGACAGAGAAGATTCAAGTCATCTAGAAACACATCAAAGCTACTCAAAGTCCACAAAAGAGCTATGCTGACAACCGTCGAAGGGACTTGGAGTTCGATGTTGGAGATAAAGTCTTCCTTTGAATATCTCCATGTAAGAGAGTCATGCGATTTGGGAAAAAAGGGAAGATAAGCCTAGTGTATATTGGCCCCTTTGAAATCCTTGACCGCATAGGAGCCGCGACCTATCATCTTGCACTTCCACTGAATATGGCTCATGTTCATGATGTGTTTCATGTATCACTACTGAGGAAGTACATACAAGAACCCTCACATGTACAAAACTCATAGGTGGTGTAGTTGTACGATGATCCCTCCTATGAGGAACAACCAGTAAAAATTTTGGACTGGAGAGATAAGGTTCTACACAACAAGAAAACTCATAATGTCAAATTTTTGTGGAGGAACCATAAGTTTGAGGAAGAAACTTGGGAACCAGAAGAGGCAATGAAAGAGAAGTACCCTCAACTGTTTGTGTAAATTGAAATTTCGGGGGTGAAATTTATTAAAGGGGGAAGAATGTAACAACCCAAAGTTGTTCAATGGAAATTCATTTCATATATTTATGTTCTAATATAACATGAAAACACAAAAAAATGAACTACTAAGAGATACATGACTTTTAAACATAAGTTTGTTACTTCTATGTTTGGAATTTTGAAAATACGACATACACGGTTGTGTTCAAGATGATTTTTGGAGTCTAATGAAAAAAAATAATTTTTCGTGAATAGTAACGTACCCTTAAGAATAGTAACATACCATTATGAATAGTAATATGACCCTTATGAATAGTAAATAATCCAACATAAGAGTTTAATTAAATATGATTAATTAAATAAAATTTTGACATCTTAAAAAGTGACAATTTGACCTTAGTAAATGTTTTGGTATTTTTGTATGTAATAAATAAATAATTATAATTAATTAATTAATTTAAAAGAATATTTATTTCCCTGAAATTTATTCATAAAATATTTAATCAATTTATAATAGTTTTTAGATAATTTTATAAGGCCCTACGTAATTTTTGAAAGCACTATAAAATCAGTTTTAATCATAAAAACTGTTTTTTAAGTAAATTGTGATTTTAATTAAATATTAAATTAATGATATTTATAAAATTATTTTTGAAAATTTGACTTCATTTTTGGATTATACATGTCGATAAATGGTTGGGGTAATTTTTTGGTATTTTTCTGAGATACATGAATTTTTGATGAATAGTAGAATCCGATAATTCACAATAAATGCTAAATAATGTATTAATTGAATCATCGATGATGCTCTGCTGATGTAAGCCCACTTGGTTCGAGATTTCATTATAAAATTACTATTATTGTTCGTTCAAGACTCACTATTCCTTGTATTGATGGGAAATAATAAACTAATGAATTTTATATTAAGGAAACCCCTCCCCCTCCACTATAAAAGCCACCCTTCACTCCCTCTTTTCCTCACACCTCTCAAGCTCCAAGACTTCTCTAAACTCTGCCCAACCATCTTCCCTAGAACCTCCCCCACGTCATCATCAAAAGACCAATACTAGATTCCTTAAAGAGGATCCCAAGATGAAGATTTAAGAGGTAATTTCTCTCCCTCTTCTCCTTTAATTTATTTTCACGTTCAAGTCCATTTCTTGATATCTCCCCACATATCTTCGTCCAAATTGTATTTTAACTCCATTATTATACATATAATATAATTTTATGATTTTAATGGGATATTATATCACCCCACACCCTTTTCTTTTTCCTTTTATTTTATTAAAGAGAACGTTGTTCGTGTGGTGTTAATTCATCACCTTCAAGAACGACATACTTTCTCCTTACATTTCTACCTTCAGATATGGTCACGAAACCATTATTATGGTGGAACCATAATTTCATATATGTATTATTTTCTATTTAAAGTTCTAGAAATAACCTATGGCCATATTACTAAGTGATAAGTTAAAACAAGTTCGTTGTGATCCAAAAACCGCCCAAATTGGCCCAAATAACCATCATTTAATTCTTATCTAATGATTCATCCACATGGATCTAATTTGATTCATTATAAGATCATAAATTCTCCTGAAATATCATTATGAACATTTAATATCAGTTCTGTATGTTTACCTATGTTCTACCCAAACTTCAATTTAAGAATACAAGTGAACCACTCAAGAAAACCATAAAAATGAAAATCCCTGGACAATGTTTTTAAACCATTTAAGTCATCCAAAGGAACATAATATGACATAATTAAACCATAATGAACCATATTAACTTATAAAAGGATCTAGAATCTCAAATTAGTGAATATAATGTCATTATACAGGACATTACAAAGAAGGAGGCATTCGAGTACAAGGTAAGGGGAAATCTCGAACCCAATTTTTGTCCTTCGGGTTCTCCCTCTTTCACTCCATTTTTGATATGGTTACTCATAAAAGTTCATTTTTTCATAATTTCATTTAATTTTCTGGGATTTAATTGTTTTTCAATGGTTTTTATGTCCAACAAATTGTTTTCCAAAAGAACTCTTCTTTTAAGAACACCCCTTTTACTTCTCACTCAAAGTGAACGGTTCTTGTAACGTGTATGGTATTCCATATTTCTTTTGGGAAACCAAATCTTATGAATATGTTATTATGAGATGAAACCCATTCTTTTTCATGGGTTAATTATGTTAATTTATGTTGTATGTTCATTGTGGCAAGCATGATAAATGATAATGTTATGATGCGACGGGTGCGCCCGGAGTTATATAGCGCAATATGATTGTTTAAATATGACAGGTGCGCCCTGAATTATATAGCTCTCAAATGAGTTGGGTAAAGTGATTAATCTCATGAGTAAATGTGAAATTATGTGTGAAGAAGATGCTAGCTTCGTTCACAAGTATGTGTGGTAGTCAACCACTAAGACATGACGTTTCATTTTTATGCATTTCCACATTTCAAGTCTATTATTTATGCTCCTCTCATGTCAATGATCTTGTGCCTATGTTATGATTATGCTCACCCCATGATATATTGTTCTTATCTATCCTCTTACTATGCTTTTAGATCACCCCATTTGATGTATATCCTCAGGTGGCTACATGTACTAAGGAGTGGACAAGTGCCAATAAGAAGCTATAGAAGATGAAATTAAATGAATGTTTATTCTCGATGTTGTATTTGTTATGTGTGGTCCTAGTTTTCCCAAGACACTAAACCTTTGGATCCTCTATGTGTAATACTATTATGTTGTTTCTCTGTGAAATGATGTAATAAATTTAAGAAAAGGCTGTGTCGCTATAATATGAATTGCATACATAAAGTCATTAAATAAATCATTTATAATATTTAATTAATCATCATGTGGTGGGCCTAGTATGGAATAATCCTTGAGAGTGGGTAAATTACGGTATTGTAAAGTTAATTCCATTATAATATCACTATATTTTATAAATATTTATCTATATCATATAATAATTAATTCTGTCAATTAGACTAGAAATATGAAAATTAATTATAAATTAATCACAATAAAAATACAGATTTTACATAGTTCATATCTATGGTGAAGGATAATACAAGGAGTGATATTATCTAACTTGTAGTCTCACTGAAGTCACTAATAAAATTAATGATATTTTTATACAGTAAAACTATTCCACTCTAATAGAACCATTATTATATTGATTTGGAATGTTTCCATTACCTATAAAATACTCAATAATGAAAAAGAATGATTATTCCCTTTTTATGAAGTGTAATAGTGATATACTCAATATTCATCATGTATTTGGCTATATTCTGTTGATTGAAAATATCCTCCCTAGTATTTCATAGAGAATGGGTATTTTAAATAATAATTTTTTGACATATTATCTTTCATATCATCTTCATATATAGACTTTTATATATCGAAATATTTTATATCAATTTCTTACTAGATTCTAATTTTATCATTGATTTTCATATATTTGAAAAAATTTAAGAATTCTCAATGAACTATATAAATACTCTATAAGAAAACCTTTTTTTGTACTAGATATTTTTTTTTAAAATCCACTAGTTCTATTAATAATCTTCAAATAAATATGCATCATTTTTAATTCAAAGTAAGAAAGTAACATTTATTCCATTGATTATAAAATGTACCTGAAAATATATTGAAATTTATATTTCCATATATAACATAGTGAATGAAGTATCATCATTAATTTAAAAATTTTAAAATATAACTTTTCATATTCATCGTTACATTTCAATTCATTTAGTATTTTTTATAATTTACAATCATTATTGTCATGCATTTACAAAATTTTCATAATTCATAGTCATTAGTGATTAGGATAATAGTTATTTATGATTAAGGGAATTATTATTTATGACTAAGGGAATATAAAGTGTTGGTTAATTAGATGGTAAATCATGAATAATGGAATTATCAATCATGTTTATGGTAATAATCACTTTTCTTATACCTTTTAAAATCTTTATCTGATTTATGAAAAACTAATGAAAACCACAAATAAATTTTTACCTATTCCAAAATACTGATTTCATGACCCAAAAAAATACGTAAGACTGTGTTGATGATAATATGAGTATGAAAAACCCATGATTTCTTCAAAATGGATAGGGTATGGGGACCAGTATCGTGTATGAATTTACTATATATGGGAGGAATTATAATAAGATAATTGTATACATGCACACATATCTTAACCCATTACATTCTAGAATTTCAAACAACAAAATTTATGATAATTAATTTATACATTCAAATCCCACCATAAAATTATTATAAAAGTACTGAAAGCAATAAGGGACTAATACAAGACAAAAAAAAATTGAAATAGAGTTCAACCTGCATAGAAAGAGGGGATTGGTGCCAAATGTATCACCTGAATGAACCAAGATATTTCAAACTATATAATATGCTCCGACCACTCATAATACTCCTAGGACACTATAAAAAATAATATAATTTACATAATAAAATACATGTGAAAGAATATCTCATTTAGGTATGAATGCAAAAATACCCAATAGAACCACGTAAAATAACCAAACATAATGCATCAAGAGTAGTCAACATATCTATACTAAATCATGTCAATCAAGATACAAGACAGAAAGATACGTAGAGAAATAACTCTGATATACTCATAATAGAAAATCATTCTCAAATTGTCCCTATATATCATGCTAGAAAAATTAATCTTCTCAAGGAATCCAGGTAACACTCCTCTTAAAGGGATCACTCAATGTTCCATTTTTTCATTGAAAACACTCATATGAGAGGCCATGCTCATTTGGAGTAACCAATAATTACTCTATGGATCTTTAATGATCTCACTTTCTAAATAGGAGATCACACCCAAGACCATGGGGGATTCTACCAACCCTAATAAATCAATCTTCTAGATTGGGAATAGATGAAATAGGAATGGTGGTTGCACTGATAGTAAGAACACCACCAAGGAAGGATATGAAAGAGGATCCAACACCATGCCTTGTGGAGTGATATGATGGACTCTATCCAATTCAAAATGTTTATAGGGGATCAAAATCCTATAACGAGGTTGCAATTAGATATTATACCTTCATAGGGATAGATAAAATAATCTCATTTAGTTTAACCTAGACTACAGTTAAGATATAGAGGGAACTAATACATCATTGAGGAGGTACACAACTTTTATAGAGGGTACACAAAGTGTACCTCTAATCCCGGACATGCCTATGTCTATGTATGTGCTACCCTACCAAGCCCGTGTACACTTTCCCAAGCCCGTGTACCATTTATGATGCCTATTTATCCCTAGTCATGCTCTTGTAATATAAACTTGACCATGTATCTGGTTATGACCATGTACTCTACTTGTGCTTATTTTATTAGATTTGCCCGTGTATCCTACAGTATACTTGTCAAGAATATAGAATATGGTCACATGAACTGTGAAAAATTCCTAATTCCATGTGATATTTTATTTCACAAAAAACCCTTGAACCATAGCCCTAAACGTAACATGTCATGTGTTCTTCAGGGGAATAGTCTATGTAGCAACAAATTTTATACATTCCATGGGTTCTTGATAAATTCATCTATTTTATTCACCACCACCACAAACCTTTTTCAGATAGTGTGAATATGAGGTTGAATGGACTTATAGTCACTGATCCACTAATTCTGGACATCGATTCGTTAGACAATCAACTACTGGTGCTTCATGGCATCACCGTACATCATCTCACCACAATCTCAACCACATTCCGGAACTGTATCTGTTGTGTTTTTTTCTTGTCTAATGAAATGTCACACAATGATAAAATACTGGGTATTCATCAAACAACCATCAAATGTGATTGAATGTGATGAACAAGAAAAGAAATTGTGAGTAAAATAAAAAACAAAAAAAGTGGATTAAACCTCATCATTACTCAGGTTGGCCTTGATTCATTACCTTTATAATGATGAATAACGGGTAAATAAACAATATCAATTCTATATAACTTTAGATGATATTGAACTCAAACACAAAATAATGATCAACCCAAAAATCAAACTATTGGAGAAATCTATTCATGTTAATCACGGGATTCAAATTGGGAAATAATCCATAGAAATCAAATTCCCCACCATGGGTTTGTTTTATCAAAGACAAGGAATAGTCCTCCATTTTTAATTGGTGGGATTCGTAATCTTTGATTGGAACACCAGTCTCCAATCCTTAATCTATAGTTGTTCATCTAATAATACATATATAAAAATCTTCCAATGACTCATTGTAATCCCTATGGTTACGTTACTAACCCTAAGTCAAAGCCCTAAAAATATTTTTATAACAATTGGATTAGTTCACTGCATCATAATAAAAAAATTAATTTACTAATTAATTTTATTATTTGAGCACATGATTATATTTTTAAAAACACATAAATTTAACATATTTTATATCATTCAGAGGTTATATCACATTCCATGAAATCAATAGTGGAATATAATTTCCCATACGAGTCCCCATTTTATATTTATTCTATTACTTTTGAATAAATTGTTTGTGTGTGATATTAATATATTTAATATTTTTATAATAATAGTATCGGGCTCACCTTAACTCATAATCATACGCCCCCACAGGTCCTGGTTTAGAAAATATTATTAGATATATTCTAATGATTGAAATTGAAAAAACAAATACATTAATTTCCTGATACCTCATGGAGTTTCATTCAAAAAAGTGAAAAAAACTACTAAAAATGTGTGGGTACTTAGCTTGTATTTTTTTTATTCTACTAACATGTTCTCATTTGAATATTCCTATGCTACCACCTGATACACACATAGGGAATCACTATTAAATGGAGGATAATATATCACTAAACCTTTATCATCACTATTTTCTCTAAAAATATATTTAGCACATTGTTATCTATCTCACCCTAGTAGATGACATGTAACAGGTCATGCACATACCTCCTTAGCTACGAATCCTAGAGGACATCATGTACCCTCTCTAACTATTGTGGTAGGGACAAATGTTATTGCGCCATATTGTTTTTAAAATATATATTGACAGGGCTAAGGAACATTAGAGAAAACCTACTACCCCATCCAAGTCTCCAAAATCCTCATTGAGGCGAGACATTCAGTATCACATGGCCTCCTTCATCAAACTCCAACAACATCCATAATAAATAGTAACATGAATTATTTTGGATATTGGTAGTAATAATCCACTCCATGATGATATACATCTTATCTTTCATGTCACATATAGAATTTGGGTCCATGAGTTCAAAATTGGTTTGATCAGTCCAACATAGTGGTGATCTTTAGGCTCACAAGTAAAAATAATCAAATAGTTCCATACCATTGGTGAAATGGTAGATATTTTTTTACATAATCTCTACTAATGGAAGGTGATCCTCACAACAATATCCAAAGTCTAGCATGGATGCCTAAAACATGTCCTCAATAAACTGAAGGGTTTGCTCAGTCAGGTCCCCAATATGTGGTTGAAACACAATTCTCAAACCTAATTGTGTCCCAAAGGTTTCCTATAACCCTCTCTATAAATATTATGTGAAGAGAGAATAATATTTTGAAATTATATTTGAGGTATATCAATTGAGATGGTCTATATCATATATGGAAAGACATTCCATGATCTATATTAAAATATACCTGAGACAGCTAGGAAGTTGGTCGACTTAGCGAGTTAGTAAACGATCACCAAGATGAAATTGTGTCATTAGGATGTCTATGGAAGCCCCATAAATTAATAAATATATATATAATCCCAGTTTCACAATATTACCTCTAAGTTTTGTGATAAAACCACGAGAAACTTGTGCTCAATCTTCTCCTACTGATAAGTTATGCATCCAGATAAAAACATAGCTACAGAAAAGTTCATTCATAGACAACATAACTGACAAAGGAGGCATTAGTACATAACTAAAACACCTAGATGTAATTCAAAATTGAGTGTATGAAACTCACTACTTATCTCCCCATAAAGCATCACTAGTTCCATAGTTCATCGTACGAAAATCCTGAAATTCCCCCGACCTTTAAAAAATCCACCAGAAGTACATCTGGAGGATATCCAAGAATAAAAGGTCTCATAGTCACCATCTCCTTGATGGGACTAGCTAAAACGTTGTAGAAGCAGTGGTGTAACAACCTCAGACTATAGATTTTTTTATCCATCATTATCCATAATGGAAAATTACAATTAGGGTAACATTTCAAAGCCTCATTAAACATGTATGAACAAGATCTCATACTAAGAGTATATGCCCCTAATTTTACCTTATTATGAGTATAGCATATCTCAATGTCATAATCCTGAAAAAACTATAGCCATAAAATATGACACAAGTAAAGATCCTTATATGATAAAATATAATTGAGACTATTGTTATAAGAGTAGATGATGAAATTATCACCCATAAGGTAGGTGAGGAAAATATTTTAGGTGAACAATAATGATTGCATCTTAAGATCATGGATCAGATAGTAATTATCTTTTGTCCTCATCTTCTGAGACCCATAGTCAATCCCAACCTTAAATTCAAATAGAACATAACCTTGTCTTGTAAAACATGCATCATGTTATACTATATACTCAACATACTTTTATCGAAATTGAAAAATAGGAGTCGCATCCATAATTTCCAGAACTCTTGAAAGGTCTGTTGGCATCCCTTTTTGGATAACTAGTTAATTTGATAATATCCTGGTGAAATTTGGAAAAGATATCAAATATTATCCATCTATTAAAAGGAATATCTACACCTCTATCATGATATTGGGTGGATCACAAGTTAACACTACCTTGAACTCCATCGGATCTATACTACACCATCAGCAGAGATGACATATGTTAGAAAATGGAGCTACTTAATCTAGAATTGAAACATTGAGATCCTTCCATAAAGTTGGTTCTGTTAGTCTATGTCTAAGACCATCCTTAATTATCCCAAGTTCTTCTACTTGAGCACCGATTAGACTATGATTTCAACAATGAACCACTAAAAACTGATTTATGGAAGGCTAGAAGAACCATTTCCTGAGTCCTATGAACACTTCTAGGGAATTCATCACCTTGAAAAGAGTAACAAAGTACTCATAATGACCACAAATAAATATAATTTCCATCTTTAGTATATCCTATTCTTATACACTAAGTGGGTGATACCCTGATTTAAGTTCAATATTAAATAATTGTCAATCCCTTATCATTTGATTAAAGATTTTTTCAATCCATAGTAGAGAATCATTATTTTTCATGGTCACATAGTTTAGGAACCAATAATACACACAAAAAATCAATCTCACATCTTCCTTCTCAGACAAAAATATTAGTCCAACCTAGGGGAATAATGGGTCTAACAAATAACTTCCATTGTATGTATTCTTACTAAAATCTCTGCTCTTAATTATTTTCAGTAGCCACACAATATGAAATAAAATATATCAAGAGAATTTATTAGTGTAATAAAATACATAATACAATATTTTTATGTATTTGTAAGTCCATCACATACTCAATAAATATTCCCTCATAATCCGCCACCACTATGAGAATCTAAATGACCATATCATATAGTACTCCAATGTTGATGCTAGCCAACTAATGAGTAATCAGCTACATCTTACTACAGATGAGCCCATCCCACTCTTCTTTTATTTAATTCTCATCCATAACGGAAGACCTAGATCTATCATATTGGATACACCTCATACTCCACCTAAAATAGTCAATTTGTGCACAAACTATGTATAACTAGTCCATATATGATATTACTTCATAAGGACTCATCACTACTACAAGGAGATCCCAAAATAATCTATCATCTGAAAGAGTTAGCTCACAATGTCATCATAAGTGTTAGACTTTTTAGTCTCCTCTTGTAGGATTCTCTAAGAGAAAGGGTCAATCCATGGGCTCAATTTTAATATATATGTATTGAACCAGAGAAGTAGAGATAAAGGAGTTTCTCACATCATGGTCTATTAGTATTATACCTAATGTAGAGAAGAAATATATCTTACAGATAATCATATTTCAAGCCTCTCGGCTATAGGACTCCACTTCCATTAGTTACCCTCACCCCTAACCACCAGAACCATTAGTTTGGTTCAAACCACCTAGGTGGTAATAGTTGAAATAGGTCAAACCACCTGCTGCATCAAACTACTCTATGCATTCTTATTCCAAATATTCCACCCTATAGAACACCATAATCCTACATCTTCTTTTTCCTAGGTAGTCTATCAAACTTATCCATATCACTAACAACCTTTTTCTAAGAGTTTATTCACATATTTACTCAATAACATGTACTCACATGACCTATAAATATCACAATGTCTAGATAGGGGATCAAAACCATGACCATTAGGTGATTCCAGACACCCTAATGGATCAATCGTAAAGATATAATATCAAAACCATATCTATAGTGGTCACAACGATATCAAAACCCTATCCTTAGAAAGATATGTTAGAGGATCCTACCCAAACCTCTTTATGGGATTCCACGAACTTTATCCAATGAATTACCTGTATAGGGGATCACAATCTTATACCGAGGATGTAATGTCACACTATACCCTGATAGTAATTTATGATGAAATTTCACTCAACTGATCCCTGTGTATATTGAAGAGAGAGATGTATTGAATATATCTTTAACGAAGTATGTGATGGGTATAGAGTGTTAACATTATGCATATCAAACAATGAAACTACCCATGTATGTTCCCATGTTTCTGTACCTATTCTTATGTATGCATGTTTATTCATGTTTACATTTTTCCTTTCTAGTGTAAACTTGGTCATGCTGCTGTATTCTGGCCATTTCTGAGTACCGGAAAATGCCTATGTTTTATACCCATTCCCATGCTCTTATCTGTATCCATGAACATGTATCTTATAGGATACATGCTGAGTAGCCAGAACATGACCACGTGGGATGTGATACATTTCCTATGGAATTTGATATTTTCTTTCAGGTGAAATACTAGCTTCATAGAGATGGTGCCAAATGGTGTCTGTTCTTCTGGGATACATGCCTTGTAACGCTGAGTTTTCTAGATTCTCTAGTTTCCTCACTTTTTTATTTGATTTTATCAATGAAAATGAAAAACTCACTAAGATATTGTAGAGTTGGGGTTAACCAGCCTAGAAATCACTGATTTCCATATTTAGGACATTGATTTTTTCAAATATAGATAACCACTACATTATTCTATCACTGTGCATCAAACTGAGAATTATGGGAATCACCTATCCAATCTGAACCACCACCAACCATTCTTTTTCATCACACTTGAATTGAAATATGTTCCAAGAATATGGATTTTTCATTTTGAAGAACTATCATACAATGATCAAATTACATGTATTCATTAAAATTCTATCCAAAGGGATTAGAATTAATGAATGTGAGAAGAAATGAGTAAGATAATCGTAAACCAGAAAATAAGGAACATACATAAGTCTAATTTAGGTTAGACTTGAATAATTGTTGTTACAAAAATTATTGATGACTAAAAAACATTAGTTCCCCATAAATGAAGAATATAGTAAATCCAAATTGTCATGTATAATCAAAAATAAATAAAGCTCTTTGAAAAGTTGATTTATCTTCATAGTTGTGGTAAATAACAGAAAAATCAACCAAAAATTTTAAACCCCACTACTTGAGGCTGGTTCAATCACTAATGACTAATGATCCTAGTTCATCGCTATTGGTGAAATCCACAAGCTCAAATTAGAAAAACAATTTCCAATTCGAAATCTACCATTATTAATTCAAAAATACTATATGAACAGTCCTCCAACAAATACTCTTAATCCCTAGGGATATGAGGATAATACAAGATCCTAACCATAATATTATTTTTATATATAGAGGATTAAGTCACTCCATAATGATAAAAAAATAAACAAATTTATCTATTTATTTCATTATTTTCAATAGGTATAACTTTTTTACAAAATGAACGACATCGAGATAGGTTATGCTCTTCCTAGGGTAAAACCAACATCCTAAACTCGAATAAAATATTAGATATCCCATTTGATTCCCTATTTAGTTGTTATTAAACTATTTTCTGAAAACTATGTTCTAGTGACATTAATATCATTAATGTTTTTATAATATCTATACTAGGCTCACAAAGACATATAATCTCTTACCATATCAGAATATGGCTCTGAAAATATTATTATATATTTTCTAAATAATTAAAATGAAAACAATATAGATTTTTAAATCAATTATACATATAAACACATTTATAATCCTTCATCCAATCATCTCTGCACCCAAGCCATTATGTATTGCAAAACTATTTTTTTTTTAAAAAAAAATGTTTTATAAACTCCATAATATGTTATTTGAATTTATTTCTTAATATATCTATATCATCTATAATTTTATAATGATTAAAATTATTATACCAAAAACATAACAAAACAATTTTAAATTTAAAATATGGGTTTGAGGATATCTACCATTAGGTTTATTGTAAATACCTCATGTGAAAATATAATTTACAATGTAATAAAATATCTAAAAATATATATTCATCGTATATATTCCAAATTTATTCATGGTTAATATAACAATATTGATAAAAATATTTTGATAATATCCATGAATCCAAAAGACATTATATTTTACCACTAATGTAATCATTATAACAACAATGAAACCCCTTTCATTGATACTAATAACATCACTCCACATCAAGTAAAATATCCCTCGTTATGTACTATTCTAATCTCCTTCTTCCTTTTACATTTTCTTATCCCCCTTAATATATATATATATATATGTCTTCAACTTCTAATCTTTAAAAATAATCCTAAAGGCATGATCCCAATTATTTTAAAATAAACATGTCCAAAAAGGTTAATGTTATTAATACATTATGAAGACTATAATTTTATATTTTCCTTAAAGTAGACTTAAGGGGATGAAATTAATACTTAATAATATTAATTTTAAATACATCCTTTGAGAGTGTATTTCATCTCATTAGGAATGTGATCCTTAGTCGGTATGTACCGCATCTTCACAATACATTTCTCTATATTTTCTTAATAAAATGATATTTCTAATTTTAAACTTACATTGTGATTATCATTAATTTTTTTACCAATATTTATGGTACTCATATTATCACTAATAATCAAGAGATGTTCATAAACATATTCAAAAACCTAATTTCATTATTTCTTTACCCTGATCAAATATGAATATTTTAACCCTGCTTGTTTTTTGAATATTTTTTGAATAAATTTATTTTATTTCATTTTAATAATCACCATGTTAATATTGTGATATAAAAAAGACCATGTTTATCTTTTGTTACACCCAACATTCAGTTTATATGAAACATAATTTTATTATTATAATTATTTGAAGGAGATGTTAATAAACTACCCATTAAAATTAGTAATATGAAAAGTAATAAACTGTTTTTATATATAATTTATAATGGTTTTATATAAATAAAACTTATTTTTAATTAAATATAAAATATTTAGTAATGTTTATATGTTTTAGGAATACTATTTTTTCAAAAGAATTGTTTTTATGTCATTCTGTGAAAAATACTAAAAATATTTTTTCTAATTTTAGAAATTAATTTTATAAAATAAAATTAAATGTTTGATTTATAATTTCAAAATTATATTTGGGAAACTTTAAGGATTTTTTTTGGAAATATATCATTTTTTTGAAGAATAGTGAAAAATACTATAATTTTAATTGAAAAATGCATTTTAATCGAAATTATTTATATTTTAAAATTATTTATTAAGTTAGATTTAATGTATAATAAATTCAATTATAAAATAATAAATCTTATTTAGTTAATTATAATATATTTAAAATTGAAATTAGATATAATAAATGTTCAATCTTTTGATCATTTCATATCAAAATATCATTGTTTCGCCCCTTCTACAGGATTAATTGTGAATTAATTTCAGCCATATCTTGAATTAAATTTCGATAAATGGATAAAATATTTTGAATAATAATATTTTATAATTTATAATAATTAAAAATTAATATTTTACCAAATTTATTAGATAAAATAGACTAAATTAATCATAATTATTAAGAGAAAACAACGTTTTCTAAGGGACTAAACATTAATCTTAAGGGGGGAAATGACCTAGAAACATTTCAAAAAAATATTTATGGCCTTATTAAGACCTTATCCCTTATATTGTATATATTTTTTTAACTTGATACACATTATAAAGAAAAAACATGGGTGGAATTCCCTCTTTCAAAAATATACAACTTTTCCATTAAGCTCCATTATAAAAGGACACCACCTATCCCCCCCTATTCACACATATAATGCCCTTTTTTAGACAATATTTGTAAAAATATATTACCAAATTACCTACTGTAACTATATAATCGTTTATTTGGGTTTAAATCAACCAAGTGAGTCATTTGGGGGAAACTGAAAAGAGATACCCAAATAAGAGATAATAATCATCAATAAATGTTTTTATTTTATTTCTTCGTATAACCAAATTAATTATTTTTATATCATGATTATATCATGATATCTTATATTAAATATAATAATATGTTTTTATGTTAGTTTTATTACCTAAACTCACACACACTTCCATCAAATGCATTATGAAATCATCTACCGTGTGTACAGAAGACAACATCCTCACAAAATGTTGTTGTTCATTTTTCCATTACCACATATCAGGGTTGGGAATAATGATGGAATTTATATTCCTATTTTTTATTAATGATTTATTTGATAATATTATGATTATTTAATTATTATATTTTACATAACTCCATGAATTAATTTTTTGTGGGAATTTGATAATGTTGACCGTGTATACAGTAGACTACAGCCACATGAAGCATTGTGATTCGTTCTTTTTTTTTACATTGAATGTATTATGGATGGGTTTAATAAAAATATGCGATATATATAAATAATTATTCTATATTTTTAATATATCATATAATTTTATTTATTTTCATCCAACAAAAAATGGAAATAACTTTCATGCATACGTACAACCAACCATCTCCATGAACAATTTATTTTAATTCATGTATCTATCTATTATAGATTATTATAAAAATATTTATAATTAATATAAATGTAGTTTAAATAATTTTTATCTATATATATATATTATTAAATAATTATTAATGTTATAGGGAAAAGTATAAAAACTGATGACATATATGATAAACAAAGAGGTTATTACTTGAAACGTAACTTTAAATGGGAATTGTCAAAAAACAGGTAATAAAATGTCACAATAAAATCATATATGATCATATTTAAATGAACATGGTTAAATTATAGATATATAATGAACTTATATGTATAATAAATAATTATTTAATGAGTTCAATGGGAGTCAATATTTATGGTAAGGGATTTTTGTCTCACTTTTATTTTCTGTGAGGCTCAATCCATTTTCACCACCGAAATCTTGTATGTGGTGTGTATAATACCCATGGATGTATTTTATGATTATTATACTAACAAATATTGTAATTTACTCATATATTTAATGATATACATTTCATGGATTTATGTTTCAATGTTTCAAAGTGATAATAGAATTTTGTATCAATTTTCTTTCTTTGTGAAACATGTTATGTTATGCACCTATATGATTTTATGAGGTGTATAAATAACAAAATTGACATGTTATAACATTAATATCATTATTATTATGATATTTTAAGATTCATTAAATGGTATTATTTTAGGGAGAATATTATTCAATGTTAGCAATATAGTAATAGTTTATTATTACAATCTCATTGCTTATCAGGATTGATTATGATTATGCTTGTATTGATGAAATATCTAAAGAATTCCCAAAAAAAATTTCTCATGTAGTTTTTTCATTATTTATAGAATTAATATAGTTGTTTTTCTAACTCTTTGGTACTTATATGTATTAGGAAAATATTTTTAGGAAGATATGACTTTATCTCTATATTCGCTCGAAAATATATTTTCCCTCTAAACATTGTTTACAAAAAATGTTTCGAAGATTGATTTATTAATCTCTTATAATTTAAAAAAGATCTATTTTAACCATATTTTACATTTTATTGTATCTTTTGAACATAATAATTATGTCTTTTTCAAAAACAATTCCCATTTGGACTTTACGGAATGTGTGAAAGGAACATTCATCATTACTTGTATGACATGAACAATATATTATAATTGTATGTCCAATTATTTCCTCGAAGATTACACCGTATGATTGCAAAATTATTTTCTATGTAAAAAATTTCAAAATTTTTAATGTATTAACTATTTATTTCTCCTTGGAAATGTTATTCTTCAAATGAAATGTCTTAGATGTTCCTTTAAAATTATTTTCCATCTAAGATGAAATCTACTGGTGTTACAAATTACCAACTAGAGATTTTATCAATGGTTAATCTTCAAAAATATTTCTCGGAATGGTTTATGTTTTGATCGAATGATTTTTGGGAATCAAATTTCTCTTCCATGGGTTATATTCTCATGAAACCTGCTTCATTTCATGTGTTACTCATTAATGAAATGACTATGAAACCTTTCATAGTTCCATTGGTTATGATATGATAAGATTTTAATGATACCAATTTAATTTCATAGGATATGATATGTTGAATGTTTATGATCATGTGAAAAACATATTTATGATTTAATTATGTGATGGGTGACACCTATATCTCCCACTAATGCATTGGGTAATAAATTTAATATCATGAGATATACATGGAAGGAAGGGGGAGTGAATCTAGTTCAATAAAAGAAATTTTCCACTAAGATAGTCTTCAGAGTGATCCTTGACTACAATGATGGTTTGGGGAGTGTACCCATTCCACTAATATATCCTTGTAAGTGAGCATTTTCTACTATAGAAATAATTTTATATGATTATGTGTATAAAACAAATTCATGTCTTATTTCATTGTTATACTCTAATGGCTTATGTTAATTGATTCCTTTATGATTATTTTCTTATAAACTACCAATATTTATTCCAAGACTCATGATTTTTATCTTTGATAAGAATTGTATGGTTTCCAAATGATATTCTCTTATTCTCACACCCTTATACTAATGATTTTTCTTATGTTTATCCTTTGATTACCCTTAGTGATAATCTGAGATCAACCTTTATAATTTTTTCTATCCCCATCCTATGAAGATCTATATTACATTTGATGTTTCTAAAAAGTGTGAAATTTATGAATAATGTAGTGGGATATTATTTAGTTCTCTTATGGACTAGAGATTATGTTTCTTAAAGAACTAACTAATATGTTATTTGGATGTGTTTTTGTGTAATGTAATTAATATTCCAAAAAATGATGTAATTTTTAAGTATGTTATGTGTAGAGACCCGAAGCCTGACGTTCATGGACATTAAATTACTTTTACATAATACTTAATACATGACAAACACAGACACACAAGGACCGTAATAGTTTAGTGTCTTTGGAAACAAGGAATTTAATCTTCTAATCGTGGTGAAAGATCTTCAAATTTTCCCATAAAGATCTTTCCCTTTTGTTTTCTTACCAAAAACCTTTCTTTATATCTTTGGGAAAATAAAACATAAAAAGGGTGAGCTCAAATGCTTCGTAAGGGTAAACAAAAGAAATATGAATCACATCATATTCATAAGAACATATTATTTTGGAAATCCTAACCTGCAAAAGAGATCATAATTTCATAACATGGGATAAATCATAGTAGTGAAATGTAATCCCAATAATCATAACATAAAACGTGAAACTTTTTGGCATACACACATAATAATAGAGAATCATTTTTGAGTAGTCAAGATTCATTGCCAAGACTATCTTAGTGGACAAAGTCCATTTCTGAACCGAGTTCACTCCTTGTTTCAGTCTTGTTTCACTGAACCGGTTTAACCTGCCGTTCCAGCCTTGTCTATCTCATGAGATATAAATCTTTACCCAATGCATTGGAGTGGGATATAGGTCTTACCCATTCATAATGAAACCATTCTTATGTGTGCCACAAAATCATAAATCATACATCATAGCATAACACATGTAATAAAAATGGGAGTCTTAAACATCATGCCATCATAACATAATCGATATATATAAAAGGACATCATAAAAATAATTCCATCATAACATAATCAAATCAATGTAAAAATAGTGATAGAAACAGAACCCTATAGTATCTTAGATAAAAAATAATTTTGATAAAACACTTGAACTCCATTCTTGAGGAAAATATCTTTTCTACTTCAAAAAAATTTTCCTTTATTAACATGTCATATAATTTTGAAATAAAAGAATTTGATTAAAAATAAACTTGAAAACTTGTAAAGTAAGCTTCATAGAAATATTGTTCTAAAAATCCATTCATGCCGTATAAGTTAGAAAAACATTCTTCTCATACTTTGTCCGAAAAAGTCAAAAAGTACCTCGTATGAAAAACAACAAAATATTCCTTTCATATATATTACTAAAAACTCACCGAAGGGTAAAATTGGATTTAAGAAATTTTAGTAGGATATAAATAATATTAAATATTGAATAAACATGTATGTGGGTGATAAATATTCCCCAGTAAATTCTGAAGTATAAACAATCCCGGATAAAAATTGAGCTTGTAAGATTGTTCCTTATCTTAGGTCCGATTTTCTTCGTAAGTCTCCGAACCTCTTGTATAATGATTTAAATAATGTAATTTCCTTATTCCATAATCATAGTTATTTTTATGATATCATATAGGGTCATATTATTATCTTCTTATTAGTAATATTTCATTGCTACTTGTTATTCGGGTGTTTATTACTTTTTGTTCTTATGCGTGTTTTGTCGAATAAATTTTTATTCTTCTTTTTAGGTTAAAGACACCTAATTTCCATAATGGTATTAGTGTAATATATATCATATTAATTCATTCAATTCATTCAATTCATTTATATAATCATTATGCAATGAAGATCATGTAGAACGAGTCGCGTCACATCGTGGAGACGGTATTCCGTACGTACGCACGCGGGATGGTATCGTTCCCATGATCATGGAATTGTATTTTAGTGTATGTATACTATTTCAGAATCAATATAACTTTACAATAATCATATATATTTATTATTTACACCATTATACCCATCCAAGTAAGGTGGTGGTGCAAAATAGATTACACCACGGTGTGGAGACGGTATTCCGTACGTACGCACGCATAGTGATTTCATTTTCTGGAGGAAGGATAGATGGTGAAATAGGGTTGTTTCATACATATAATAAAATATCAGTATATGAGTGATACGGATGTTATTACATCATAATGAAACAACTAAAGAATAAGAAGTAGAAGAAGAAATAAAGTTGAAAGAATCGGTAACAGATATTACCTCTTCTTTCGACATGCCTTTTTGAAACCTCCTCTTAGGGCACCAAGATTGGTCTTTGAAGAAGACCAGAACCTCTAGTATGTTTCTAGGGAAGTGTAGAAGAGAAATTTTCAGGGGTTTTCTGAGCATTAAGGCTCAAAGTGGTGTGAGGAAGAGAGGGAGTAGGTGCCCTTTTATAAGGGAGGAGAGGGGCACCTTAGGAAAAACTAAAACTTTTATTTTATTATAAAGTCATATTTGGTTTTTAATAGCTCCAAATTGATTTATTTCGAAGATAAGGTGGGTATGGGTCGAAAGCCTCTCATCAAATAGAATTTATACAGGTTTAGGATTCTATTTTAACCTTATAATTTAGATTTACCTTTAAGTTAGATAATTTAACTTTTACCATGTCTTCTTGTTTTTTTACACTATAAGGTTAATAAACTTACTATAACAAGCCAAACGAACCCCAAGTTGTTTATTATTAATATATATAACCTTATATATGTTATTTGGCCGAACTATAGATTTTTAGGAATAAAATAACAACTAATAATATAATATTTGTTTTAAAAACTATTTTATGTCAATTTTGACACTATTTGGTATTTGATTTTTGTGAATATCATAACAGCCTGATTAGTTCAAAAAAAGTTACTTAAACAAATAATAACATGTAATATTAAACTAGAAAATCAGTTGAATTCATAAAAAGTCTCAAATTACATTTATTTGGGTATTTATAACATTAATTATGTCAATATTTCATTAATAAGATAATTACTTCATCATCATTGTGTCATAAATAAATTAAATTATGGAATGTCTAAAAATAATAAATAAAATAAAATTACGTAGGAAATCGTTTTATCTTTCTAATGAATATTTATATTTGAATTTATCTAATTAATAACCCTATATTAAAAATGATTTACTTATTAAACATTGATTTTAACTATTTTAACCCTTCTTTAAATAAATTAATATTAAATTTCCTAATCTGATCCAAGTGGGCCTAAATGGTAATTGTTTATTCCTAAGGTTGTTTTTGGTCGAATTAAACTTATCCTATAGAATTAGGACATGTGTTAGGGGAATAATAATATCATTTTTACCCTTAATTACACTATTTACTTTTAACCGTGGTAAAAAAGGAAAAAGTTACTATTCACCAAAAATTATTTTCATCTTCTTGAACCTCATTTTAGTCCTTGATATTAACCGTGTCTCTCAGATTTTTGAAATTCTACTCACAGAAGTGGTAAAATTACGTTCTATGTGAATTGGAAAATTCTCCAAGAGGCGGGTAAAAGACGGTGAAAAGTTCAATCAAATTTTTATATATCTAAAATTATTATAAAATGACTTAAATGAAATAAATTGAACTTATATAGGTATTATTTATCAATATTTACCTAAAATAAATTTAAATAAAATAAATAATTATTTAAATAAAATGTCGGTTTTTGAATAGTAACCCAGTGTTTTCACTATTCCTCAAAAATTTAAATTTTTCAGAAAAATACCAAAAATTCACCCTAGGATAATTTCAATATTCTGAATCAAAAAATGAAGTCCATTTTGAAAGATAAAATTTATAAAATTTCAAAAAGTGGGTATTACTATTTATAACGACTAGTTTATATAACATATCATTGTTTAGCGAAACTCGGTATTGCGTACAACACACGCTATCGTGGAAGGTCGCGCATGTGTGTAATGCAAGCCATGTCGGTGTAGCGTACATCACAAGACATTAATGAAATTAAAAAGAATATTTTTCATAAAATATCAGGGTGTTACATTCTACCCCCCTTAAAATGAATTTCTCCCTTAAAATTCGTCGGGGTTATAAATGGTTTACTACTCGGAAGTTTCCCTAATAGATACCCACATTATAAAAAGGAATTACAAAACATGGATTTAAAAACTAAAGTATGAAACGTAATAGTTACCCAAATTAACTAATCACCGGGATTCCAAATAGGAGAACATAGGTGAAAATAAGGAAGAGAAATCTAACTATCATGTTCTGATGGAGAGTGGTGGAGAACATGGCTATGAAAAATCCAACAATCACAAAGACATAGATTTGTGTTGATCTAAGGTACCATCATATTCATTGGATACAAGGGAACTAGGACAACATTTTTGGTTTTCAATATCATTTCCCTAAAGTTGAAGAAATTGGAATTATAATAAATACGTTCTTGATTTTGGTACAGTCTCACCATTGGTCGTTCCTTGGACAATTTCCAATTCATCTCTTAAAGAAATGTAGTTGAATTTTTCATTCGTGAAGTGTTTGCAGTTCATGTGATAGAATTATGGGTCATACCATCTGTCTAAAAAAAAGGTTAGAAAAAGTTATCAAAAATACATAAGTCCATCTATAGTGAGATTAATCATATATGGTTACTAAAATGGACTTATACTTCATATATCATACTGCTTAATATAATAAAACTAGTTTCTACTAAATAGGGACTTCCTATAGGCCAGTGGTAGGCGATAAAGGCATGTCGCACTTCAGTTGTGAGTTCGATTCCCACAGCCTTGTCCGATGCGATGGGTTGTCGCCCGTCCTACAAGTTGTCCTTTTTTTCTTATAACTTTCCATAAATAGTATCAAAAAAGTTCTAGCCTTAAACAATACTAACCTATGTCCAACCTAATCCATTACAATTTTTAGGTTTATCCAAAATACTACTATCCAATCTCATATTATAGTGAAAACGATTACCAAAGAGTTCATATAACAAGCATGTTAATACCATCGTTGATCCCATGTATCATAAGATATGTCTAGTTGGTCACATTACAAACATTCTAAGGCCTTAATCGTGTATTCTATTGAAAAATTAATACCCATTGAACATTAGATAAAACATGAGTGCAGTTTAAAGTTAACACATTCCACATACCAAAATTCAAAAAATTCTATATACTCAACCCATGATATCACTTAGTCCTTATATCAATCATGAGCTCATGAATACTATCAACCATTTCATTTTCTCCTTACCCCTTCCTTTTGTGCATATCATCTTCTTTCCAAAAATATCTCAATCACCTTCCATGGTTACCGATACCATAAAATTATTGAAAACCACAATAGACCAATACATAAATATTCCAATATTCCATGATATTATATACAACATTATTTTGGAATCCCATTACATAAACACTTAATCATTCCACCACATCGTTGTCATATTCAACATCGCCAATAGTGATCGCATGTGACTTCCCTTTTTCCTTTTCCTTAAGTGGTTGCTCATGTCGATCATCATTAACCCTTGGATTAGGGCATTGATTAGAATAATTCTCCATTTCATTGAACATGAAGCATTGAAGTGTAGGTGGTGCGTTCTCTGCAGTATTTTCTTTATTCACGTCATTAGAAACCCTTTTCCATTACATCGACACTCAACTGCTCGATGACCTTCTTTTCCACAATTAAAACATTTTCTAGTCCCTTTAAGAAAATCTCCACCATGCTTCTTTCCACACTTTGAGCATAAGGAAACATTCATCTTCTTTTCACCATTATTCTGAGATTTCTCCCTGAACTCCATCTTTCGTTTCTCGTCAAAACTATGAGATGGATATGTAACACCAACTTCTATTTCTACCTTGATAGCACAACGCACAAATTATTCATAGCTACTGAAGTCTCTTAAAGCTAATGCCCTTCGAAGACTTGGTTTTAAGCCACTAAAGAATCGATCAACTTTATTTTCAGGTTGGATGATAAAGTCAGATGCATACCTTGAAAGCCTTGTAAAATTCGCTTCGTATATACCAACAGATTCATCATCCTTTTTATTTAGTTCAAGAAACTCGTTCTCTATCTTTGTACGAAGAATACGAGAGAAGTACTTATTGAAAAATATGTTCTTTAACTCGTCCCATTCCATGGACTCAATTTCATCTCTTAGCCTCATATTCTTGATAAGACTCCACCATTGATCAGCTTCACCTTCCAAACGATATACTTATAAGATGAATTTATCATGTTCAGAACATTGATGAACTGAAAATATCTTTTCAGTGGTACTGATCCATTGTTCATCAACAAGTGCATCAGAAGACCCACTGAAAGAAGGTGGACGTTGCATCATGAAAGACTCAATAGAATATTGTTCCCTTCTCTGCTCATTTGGAAGTCCAGAATGGTTCATAGCTTGTGTAAGTATAACAATAATATTTTTCACTCCATATCCCATAACATTGGTTTTTTCAGGAGGAAAATCATTGCATTCTCCATTACATTGATCAATACGGTTCCTTCGGGTTCCAACCATCGTCTAAAACCCAAAAAAAATAGTGTGAGAGGAAAAAATCAGGCTAGGGAAAACAACATAATAATGGGGGAGTACCTTCAATATCTAACATATTAGGTTTAAATCTACGATCATTACTATAATTCTAGGATTATAACCTATAATTCTACTCAACCTTAGGGATATCCCTAGACATACCTCAGAAATATCTCTAGGGATCTCACTAAAGTTATTGCATCCTTGTTTCCAAAGGTTGACTAAACCTTTCCTATGATACCAACTATAGAGACTTGAAGCCTGACTTACATGGACATTACATTACTTTTGCGGAATACTTAATACATAACAAACACAGACACACAAGGACCATAATAGTTTAGTGTCTTTGGAAACTCAGAATTTAATCTTCTAATCATGGTGAAAGATCTTCCACTTTTCCCATAAAGATCGTCCCCTTTTGTTTTCATACCTAAAAACTTTCTTTATATCCTGGGGAAAAGAAAAAATAAAAAGGGTGACCTCAATTTCTCAGTAAGAGTAAACAAAATAAATATCAATCACATCATATTCATAAGAACATATTATTTTGGAAATCTTAACCTGCAAAAGAGATCATAATTTCATAACATGGTATAAATCATTGTAGTGAAATGTAATCCCAATAATCATAACTTAAAACATGAAACTTCGTGTCATACACACATAATCATAGAGAATCATTTATTAGTAGTCAAGACTCATTGCCAAGACTATCTTAGCGGACAAAGTCCATTTTTGAACAGAGTTCACTCCTCGTTTCAGTCCTGTTTCACGGAACCGGTTTAATCTGTCAATCCAGCCATGTCTATCTCATTAGATATAAATATTTACCCAATTCATTGGTGGGAGATATAGGTCCCACCCATCTCATAATAAAACCATTCTTATGTGTGCCACAAAATCATAAATCATACATCATAGCATAACCCATGTAATAAAAATGGGAATCTTAAACATCATGCCATCATAACAAAATATATTTAAGATAAAAGGGAATCATAAAAATAATTCCATCATAACATAATCAAATAAATGTAAAAAAAGGGATAGAAAGAGAACCCTATATTATCTTAGATGGAAAATAATTTTGATAGAACACTTGAACTCCATTCTTGAGGAAAATATCCTTTCTACTTCAAAAACATTTTCCTTTCTTGAGATGTTGTATAATTTTGAACTAAAATAATTTGATTAAAAATAAACTTGAAAACATGTAAAGGAAGCTTCATGTAAATAATGTTCTAAAAACAATTCATGCTGTATAAGTTAAAAATAACACTCTTCTTATACTTTGGCGGGAAAAGTCAAAAAGTACCTTGTATGAAAAATGAAAAAAGATTCATTTCATATATTTTACTAAAAACTCAGCGAAGGGTAAAATTGGATTTAAACAATTGTAGGAGGATATAAATAATATTAAATATTTAGGAAAAATGGATTTGGATGATAAATATTCCCCAGTAAATTCTAAAGTATAAACAATATCGGATAAAAATTGAGATTGCGAGATTGTTCCTTACCTTAGGTCTGATTTGCTTCGTAAGTGTCCGAAACCCCGGTATAATGATGTAAATAATGTAATTGACTTATTCTAGAATCATACTTATTTTTATGATATCATATATTGTCATGTTCTTAGCTTCTTATTAGTAATATTTCATTTCTACTTGTTATTCGGGTGTTTATTACTTTTTGATCTTATGCGTGTTTTGTCGAATAAATTCTTATTCTTATTTTTAGGTTCTAGATACCTCATTTCAAGAATTTTATTAGTGTAATATATATCATATTCATTCATTAAATTTATTTATATAATCATTATGCAATGAAGATCATGTAGAATTATTCACATCACATCGTGGAGACGGTATTCCGTACGTACGCACGAACGATGGTATCGTTCCCATGATAGTGGAATTGTATTGGAGTGTATGTGTAGCAGCCCGAGATTTTATGAAAAATATTCTTTTTAGTTTTTTTAATGTCTTGTGTTGTACGCTACACCAAAAGGAGCTTTCACAACACGCATCCTTGAATTGTCTTGCATTACACGCAATCGCAACCTTCCTCGATAGCGTGTGTAGTACGCAATACTGAGTTTCACGAAACAACGATATGCTATTAAAATATTATTAAAACTAGCCGTTATGAATGGTAATAACCACTTTTTAAATTTTAGAAAATTTAGCTCTCAAAATGGACTTCATTATTGGATTCGGAGTATCAAATTTAGCCTAAGGTGAAATTTTGGTACTTTTCGGATAACTTTCATATTCTAATGAATAGTGAAAATTACTAAATTATAATTAAAAACAACATTTTTAATCGCAATAATTAATAGTGATAAATTATTAATTTGAGTGTATTTAAAGTATATTTATAATATATTTTTACAATTTAATACAATGTTGGTCAGTGGTTGTAATTTCACATTTAAACCAGAAATAATCAAGTGTCAATCTTTTGATAGATATTGTTTCTTAAAAACACGCTATTTGTATTAACAGCAGGATTTAATTATAAAATTAATTAATGCAACTTCTATGTTATGAATTTGGTAAAATAGACTTCATTTTTGAATTCGGAATATGAAATATAGCTTAGGATGAAATTTTGGCATTGTTCTGAAAAACATCAATTTTTGATGAATAGTGAAACTACTAAGTGGTAGTTAAAAAACTGAATTTTCCATAAAACTTAATTTTACCGCTTCGGTGAATGGAATTTCAAAAATCCGAGAGACACAGTTGATGTCAGTAAGTAAAATGTGGTTCAATGAGATAAAAATAATTTTTGGTGAATAGTAACTTTTTACTTTTATTTACCACGGTTAAATGTAAATAGGGTAATTAAGGGTAAGAATGATATTAATATTACCCAAAAACATGTCCTAATTCTATTGGACAAGTGTATCTCGACCAAAAACAACCTTAAGTGTAAAATATTATCATTTAGGCCCACTTGGATTAGATTAGGACATTTATTATTATTTAATTCAAAGAAGAGTTAAAGGAGTTAAAATCAAAGTATATTTACTAAAACATTTTTAATATAGTGTTGTACATAAGATAAATTCTATTGTAAATATTCATTAGAAAGCTAAAAAGATTTCATACATAATGGTATTTTATTTGTAATTTTTAGACTTCAAATAATTTAATTTATTTATGACACAAAGATGATGCAGTAATTATCTTATTTATGAAATATTGACATAATTGATGTTATAAACACCAAAATAAATGTAATTTGAGACTTTTTATTAATTCAACTAATTATCTAGGTTACTATGATATATTAGTGTTTCTTTAATCAACTTGGTTTGAACATATAATTCTGTTATGACTTTCAAACAAATAATATATCAAATAGTGTCAAAATTGACACAAAATAGTTTTTAAATCAAATATTATATTATTAATTGTTATTTTATTCATAAAAATTTAAGGTTAGGCCAAATGACTTAGATAAGGATATATGTATTAATTATATACAATTTGGGGTTCGTTTGGCATGTTATAGTAAGTGTATTAACCATATAGTGAATGAAAACAAAAAGACACGGTAAAAGTTAAATTATTTAGCTTAGAGTTAAATCTAATTTATAAGGTTAAAATAATACCCTAAACTTGTCTAAATCCTATTGTATGATAGGATTTCTACCCATCCCCACTTTAGATTCGAAATAATACCCTTTGGAACCATTATAAACCGATTTTGACTTTAATATAAAATAATATTTTGAGATATTCCTAAGGTGCCCCTCTCATCCCTTATAAAAGGGCACCTCCTCCCTCTCTTCCTCACACCAATTTGAGAACTAAAGCTCAGCCAACCCCTGCCATTTTCTCCTCTCCACTTCCCTAGAATAATACTAGAGGTCCGGGTCTTCTTCAAATACCAATCTTAGTTCACTAAGTGGAGGATTCAAAGAGGCGTTCCAAAGAAGAGGTAATATCCATTACCGATCTTTTCAATTTCTTTCTTCTTCAACTTCTTATTCTTTAGTTGTTTCATGATAAAGTAATAACATCAGTATTACTTACATACTGATATGTTATTATAAATATGAAACAACCCTAATTCACCTTCTATCCATCCTACGGAAAAATGAAATCATCGCGCGAGCGTACGTACAGAATACCGTCTCCACGCCGTGGTGTAATCTATTTTCCACCATCACCTTACAAGGATGGGTATAATGGTGTAATGAGTAACTATTTATGATTATTATAATTTAATATTGATACTTAAATAATATATATACACTCAAATACAATTCCACGATCATAGGAACGATATCATCACTCGTGCGTACGTATGGAATACCGTCACCACAATGTGATGCGACTCGTTCTACATGATCATCATTACATAGTAATTATATAAATGAATTGAATGAATAAATATGATATAAGTTACACTAATACCATTCTGGATATAAGTTATCTATGACCTTAAAATAAGAATAAGAATTTATTTGGCAAAACATGCATAAGAACAAAAGGCAATAAGGACCCGAGTAACAAGTAACAATGAAATATTACTAACAGGAAGCTAAGAATATAACCATTATTATATCATATCAATACGTATGATTCTGGAATAAGACAATAACATTATTTAAACTATTATACAGGAGCTTTGAACACGTACAAAGCAAATCGGACCTAAGGTAAGGGAAAATATCACAATCTCATTTTTATCCGAGATTGTTTTTACTTTGGCATTTACTGGGGTGTATTTTGTCATCCACATCCATGTTTCCTCAATATGTAATATTATTTCCATCCACCTACAATTGTTTAAATCCAATTTTACCCTTTGGTGAACTTTTAGTAAAAGATAAGAAAGGAATATTTTGTCGTTTTTCGTACGAGGTACTTTTTGACTTTTCCGACAAAAGTACGAAGAATGTTTTTTTAACTTATACGGCATGAATGGATTTTTAAAACCTTATTTCCAAGAAAATTTCATTACAAGTTTTCAAGTTTATTTTTAATCAAATTTTTAATTTTAAAGTCGTATGACATGTTATGAATGGAAAAATGTTTTTGAAGTAGAAAGGATAGTTTCCTCAAGAATGGAGTTCAAATGTTTTATCAAAATTATTTTCCATCTAAGATAATATAGGGTTCTGTTTTTATCCCTATTATTACATTGATTTGATTACGTTTTGAGGAAATTATTTTTATGAAGTCATTTACCTTATATGATTTGTTTTATGATGTCATGATGTTTCAAGAATCCCATTTTTGTTACATGTGTTATGCGATGATGTATGATTTATGATTATGTGGATAAAATAAGAAAGGATTCATTATAAGATGGGTGGGACCTATATCTCCCTCCAATGCATTGGGTAAAGATTTTATATCTCATGAGATAGACATGGCTGGAATGGTAGGTTATACCGGTTCAGTGAAATAGGACTGAAACGAGGGTGACTCGATTCAGAAAGGGACTTTGTCCACTAAGATAGTCTTGGCAATGAGTCATGACTAACAAGAAATGATTCTCTATTATTATGTGTGTATGCCACAAAGTTTCATGTTTTAAGTTATGATTATTGTGATTACATTTCACTGCCATGATTTATCCCATGTTATGAAATTATTATCTCTTTTGCAGGTTAAGATTTCCAAAAGTTATGTGCTTGTGTATACGATGTGATTGATATTTCTTTTGTTTACCCTTACTGAGCATTTGAGCTCACCCTTTTATAATTACTTTTCCCCAGTATATAAAGAAAGGTTTTAGGTAAAAAAAGAGGAAGATCTTTATGGGAGATGTTGAAGATCTTT
The DNA here is from genome assembly GCA_963277665.1 of Viscum album. Lineage (NCBI taxonomy): Eukaryota > Viridiplantae > Streptophyta > Magnoliopsida > Santalales > Viscaceae > Viscum > Viscum album. Next base: position 406,458,823 of record OY728147.1, on the reverse strand, counting down.
CACCAGGATTAGAAGATTATATTCCGAGTTTCCAAAGACACTAAACTATTACGATCCTTGTGTGTGTGTTTTTGTTATGTACTAAGTATTCCGCAAATGTAATGTAATGTCCATGTACGTCAGGCTTCGGGTCGTTACAGTTGGTATCAGAGCAAAGGTTTAGTCAACCTTTGGAAACTAGGATGCGAGAACTTTAGTGAGATCCCTAGAGATATTTCTAAGGTATGTCTAGGGATGTCTCTAAGGTTAATTATACGTATAGGTTATAGTACTAGAATTACGCTAACGATCATAGAATTAAACTTAAGATGTTAGATATTGAAGGTACTCCCCCTTTATTATGTTGTTTTCCCTAGCATGATTTTTGCCTCTCACACTATTCTTTTTGGGTTTTAGATGATGGCTGGAACCCGATGGAACCGTGTTGATCAATGCAATGGACAATGCAACGATTGCCCTCCTGAACAAACAAATGTTATGGGAGATGGAGTGAAAAATCTTATTGCTATACTTACACAAGCTATGAATCATTCTGGACTTCCAAATGAGCAGAGAAGGGAACAATATTCTATTGAGTCCTTCATGAGGCAACGTCCACCTTCTTTCAGTGGGACTTCCGTTCCACTTGTTGCTGAAAAATGGATCAGTACCACTGAAAAGATATTTTCAGTTCTTCAATGTTCTGAACATGATAAAGTCATCTAAGCAGTATATCGTTTGGAAGGTGAAGCTGATCAATGGTGGAATCTTATCAAGAATACGAGGCCAAGAGATGAAATTGAGTCCATGGAATGGGACGAGTTCAAGAACTTGTTTTTCAGTATGTACATCCCTCGTATTCTTCAAACAAAGATGGATAAGGAGTTTCTTGAACTAAAGAAAAATGATGATGAATCTGTTGGTATATACGAAGCGAATTTTACAAGACTTGCAAGTTATGCATCTGGCATTATCATCCAACCTGAAAGTATAGTTGATCGATTTTTCAGTGCCTTAAAACCAAGTCTTCGAAGGGAATTAGCTATAAGAGACTTTAGTAGCTATGAAGAAATTGTTCGTTGTGCTATTAAGGTAGAAATGGAAGTTGGTGTTACATATCCATCTCATGGTTTTGACAAGAAACGAAAGATGGAGTTCAAGGAGAAATCTCAGAATAATGGTGAAAAGAAGATGAATGTTTCCTTATGCACAACGTGTGGAAAGAAGCATGGTGGAGATTGTCTTAAAGGGACTAGAAAATGTTTTAAGTGTGGAAAAGAAGGTCATTGAGCAGCTGAGTGTCGATGTAATGGAAAAAGGGTTTCTAATGATGTGAATAAAGAAAACACTACAGAGAACACACCACCAACACTTCAATGCTTCAAGTGCAAGGAAATGGTGCATTATGCTAATAAATGCCCTAATCCATGGGTTAGTGATGATCGACATGAGCAACCGCTTAAGGGAAAGGAAAAAGGTAAGTCACATGCGATCAATATTGGCGATGTTGAATATGACAACGATGTGGTGGAATGATTAAGTGTTTATGTAATGGGATTCCAAAATAATGTTGTATCGTGGAGTATTGGAATATTTATGTATTGGTCTAATGTGATATTCCAAGTGATTGAGATATTTTTGGAAATAAGATGATATGCACACAATGAAGGGAAAACGAGAAAACGAAATGTTTAACAATATTCATGAGGTCATGATTGATATAAGGACTAAGTGATATCATGGTTTGAGTATATAGAATTTTGAGGATTTTGGTATGTGGAAAGTGTTAACTTTTAACTGAATTCATGTTTTCACAAAGGTTCAATGGGTATTCAAGAGATTACAAGATTAAGGCCTTTGAATGATTGGAATGTGACCAACAAGATATATCTTATGATATATGGGGATCAATGATGGTATTAAATCTCTGAGAGTGGACGACAGTATTATGGATAAGCCTAAATATTAGAATGGATTATGTTGTACATATGTTAGGATAAAACGTTTTTTGATAGTAATATAGCTTTAGAAAAAGGACAACCTGCAGGACGGGCGACAGCCCATCGCGTCGGACAAGGTTGTGGGAATCGAACACACAACCGAAGTGCGACTGGCCTTTATCACCTACCACTGGCCTACAGGAAGTCCCTGTTTAGTAGAAACTAGTTTTATTATATTAAGAAGTGTGATATATGAAGTATAAGTCCATTTTAGGAACCATATATGATTAATCTCACTATAGATCGACTTATGTATATAATTTTTGCTAACCTTTTGTTTGAGACAGATGGAATGACCCGTCATTCTATCACATGATCTGCTAACACTTCCCGAATAACAAATTCAACTTCATTTATTTAAGAGATGAAGTGGAAATTGCTCAAGGCACGAACAACAGTGAGATTGTACCAAAATAAATTAAGTATTTATTCCAATGAAAATTTTCAACTTTAGGGAAATGATCTTGAAAACAAAAAATGTTGTCCTAGTGATCTTATACCTGATGAATCAGATGGTACCTTATATCATCACAAATCTATGGATTTGTGATTACTGGCTTTTCCATAGCCATGTTCTCTACCACTCTCCATCAGAACATGATTGTTAGATTTCTCTTCCATATCCATATTTTCACCTATGTGGAAACCCAATGCTTAGTTTATTTGGGTAACCGTTACGTTTCATACTTTTGTTTTTAAAGATTGGTTTTGATATTCCTTTTTATGATGTGGGTTTCTATTAAAGAAACTTTAGAATAGTAAACCAATTATAATCCCGATGAATTTCGAGGGCGAAATTCATTTTAAGGGGGGTAGAATGTAACAGCCTGAGATTTTATGAAAAATATTCATTTTAATTTTATTAATGGCTTGTGTTGTAAGCTACACCAAAAGGAGCTTTCACAATACACATCCTTGACTTGCCTTGCATTACACGCAATCACAACCTTCCTCGATAGCGTGTGTAGTATGCAATACTGAGTTTCACGAAACAACGATATGCTATTAAAATATTATTAAAACTAGCCGTTATGAATGGTAATAACCACTTTTTAAATTTTAGAAAATTTAGCTCTCAAAAAGGACTTCATTTTTGGATTCGGAGTATCGAATTTAGCCTAAGGTGAAATTTTGGTACTTTTCGGATAACTTTCATATTCTGATGAATAGTGAAAATTACTAAATTATAATTAAAAACAACTTTTTTAATCGAAATAATTAATAGTCATATATTATTAATTTGAGTGGTTTTAAAGTATATTTATAATATATTTTTACAATTTAATACAATGTTGGTCATTGGTTGTAATTTCACATTTAAACCAGACATAATCAAGTGTCAATCTTTTGATAGATATTGTTTTTTAAATACACGCTATTTGTTTTAACAGCGGGATTTAATTATAAAATTAATTAATGAAACTTCTATGTTATGAATTTGGTAAAATAGACTTCATTTTTGAATTCGGAATTTGAAATATAGCTTAGGATGAAATTCTGGCATTGTTCTGAAAAACATCAATTTTTGATGAATAGTGAAACTACTAAGTGGTAGTTAAAAAACTGAATTTTTCATAAATCATAATTTTACCGCTTCTACGAATGGAATTTCAAAAATCCGAGAGACACGGTTGATGTCAGTAAGTAAAATGTGGTTCAATGAGATGAAAATAATTTTTGGTGAATAGTAACTTTTTACTTTTATTTACCACGGTTAAAAGTAAATAGGGTAATTAAGGGTAAGAATGATATTAATATTACCATAAAACATGTCCTAATTCTATTGTAAAAGTGTATATCGACCAAAAACAACCTTAAGTGTAAAATATTATCATTTAGGCCCACTTGAATTAGATTAGGACATTTATTATTATTTAATTCAAAGAAGAGTTAAAAGAGTTAAAATCAAAGTATATTTACTAAAACATTTTTAATATAGGGTTTTACATAAGATAAATTCGATTTTAAATATTCATTAGAAATCTAAAAAGATTTCCTACATAATGGTATTTTATTTGTAATTTTTAGACATCAAATAATTTAATTTATTTATGACAGAAAGATGATGCAGTAATTATCTTATTTATGAAATATTGACATAATTGATGTTATAAACACCAAAATAAATGTAATTTGAGACTTTTTATGAATTCCACTAATTTTCTAGTTTACTATGATATAATAGTGTTGATTTAATCAACTTGGTTCGAACATATAATTCTGTTATGACTTTCACAAAAATCATATATCAAATAGTGTCAAAATTGACACAAAATAGTTTTTAAATCAAATATTATATTATTAATTGTTATTTTATTCCTAAAAATCTAAGGTTCGGAAATATGACTTAGATAAGGATATATGTATTAATAATATACAATTTGGGGTTCGTTTGGCATGTTATAGTAAGTTTATTAACCATATAGTGAAAGAAAACAAAAAGACACGGTAAAAGTTAAATTATTTAATTTAGAGTTAAATCTAATTGATAAGGTTAAAATAATACCCTAAACTTGTCTAAATCCTATTGGATGATAGGATTTCGACCCATAAAAACATTATCTTCGAAATAAGACCCTTTGGAACCATTAAAAACCTATTTTGACTTTAATATAAAATAATATTTTGAGATATTCCTAAGGTGCCCCTCTCCTCCCTTTTAAAAGGGCACCTTCTCCCTCTCTTACTCACACCAATTTGAGCACTCAAGCTCGGCCAACCCCTGCCATTTTCTCCTCTCCACTTCCCTAGAATAATCCTAGAGGTTCTGGTATTCTTCAAAGACCAATCTTAGTTCCCTAAGTGGAGGATTCAAAGAGGCGTTCCAAAGAAGAGGTAATATCCATTACCGATCTTTTCAATTTCTTTCTTCTTCAACTTCTTCTTCATTAGTTGTTTCATGATAAATTAATAACATCAGTATTAATTACATACTGATATGTTATTATAAATATGAAACAACCCTAATTCAAATTCTATCCATCCTTCGGAAAAATGAAATCACCGCGCGTGCGTACGTACGGAATACCGTCTCCACGCTGTGCTGTAATCTATTTTCCACCATCACCTTACAAGGATGGGTATAATGGTGTAATGAGTAACTATTTATGATTATTATAATTTAATAGTGATATTGAAATAATATATATATACTCAAATACAATTCCATGATCATAGGAACGATATCATCACTCGTGCGTACGTACGGAATATCGTCTCCACGATGTGATGCGACTCGTTCTACATGATCATCATTACATAGTAATTATATAAATGAATTGAATGAATAAATTTGATATATGTTACACTAATACCATTCTGGATATAAGTTATCTATAACAATAAAAGAAGAATAAGAATTTATTCGGCAAAACACGCATAAGAACAAAAGGCAATAAGGACCCGAGTAACAAGTAACAATGAAATATTACTAACAAGAAGCTAAGAATATAACCATATATGATATAATATAAATATGTATGATTCTGGAATAAGTCAATAACATTATTTAAACCATTATACAGGAGCTTGGGACACGTACAAAGCAAATCGGACCTAAGGTAAGGGAAAATAACACAATCTCATTTTTATCCGAGATTGTTTTTACTTTGGAATTTACTGGGGTGTATTTTATCATCCACATCCATGTTTCCTCATTATGTAATATTATTTCCATCCACCTACAATTGTTTAAATCCAATTTTACCCTTCGGTGAATTTTTAGTAAAAGATAAGAAAGGAATATTTGGTCGTTTTTCGTATGAGGTACTTTTTGACTTTTCCGACAAAAGTACGAAGAATGTTTTTTTAACTTATACGGCATGAATGGATTTTTAAAACCTTATTTCCAAGAAACTTACTTTACAAGTTTTCAAGTTTATTTTTAATCAAATTCTTTTATTTTAAAGTCGTATGACATGTTATGAAAGGAAAAATGTTTTTGAAGTAGAAAGGATATTTTCCTCAAGAATGGAGTTCAAATGTTTTATCAAAATTATTTTCCATCTAAGATAATATAGGGTTCTGTTTTTATCCCTATTATTACATTGATTTGATTATGTTTTGAGGAAATTATTTTTATGAAGTCATTTACCTTATATGATTTGTTTTATGATGTCATGATGTTTCAAGAATCCCATTTTTGTTACATGTGTTATGCGATGATGTATGATTTATGATTATGTGGCACACATAAGAAAGGATTCATTATAAGATGGGTGGGACCTATATCTCCCTTCAATGCATTGGGTAAAGATTTTATATCTCATGAGATAGACATGGCTGGAATGGTAGGTTATACCGGTTCAGTGAAACAGGACTGAAACGAGGGTGACTCGATTCAGAAAGGGACTTTGTCCACTAAGATAGTCTTGGAAATGAGTCATGACTAACAAGAAATGATTCTCTATGATTATGTGTGTAAGCCACAAAGATTCATGTTTTAAGTTATGATTATTGTGATTACATTTCACTGCCATGATTTATCCCATGTTATGAAATTATGATCTCTTTTGTAGGTTAAGATTTCCAAAAGTTATGTTCTTGTGTATACGATGTGATTGATATTTCTTTTGTTTACCCTTACTGAGCATTTGAGCTCACCCTTTTATGTTTACTTTTCCCCAGGATATAAAGAAAGGTTTTAGGTATAAAAAAAGAGGAAGATATTTATGGGAGATGTTGAAGATCTTTCACCAGGATTAGAATATTATATTCCGAGTTTCCAAAGACACTAAACTATTATGATCCTTGTGTGTGTGTTTTTGTTATGTACTAAGTATTCCGCAAATGTAATGTAATGTCCATGTACGTCAGGCTTCAGGTCGTTACAGTGTGTATACTGTTTTAGAATCAATATCACTTTACAATAATCATATATAGTCATTATTTACACCATTATACCCATCCAAGTAAGGTGGTGGTGGAAAATAGATTACACAATGACGTGGAGACGGTATTCCGTACGTACGCACGCGTGGTGATTTCGTTTTCTGTAGGATGGATAGATGGTGATATTGGGTTGTCTCATACTTATAATAACATATCAGTATATGAGTGATACTGATCTTATTACTTCATAATGAAACAACTAAAGAATAATAAGTATAAGAAGAAATAAAGTTGAACGAATCGGTAACAGATATTACCTCTTCTTTCGACACGCCTTTTTGAAGCCTCCTCTTATGGCACTATGATTGGACTTTGAAGAAGACCAGAAACTCTAGGATGTTTATAGGGATGTGGATAAGAGAAATTGGCTGGGGTTTTCCGAGCTTTAAGGTTCAAAGTGGTGTGAGGAAGAGATGGAGGAGGTGCCCTTTTATAAGGGAGGAGAGAGGCACCTTAGGAAAAACTAAAAATATTATATTATTATAAAGTCATATTCGGTTTTTAATAGCTAAAAATTGATTTATTTAGAATCTAAGGTGGGGATGGGTCGAAATCCTCTAATAAAATAGAATTCAGACAAATTTAGGTTTCTATTTTAACCTTATCATTTAGATTTAACTTTAAGTTAAATAATTTAACTTTTACCATGTCTTCTTGTTTTCTTACACTATAAGGTTAATAAACATACTATAACAAGTCAAAAGAACCCCAAGTTGTTTATTATTAATATATATAACCTTATATAAGTCATTTAGCCAAACCATAGATTTTTAGGAATAAAATTACAATTAATAATATAATTTTTTTAAAAACTATTTTATGTCAATTTTGACACTATTTGGTATTTGATTTTTTTGAAAATCATAACAGCATGATTAGTTCAAAAAAAAGTTACTTAAATCAATAATAACATGTCATATTAACCTATAATATTACTGGAATTCCTAAAAAGTCTCAAATTACATTTATTTGGGTATTTATAACATTAATTATGTCAATATTTCATTAATAAGATAATTATTGCATCATCATTGTGTCATAAATAAATTTAATTATATAATGTCTAAAAATCATAAATAAAATAAAATTATGTAGGAAATATTTTTATATTTCTAATTAATATTTGTATTTGAATTTATCTTATGTATATCCTTATATTAAAAATTATTTACTTATTAAACTTTGATTTTAACTATTTTAACCCTTCTTTAAATAAATTAATATTAAATGTCCTAATATAATCCAAATGGGCCTAAATGGTCATATTTTATTCATAAGGTTGTTTTTGGTAGAATTAAACTTATCCAATAGAATTAGGACATGTGTTAGGGTAATAATAACATCATTTTTACCCTTAATTACCCTATTTACTTTTAACCGTGGTAAAAAAGTAAAAAGTTACTATTCACCAAAAATTATTTTCATCTCATTGAACCAAATTTTAGTCCTTGATATTAACCATGTCTCTCAGATTTTCGAAATTCCACTCACAGAAGCAGTAAAATTACGTTTCATGTGAATTTGCAAATTCTCCTAGGAGGTGGGTAAAAGACGGAGAAAAGTTCAATAAAATTTTTATATATCTAAAATTATTATAAAATGACTCCAATGACATAAATTGAACTTATATAGGTATTATTTATCAATTTTCACCTCAAATAAATTTAAAAAAAATAAATAATTATTTAAATAAAAAGTCGGTTTTTGAATAGTAACCTAGTGTTTTCACTATTCATCAAAAATTGAATGTTTTTAGAAAAAATCCAAAAATTTACCCTAGGATAATTTCGATATTCTGAATCAAAAAATGAAGTTCATTTTGATAGATAAAATTTATAAAATTTCAAAAATTGGGTATTACTATTTATAATGGCTAGTTTATATAACATATTGTTGTTTAGCAAAACTCGGTATTGCGTACAACACACGCTATTGTGGAAGGTCACGCTTGCGTGTAATGAAAGCCATGTCAGGGATGCCTATTGTGCAAGCTACTTTTGGTGTAGCGTACAACACAAGACTTTAATGAAATTAAAAAGAATATTTTTCATAAAATCTCGGTGTGTTACATTATGTTTGGGTCACTATATTTGGAACCCGTGTAATGGTTTTATTATATTTTACAAACTAGGTAGATAAAACCTTTGTGAGATCCCTATGGACCTGTATAAGTATACCTCTATGTAGGATTCAAAGTATAAAAAAATTTCCTAAATTTGTTTTAAAGAATAGAGTGAGTGATTTCTAAAAAATTTCATCATTTTCTGGAAATTACAAGTGGATGTGGCTATAACATTTGTTTACATAGTAGTAAAAATAATAAAAACAACTTATTATCCTAGATTCAATCAATAACTAGTCCATGACAATGGACCTTGATGCATACCTATATTGAAAATCCTAGGGGATATTCTTTGGGAATTCAAGAAACTCATTGTGAACCATCATGATGGATTTAAATAGATGATAAATATGAATGAACTAGGATATTACCACATAAAAAAAAATAAAAATAATGTATTCATGATCTATAAATCCTATAAGTGTTTTTTTCAGTATTAAATGGTTCCCCACTATGATATCTTTTTCCTACACAATAATTTTTTGATTTAGTCAAAGGATGGAAACTGAAGGAACTGTGTTAATGTTGAAAGCAAGAAATAATTCAATGACATTCTTTTTGAAAAATAGAATTTTATAGGAGGTTGAATGAAAAATATTTTTTTCATTATCACACAACATTCCTAGGCTATGAATCATGATGGACTCCCAAATTATAAAATAAGGGAATGAAATCCTATTAAGTCCCTCATGAGTCAACAAACACCTTCATGTAGTGGGTCTTCAAATCCACTAGTTGATGAGAAATGGATCAGCACAACTAAAAATATATTTTCTATTACCCAATGTTTGAAATATAAAAAATTCATTATATATAGTTTTAGTTTTGAAGGTGATGTGAAATAGTGGTACAATCTAATAAAAAATACAATGCATCATGTTTAAAATGACTCCATGGATTTGGATGATTTTCGGAACTTATTTTTTAATATGTTCTTTCATTGTGTTCTACACATGAAGATGAAGAGTGATTTCACAGAGTTAAAAAAATGGGTGCTGAATTTTTAGGATACTATAGGGCTATTTTTACAAGACTTTGGAGGTACACTTCTATAATTATCATCCAACCTAGAAGTAAGTTTTATTGATTCTTTATTGTTGAAAATCCACGTCTCTGAAGGGCCTTAACCACAAGAGAATTCAGTAGCTATGAATAAATTTTCCGATGTTCCATTAATGTGGAAACAATTGTTGGAGTTATGCATCAGTATCATGGATTTGATAAGAAGATAATAATGGAATTCAAAATGAAATATAATAACTAGGGATAAAATAATATGACTTTCATTTATGATCATTATGTGGGTAGAATCATGGAGGAAATTCTCTTTAAGATAATAGAAAATGTTTTACGTTTGGGAATGATGGCCCTCTAGCTTTTTACTACCGATGTGGTTGGACAAAGATAGATAGTGATGGAAATATATAGAAATATACAATGAATTTATAACCACACATCACTGCTTTAAGTGTAAGGGGAGTGGGAATTATGAAAAGTAGTTCTCAAATTAGAGGTTTAATGATGATTATCGGTGTTAGTAGCCTTTTAATGTGAGCGACGAATGCAAATCTCATGCTATTTTCAATTATGAAGAGGGTAATGGTAATGATATGGTGAAAGGTACACAAACCATTTACTTTAGAACTTTTAATTCCATTTTTTACTCTATAACTACCCATAATTTTATATCTAAAGAATTTTATAAGGGTATCAAGATATCACTATAGTAATTTGATGTTGAATTAGTTGTAAACCCCCCTAATGATATTATGATCACTTAACAAACATATGTTTCAACTTTTGTTGAATTTTATGGGAATATTATTCCTAAAGACATCATTATTCTTCCTCCGGTTGAATTTTATGTTACCATAATCATGGATTGGAATTCTTTATATAAGGATTAAATCAATTTCCAAGAAAGGAAAGTCACATTTTACATTTCAAATGAGTTTATGATCATCTATTTGGGTGAATATAGTTAATATTTTTTATGGAAATAAAATCCATTATATGGGTCATTATTTTTTTGGGAATGGGTGTTAATTCGAGTTGGTTGGGTAGAAACAAAATATCGATGGTATGCCTATTTTTATGGAGGTTGTTTATATATTTTTGAAATAATTTCCTAGTCTTTCACTAAATCATGATGATGAGTTCTCAATAGAACTCAAACCTCATGTCACACCAATTTTAAATAATTCATATAGATTGTCCCCAAATGAGTTGGTAAAATTGAAGAAAAAACTCTATAAGAATATTTATAAGGGATTAATTCAGCCATGTGTGTCACCTTGGGGAACACATCTTAATTTCGTTCGAGGATAAATTTTGGACAATGTGGCTTTATATTGATTACCAGGAATTGAACAAGATCATGATCAGGAAAAAGTATCCTCTTCCCCATATTGAGGATTTGTTTGATAAACTAATGGGAGATCAACACATCACCAATATTGAACTCTATTTTGGATATCATATATTGATGTTTAAGAAAGTAGATATACCTAAGATATATTTCCATAAAATTTATTGAAACAAATATTATGTAGTGATTCTTTTTGGTTTTATGAGTGCTCTATATATATTCATGGATTTGAAGAAGATAGCCTTTAGAGATTAACTAGGTAATTTTGGGTAGTATTTATAGGTGAAATTAAAGTTCATTAAAAAATAAAGTAAGAGCATGAATATAAAATGATAATTGTACTAGACACCCTAAATAAGGAACCAATCTATGAAAATTTACAATGTGGGAATTTTAGCTGGTATATGTTTCATTTTTGGGTCACATAATTCGAAGGGAGGGTATATCAATGGATCCATCAAACAAAAAACTTGTTTAACATTTTATTAGACTGAAAAATAACTTATATCAAATGTTTTCATGGATTTGATAGATATTATCGATGCTTTTTAGGGAATTTATGATGGCCATGTTAACCCAAAAGTGTGTAAAGTTCATTTGACAGATGAATTTGGGAAAAATTTCAAGTAACTAAAGAGAATATTATTCATTCCTTATATTCATATGTTACCTCACAGTGGTGATGGGTACGTAATCTAAATTGATTCATCTAAGAAGGTATTCAGATGCATTATCATGATAAATGGAATGTTTATAGACCATGCCTCCTGAAAATTAATGGTTCAAAAGAAAAATTAGTTAAATAATGATTTGAATTTGACTATGTTAATTTTTCACTAATGATATAGAGGAATTAACTTTTTAGAGAAACTTTTGACATATATACTAATAAAAAAATTAATAATATATTTACATATATGGAATTGAATATTCCCCAATGAATATGGTTAGAGATGGTAATATATTGTGGATAATCAATAAATTATCACATTGGGAATGTGAACAATGTTGATGATGTATTGAGTCAAAAGGATCCAACTATATTATCCAGGACAAGGAAAAAAATATCCAACATTCCATGATTTATAAGGTATGAATTTTGAAATCCTAATCGAATGGGGAGAATCTTTTCTTGCCCAATTGAGTGTTCAACCACTTATCCAAGTGATGATTAAAGAAGAGTAGAATGATGATATAGAGATGTAAAAAAGTCTATAAATATTACTCAGTTTAACCTTGATCGTGATGAAATTATAATGTTCATGAACTGTGTATGTGTTACGTCTATACCATATTTAAAAAATGATTCATTATAAGAATCTTGTAGTTCATAATTCTCTATTCACCATGGAAGTATGAACAATTATTGTAATTTGAAAGTATAATTTTGGTGGGATGTCATGAAAAGTGATATCATAAATTTTGTATGTTGGTGCTTATTATGAAATCAGGTTGAGGATGAATAATAAAAATCTAAGGGGATATTACAACCATTACCCATACCAGATTAGAAATGAGAAATCATCCCCTTATATTTTTTCACTGGACTCCCTAGAATGTATAATGTGAAAAAATATATATGAGTGATACACAATCATCTTTATAAGTCAGAACACTTCATCATTATTAGAGAATACTTCACTCTGGATCATATTTCTATAATATTCATTGATGAATTTATTAGGATGCATGGAGTACCACATTACAATTTATCTAATCTGTATCCAAGGTTTCCTCAAAGTTCTTGTAAATACTTTAGTAAGTCCTCAATACAGAATCACGTTTCATCACTTTTTAGCATCCTCATAAATATGGTTAGTCTAAATGTATAATTAAATTCCTATATGATATGTTGAGATCATGTTCCTTGGATTTAAATAGTGTTTTGGATTAACACCTTTCTCAAGATGTTTTTTCATACAACAATAGCTTTAACAAAATAATTCATATGGATACTTATGAATCACTATGTGGAAACGTATTTAGAGGTATTATGTATTGTAATGACGTTTCATAAAGAAAGATATTGGGACTTAATACAGATGATGAAATGGGTGAGAAGGATTGATCCATTCAACAACCTATCAAGGTAGATCAGGGTAGGTATAAAATTTATGCTAATAACCACAAGTGGGGTAATGAATTTGAGGTTGGTAATATATTGTTTCTATGTAATTTTCCCCGGAATTTGGTAATGAGATTCGAGAAGAAGTGGAAAATAATTCCTAGGTATATTATTCTCCTTTAAATTATTTATCAAATCAAGATGGCATCCTATAACTTGAAAATTTCACTAATCCACTCTCAATTCCATGATTTGTTCCTTGTACAACTCATATGGATGTACATACCCTATGCATTACATGTACTAAACTTAGAATTCATACCAGTGGAAAAAAATATTTCTTATTAGGAACAATCATTGAAGAATCTAGATCATAAAGAGACTATTATGTAAAATAAGACCACTCACTCAGTTAATTTTTTCTGGTGAAACCACAATTTTGAAAAATATATGTGGGAACATGAGGATATTATGAGGCAAAATTATCCTAATTTGTTTGAATTAGAGTGAAATATTTTGAGGGCGTAAATTATTGCATGGGGTAGAATGTAACACCATGAGTTTCTATGAATATATATTTTTCGAATAAATTAAATTTATTTATTGGACTTCCATACATGAAACACCAAGTTAATCATGAACTAAACACAACATCAGGTTTAACTTGCATTACAAATGACACTGTGATTCTACCAAACTTCATTTTATTATTATAATTATTTTAACAATAAATTTTTACCTTGATGTTAAACATAGTAATAAAAATATTAATAACTTTTTTTATTTTTTTATATAATAAATGTATATTTTTAATGAAATATATAATTTTTGGTAAATTATATATTTTTTGAAAATTCTTTTTCTCAAAAGATCTAGTTTTTATATCCTTATGTGACCAATAATACAATTATTTTTTTTTGAAAATTTTAGAAATTTAATTTGATAATATAATCTTAATTTTTTAATTCATTATGGTAAAATTATACTAGGGTGAATTTTTTGGATTTTTCTAAAAATTTAATTTTCTAATGAATAGTGAGACAAAATGAATTTTAATTGAAAATTTTATTTTCATATTAGTTATTTATACACAAAAAAATATACTTTTCATTGGTTTTAAAGTTTAATTGGTTCAATTATATTTCAATCCATAAAATTTATTTCATTATAATTAATTTCACATAAAAATTGGATATGAAAACCATTTAATATTGTGAACATTTAAAATTTAATAACTCGTTGTTTCATCCCATTGATGAGATTATTTTTAAATTAATTAATTAAAATTATTGGAATTGAATTTGAAAAAATGGATTTAATATTTTTAATCATAAACATTTATAATTTATTTTATGTCCAAATTAAATTTTTACAAAATTTATTAGTTAAAATTGTTGAAATAAATCACAATGTCTAAGAGAAAAAGAGTTTACTAAGGGACAAAAATTTAAGAATAATGGGGAATATTAACTAGAAACATGTCAAAACCCCTTTTATGTCCATATTTAAAAACAAAACATTACAGGATCTAGATTTTTTCATTATTCGGTACACATGACATGGAAAAAATTTGGGTGGAATTCGCTCTTTCAAAATTTTACATGTTTTCTGATCACCTCCATTATAAAAGTCCACTAATTATCCCCATATACTCACACCTATAACTCCCTTAGAATTATAAAATACCGAACCATGTATCTTTCAAAATTCTCTCCTCTTACACTAGAATCATTATATTGGGTAAAAATTTGACCGATGGAGTCTGTTGGTGGAAACTAAAAGAATATACCCAAAGAAGACGTAATGTTCATCAACAAAATTTTTTGTTTTACTTATTTCAAAAACCTTATAATTATTTCTATATCATTATTATATAACAACATAATTATATCAAATTTAATTATATTTTTATGTTAATTTTATAACCTACAACCACAAACAATTCCATCAAATGGTTACGAAATCATCATTCATGTGTATTAAAGACAACTGCCTCACAAACGGATGTCATTAATTTCCCAAAAACATATTTCAATGATGGAAAAAATATTTTAGTTTCTATTTATATTTTTTATTTTTATGATGTTATTATTATTCTAGAATTTTGTTTATAAAACATGCCTTTATGCTTTCCAAATTGTGGGAATATGATAATGTTGTTCGTGTGTACGGTGGACTACCGCCTCATGAAGCGATGTGATTCATTTATGCTTTACATAGAATTTATTAAGGGTGGTTTTATTAAAAATATGTGATATGTATGCAATAAAAATGATTATTTAATGATAATATATCATATAATTGTATTCATTCAATCCAATAACAAAATGGAAACAACGTTCATTAGTAAGTACTTCCAACCGTGTCCATGAACGATGCATTTCAATTCTTATTTATATATATTATAGATTATAATAAATAAATATATACTAAATATATAATAAATTTATATCATTTTTATCTTTCAAGGGATTATTAAATCACAAGTAATTTAATATTAAAAAAACATAACAAATCAAAATATATTTGAAAAAACAAAGTGGTTATTACCAGAAACATACTTTTACATGGAATTATTAATGAACGACTAATAAAAGGTCATCATAAAATAATATAACATATGTTATAAATGAATATAGTTCTATAATTTTTTTATAAAAAACTTATATTTATTATATATAAGGATTTAATGATTAAAATACTTGTCAACCCATAAGGTATGGGATTTCCATCTAACCTTATTTTCATTGAGACACAAGCCACGTTCACCACATATTTTGTGTATATGGTTTGTATACGACCCATGTATGTATTTTATGATTATGATACTAAAAATATTTGGGATTTAATATTAAATTTTATGATATCTCTTTCATGTGTTTACAGTTTCAATGTTACCAAAGTGGTAATAGAATTTTGTCTCAATTTTCCTTCTTTGGGACAAATGTTATGTGATGCACCAATATTAGTTTATCAGATGAATATACTGAACCATTGAAATTTTATTTCATGATTATTATTGTATTATTCATATTTTCTACTTCATGTAATGGTATCCTTTCATGGCTATTATATTTTAAAGTTACCAATGTGGTAATAGTTTATTGCTACATTCTCATCATTTATCAAAAATGATTATGATTTTGCTTTAATTGATAAAATATGTAAATAATTCTCATAAATTTTATTCTAATCCAGTTAATCATGATATAATAAAATAATATTAATATTTTTTCAATATTTTTTAATTAAATGTATTAATAAAATATATTTATGAAAATACGACTTTATTTATCCATTTGGTTGAAAATAAGTTTTCCTTCAAAACCTTGTTTTTTAAAAATGTTTTCAAATTATTTATTACAATATTATAATGTTTAAAAAGTCAATATTACACATTTTGAATTTTTTTTAAAAAATTTGATGAAAATCATCATGTCTTTTCAAAACACCATTCCCGTTTGGATTTTACAAAAAATGTGAAAAGAACCTTCATTTTTCCTGAAGAAATGTTTGAAATGAATGTTCAAAATTATTTTTCATATAAGTTGACATCATTTGGTGTAACTCATGCCTTACCGAGGATATGATCCATGGGTAAAATTTAAATTCATTCTATGAATGGTTTATGATTTTATGTAATGAATTTTATGAAACCCATTTCTCATCCATAGGGAATATGTTTATGAAAACTGCATCATTTTATAGGTTATGTTGTGATTAAATGATTATGAATCTTTTCTCTTTTTTATTGGTTGAGATATAATAAAATTTTTATAACAGCCATTTTATTTCATGGTTTTTGACATGATGAATATTTTTGATCTTGTAGAACAAATATATATGATTTTATTATGTTATGGTTGGGACCTATATCACCCTCTAATTCATTAGGCAATGAATTATATCTCATGAGATATGCATGGATGGAATGGGGATTGAACTCAGTTCAGTAAAGGAATTTTCATGCTTAGATGGTTTTTGGAGTCAACCATGATGACTCAAGAGAATTCTGGAGTGAACCAATTCTACTAATATGTCATTTATATTGATTCTTGAATACAAGGGAAATCATCTTTTTTGTTTATGTATGTTCCTCAAATTCATGTCTTATGCCAATATTATGTTTTCACGACTTATGTTATTTAATTCTCCTATGATTCATGTCTTATGAACTACCAATATATATTCCATGACCCATGATTATGATATTTTATATGTAGGGTATGGTTTTCAAATGCTATTCTCATGCTTTAATATCCTTACTCGTATGATTATGCTTACATATATCCTTTGTTTACCCTTACTACGAAACAGAACTTACAATTTCTTTTGTTTCCTTTCCTGAGGTTATGAAGACATGTGTTATGAATTATATGTCTAAGAAGATATATATTTATGAATAAGGTAGTGGGGGATGATGTTGTTAAAATATAGATTGATGTTTTTATTTTAATAGGTACTAAAATAATACGGTATTTGGCCATGTGTTTGTGTAATTTAGTGAATATTTTGAAACAATGATCTAATGTCTACGTATATTAAGCATGGGTCGCTATATATATTTTTAATTTGTAGCTATGTACATTGATTCTATTGTTATTTTTAAAATATTACATTGATTATTTCTTATCTATAAAATTTAAATTATTTTTAGACTATAAACACATCTATATAGGGATTTTTGATCATCCACATAGTTTATCCAATCAACATCACTAAAATCCATTTATTATTATCAGTATATTCATCATATTTATACACATTACCTTTTTATATTCTAATATAATATATTAAAATCTAATATATTACTCCACATTAGATTTATTAGACACCTTATTTATAAATATTTAACACACATAGATTTAGGATATTTAACAGTGAAATATAGAAGACCTAAAATCATATGTATATATTATGTTTAATTGTCTAGACATATAAAATCATCATGTATGTGATTTATTTCAACAGTATTAGGTATAAAATTTTTATAATTTTTATCCATATAAAATCATATTTATTTTTTCAGATAATTATTTTTTGGGATAAAATATCCACCTAGCATTATCATAACATGTAATCAAATTAAACGTATAAGTTAAATAATTGATGAATTTCAAAAACTCTATTATTAATCTCTTAAACCCACTAGAATATTATTCTTTTTCTAACACCATTAGTTTATGAAATGTTTTTGAATTCATTTATCTTTTTTGATATGTTCATTTCATATAAAACTGAAAATAGTTATTTTATATATGTATTAGAGAACTAAGTTTGGTTTGAATTATAAGAAATACCACGTTAATCCTGAAATAAATACAATATAAAGGTTATATTTATTTATACATAACACATGGGTTATCTGATTTTATACTCATGATTGAAATTCCTCAACGACTTGTGTAACATGCAAGACTGAGTCTTAAAAAAATATTATTAAAATATTTTTTTAATATATTAAAAAAGTGAACATCCATTAAGTTTGAGGATATTAATTTTATTATCTAACTTATGAAAAATATTTTCCACACAAATAAAAAATCATTTGATTAGTTACAATGAATATAAGAACAAATAGAATATATGTGTAATGTTTTTATAGAAAAATATTTTTATGAACACATTTTTTTAACATAATAAATTAAACTAGTTAAAATTAGTCAGTAAAATTAATTTAATATTTATATTAAATATACAATAAAATATTTTTTATATTCATCCAATATATTTCTAAGGCCTAAGATGGGAAAAAACCAAATATGACACATAAAAACCAATATTTTTATTAAGGCACTTTTACCGCCTTTTGATTGAAAGCATATTTTAAATATAAATTTTTGAAATTTTATAAAATTTATATGTCAAAATATACATAATATTTGAAATAAAAATACTAAAATTTTGACATTTTGAGTTTTTATTAATATTATGTGATGTTTTATTTTTAATGAATAGTGAAAAATGATTAAATTTAACTCAAAAGTGATTTTAATATAATTTATTTATAGGGTTAAATTAAAATTTTAATTTATTTTAATGTCTAATAAGATCTAATTTTTATCAAATTTAACCAATTAAATTTATTGGAATCAATTTCACAATGAAATTGATTATAAAAAGCAAGAAAACATTTGAATGTTTTTTCATTAAAAACTCTCATTGTCATTCCATTTGGGGGATTAGATTTAAATTAGCTTTTTCCTGTTATGTGACTAGAATTTTGACAAAATGCATTCCATACATGGAATAAGAATAATTTATTATGTCTATGAAGTTATATCACGTCCCGTCCCCCGGGGCCCGTGCCGTAACTCCCCCCAGCCCATCTCTCAAAGGCCAGCGGTTGGTGACTAGCACAAAATTCATCAACCTACAAATGGGAGACATTTTCCTGAATACTTGTACGCACTCACACACACAACCAAGTCCCAAAAAACTAAAAAGGTAAAACATGACTTCCATAAAAAACTACTTAGTAAAGGTAAAAGTTGTAGGTAAAATGGGCTATAATACAAACCCAATAAAAGACAGACTAAAAATATGGAAAGTAAAGAATATCTCTAATGATCAATCCTCTAAAAACTCCAACTGATGGGTATGGGTAGAGTTGCTGTTGAAAACCATAGAAGCATTCCCCCTGCCTGATCTCACGGGGCACCACCGGGTCCTAGTCCACCAAGTCCTCTGTCAAGGCGGCAGTCATTAGTCACAGACACACTCGTATGTGCAAATCCCATGCATGGGTGAGTATCAAAATAATTATTAGGTACCCCAAACCAAAATGGAAAGACAAAAAATTAATCCACAATGAAAAAAAAAATCTTGACTACGAAGAAAGATAGTCACTCATGTAAAATCTACAGTACGGAGGCAAGACCATCAGTCGTGACACTAAACTCCTTGGACTACTAATGTACTCAATCCGGAGGAGTACTATGGGTCTTCTGTGTCACATTGAGAAACATTCCACTTACTACATCATAGATGATCCATAGTGGGCCACTTAGAGATGATCCACACTTGGTCACTTATAGATGATCCACACAGGGTCGCTGGTAGTTGATCCACCCAGGGTATCTTGGAGCTAATCTACACAAGGTTGATGGTAGCTGATCCACATAGGGTCGGTTGTAGCTGATCCAAAGAGGGTCCCTTGGAACTGATCCTCACATGGTATCTTGGAGATAATCCATATAGGTTCACTTGTCTTTTAGGACTACATGGCCACTTGGAACCACTCATCACTAGTCTTCAGGTCTCAATCAGCCATAGGATTCTTGCAAGTAGCACAATTGATTCTAGTAGAATCCACTCCTCAATCTATTCATCACATATAGACGTCCATCAAATCCTCGTAGAGTATTCCAAAAGAACTGCCTCGTCGTGACAGTTCCAAAATCATTGAGGACATGCTAATCAGACAACGTTTCTGAATGATATGGCCGTTTTTGTGAATAGGGCTTAGTTGTGTCTAGGTATAGTACATCTAGGTCAGACCGACCTGAACCGACCTACCTCAGGGTCCACTGATCCAACCCAGGGCTAACCCGGTCTGGATCCAACCTAGCCTACTAAGCCATGGGTCTGGCCCACCTCCTACCCGCCCCATTGGTACATGCCAGTTCTTCTTCCGTCAGATGCCTGTTCTACCGCACACGGACCTACTGGACCATGAGCCATCGGCTAATGACATACTTCTCTGCAAGATTCTAGAAACTCCAGCCACACCGTTGCTGCTGTAACTTCGGCAAACCGTCGTGGGGAGCCACCACCCGCCCACGACCACTGTCATGGGCCACCCTCAGTGGTGCTTTTTGTGACCACTGGGTCTACTCTGGTGTTCTTTTCCACGAACCGTCTACACCATTAGTCTTCTAGAGTCACTATCTTCCCTGATATGGCCTCCGTATTGGCATTACATGAATTCTAAGTAGCGTCCCAAGAGAGCACAAAAAAAAATTCACATAGTTGGAGGGTCTCAGGCCTTGTTCGTGTCGGCCCGCTCCCTTCACGTTAGATTTTCAAAAACATCGGAAAGAATTATGGCTATATCAAAGTTCTATCTCAATGGAAAACCCCGATTCAAATTATCCTCTCACAAGAACAAGAGAACCGTAGAAGTACCTATTCATAGGTTGATCCAAATTTATTGTTTTGAAAATAAGAACAGGGAAATCAAAATCAAAAGTAACACATACCTGTAGAAGTTTCATCCTTGGTGTCGATCAATTCGAAGATGGTGGTGTTCGTCTATCTCTGATCCCGAATCCTTCATCTATGTCATCGTCGCCAATTTCGTATCCACCAGCATTCCTCATTGGATTTAAATCCATCGATTAGTGGAAGGATAATGTTTTCATCAATCGTCATTAGATAGGATTCCTAGTCATAGTTTTTCCAGTGAAATTTCCCATTCTCCCAATATTTCCCCAATCCATTTTCTTATTAAAATAGAAATGTGTCACAATGTTTATATTATGTTGCATCACAACATCACTACACTACATCATTTTTGAAACTATGTCATTGTTTTTTTGAGTTAAAGAGACTAATTAATTGGATTCATTTAATGAGTTTGTGTGTTTACAAGATGCTGCACCACAGTACTTGCGTGCCACCGCTCAATGGTAAGGAAAAAATAAAAAAACTTTTTAATTTATTTTATTTCTCTTCTGAAAGGTCAAAAAATTAACTTTTCTGGTCGACCCTCCCCGGTCGATGTTAGGTCCTTTCTAGGAAAATTATGGAATTATGAGTTCAATGGTGTCCTCATATTTGTAATAAGAGAACTATTTTAAAATGTTGAAAAACTCACTTCCACGTTTATTTAAATGAACATAAAAAATGTTAGAATTATATTCTAGTCTCACCGGACCTCCAAATCAAGTTTCGACTGAGATTATGGTCTCGAAATAATCCCATATAATTTAAAAAAGATACATGGAATTTACAGGACATTAAATTATGCCCACATTTATGGTTTCATATCCCCATAATCCAAAACAAGTCTAAACAAAAAAATGGGGGTACTAAGCAGGAATCTAAGCCTCTTGCTCCCATGTGCTCTCATGGAGTTTTCCATGCTGCCACTGAATGTGTACCAGAGGAATCAAACATCCACATAAGAATTGATCCATTCAATCCTCTATCTCTACCGAGAACATTGAAAACATTTCCCCATTGTCAATGTCCATCTCGCACTAGTCGATGACATTTGATGGATCATGCACATACCTCATCATCTGTGACACGTGGAAAACATCATTCACCCAGTGAATCTGTGGTGGAGAGCTAGGTGCTACACCACCTCTCAACCTCTGCTCAGAATCTGGAATGGTCTATTAAACCTCATAGATAACTTACCGCCCTGACCAAATCTTCGTAATCCCCATAGGGGTGGTACCCAAAATAACAGATGGTCTCCCTTCTAGAACTCCAATGGTGTATGTCTTATATCAGTATAATATTTATGCATATTGTTTGTAGTCATCATCCAGTTGAGATTATCTACACTTTCTCAGTGGTACCCTGTAACAACTCCAGTCCCATGAGTGCTAAATCCCTGGGGTTTGTCTAGAATTGAGGTGATCTGCATGGCCACCCGTTCAATAAATCAAAAAACGCCACGCTAATGGTGGAGTGATAGATATTGTTGTATGGAAACTCTCCCCCAGTGGTAGGTGTTACTCCCAACTATGACCAAAATCAAGGATGCAAGCATGATCAATTTCATCCAATGTCTGTATGGTTTGCTCCCCCTAACCATCCATCTATGTGTGAAAGGCTATGCTCAAGCTGAACTGAGTCCCGAAATCCTTATATAATCCCTTCCATTGCTAAGATGTAATGAAATCATCATGGATATATATGATCATCAAAGTAACCCTATGATGCCGAACTATCTCTTGAATGTAGAGACATTCCAAGTCCTCTACCAATCCATACTCTCAGATGGGTAGGAAGTGATCCTACTTGGGGAGCGGGTCAACGATCACCTATATAGAATCATGGAACATGTACATGCATGGAAATACAATAATGAAGTCCATCGAGATACCACCCCACTTCAAGTCTGGTACCTCAAGTGGTTGTGCCAAGCCAACTTGAACCGGATGCTCACCCTTCACTTGCTGACAAGTGAGGCACCGTGAAACGAACTTTACCACAGCTTTCATCATCCCTGGCCACAAGTACTGACGTAAGAGATCCTGGTACATCTTCTCTATAACGACCCATACTTTACATACATTGTTAATACTTCAAAATTGAAGCACACTTATTACAACATATGACAAAACCACAAAGGACCGTATAGGTATAGTGTCTTTAGAAACTGGGAAACATAAACAACTGGTTCATAAATCTTCTGCAGTGTCTCCCATTTATTTCATCATATATAGGGTCCCTTTTAGCATATTTTACTTAATATACATCTTCTTGACCTGGGGAAAAGAAAACATAAAAGGGTGAGCTCAGATGCTCAGCAAGGGCAAATAAAGGAAAAAAAATCATATCATATCTTTTTGAAAATCATAACCTGCAAAAGAGATCATAATATCGTAACATGGAATAAATCATAGAAGTGAATATGAGATCCCCATAATCATAACATGAAACTTTAAACTTTGTGGCATGCACACATAATCATGGAAAAACATTTCTCGTTAGTCATGACTCATTTCCAAGACTATCTTAGTGGACAAAGTCCCTTTCTGAACCGAGTTCACTCCTCGTTTCAGTCCTGTATCACTAAACCGAAATAACCTTCCGTTCCAGCCATGTCTATCTCATGAGATATAAAATCTTTACCCAATGCATTGGATGGAGATATAGGTCCCACCCATCTTATAATGAATCCTTTCTTATGTGTGCCACATAATCATAAATCATACATCATTTCATAACCCATGTAATACAAATTGGAATCTTAAACATCATGACATCATAAAACAATTCATACAAGATAAAGGAATTCATAAAAATAATTCAATAACAACATGATCAAATCAATGTAATAATAGGGATAAAAATAGAAACTTTTATTATCTTAGATGGAAAATAATTTTGATAAAACACTTGAACTCCATTCTTGAGGAAAATATCCTTTCTTCTTCAAAAAAACATTTTTCCTTTCATAACATGTCATACGACTTTAAAATAAAATAAGTCGATTAAAAATAAACATGAAAACTTGTAAAGGAATATTCTTGGAAATAATGTTTTAAAAATACATACATTCTGTATAAGTTAAAAAAAACATTCTTCGTACCTTTGTCGGAAAAGTCAAAAAATACCTCGTACAAAAAAAACGACAAAAGATTCCTTTCATATTCTTTACTAAAAACTCACCGAAGGGTAAAATTGGATTTAAACTATTGTAAGTGGATGGAAAAAATGTTACATATTTAGGGAACATGGATGTGGATGATAAAATACACCCGAATAAACAATCTCGTATAAAAATGAGATTGTGGTATTTTCCCTTACCTTAGGTCCGATTTGCTTTGTACGTGTCCGAAGCTCCTCTTCTTTGGAACGCCTCTTTGAATCCTCCACTTAGGGAACTAAGATTGGTCTTTGAAGAATACCAGGACCTCTAGGATTATTCTAGGGATGTGGAGAGGAGAAAATGGTAGGGGTTGGCCGTGCTTGAGTGCTCAATTTTGTGTGAGGAGGAGGGGGAGGAGGTGCCCTTTTATAAGGGAGGAGAGGGGCACCTTAGGAATATCTCAAAATATTATTTTATATTAAAGTCAAAATCATTTTATAATGGTTCCAAAGGGTCTTATTTCGAAGATAAAGTGGGGAAGGGTCGAAATCCTATCAACCAATAGGATTTAGACAAGTTTAGGGTATTATTTTAACCTTATCAATTAGATTTAACTCTAAGTTAAATAATTTAACTTTTACCATGTCTTTTTGTTTTCTTTCACTATATGGTTAATACACTTACTATAACATTTCAAACTAACCCCAAATTGTTTATTATTAATATATATATCCTTATCTAAGTCATTTGGCCGAACCATAGATTTTTAGGAATAAAATAACAATTAATAATATAATATTTGATTTAAAAACTATTTTGTGTCAATTTTGACACTATTTGATATATGATTTTTGTGAAAGTCATAACAGAATTATATGTTCGAACCAAGTTGATTAAATCAAAACTAATATATCATAGTAACCTAGAAAAATTTGTGTAATTCATAAAAAGTCTCAAATTACATTTATTTTGGTGTTTATCAATTATGTCAATATTTCATAAATAAGATAATTACTGCATCATAATTGTGTCATAAATAAATTAAATTATTTAATGTCTAAAAATTATAAATAAAATACCATTATTTAGGAAATATTTTTAGCTTTCTAATGAATATTTACAGTCGAATTTATCTTATGTATAACCCCATATTAAAAATGATTTACTTATTAAACTTTGATTTTAACTATTTTAACCCTTCTTTAAATAAATTAATAATAAATATTCTAATCTAATCCAAGTGGGCCTAAATGGTCATATTTTATTCATAAGGTTGTTTTTGGTCGAATTACACTTATCCAATAGAATTAGGACATGTGTTAGGGTAATAATAATATCATATTTACCCTTAGTTACCCTATTTACTATTAACCGCGGTAAAAAAAGTAAAAAGTTACTATTCACCAAAAAATTATTTTTATCTCATTGAACAACATTTTACTTACTGATATCAACCGTGTCTATCGGATTTTCTAAATTCCATTCACAGAAGCGGTAAAATTAAGTTTTATTCAAAATTCAGTTTTTAACCTACCACTTAGTGGTTTCACTATTCATCAAAAATTGAAAGTTTTCAGAAAAATACCAAAATTTCACCCTAGGCTAATTTCGGTATTCCGAATCCAAAAATGAAGTCCATTTTAAAAAATAAAATTTATAATATTTCAAAAAGTGGTTATTTCTATTCATAACGGGTAGTTTTAATAATATTTTAATAGCATATCGTTGTTTAGTGAAACTCGGTATTGCGTACGACGCAAGCTATCGAGGAAGGTCACGATTGCGTGTAAAGTAAGCCAAGCTAGTATGTAGTGAAAGATTCCTTTGATGATATATAAAAAACAAAATATTACTCATAAAAATCTCGGGTGTTACATTCTACCCCCTTAAAAAGAATTTCGCCCTCGAAATTCGTCACTTTGTAACAAACAGATGAGGATACTTCTCCCTCATCATATCCTCAAGCTCCCATGTAGCTTCTTCAAGTTGGTGGTTCCTCCATAAAACTTTCACCAATCGAGTGGTCTTGTTTTGTAGGACTTTTTCGCTACGATCCAGAATCTCTATCGGCTGTTCTTCATAAGAATGATCTTGCTCCAGCGGTACAACTTCTGAGCTGAGTACATGTGAAGGATCTGGTATGTACTTTCTCAGGAGAGATACATGGAACACATCGTGAACTTGAGAGAGATTCGGTGGAAGCACCAATCGGTAAGCTACCTTCCCAACACGATCCAGTATTTCGAAAGGACCGATATATCTAGGGCTCAACTTCCCCTACTTTCCAAATCTCATAACCCTCTTCCAGGGAGATATTCGTAAGAACACTTTATCACCCACTTCAAACTCTAGGTCTTTTCTTCGGTTGTCGGCATAACTTTTCTGTCGACTCTGAGCTGCTCTTATGTGTTGTTGAATAGATCTAACATTTTCTGCCATTTCATCAACGAGATCAGGTCCTAACAGCTTTTTTTCCCCAACTTCATCCCAGCAAGTTGGAGTCCTGCATTTCTTTCCATAGAGAGCTTCATAAGGAGCCATCCGAATACTGGAGTGAAAGATATTATTATAAGAAAATTCCACCAAAGGTAGGTGTTGATCCCAACCTCCTTTGAAATCCATAGAGCAAGCTCCCAACATATCTTCTAGGGTTTGAATTGTTCTCTCAGACTGACCGTCTGTCTGGGGATGATAAGCAGTGCTGAAACTCAACTCTGTATCCAAAGTATGCTGAAGACTTCGCCAGAACATCGAGGTAAATCTCGGATCCCGATCAGATATAATAGAAAGTGGTACTCCATGCAATCTTACCACTTCTTTTACATATATCCTGGCAAGCAGATCTAGAGAGAAATCCTCTCTAATAGCAATGAAGTGTGCATACTTTGTAAGACGATCAACTATGACCCAAATAGAATTATTGCCTTTGGATGTTTTAGGAAGTCCTGTGACAAAGTCCATAGTGATGTTTTCCCATTTCAATTCGGGTATGGGTAATGGTTGTAACATCCCCTTAGACTTCTGTCTCTCAGCTTTAACTTGTTGAAAAACCAAGCATCGAGAGACATATTCAGCAACATCTCTTTTCATGCCATCCCACCAGAAGTACTCTTTCAGGTCCCTATACATCTTCGTGCTTCCAGGATGAATAGAGAATGAAGAACTATGAGCCTCATCCAGCAGCTCCTTCTTTAATTCGGGGATGGGAGGAACACAAACCCGATTCCTGAACTTTATTATCCCATCACAATCAAGGTTGAATTCAGGAACATTTCTCACCTTCTTTTGTAACTCGACATCTTCTTTCTATGCCACCTTAATCTTCACATGTATAGATGGTTGAACATTCATTTGAGAAAGATAAGATTTTTCCCCTTCCATTATAATTCCAAGATCCATCCTTTTTAAATCCATAAATATTGGATCCTTTGTGATCCTCATCATGGATAAACTAGCATGGTCTTGTCGACTTAATGCATCTGCCACCTTGTTTGCTTTCCCAGGGTGGTAATGGATTGAGCAGTCGTAATCCTTAATCAGCTCCAACCATCTTATTTGACGCATATTCAACTCTCTTTGTGTGAAAATATACTTTAAACTTTTATGATCAGTATAAATATCACACCTTTCACCATAAAGGTAATGCCTCCAAATCTTTAATGCAACGATTACCGCAGCCAACTCCAAATCATGAGTTGGGTAATTTTGCTCATGGATTTTCAACTGTCGTGAGGCATAAGCTATCACCATATCATTTTGCATAAGAACACACCCCAATCCCTTCTTGGATGCATCACTGTAGATCACAAACCTTTCTCCACTACAAGGCAGTGTGAGCACAGGTGCACTGGATAACCTTCTTTTCAACTCCTTGAATTTTTCTTCACATTCTTCCATCCAGACAAACTTAACTCCTTTCCGAGTCAACTTGGTGAGTGGATTAGATAATCGTGAAAAATCCTTTACAAAACGTCGATAATATCCAGCCAAACCAAGAAAACTTCGGATCTCAGTTACTGTTGTTGGTCTCGACCATCTTTCGATAACCTCTGTTTTTGCTGGATCCACAGATATCCCCTCTTTTGAGATTATGTGACCCAAAAATGTATCTTTTTGAAGCCAAAATTCACAGTTGGTAAATTTGGAATAAAGCTTCTCCTTTCTCAGGGTCTTCAATATAATTCTCAAGTGATCTTCATGCTCTTCCATGCTCTTTGAATAGACAAGAATATCATCTATAAAAACTACCACAAATTGATCAAGATAGTCTCTAAAGACTCTATTCATTAGATCCATGAAGATAGCATGGGCATTAGTAAGACCAAATGGAATCACTATAAATTCATAGTGTCCATACCTTGTACGGAAAGCCGTCTTTGGTATATCCTCCCTTTTGACCCTTAATTGATGATACCCTGAACAAAGATCAATCTTGGAAAAGTATTGAGCTCCGCGTAGTTGGTCAAATAAGTCATCAATGCGTGGGAGAGGATATTTGTTCTTGATAGTTATCTTGTTAAGTTCTCGATAATCAATGCAGAGTCTCATTGATCCATCTTTCTTCTTAACAAATAGAACTGGTGCTCCCCAAGGTGACACACTAGGGCGTATGAATCCCTTATCAAGATTCTCTTGGAGTTGCTTCTTCAATTCCTGCAACTCAATTGGGGCCATTCTATAAGGTTTCTTTGAAATTGGCAAAGCGCCCGATACGAGTTCTATTGAAAAATCAACTTCACGATTTGGTGGAAGACCCGGTAATTCCTCCAGAAATACATCATCAAACTCCCGTACAATGGGCATATTCTTAATCGTGTGTTTCTCACCAACCATTTGAGATAAATAAACTTCATTTAGTGGAATCAATACCCATAAAATGGAAGAAATTTCCACTGGAAGGTTATGTTCATCCTTGCATTGATAGAAGATCGTAGATTGATCTGGAATATGAAATGTGACTTCCCTTCATTGGCAATTGATATGAGCTCCATGTAGAGAAAGACAATCCATGCCAAGAATCACATCAAATTCCACTAAAGGAAGGATCAAAAGATCTACAGGAAGCACTTTCCCACAAACTTCTATCGGATAAGAATTATAAACTTTTGATGTGACTGTTGTGCCATTAGGTGTTGTCACAGCTAACTCAACATCTAATTGTTGAGGTAATACGGTGATACCCTTAGAAAATTCTTTAGAAATAAAAGAGTGGGTGGATCCAGAATCAAATAAAACATTTTCTACTTTAGAGTGGATGGTAAGTGTACCTTTCACCACTTCGTTATCGTACTCCACATCGCTGATAGAAATTGCATGTGACTTTCCTTTATCTTTAGCCTTAAGATTTTGTTGACGTCGACCATCATCATCAACCCTTGGATTTGGGCATTGATTGGCATAATTCCCCATCTCCTTGCACTTGAAACATTGAAGTGTAGTAGGTTCATTCTGTGTATCCCTTCCTTTGTTTGCATCATTAGACATCTTCTTCCCATTATCGCGGCATTCAAATGCCCGATGACCTTCCTTTCCACATTTAAAACATTTACTTGTCCCTTTAAGACAACTCCCTCCATGTTTCTTTCCATACTTTGAGCATAAGGGAAAGTTCATCTTCTTTTCAGTGTGCTCTTTAGATTTTCCTTTGAATTCCATCTTCCTCTTCTTATCAAACCCATGTGACTGATGGGTTACTCCAATCTCCATCTCGACTTTGAGAGCACATCGAACGATTTCCTCATAGCTATTGAAGTCCCTTATGGCTAACACCCTTCGAAGACTTGGTTCTAAGCCACTAAAGAATCGATCGATCTTACTCTCAGGTTGGATAATAATACCAGAAGCGTACCTTGCAAGTCATGTAAAATTTGATTCATAGGTACCAACAGATTCATCATCCCTTTGCTTCAGTTCAAGAAACTCTTTCTCCATCTTTGTTCGGAGAATACGAGGGAAGTACTTATTGAAAAATAAGTTCTTGAACTCGTCCCATTCCATAGACTCAATTTCATCCCTTTGCCTCATATTCTTAATAAGATTCCACCATTGATCAGCATCTCCTTCCAAACGATACACTGCTAGGATGACTTTATCATGTTCAGAACATTGAAGAACTGAAAATATCTTTTCAGTAGTACTAATCCATTGTTCAGCAACTAATGGATCAGTAGACCCACTGAAAGAAGGTGGACGCTGCCTCATGAAGGATTCAACAGAATGTTTCTCCTTCCTTTGCTCGTTTGGAAGTCCTGCATGATTCATAGCTTGAGAAAGTTGTGTGGGCATGGCTACAAGATTTTGCATTCCAGCTCCCATATCATTTGGTTTCTCTGGGGGACAATCATTGCATTTCCCATCGCATTCCGCATTAACACGGTTCCTTCGGGTTCCAGCCATTGACTAAAACCAAGATGAATAGTGTGAGCAACACTAATTATAATAGGAAAACCACATAATCAAGGATAAAATTTCACACTTAAGGTTTTATCCTAGGGTATTCATGGCCATTTCTAAAACACTAAGATTGTGTTCTATGCTTAGTCTTATCCTTAGGGTTCTTACTAAGGCTTTCACATCCTAGTTTCCAAAGGTTGACTATACCTTTCCTCTGATACCAACTATAACTGTCTGGAATTACTTCCAGTGGACTATAGTTGACACCTATCAGGGAACTCCATGGGCGGCTACACCCCCTGGGCGGGACACACCACCATCCCCAGTGGCAGCCATTTCCTCATGAAGCCCTTGGGCGGAGAGCCATGCTTCGTCCAACGCTCACATGTGAGAGTTCCCAAGGATCGGATACATTCCTACCTCCTTTGCCTCTGATACCAACTATAACGACCCATACTTTACATACATTGTTAATACTTCAAAATTGAAGCACACTTATTACAACATATGACAAAACCACAAAGGACCGTATAGGTATAGTGTCTTTAGAAACTGGGAAACATAAACAACTGGTTCATAAATATTCTACAGTGTCTCCCATTTATTTCCTCATATCTAGGGTCCCTTTTAGCATATTTTACTTAATATCCATCTTCCTGACCTGGGGAAAAGAAAACATAAAAGGGTGAGCTCAAATGCTCAGCAAGGGAAAATAAAGGAAAAAAAATCATATCATATCTTTTTGAAAATCATAACCTGCAAAAGAGATCATAATATCTTAACATGGAATAAATCATAGAAGTGAATATGAGATCCCCATAATTATAACATGAAACTTCAAACTTTGTGGCATGCACACATAATCATGGAAAAACATTTCTTGTTAGTCATGACTCATTTCCAAGACTATCTTAGTGGACAAAGTCCCTTTCTGAACCGAGTTCACTCCTCGTTTCAATCCTGTATCACTGAACCGAAATAACCTTCCGTTCCAGCCATTTCTATCTCATGAGATATAAAATCTTTACCCAATGCATTGGATGGAGATATAGGTCCCACCCATATTATAATGAATCCTTTCTTATGTGTTCCACCTAATCATAAATCTTACATCATTGCATAACCCATGTAATACAAATTGGAATCTTAAACATCATGACATCATAAAACAATTCATACAAGATAAAGGAATTCATAAAAATAATTCAATCACAACATGATGAAATCAATGTAATAATAGGGATAAAAACAGAACCCTTTATTATCTTAGATGGAAAATAATTTTGATAAAACACTTGAACTCCATTCTTGAGGAAAATATCCTTTCTTCTTCAAAAAAACATTTTTCCTTTCATAACATGTCATACGACTTTAAAATAAAAGAAGTTGATTAAAAATAAACATGAAAACTTGTAAAGGAATCTTCATGGAAATAATGTTTTAAAAATCCATACATGCCGTATAAGTTAAAAAAAACATTCTTCGTATCTTTGTCGGAAAAGTCAAAAAATACCTCGTACAAAAAAACGACAAAAGATTCCTTTCATATTCTTTACTAAAAACTCACCGAAGGGTAAAATTGGATTTAAAATATTGTAAGTGGATGGAAACAATATTACATATTGAGGGAACATTGATGTGGATGATAAAATACACCCGAATAAACAATCTCGGATAAAAACGAGATTGTGGTATTTTCCCTTACCTTAGGTCCGATTTGCTTTGTACGTGTCCGAAGCTCCTCTTCTTTGGAACGCCTCTTTGAATCCTCCACTTAGGGAACTAAGATTGGTCTTTGAAGAAGACCAGGACCTCTAGGATTATTCTATGGATGTGGAGAGGAGAAAATGGCAGGGGTTGGCCGAGCTTGAGTGCTCAATTTGGTGTGAGGAGGAGGGGGAGGAGGTGCCCTTTTATAAGGGAGGAGAGGGGCACCTTAGGAATATCTCAAAATATTATTTTATATTAAAGTCAAAATCGGTTTATAATGGTTCCAAAGGGTCTTATTTCGAAGCTAAATTGGGGAAGGGTCGAAATCTTATCAACCAATAGGATTTAGACACGTTTAGGGTATTATTTTAACCTTATCAATTAGATTTAACTCTAAGTTAAATAATTTAACTTTTACCATGTCTTTTTGTTTTCTTTCACTATATGGTTAATACACTTACTATAACATGCCAAACGAACCCCAAATTGTTTATTATTAATATATATATCCTTATCTAATTCATTTGGCTGAACCTTAGATTTTTAGGAATAAAATAACAATTAATAATATAATACTTGATTTAAAAACTGTTTTGTGTCAATTTTGACACTATTTGATATATGATTTTTGTGAAAGTCATAACAGAATTATATGTTCGAACCAAGTTGATTAAATAAACACTAATATATCATAGTAACCTAGAAAATTTGTGTAATTCATAAAAAGTCTCAAATTACATTTATTTTGGTGTTTATCAATTATGTCAATATTTCATAAATAAGATAATTACTGCATCATAATTGTGTCATAAATAAATTAAATTATTTAATGTCTAAAAATTATAAATAAAATACCATTATGTAGGAAATATTTTTAGCTTTCTAATGAATATTTATAGTCGAATTTAGCTTATGTATAACCCCATATTAAAAATGATTTACTTATTAAACTTTTATTTTAACTATTTTAACCCTTCTTTAAATATATTAATAATAAATGTCCTAATATAATCCATGTGGGCCTAAATGGTCATATTTTATTCATAAGGTTGTTTTTGGTCGAATTACACTTATCCAATAGAATTAGGAAATGTTTTAGGGTAATAATAATATCATATTTACCCTTAGTTACCCTATTTACTATTAACCGCGGTAAAAAAAGTAAAAAGTTACTATTCACCAAAAAATTGTTTTTATCTCATTGAACCACATTTTACTTACTGATATCAACCGTTTCTGTCTGATTTTCGAAATTCCATTCACAGAAGCGGTAAAATTATGTTTTATTCAAAATTCAGTTTTTAACCTACCACTTAGTGGTTTCACTATTAATCAAAAATTGAAAGTTTTCAGAAAAATACCAAAATTTCACCCTAGGCTAATTTCTGTATTCCGAATCCAAAAATGAAGTCCATTTTAAAAAATAAAATTTATAAAATTTCAAAAAGTGGTTATTACTATTCATAACGGCTAGTTTTAATAATATTTTAATAGCATATCTTTGTTTAGTGAAACTCGGTATTGCGTACGACGCAAGCTATCGAGGAAGGTCGCGATTGCGTGTAAAGTAATCCAAGATAGTATGTAGTGAAAGATTTCTTTGATGATATATAAAAAACAAAATATTACTCATAAAAATCTCAGGTGTTACATTCTCCACTATCGTATATACTTCCAATGGGGAGGTATGAAACTCCCTCAAAATCTCCTATTACAACGCCACATGTACTACAACAAGCCCTCTGAAAAGGATGACGTTCTCCCCTCCTATTAAAAATCACTAAGGAGCCTATCCTTGGTATAACTTATCACATCAGGCCTCACAGTCAAAATTCACAGGATTTTGCTCCCTATCCCACTATAAGGGTGGGGTAGTGATAGTCATTGAATAAAGTTAAGATCCTCAATCATCATCCATGAAGGATATCTTCATCGTTTCTAGCTGCTCCATTGCCTCACTCAGCAACAACAAACCAGACCTCCTGCTGAGTGAAACTGCCACAACGCTCCCCTTCCTAAGAGTATAGACTATCTCAAAGTCACAGTCCTAAAGTAACACTATCCATCACCCCAGCCTTGTGTTCATGTACTTTTGGAGGAATATATACTCGAGACTCTTGTGCTCGGAGTAGATGGTAAACCGTTCATACATCAAGTAGCGCCACTAAATATTAAAATCTTAGACCACTACTGATAACTCCATGATATGGTTCATGTAGTCCTACTCATGATGTCTCAACTACCATGAACATTAGGTGATCATTTATTTCTCTTACATTAGGACACAACCCAGTCTGGTCCCTTATTCATCATAGAAAAATACAATCCCAATGCCCTCATCTTGTAGTACCATGATGGGTTCTGTCTTCAGTCTCTCCCTAAGCATCTTGAGGCTATTATAGAACTTATCCGTCAACTTGAAGGGTTTTACCATTAAGTATAATTCTGATAAGGGTTCTGCTACTTTGGAAAAGTCTATCACGAACCTCCTGTAGTATTCGACGAAACCTAAGAAACACCACCCTTCAGTCAAGCTCCTGGGTGGCTCCTAAGAAAGCACTACATCTATCTTAATCGGATCATCTGAAACTCATATGTCTAAGATGAAATGTCCAAGAATGTTTTCCTCTTAAATATAGACCTATATATTCAAGAGATTCCCATATAGTTGGGGCTCTCAGAGTGTATACAGGACTATACGTAGGCGTGTAGCATGCTCCTCCTCTGATGCCTAGTACACAGAGATTTAATCAATGAATACCACTATGAAAAGGTTGAGTTAAGGATGTAAGATACGGCCATGAGTCCCATAAAAACATTTGGGGAATTGGTAACACTAAAGGGCATCACTAAGAACTCGTAGTGGCCATACTGGCATCTAAAGGCTTTCTTCGGTATATCCTCATCCCGTACTCGAAGCTCGTGATAGCCTGATTCAAGGGCCATATTTTACAACCAACTCACTCCCTTCAGCTGATCAAAGAGGTCATAAATCCTCAGTATTGGATACCTATCATTCATGGTCACCTGCTTCTCGTGCCAGAATTCAACCCTTAGCGTCAAGATTCCATCTGACTTCAAGGAGAACAACATAGGGGATGCCCATGGTGAAATGTTTGGCCTCACCAATCCCATCTTATACAAGTCCTCTTACTATACTCTTGACTCACGATGATCCATAAGATCCATCTGATATTTTGGTGTGAATATTGGTGTCATCCCAGCATGTAGATAGATCAACAAATCTACCTCATTGTGAGGGGGTATTCCAGGAAAATATTTAAGAAATACGTCTTCACACATTTCCATCACTACAGATAATCTTAGAATCTTATCGCCCATCGTACCAAGGGTGAGTCTAGACAACTGGTGAGAGATTGGGTGAACAATTCTCTAATAATGTTCATCATATGCTATAAGAGTTTACTTCTCTCCAGTGAAAGAAACCATGGTCCCATACTCACAGACACACCGCACTATATGCCTAAGACAGTCAATCTGATCATGAACTATGGATAACCAGTCCATAAATAAGATGACATCATAAGGACTCAACAATGCTACTAGGAGATCCAAGTCCAAGCTCTCACCTCCAAGATTAAGCTCACACTATTGGAACTTATGTGTAATCATTGAATACCATCTTGTAAAAGTCTCTAACTGTAAGGATCGATCCAACGGTTCCACCATAATCTCTGAGGTTCAAACAAGGTTCTTGGAAAAGAAAGAGTGACTGGAACCTTTGTCTATAAGAACTGACACTAATGCCAAGAAGACACATATCATAACTATAATGATATCTAGAGCACCATGGTCATAGTCCTCCACTTCCTGAAGTTGAGAGTGCTCCTATCCACCAACTCCTAATGGCCATGGTGGACAACTTGGGGGAGGTGGTTGTAGTACCTCAAATTGTCACCCACCACCGACTACTCAGCCTACTCCCCAACCACGAATTCCACCCTATTGTCCTCCTCACTTAAACCTCTACATATTCCTTGGTGGTCCCTAAACTGTTCACTAATCATCTGTGTAGAGGGTCAAGAAGTCACGAGTCATGTGTCCTTTCCCACCGCATGATTAGCACTCCTTCTCCCCCACTGACCCACACTTCCCCGAATCCTATTCCCTGGGGTCACCATCCGGATGGTCTGGCGTACTTGGTCCTCTGCGTCATCAGTTGACTACCTTCCATGGATTACTCACCCAATTATGGCCATGTGGTAGCTCCCACTGTCAGAGCCTTCTCTGTGAGTGATATCTATACTAGTAGATCTCTCTCTATCACTCCAGCCTGAGTGGGGATGCTGAGGGAAATCATTGAAATCCTCATCTCTCGTCAGATTCCCTGATCAAAGGGATGGCCCTTTATTAAAGGGTATTGTACCATATCCATTGAGTAGAGGGAGTGGTCTATAAACCTCATGGAGTACTCAGACACTAACACGGTGCCCAACTATAGGTGAATCAACTCCTGTATGTATACTAAGCACAAGGTTGTGTGGATGAACTCATCCTGGATAACCTGCTCGAATTCATCCTAAGAGAGGGTCATCTTATCATGTGGATTAATGGTCAAACTCCACCATCTCCCCATAGTTACATATAGAAGGGTCATGACTAAAAACACCATCTGGTCGAGTGGTGTGCACACTAAGAAGAAGACACATGTCACTACCTCCCGCCAATCCTCAGAAACCAGAGGATATGTCTCTCCCCAGAACCTCAGAGGTCTCTATCTTTGGAACTCATGGAAGGCTCTGAGCCTTTGTGCATCCTCTACTGGTAACAATGGAAGTAACTTATAATCAACAGGTTGTGGTAATGATGGTTCACTAACCAGCGTGTCCATCTCTAGCATGGGTCCCTAAACCTATGTCTCATCGCTAGGCAGGTTTTCCCCATGGTCACACATTAGAATCCTAGCTGGCTGCCTGTGTTGAGTCTTCCTAAAATAGATCAAGATGTACCATGGTCAATAAATTATACCTGGTTAGTTGAATCTAATTCAAGAAGAACATAAAGAATCACTCAATTCCTATATGATGCGTGAAACCATTGTTTTTATTTACAGATAATGAAAAATAGAATTCATGGTCCTAATGTATGGATATGTCAGCCACCACACCAATATGAGACTCCCTAAATCTGAAAGTCTAACTCAAAAAATGTAACACGGTTTCCCAAAAACAAAACAATATACTCTCTATCTTTGAGTTAGAACCTGCCTCCTCTAATACCACTTTATCCTAGCTCATCCCCTGGGGCCC
Source organism: Viscum album (assembly GCA_963277665.1). Taxonomy (NCBI): domain Eukaryota; kingdom Viridiplantae; phylum Streptophyta; class Magnoliopsida; order Santalales; family Viscaceae; genus Viscum; species Viscum album. Next base: position 406,420,754 of record OY728147.1, on the reverse strand, counting down.
GTGATACGACTCCACCAAACCCACCTTCTGAAGGCGAGGGGTGGGAGACTAGCACCAAAGACAGTAGCATACAAATGGAAGGCATTTTCCTATGTACCTTCACACACACACACACACACTACCAAGTACCAAAAACCATAAAGGTAAAACATGCATTCCACTAATCAACCACTGATAAACGGTATAAGTTGTAGGTCAAATTGTCCAGAATAAAAAACCCATGAAATGATATAATGAAAAATAGGAAAGTAAAAAAGATCTCTAAAAATCCATCCGCTAAAAAACCTACCTGATGGGTAAGTGTAGAGTAGATGCAGGAAGCCATAGAAGCATGCCCTACCTACTAGATCTCACTAGGAACCACTGGATCCTAGGACACCAAGTACTTCATCAGAGAAGAGGATGTCTGCACCAGACACAACACGTGGGAGTGAATCTCATGCAGGGTTGAGTAACAAAATACTTGGTAAGGACCCCAAACCACAATGGAATGCTCACAAAGAAATCCAAAAACCAAACCATGATGAAAGATCATGAAGCAAGATAGATCAAACATGTATAATCTATTGTATAGAAGGAAGACTATCAGTCATGCCACTGAACTCCATGGACTACTGAGGTACACATCCCTGATGAGTGTCATTGGTCTGATGGGTCGCACGTAGACACTTCCCACTTAGGCCATCATAGATGGTTCACACATGTCGATTTGTATCATATCTATAAAAGGTATCTTAGAGATGATCCACAGAGGGTCGCTAGTAGCTGATCCACAGAGAGTCACTTGGAACTGATTTACATAGGGTCGATGGTAGCTGATCCACACAGGGTCACATGGAGTTGGTCTTTATAGGGTCACTTATAACTGATACACATAGGGTTACTTGAAACTGATCCACACAGGGTCCCTTGGAGCTGATCCACCCAGGTTCTATTTTCTTCTATGCATATAGGTGCATTTTTTCCACTCTTCAGTAGTCTTTAGGTATCATCCAGCCACTAGATTCCCACACTTAGCATGCTTGATTCTGAGAGAATCCACACATCAAGCCATTAATTGGATTTCCACTTCCATGGGAGTCCCTTAGTGGGTTACAAAATAATCACCTCATCGCGAGGGTTCTAACTCCACAAACATCTTGTAAATAAGACAGTCTTTATGAAATATATGATCATTATTGTGAATAGAATCTGACTGTGTTTGGGTCCAGTCTATCCTAGTATAATCGACCCAGACTGACTTAGCTTGTGGTCCATAGACTCGACCCCAGTCTGAGCCGATCCAGATCTGACAGGACATATTGGGTCAAGGGTCCTGCTTTGTCTGGATTTGACTATGAACATTCGGCTGGGGGTCCTCCTTAACTCCATCTTGGCCCGCTGGTGTGGGTCGATTCTTCTCCCGTCAGATGCTTACACATACAACTTTCATAGTGTCACATACGGCTTAGATGAGAGATTTTTCTCCCACACACTGTCCCTTTGTACTGCAAGCCAATAGTTCTACATGGCCCACATGGTGCGAGCTGCCCTATCTGTTGTGGCTTTGTGGCTACATCCCTGTCCTCCAGCCACCGAATTAATGTTAGCGGCTCTTGTCGCACCTCCACGGCTCTAGCTGACCATGGCTGCCTCCTTAGAGAGCTGCCACCCACCCACAACTACCACCACGAGCCACTATAGGTGGTATCAGGTGCCTCCCCTAGTGGTGCTTTTCGCAGACCACTGAGTCAGCTTCTATGGTGTATTCTGCGAACTGTCTACACAGATGGTCTTCTCACGCCATCGTCTTCCCTGTTACTGCCAAAGTACTCACATGCCGTCAATTCGGAGTTTTGGACATGAATAACACACAAAAAACCACAATGGTAGAGGGGCTCGAGCCTTGTTCATGTCATCCCACACCCTCTGTATTAGAGGTTTAGAAACCTATGGAAGGTTTAATGCTTTAATAAAGTTCTATCCCAATGCAAAAACATGATGCACAACCTCGATGCTAATCACCATCCCACATGGAAAAGAGACCCATATATCAACCTACAAAATGGGTTGATCTACATTAGTTGTTTTATAAATAAGAACAGGGAAATAAAAATCAAAATTCATCCCTAAATGGAAAAGTTTTGTCGTCGATGTCGATCCATTTTAAGCCATTAAGGTTTTCAATCGTTGGTCCCAGATCCTTCCTCCAAGGCGTCGTCGCCGCTTTCCGATCCACCGACATTATTCATTAGAGAGAAATACTTCGAAGGGTGGAAGGATAATGTGTTTTTCATTCATCAACGGAGATGATTACTTGACATATATTTGCTAACGTTATTCCTTGATCTCCCACTATTTCTTCAACAAGTTATCTCATTAAAAGAGAAATGTGTCACATTGATTCTGTTACACTGCATCGTAGCATTGATACACTGCTTCATTTATGAAACAATGAAGATAATAATTTAATATGGTTAAATTTCCTTTTTAAATCTTGGTTAAATACCTCGAGATTCACTATTATTTGGTGTATTTCTCATGGTAGGCTTCCCACTAAAAAATATTTACATTCTTTTGGGATTAATCTCAGTTCAAAATGTTGTATGTGTAATCCGCATCATGAGGATATAAATCACATCTTTCTTTCTTGTGATACGGAAACTACTTGTCGGCATTAAATTTTTGATAATTTGAGTGCATATGGGTGCCTTATAGCTCTATAAAATCTCAGTTACAGCGATGTGTTGACTTACATGCCTCCCCGCTAATCACGAATCTCTCTATTTCATCCACAGCGGAGCTCCTACATGTGATCTGGTATGGAAGAAATTATTTTATTGATGCCAATAACTTTTTAAAGGTTTTTGTAGGTAAAATTAAAATTCTCATTGCTATTTGGGAGGCTGATCTAGTTCAGAAGGATCATTGCAACAACACGGTTAGAGATCTAGGGATTCTCAAATGCATCAATGTAGATGGGGGGTACCCTCAACCTAAATACACCATGGAAGTATTTTGGAAAGATCCACCTCCAAGTTGGATTAAAATAAACATTGATGGGGATTTTAAATTCAACCCAGGCCCCGTGAGATGTGGTTCCATCTTTAAAAACCATATAGACGAGGTTCTAGGCTATTTTTATGGCTCCCGCGACTTTGCTTCTTCCCTAGAAGCTAAGATGGTGAGTGTGACTCACTCTACTTATTTTTCCAACCTGTATAACTAGAACAACATCTGGATCGAGTGAGACTAAACTACAATAGTCCAGGCCATTTGGAATAGCATCGTTCACCTAGCTTGGACTCTTACCCCCTGCTAGATGGACTGTTTTCACTCTCTATCAGATCTCAACTTCTTGGCCACCCATACCTACTAGGAAGAAAAGAAGCTCACTGATGGACTTGCCAACATTGGAGTTAATCATGAGGTCTACTAGATGAATGACCTTCCTCCTATGTTACTCCCTCTTTATGTAAGGGATGTTCAAAAAATTTCTTATTTTAGACTCATGTAATCCTATCTTATTCTTTCCTTTATAATAAATTTAGTTTTTTGACCATTGACCAGTACCCCACCTCTAAAAAAATGTCTCTATCATGATTCAGTTAAAGAGCCACATTAATGGGATTCATTTAATGAATTTCTTCATCACCTCCCCACCACACCATGGTGCTGGCATGCCACCACTAAATGATGAGGGAAAAAACAAAATAACTTTTAAATTTACATTATTTCTCTTCTGAAAGGTCTGAAAATTATATTTTCCAGTGAAACATCACCGGTCAAAGTTAGGTCCATTCTAGGTGAATCAATATGTTCTGACTTCAATATTTTCCTTATATTTTTTATCTGATCACCAGTTTAAATGTTAGAAAAACTCACTCACACTTTTATTTAAATAAACTAAAAAAAATTCAAAAATCTATTTCAGGTTAACTGGGTCTCAGAATTGAGTGAAAAATGAGCGTATGGTCTTGAAATAATCCCATTTAAATATAAAATAATTATCTGGAATTTCCAGGACATTACAAGTTAGGCTTACTTTTTTACCAAAAATATTATTGAATGTAATTATAATTAATTACAATGATTAAGATGAAATTAATCTTCAAAAGAGATTAACCATAATCTTAAGGCCTAATATGACCAATACACTTGTAAAAAATCCATTAGATAACCATATATAGACAATATCATCCCTTAAATATTATTTTTACCACAATTGAATCCACTTTAAAAAAAATTATTTGTTGGGGTTCCCCTTTTCAAAAATATTACAAGAGTTCCTCTCCTCCTCTAAAAAAGCCTCATCAACTCACACTTACACACACCTTGCATGCCACCTATGATTAGACAAGAACTTCCAAAATAGCTCCCCAATATTCATCCCTTACTCCTTGGAGCATCATAGACGTCATAAATAAATCAAAGTTTTTCTATTAGTAAAAACCAAAAGGAGTTTCCAAAAGAAGATGCAACATCCTCCCTCAAGCACTTTTACCTTTTTTATTTTCCATCCCCTCTACTCTTTTAATTCCATTATTATAAAACAACAAAAATATACATTATAATTGAGATATTGTCTTTATATGTGTTATATGGACACACACACAGACACACTTTTCATCTAATTGGTAACGAACATACTGTTTATTTGTATGATGAACTACCACCTCACAAAACGATAACATTTCATTCTTCATTTTTCGCCTCTCATGGTGAAAATTGTGATGGAAAATATAATTATATTTATTATTTATGATATTTATAATGTATTTAAGATTATATAAACATTTTTCAACATATGTCTTTATAATTTCCTTCTTTTGTAAGTTTGATCATTTCTTTTTAGAAAGTGTGGACTACCGCCCCTAAAAGTGATGATATTAATTAACACACCACCTAGAATAAATTAATAATGTGTATTATAAAATAATATGATATATATAATATAATAATGATACATGAATAATTATATACATATATACGTATATTTAATTCACTCTCTTTCTTCCAATACGACAATAAAATGAAACAACAATCATGTGTATGTATGGCCTACCATCTAAATAAATTTGTATTCCATTTTATACATCTACAACCTATAAATCATTATAATACATATATAATAAATATACATGATATTTATTTCATTTTTTTACTTTATATTAATTATTATATAAGTATAAGGAACAAATACATAACAAATTAAAACACATGTGATGAATAATGCGGATATTACCCGAATTGAAACCTTAACATATAATTGTTCATCAGAGGGTAATATAAGGTCATAATAAAACCATAAATGGTATTAGATGAAATAATATTCATACATAAAATATTAATAATAAAATATCATTTATTATATAGTAATCTTCTATGATTATGAAAAGATTCAAGAAACCAGGTAAGAGAATTTCATCTCACTCATTATTTCTATAAGATACATTCCTTATTAACCAATCACTTAATTTGTGTGGTTTATATACTTCCCATAAATGTATTCTAAGAATCATATAATAAAATATATGTGTATTTAAATAATTTTTTTGATCATACTTTCTTTGTTTTATTTTTTATGAGGCACTGAATATGTAAAATAAATTTTCTCGATTTTCCTTCTTTAAGAAAAATTCCATGTTTACACATGAATTATTATATGAGGTGTATAAACAAAATTTGACATGTTTTAACATGAATATAATTATTTTCATGATATTTTAAAGCTCCAAGTAATTTAATTTTCCAACATTGGGAGTATTATTCAATGTGACCAATTTTTCAGGTTTATTGAAACAATCTCACTGTTTATTGAGATTGTTTAAGATTAAGATTTCATTAATGAACTATTATGAGACATAATTTAAAAAAACATGTGAATTTTATTCTCCTCTACTTATCCTTGTTGTATTAATGTATTAATAACATTTTTCCATTATTTTTATACTTATGATAATTAATAATGTTTTTAAGAAAAAATGAACTTACTTCTCTCATCGGTCAGAAATCTATGTTCTTCGAAACCATTATTTCCATAAAGGGAATCCAATAATATTAATCTAATATGCAATTATTATAAAAAAGTACCCTTTTTCTTTTACAAATGTTCTAAAAGGAATATGTTTTTCATTTCCCAAACAATGAATTTTTTCTAACGTTTTTATGGTGAAAAAGGATTGTAATTTTTTACCTTGTTTGGCATATATATATTTACCCACCGTTATTTATTTGATGTTTCCATTACATGTTTAAAATGTTAATTTTTAAGAAAATGTTTTAAAATATATTTTCAAAGAAATGATTTTAAAATGGTTTTCAAGCTCGTCTACATGTTTTCTGAGGAAAAATCCATCAAAATGTTTTTCAATACTTCCATTATAAATTTTCAAGTTTATTTTCATGAAAATAATTTTCCCAAGGTTTTATGTTTTAAGGATAATTTTTAAAGTATAATGGATAACATCCTGATGATTTTTTTTAAAAATATCTTCATAATTATTTCCCATATAAGATAAGATATATTGGTGTTACTAATGTCTTTTTGGTGAAATGATTCAATGTTTCTATTCATATTATTTCTATGAATGGTCTGTGTTTTATGGCATGATGTTTACAATTTTTTTTATTATTCATCTGATATATTTATATGAAACCCACTTTCTTCATGGATTATTATTTGGTGAAATGATTACAAAACCTATTTATTTTTTTCATAGGTTATTGTATGATTTCATATTTATGACACCCATTTCATTTCATTGGTTATGATATGAATGTATATGATTTTGTGTGACATGTGTGCATGATTTAATTATGAGATGGGTGGGACTTATATCTACCTCTAATGCATTGGGTAATAATAATTGTTGTTTGAGCTCAAAGGGTACATGAGAGGAAATCCCATGCCCAAAATAAGATCATACACAGGAGTACATCCCCTGACTGAAATAAGAGGTCACACAGGAGGATCTCCCAAGACCAAGTTGTATAATTCATGGGATGACATCCCAATCTGGAAATAATAGGCTACACAAGAGGACATCTCAAGCCTGAAATAGGAGGGTACATGGGAGGGAATCCCTTCCCCTAAGCTGGAACACAAGTGATTACTTCCATACTAACACGTTAATAGGGTTTTGGTAGACACCTTGGACGTATTGTTATTATATTATTATATGTTTCCCACAATTTCAGGTTTTGCCCCAATGTTATTCTTTCATGTCTTAGGTTCCATATGTACTTATGATCCATTTCATAGAAATTGTCAATATTTATGACATGATTCACATTTATAATTATATGATATGTAGGGTATGATCATTTAATGTTATGAACACAATCTAATACCCATATACACATGTTTACGGTTACATGTAATCATTTTTTACCCCCTACTATACATTTGTTATCACCCATTTTTATGTTTAACTTATCAACTTATGAAGATATGTCTTAAGTACGATGTGTTTGAGAAGAATTATAGTAATGAAGAACCTAGTGGTACATATTTTAGTTAAGATAGGTACTAGTTTTTAGGTTTCCATGTTTCCCAAGGAACTAAACTAATATAGGCTTTGGTCGTATGTTTGTCTTATATTTTAAGTAATCCACAAAATGTTATGTAATTTCTATGGACATTATTACTAGGTCATTATAGTTGTAGTTAGAGAAAAGTGTTGGCTAAAATTGCAAACTAGGATGAGAAAACCCTAGTGAGAAGTCTAAGTACATGTTGAAGGATAAGTCTATGGATAAGAAAAAATGTGGGAAAATATCCTGGAATTTTGGTAATTGATAGAGTGAGTGGTTTCCTATAAATACCTCTATTTTTGGATAATACAAGTTAATTTTTCTCAAGAACAGATGTACCTAGGGGTAAAAATTCTGAATAAATCTAATGGTTCTGACTCGGGGTAATCTGGTACATGAAAATGGGTCTTGCTGGACACTAAGTTTGACACTCCAGTGGGATATGCTTTGAAAATTCACAAACTATTCACAAAAAAGTATAATGTATTTGAATAGAATATTTCTATTAATAACCAAGAATAAACCTAAGCTGATGTTGAATAACTAGTTGGTGTCATTATTTAGATATCTTATATGTGATTTTTCATGATTATATGGGTTTCTTCTATGATATTTGTTTTTCACCTCGTGGTTTCTGGTTTTAGTCAATAGAAAGAACTATAAGGAACATGGAATGCATTTAATGTTTCATATGTGGAAATTAATGGAATTTTGAAAATTGTTTTCCCATGTTGAAATCTCATAAGGAGAATCTGTAAGGTGGTATTCTTATCGGTTATACATATTAATATAATTATACAACAAAAGACATGAAAAATGCAGGTAATTCTCTTCTTACATTGTTTACATTAATCATAAGAATCATGATTAGAATACGGTTGAAGAACCTTAATACTAGATTCAAATTTCAAATTATATTAAATAGGTATTGAGGAATAATTTGATGAATCTTTAGTAATGGTTTAAGGATAAATTTGTATGAATTAAGTAATTGGGTTTTTTAATTCGATGATTATGTTATATAAATCATGAAATATATAGCTATTTTTAGTATAAGTATTCATTATGGATTTAAAATGATATTTTTAATGGGGATTAAGACTTAGAAAAGTGATATTTTGATTATGGGAAGGTAACATGTAATGTGATCCAGATGTTGAGAAAATTGTGTTTCACTTGGATAAAGAGATGATTAATTTGGATAATATAAATTGGATCACACTGATTACCCTGGATCTAATTATTTATTAGTGGATAAAGTTGTATATTTCATCATGGAAAAAGTTTAAAACTTATTTGTTTTACGGAATATTCTTATTAACCTTTGGAATAATGAAGCATGCATTTTATGCAAAATCATTTAAGGTAATTTGGGTTATTACCTTATTTAAATATAACATATGATGAGGGTATTGAAATGTATGGAATGTGACAACCGATAGATGATTTTTGATATGTGGGGGATCAATGTTAAGATGATTTTGTGGCTTTAATTTGGATGTCTTGTATTTTAAACTTTTAGAAGGGTTATAAGGTTTACTAGTTATGGAAAGTTTAATTTAAACTTCAGATGAAGTATTTATGTACTAAGTATCCCTTGAAAACCTTTTGTTAAAAGGATATATTTTTATTAAAAGTATTTCAAGGATGACCATCATATTTATTTTTGAAATTATAAAAATTTATTTTTATAAAAGGATATCATGTATGATGGGATACGACCCATATAGAAAGACATGGAAATGGGTCTTGAATCCATGAACAATAGATGAGTTTCATCCCTACCCATGGCCTACGTAGTGTCCAGGTTAATTTGTAATTATTTTTGGTAAATAAATATTAATGGTGAAAAGAAGGGATTTTTAGGTTTAGAGATTAATATATTAACAATATAAATTTTGGAGAATAAATTGAGAAAAATAGTTATAAATTTCATTCTTTTATGGGTATTAAGATCTTCTAAATGTGTAATTCAGTACTATAGACATCAAATTTATTTTCAAGGCATCCATTTTTTGAAGTAATGGATGAATTAAGAATATATAATAGCTCAAATAAAGAATGATGTTTTATATAAATATACCAAGTCAGTATGTTTCCTTATATTCTTAGTCAATAAATTAATTAATCAATGATAGGATAATGCTCAAAAAATATGTTGTCATAATACCTTAATTTTGATTAAACCAATGGCCTTTTAAATCATCATAGATTAATGAATTTGAGGCCCTCATATATTCTGTTATCATCCAATTGATTGTAATTGATTTCCTTGATCACTCCCTATAAATAGTTATGATTTTCCTCTATGTAAAATCCTCATACCCAACCGATGTTCCCCTATGAGAAAACCTAGTTACTTTTTACTTTGAAAACCTTTGTGGTTCCAACATTCCCTTTGTAAGGGATGTTTTAGAATCCATTTTATGATGTGGTTTTCTATGAATAAAACATTCATGTATTAGAGAATTGATAACCTAGAAGAATTTATATAGTGAAACTAATTTTATGGGTGTATAATGTTACACAAAAGTATTTTTTTATTTTTTCGAATTAATTTATTATTTTTAATATATTCAATATATAGAAACACTAAAAATAGTTAATTAATATATATATATATATATTGAATCCATAGAATTGAGTTGAGTTATATGTAATTCCATGTCAATCATGCACTAAATACAATATAAAAGTTATATTCCCCTATACATAACACTAAGGCCAGCTTATGTTACATGCAAGACTGACATTCCTCAATGGATTCTGTAACACCCAAGAAAAAGTTTTACAAAATAACAATATATTATTGAAATATTATTATTTAATATATTAATAATTAACCTAGAAATTATGTTATAGGATATGATTTGTATAAAATAAATTATGAAAACCTAATGTTTAAAAAATTATGAAATTAATTAATTATTTATATTAATATAAGAACCAATTGAATAAAAATGGAATATTTCTATAGAAAACTATTTTTTGAACTCAATGTGGTTTTTTAAAAATAAACTAAATTATTTAAAATTAATGAGTAATATTAATTTAATATATATAATATTTATATTCAGTAAAATATATTTTTATATTCATAAAATATATTTTATTGGCCTAAGATAAGAACAAATTGAATATGACATATAAAAACCTGTATTTTTATTAAGTCACTTTTATCGCTTTCTGATGGAGAACCTATTTGAAATCTATATATTGGATCTTTAATAAATTTTATGTGTCAAAATAATCATTATTTTTAAATTAGATACATAAAAATTGTGTTGGGGTTATTTTTTTGGTATTTTCTACGATGTTTCATTTTTTAATTAATAATGAAAAATATTAAAATTTAACTCAAATCCCCTTTTTCATCTAATTTATTAACAAGGATAAATTATATTTTTAATTTATGTTAAATTTTAATTAGAGTTTTTTATCAATTTAATCAATTTATATCATTGGATTTAATTTCACATTGAAATTTTTTATTAGAACCAAGAAAACATTTGAAATTTTTTACATTAAAACCCCACTTTCCCATCCCGTCTACTAGATAAAATTAAAATTAATATCCACCACTTATAATAAAGAGATTCCATGTATCCATCTTATAATATTTTTTTGTAACAATATAACTGTCTATCAAGATTGTTTATAGACAAGATTTAATTAAGGAATTATTTTTATCAATATTTCAAGAACACTTATGAATTTTCTTCTCAAATATTTAGTCTTTATTTTGTAACATATTAGTAATAATTATTCAACTATTTGGTAATTAATATAATTAATAAATTTTATTATGAAAATGTGACCCTCCCTCTCTCTTTGGAATGAAATCTATGTTACATATAAACTATAATTTCCCAAAATAGATTTCAAGAACATTCTTCTAATCTACTATGACCATTAAAATTTAATTTTAACATTTTCTTTATTTTTCTAATGATTTCAAAGGAATTATATTATTGATTTCCTTACAAGTATTTTTTATATCATTTTTACCGTGTAAAAGGAGTGTTCTTTTTTCCTCATATGACATGTATGAATTTACCCACCATTATTTATTTAATTATTACTTTTTATGTTTAAAAGTATAATTATTATCAAATAGTATTTAAAAGACAACTTCTAATAAATGGGTTTAAAAAGTGTTTTAATATCTTAAAGATGGTGTCCATGGAAAAGGGTTTTCATATTGATTTCAATGTTTCATTTAATAGTTTTCATGTTTATTTACATGAAAGCCGTTTTCAAAAAAAATTACAATTTAAGAATAATTGTTTTAAAGGAAAATGTATAATTTCTTTATAATTTGTTTTTAATAAAAATTTAAAAATCATTTCCCATCTAAGATATCATCTTTTGGTGTTACTCATGAATTTATATGGGAATTTTTAAATGTTTCCCAATACTTTCTTTCTCAGAATGGTTTACATTTTATGTATTGATTTTTTTGAAATCCACTTCTCCTTCATGAGTTATATGTCTATGAAACCTAGTTCGTTTCACAGGTTATGATATGACAAAATTATTATGAAACCTGTTGCTTTTTTCCTAGTTTATGGTATGATTTCATGTCTGTTACACCCATTTTATTCCATGGGTTATGATAAGATTTTTTTGGAACATGTATCTGTAACTAATTAGGATATTATTGGGACCCATATAGCTCTATAATTAATTGGGTAATGATAAATGTTTTATGAGATAAAACTGTACATTGAAGGATATCCAAATCCAAAAATAAGTGTATACATATGAGGAAATCACAAATCCTAACAAGAGGGAACATATGAGGACATACCATTCCCAAAAATAAGAGGGTACATGGGAAGAAATCTCATGATCTAAATAAGATGGTACATTGGAGGATATCCCATGGCCAAAACAAGAGAGTACATAGGGGGTTTCCCAACACAAGAGGAGGTATATAGGTGATTAGCCAAATCTTACTGAGTTACAAAGGTCTTGGTAGACAACCTTAAAAAAGGGTTATTATTTTCTTAGGTGTTTTCCACAATACCATGTTTAATTACTATGTTATAATTTCATGGATTATGTTATTTTTTCGAATGATTCATGAATTATGAGCTTTCATGATTTATTTCGTGATTCATTCTTATAATATTATAATATGTAGGGTAAGATCAACTAATGTAACTAACAAATTCTCATATCACTATACTCATATTTATTGTTATATATAAACATTTTTTACCATTAATGAGCATCTGAGTTCATCACTTTTTATGTTTCATTTCCCAGGTTATGATGATATGTAAAGATTATGATCATTCTAGGAACGGTGAAAGTCATGAAGAACATAGAGGGAGATAATTTAATTTAATTATATACCAGTGTTTATGTTTAAAAGTTTCCAAAGGCACTAAATAGATACAATATTTGGGCGTCTATGTGTATTATGTTATAATTAATCCACCAATGTTAAGTAATTTCAAGGTACTTTAAGAGTGGAACATTATGATTTTTATCCAAAAAATTCGATTTCAACTATATATTATAACATAATAATTATGTAAATAATTCACTACTTTAAAAAGAGGATGTCATCAACTCCTCCATGTATAAATTGAAACATTTTAAAACAATACTTCGAAGAGTACCATATATGGGTGTTTTATTCATCCCATTAAACCATTTGGGTAATTAGAAAATATACCCCGAATATTATATTCTTTATAACCATATGGTTTATATATATACACAGATTCTCCTAAAAAACTATTAATAAAGGATAATATTTTATCTAATTGATATATTTTAATCAATCCTTAGACTAATATTGAGAAGAGTATCTTACATTCTAATATTATTTCTGTAAGATAAAATTTATCATCAAATTCCATTCCTTCAATCTATAGGTATTCATTGTAAAATAATTTCTATTACAATAGTAATTTTTATTAATAATCATTGAAAAATAACCATGTTTATATTCTTTTCTATTTGGTTATGCACCTTATTTATTTCATTGATACAAATGTAACGATTATTTTCTTATCAAAAATTATTTGGATCAATACGAGACAATATGATTTTTCCATAGTACTATATTTATCCATCTTTTTTAATAAATATATTTTATATAAAAAATATTATTTTCCTATTCAACTCAATTTCATTTCTTTATTTTATTAGATTTTGTCAAATTTTATTTTTTATCCACTATGGTTTTGGTTTTTAAATTATCTCCATACTATTAATATATTTCATTTATATTTTATAGAAACCAATTCTTTTTAAAATTCTTTAGAATTAAAATTAAATTTAGATTGGTAATCAAGCTACTTATCAGCTATAGTGACATAATTTTTTTCCATCTTCAAATTTTTTTATTATAATATTTGTAAGATTATTTTAAATTAATATACGATAAAAATTCCCTTATCCCATTTACTAAAAATTAGTCATCTTATACCTACTTAATGAAGATATATCTCTTGCTTTTAAACACCAAAAAATATTTAAGAGTTTATTTTTGTTTAAATAAAATATTATAAGAAGTATATTCGTTAATTTGGAACAAAAGTACCATTATTGTTATGTAAATTACTATTATCAAATCTTTTTTCGAATAGTTTTATGGACACCTTTAGAATTAACATGGTACATCAATGTTTTATAGTATGATTTCTTATTTAAATTACGCCATTATGTTCGGGTTTGGTAGAAAATAACACATGCTATAATATAAAATTTTTAATGATATTACTTCACTTAATAATTTCTGAAATATACATACTTTTTAGACATTAGAGTTAAAAATATACTATCAACAATAATCATTAATATTAGTTTTTACCACTCAGTGAAATATAAAAAAATTTTGTTCTGTTAAAAAATATTGATCCAAGATATAATGATTAAATAATATATAAAAATATAAAAATATTTTTCTCTATAGGAGTCATTTGGTATAATTGATCTATACACATTAAAATGTTATTATACTAAAAAAATTTGATTTTCTTTCTTCAATTTTAATAAATTCTTGACATTTTTTTAACATAACTTGAATGATATGTGAGATAAAAATTACAATATAATGTGATTATTTCTCTAAAATAATTGTGATAACGAAATTATTACACTGAGTAAAAATTTAGGTGGATAATATTTTAGTGTCATAATAATTTTAATATCATCTTATAATAAAAATATGGCATAATTATTAATTTGATAGAAATTACTTATGGTCATTTCCCCCTTCATTAACAAAACAGAAACTCCTCCCATTATTTTTTATGTCTTATTTTTAAAATTTATAATTTGTATAGAGTCTTAAAATTGAGTCACATTAGTAAATTATGTCTTTAACCGTCCATGATAAACATGTTTGTTTTTTTATTGTCTTTTAATATAAATATTAATCACCAAACCCCTTTAGATCAGAAAAAAATTTCATTTTCAAAATCACAATCACTTCCCCTTTGTATTCCACAATGTTAAAAAAATTATATATCTTACCATTTGGTAAAAACACTTATTTTATGGGGTTCATACATCTTCCACATCACATGACGTGAAAAGAAATTTTATACCATTGGTATTCTATTAGACGATTCAATTATATAATTATATGGACTGATACATAAATATTAAATAATATTGTGTAAAGTTAGAAGTTTTAAAATATTTAATATTTAGGATCT
Source organism: Viscum album (assembly GCA_963277665.1). Classification (NCBI taxonomy): domain Eukaryota; kingdom Viridiplantae; phylum Streptophyta; class Magnoliopsida; order Santalales; family Viscaceae; genus Viscum; species Viscum album. The sequence goes on along the minus strand of OY728147.1, from coordinate 406,405,560 downwards.
TTTTAATTTTAGAGATTTATAGAATTATGGTATAACTATAACATAACACAACCATAGAAATACAAAATGGACACTCCCAATAATATCCATTTCTTTTATAACACAAATATTTTGAGAAAGAAACTTGGTTTTTCTTTCATGTTTAATCATAAAAATTTTCCATGATTCCATCCTTGAGTCTATCCTTCATTAAATACTATGAAATACATTTAAAAACATGGTATGCACACAAAAATATCAATAAGGGTCAAATGAATGAAAATGATTCTCCAATAAGAACATGGTAACCCATTTACTACTCATTGAATGATACCAAACATTTTTCATATGAATAAAACTCATAATTCTTTCTCAAATAAAAACATTTAAGACAACATAATGCAATTAAAAATCCTTTAGGTGACTTATAAAATCACATATATATATACATATATATATATATATAAATGTTTCAAACCCCTTTCAATTGGACTAACAAAATTTATGACATATAATATTTTTATTACCCATGAAATAGAGATATATAATGGTGACCACCATTCTTAAGAGCTATATCGGGTTCACTAATGACCAATAATGGGGATCATCCCTTCATATAAGATATAAGAGGCTCACCCATGATCTATAATGGGGACCAAACATTCACACAAACAATGTCAGTCACTCATGAGCCATAATGGGGACCAAAATTTCATATAAGCTCTATTAGGCTCACCAATTTCATATAATTCACAATGAAAATTTCATGGATAAAACATGTTCAACACAAAAAACTTTTGAAAAACTATTCTAATCAAATATTAAAAACATATTCATATAAAAATACCATTTTCATTTAAGAAATCATTTTCAATACCAAGATATCCAAAAAAAGAATAAGGTATTTGTTTATCTTTTAAAAACAATTATGGATTATAAAGGAATCCATATATCAAACAACATATATGGCGGTGGAGAAGTCATTGTCTCCATATATCTGAAAACAAAAAACATTCAATTTTTCAGTTTTAAAGAAAGTAAAACACTTCGTATAAAAAGGTTCCCTTTGAAAACATTAAATTAAATTCAAGATAGACATAAAATATAACATATAATTCTTTATATCCATATAAATAAATATGTAAATTAATATCATGATGAAAATATTGGTTAATTAAATTTAAAAATGATCAAGGTGTCCCATACAACTTTCAACATTTAAATCTTAATATCTATGTATTAATAATTTTACCAAAACAACAAATAACAATAGTATATATATTATATGGTTATCAAATGTAATTGTGGCTATATATACACCTTATAAAAGGATAAAGGTGCGTATTATCATGAAATGACTAAGTTAAAGTATATTGAGATGAAATCGGTTAACTTGAGTCTCACTTGCCTCGTATGTTCTTTATCTTTCTCTTCTTTGGTTGACCACCATTAAAGAACACATTTATACCTCTATGGTGGGTGTTATACTGACCATAAGGCATCAATAATGTTTGTAGGGATTCTAGAAATGGTTTTTGGTATATTTGGGCTAATCCAAATGCTTTTTGAAGTGTGATTATTAGAGAAGAGTGGGTACATTTTTATAGGAGAGGGAATGGGAACCCTTGTAAACTCATAAAATATTTAATTAATATAAATTATTTTTAAAAATAAAATGACTCAAACTTGTGTTTTGTACAATATAAGATGATGATGGTTCAAAATAATTTCATCTAATAATTTTTAGAATTTTATTGATTTTATTGTAAACCATATCTTTTCGGCTTACAGTTAATTAATCTATTTTTATTTTAATTACGGTATCAACATTTTAAATATTTGGAGGGAATAAATTTTACATGTATTTGGTAAATATCACATACAAGGAAATTTTTTTAAATCATAGACCTTTTAATAGAAACTTGTAACTTTTAATGTTTTTTATAAATTTTAAATAATTTGAAAATATAATTATTTAATAAAATATAAAGAGTGAAAATTTTGACAATATTCATTTCATTGGATTTAAATAAAATCCAAACAGTGAAGTATCATTCAAAAAGCCCATTTAATATTATTATAATATGTCCTAATAAACTAAAAATAAGTGGATTAACCTAATTAATTATAATTATAATTATTTTAGTATTCTTTATATCATTTATTCGGTATTTCAAATAATAAAATAATTACTGTATTATTGTTCTGTTAGTATTTATTTTAATTATTTAATCTATAAAAATTATAAATAAATTCACATGATCCTGATAATTTCATTATATTTTTGGAGACTATTAATGATTTATGTCTTATCAATTTTTTCTTATATTAAAATTATTAATCTGATAAGAAAGAAGACGGTGAAATGTTGTCATTTTCATTTGTTTTGATATTATTTATATACGTTTCATAGAAGAAAGTACATTAAATGTGACAATTATAAACCATAGATGTTAAGGGTTTACATTTATTCATCCAATATAATTTTTGAAGGTTTTAGGGTAATTTTATTATCCATATCATATTATTTGTTACCGTAATTTAAAAGATATACCTTTTATCATGGTGAGTAAAAATCACCTTAGTTTCTATTCATAATATCAAAAAAATTAAAAGTAACCTATTAACAAAATTTAGACCCACTGATTTGAAATATGTAATAATTTTTTTAAATTTTAAAACATATATGTTACAGTATTTAATTTAAAATTAATCCCTGCTGACAAAATGAGAAAATGAGTTTTTAAAAAGTAAAAACCATCAAAATATTGACTTGTGTTTATATCAAATTTTATCATTATATTTCTTCCGTTGAACAATATTTGATTAACTGAGAAAAACATAATATAATTATATAATAAAAACTATTAAAAAGTCAATATAAAAATATAAATAAATTAGACCAAAAATCCTTTTGGAATTAATGTGTTGAATTTTTCACTATTCATTAAAATATTAAAGTTATCAGAAAAATATAAAAAATCTATCTAAACTAAATTTTGATATCCAGATTCCAAATAAAAAGTTAATTTTTCAAATATAACTCATAAAAGAGTACAACCCTATATTTAAATTTGGTTCTCTATCAAGAGGTGGAATAACTGCATTTTTTTGGAAAATACATCTTTAATCCAAAAAACGAATTTGTTCTTATATAATATCTCAAAAAGATATATTATAAATTTTAAACATTAAATTGAATACGTTTCATATATATTTTATTAAAAATATCCATCCATATTTATTTTATTATAAACTTAAATATTTTCATTTAAATAGTTTTTTCTGAAAAACATTTCCATTTATTTAAAAAGGGTTTTATTTTTATTTTTAAGTAATCTTCCTCAAAATAATTAATTATATACATGTATAAACAAAGTTTTTATAAATTAGTTCATAATAATCATTCCTTAAATTTTAAAATCAAGGTTAGAAGTTAACATTAAAAAAATATTTATTTGTTCACTTAGGTTTGATGTGGTGTATTATATACACTATTAAACATAGTGTATCTTTTTTTAAAAAATCAGGATGTTACATTATCTCCCATTTTAAAAATTTCATCCTTATAATTAAAATTTGAGGTCAATAACTAGGGTATTTATTTTTAAATTTACTTCATTAGAACACCACATCTAGAAGAGATTCAATAAAATGTCAACTTTAAAAGAATAAAAGTGAAGTACATAGTTCAGCACATTCATGGATTCCATGTAAGAAACAATGGATAAGGTAAAGAGAATTGTCCATCATGTTTTGATGGAGAGTGATAGAAAATATTTTTAGAAAAAATTTAACAATAAAAAAATATAAATCTTTGATGATCTAAGGTACCATTTGATTCATCGGAAAAGAAGGTACCAGGATATTAATTTTTGTTTCAAGATCTTTCACTAAAAATAATTTTCATAGAGTTGATAAATTCATTTCTTAATTAGTAAAATAAATAAACATAAATACATGATATATTTATATTTTATATGTACAATTTCATCCTCATAATATTCCTAAAATTATGATGTATATATCTAAGAATAACTGTAATCATCATAAATCACATGAATCATAAATGTTATCAATATTATAAAAATGAGGTCCAAAAGCAAAGGAATACTCCAAATTCAAGAAAATACTTACAAAAAGACAAACCCACAAATAATCTCCCCAATAGGTCCTTAATAACTTATTATCACATCACATAAACCCTTTGAAGGTGTGTCTAAAACCTTAAACATAAATTTATCCTTTAAAAATATCAGGCTCTCAGGAGTTTCCATCACTTCACCATATTTTGCAACATAAATTGTAGTAGTAGGAAAAAAATTCCTAGACCTTTTTGTTTCTGATAATAATGAATTACTCTCTATGTAATTATCTACGGACACGTATTTTCATAATGTACCAAATCATTGCACCAAAAACATCTTACTGTAGATTGTCTATCTATTATCTCATTTTTGGATTGTTGATGACCCATCTCTTTGCAGTCAAAAACCATGTCACCAAACATACAACATTGATAACACTTTCTAGATCATGACATATATTTCCTAAAATGTATTTTAACATTCTTGAAACATGTTTTAGGCTTACCTTCAGAATTTTTTTTGGTTTCCATTCCATTTCTTAGATCCGTGACCATTTCTTACTCTTATCATCTTATGGAACATAAGTGTCCAAAAAATACATTTTCACATTCTTATCACAATAAACCAATGTTTCTTAACTTTTAAATTCTATGGGGAAAAATCACTTCATATCCCTGGTTTCAATTATATGTAAAATCAATAAATTATACAATTATTGTCTCAAATAAAATATGGAACATACCTAGCTAATATTGTGAAGTTAATTTCATATATGAAAACAAAATAATTATTATTTTTCTTTAATTCCATGATTCTTTTGTTTATAATATTCTAAACAACCATAGGGAAATATTGCTAAAGGAAAATTTCTTTAAATTGGTTCCATTCTATGGAATAAAGATTATATTTATCTATATTTTTTCTAACCAATGACAACCATCGATCTACTTCAAATTTAAAATGAAAGATGGAAAGAGTTAACTTTTAACATTTTGAATATCCCATTACATGAAATACCATCTTAAGGGTATTGATTCATCCAAAAACTACCACTGGGTCAGATGATCCATTGAATAATGGGGTATGTTTCCTCCTAAAATGTTAAAATACTAACATATCTCTATATAGTTGATTTGGATAATCTCTTGCATGGATTTCACCTCCATTTATAGATTGTGTGAACTGATACATCAAAGAAACAAAATATTTAGTTCTAACCTTGAACACCTTGAGAGTTTGATCTTAAGGGTTGTTTTTTTCTTAATGCCTTCCTATTACTGCTTTCCGATTTCCTCTACAAAAAACCATTCTGAACAGACTATGTTTAGATGATGCAACGACAAAATCTTAAAATGTTATATCATTTCAAATTAACTAAAAAGTAAAATAATCTAATGGAAATAATTTAACACCACACTATCCTATAATGTTGTCTAAACCATACATTGGTTCAAATTACAAGTACCAATCCTTAAACATTACAAAATATTCTATTAATTTAAGAATATTTCATTCATTTTACATTTACAATCATTTCATGTTTAGAGATTTAGATAATTAGGCTATAACTATTACATAAAAACCCATATAAATTAAAAGTGAACACTTCCAAAAGTATCAATTTCATTCATAACAAATTTTTTTTAAAATACATGGTTTTTTTCATGTTTAATCTTCATAACATTTTTATGATTCCATACTTAACATTATTCTCTCTTAAATCGGGCATAAAACATTTAAAAACATGGGATTCACACAAAAAGATCAGTAAGGGGCATAAAAGAATGAAAAAAATAACTATTGTGAAAAAATGGTAATACATTTAATTTTTTTTAATGGAACAAAAAAATTTTACATAAATAAAACTCAAACTATTTTCTCAATGAAAAACATTGAAACCAACAATAAGTAATAAAAACTCATTAAGCTAACATAGAGCATCATATAAATAAATCCATTTCAATCCCATTTTAATTTGAATAACCATATATTCGACTTACATTATTATAATTAACCAATGAATTAGTGATTTATACTGGGGATCAAACTTTATATAGGCTATATTAGGCTCACCTATGAGCTATAATGGGGATCACCCATTCAAATAAGATATAACATTCTCACTTGTGAACAATAACAGGTCTCGACACTTCATATAAGTTGTGTCGAGCTCACCCTTGAGCTATAAAGCGGCCCAACCATTCATATAAGCTATATCAGGATCACCTATTTCATATAATTCTCAATTACCAATTAATGAGAAAACACATTCATCACAAAACCCTTTTGAAAGACTCTTCTAATCCCATTTGAAAACACTATCACATAAAAATACCCCTTTAATTTAATAACACATTTACAATACCAAGATTCCGGAAAATTGGATATGTTATTTATTTAACTTTTAAAATAAAATAATGATTTTAGTGGAATAAAAATATAAAATAACTTTTATGGTGGCAGAGAAGTCATTGTCATTGTAGATGATAAATAAAAAAACATTCCTTTTATCACATTGCAAAGAAACTATGATGATTCATATAAAAAGATTCCATTTGAAAAAATTGAATGCAATTCAATATGGACAAAAAATGACTTGTATAATCATTTTATATCCATATAGATACATTTTTAGATTAATATAATTGTGAAAAAGATTTGATAATTAAATATTTTTAACATTCAAGGTGTCCCATACCACATTGATGATTTAAATCATAATCACCATGAATTAATACATTTAAGAAAACAAAAAATAACTTTAGTAAAGATATAATATGGATATGAAATGTCATAGTGGATATATATTCACCTTATAAAAGGATAAATATGCATGTTATATAGAAATGAATCATTGAACTGATATTGAGATTAAATCCCTTTAACATGTGTCTGACTTGTCTCGTATATTCTTTATCTTCCTCTTTTACGGTTGTTCACCTTTTAAGAACACCTTAACACCTCTAAAGAGGGTGTTCTACCAAAAACAAGGCCCCAAGAATGTGGAGATGGATTCTAGGAAGGGATCCCATTATATCATGAATGTAACAAAGGTTTTTTCAGTGTGATTATTAGATATGAGTGGGTACCTTTTTATAAGAGCGAGGAGGGTCACCTTCGAGACTCTGAAAAAAATTAATTTAATATATTAATTTTTTTTATTTAAATGACTCCAACTTGAGTTATGTTGAATATGACATAAGGATGTTTTAAAAAGCTTTCATTCAATAATTTTTAGATTTGTATTGATTTTATTTAAAACCTTATCTTTTGGGGTCACCCTTAATTATTATATTTTAATTTTAATTTTTGTAACAACATTTTAAATATTAATTGGTAATAAATATTACTTATATGCTGAAAATTTACCATAAATGGACACTTTATGACATTTAATACCTTATCATATCCACTTGTAATTTTAAATAATTCTTATGATTTTTAAATTATTTAATAATATATTAGTTTTATTAAATATTAATAGTGTCAGTTTTGACAATACTAATTTCAATGAAGTAAAATAAATTATAAATAGATTGATATCTTCAAGAAAACTATTATATGGACTTATAAAATGTCATATTAACCTTTAAAATTCATGGAGTAACATAATTAATTTTAATATTAAGTACTTTAATATTTTTCATATCATTTATTTAATATATCTGTTAATAAAATAATTACTGTATCACTGTTGTTTTCGTATTTATGGTAATTATTTAATCTCTTAAAAATATAAATAAATTCCCATGATGTAGATAATTTCATTATATTTATGTATATTATTTATGATCTAGTTTTTACTATGTTTATTCCTATATTTAAATTATTATGCATATAATAAATAAGAGGGTGACATGTTGTCACATTATTTTTTTAATAATATTTATATATATTTCATTGAAATATTACCTTAAATGAATAATTTCAGATCCTTATGCATTATTGGTCTTCATTTTTATCATCCAATAGTATTTTGGCGGGTTTTATAGTAATTTTATTATCCTTATCATATTATTTGTTGCGATAATTTACTTCATATACATTTAACCATGGAAAATAAAAATTAACATAATTATTATTCATAATATACAAAAAATAAAAGTAAAATATTTATATAATTTAGACCCACTAATTAAAAATATGAAATATCTTTCTTGAAATTTAAAACTCATAATTTTTAGTAATTAATTTAAAATTAATCCCCATTGACAAAACGAGATAACACATTTTTGAAAAGTAAAAACAATCAAAATAATGCACTGTTTTTATTTCAAATATAAATGTGAAATTACATAAAGTGAATTTTTTGATTAAATTATTATAAAATAATATAATTATACTTTAAAACCAATTAAAATGACACTATAAAATTATAAATATATTAGATGAAAAAATAATTTTCAATTAAAATGTATTTTTTTCCCAATTCATTAAAATATGAATGCAATCAGTTTAATACCAATAATTTATTGAAACAAAATTTTTATGTCGAGAACAAATATAGGAAATATGTTTTTTCAAATAGAACTTAAAAATTTGTTAACAACTATATTTAAAATGAAGTTTCCGTCAAAAGGTGGACAAAATGCATTATTTTAAAAATTACATCTTTTATCGGAAAACATTTTATCCGTTCTTATATAATGTCTAGAAAACATAAAAGAATAATTTGAAAAATGAAACTGAATATATAAAATATATATATCATTAACAAATTTCATCAATAGAGAATTTATTATAAACACATTTATTTTAATATAAATAGTTTTTCTAAAAAAAATAATTTTATTTAAAAAGGGTTTTATTTTTATTTTTAATTAATTGTTTACAAAATAATTAATTATATACATAGGTGAACCATACTTTTGTAAATATATTAATACTACTCATTACTTCCATTTTAATAGTTAGGTAATAAGGTAACATTTGGATAATAATTTTTTGTCATTCTCTTAGGATCGATGTGGCGTATTATGTACGATATCGAACAAAATGTCTCTTTTTTGAAAACTCAAGATTTAATACTCATGTCCTTTATTAATTTATGTTCGATATTATTTGTTTAAATTTAAATTTAATTATTATTTTATATACTATTTATTATCACTATAAATAAGTTTTATAATTTTTTTATGGTCATTGGTTCTTCATTATAGAACGTTTTTAGAGAAGGATCAATTCTTCTTAAGGGTACACTTCATGGAATTTTTGATGAAAAATAAATTTATTTTTGGTCATAGCCTATAAAAATGAATAATGATTATAAATTTTAAATTTTATTTGGATGAAAATAATAGCTTCAATAGTCCTCATCCTTGTTATTTTTAATTATTAAACTATTTTCATCCACTTTTCTACATAAAAAAGTCAATAGTATACCAATATATTCAATAATAATAACAAAAACTTTTCAGTTCATTAAACTTATAATTCCTTTGATCATACACCAATAATTTTTGTTTACATATACCTATTTTCTTTCATGGGATAACAACATATTTCTTTATTTTTGGTTTTATGTTAGCATAATTTCCCTTATAACCCAAGTCAAATTTACCTCCAAAATATTAAAATTGTTGATTTTAAATATGTCTAAATGACTCAAGTATCCTAGGACCAGTGGTTATTTCACTACATTGTTATAAGAACAAGGTATCTAACCATAAAAGATCGAATTTTTTTAATTTATTGGAATATGAGATACACACATGATTGACATATTAAATTTTAAAATGTGAAATATAATATAATAATTCATCTGAGAAATATATTATTTATCATAGTAAATGTCTAACCAAATTAATATTTCTCTTCATTATACATTGGGGAATGCAAAACCTAATAATGGGTGAGATCAGATTCTTAGTAATAAAAAGATTAAAAAATCTATCATAATATAAATAAAATAAGAATAATACGTCTGAGATAAAAAATAATCAAATATTACATATAAAAATACAATAAGAGGGGAATAAATCTATAGATACCATAAAAACATAAATAACCACATGGATAATCATAAATTGTTTTATACTGATTGAATTCATAATGCTTGACATCATAATCATATAATAAAGGCATTAATCAGTGAAAACATTTACAAATAGTGAAGACATATTCCAAATACCAAAACTAGATTGTCTCATGAGACCAACCGATTAATTGATGGTTTATTGTGGTCCCCACCTATCACTTACTATGCCCAATTAAGGTATTATATGAAATTAATGAACCATAATCATTGTAAGGATTAATATTAAAAAACTAGAAATATGAAAATGTTAATAATTACCGAATCAATAAACATAATCATAATATCTACAATGTAAAATAGATAATGTTATCAGAATATTTCATCCTTAGAAAACTGTAATATTCAACAAAAATGATGAAATATATGAATATAGTTTAAAAATATCAATATAATATTTCATTGGGGGAATAACCATTTTGTTTTGCAATTAATTTTTAAATATATAAATTTTTCCCAACTATTATTTAATTTTTTAATTTCAGTAGAATATTATAAATTTTTAAAGGATGTTTCAACTAAAAGTTCTATCATGATTTTTGGAAATTCCGTTCATGATATATAAGTTAAAAAAATTACATTCACACTCTTGTAATTAGGTCAAAAGTAAATCATTTGGAAAGAGAAAAAGATATTACTATTAAACCACTTTTTGAAAAGAATAAAAAGTGTAAAAATATCATTAAAAAATCATTGGATAATATTATAAATATCCATTTAACATTTTAAGGGATATGAGGGTAGAAAAGAGATGGATTCTCAATTGGGTAGAAAAATAGGGCCACCTTTCCATTAAAAATTTATTTTGGTATATCAAGTACATAAAGAGTGGAAAATTAATTTAAATATAGAAATTTATTAAAATAGACATATATGAAAAAAAAATATTTACTTTAACATATAAATATCTATTAATTCTACAATTAGATATTTATACATAATCAATTCTAAAAAATGATGACATTCTTAAATAAACCCTTACCTTAGGTCTGACGTGCATTGAAAGTGATTTTATATTTATATATAATATTTTAAATATATTACTATGACATAAAAGAATCATATAAATAATTATAATATCAAATATACTCCAATTGATATATTTCAATACACATTTATTAATAATTATTTCATAAATTCTTTATTTTTTAGTGTTAATTGATTCATTTTTCATGTATGTTTTTGGTTCTTTAGTTTCATTACTTGTACATATATAATGGTAAAATAATATAAGTAATTTTTATAATAATATAAATATTTTGTAAATCCATTATATATATAGAGAGAGTTATTCCTAAAATTTTGAGAGAGAAAAATGTTTCACATCGTTCTGGGAGACTGTAGGTCATACGTTGGCATGTCCGATGTTTTCAATTTTAGATGGATATAAAAAAATAAAGATAAATATTATTTTTTTAATGAATAATTATTATATATTATTTAAAATATATATATTCCATAAATCAATCCTTCTTACTATACATTTCGAAATAAAATGAAAAACGAATCACATTGCTTCGTGGTGGTGGTAGCCCACACTTACACATGATCGATGTTATCATTTTACAATACGATCGATAGGGAAAAAATATTTTATATAATAATTGAATAAGTATAATTATTTTTAACACACACATATATATCATATATATATGTGTTAAATACCTCATTATATCCATCTATGAAAGGTGGTGATGGAAAACGAATTGCATCAGTTCACGAGGCAGTAGTCCTCCATACACACGGTGGAAAATTTTGTTTCCCATTTGATTGAATAAGATAAGGACAAATATCAAACCATAAACATAATAACATATCATTATATGGTTTATATATTTTGATATTATGTTTTAATTTTTATGAAATAAAATGTATTACCCCTGGTTTGAGGTATGTAGCCTTTTTTATGAATTTTTATGTGTTTAAAGTGCATGGGACGAGTTGGGAAGAGGTTAGTAGAGTTTGGAATTGTTTTGGATGAGTTTAGAGGATTTTAAATGGGTGCACGGTTTGAGCACGGTTACTGGAAACCGTGCGGGTTCTCCATGAAACCGTGCAAGGGAGACAGTAGGCTTTGCACAGCCTGCGCACGGTTTTCCAAACCGTGCGAGGAAAATGTGTGGACCCTTGATCCCGATGTAGTAGCGTGCGCACGGTTAGCGCACAGTTTTCCAAACCATGCGGGCTAACCGTGAGACCACTTAAAAATAGGGTTATAAGTTCAGGGCACCGTCGGGCTTTACCTAATTCACTCCAAACTTCCTCCCACTCGTGGTTCACTCAGTTTGTTCAGTTATCAGGGGGTGGAAGAGCATTCCCACTCATTTTGGAAGCGTTTCAAGGGGGTTTCAAGGAATATTGAAGGTGGTTTCTCCCGGGTAAGTCTCTCTTCTTGTTCCTCTTGTTTTTGCCTCTTGATCTACATCCCTCTATTTCTTGGTTTTCAAGATCTACACTTGTTGTTTGTAGATCTAGGGTTTTAGTTTCCTTGGATGTTAATATTAAGGCTTGTGGATGTTAGGGAAAGGGGATCTAGATAGGTTTATGTGGTTCATTCACCAGATTTGAGGTGTGGTGGCTTGTGGTTTGATTTCTCAGGAACCCTAATGGTAGGTGGCTTCTCTCATTACTCCACTTGGTTAGAGATAATGGTTTTTGTTACAATTAATTTTTTTGTGCTTGAAATTAATTGTGTTTTGATCTGACATATTGATTAGAAATCCCCTGGGTGATGTTTTGGGGATTTTTGTGGAAAAAGGGGGTTTTATGGTGAAATGCTATTTTTTTGGATTTTAAAATGGATATTTTATAATGGGATGCTATGGTTCATTTGTGAAAATGATTGATGGAAATGGTTTTAAATAAAAGGGTTTTTTATAGAAATGTTGTTTTTTATGGAAAATGGTTTCAATAAATGGGTGATTTATTGAAGTGGATTGATATGCAATGGAATTGGTTGATTGCATGGGGTTGTGACCTTGGTGGGTTATATTCTTGGCATTGGCTTGTTTTGAATGATGTGTGGAAGTGGCGAGAAGTACCACTATAAAAGGGGGATGGATAGTAGATGTAAGGGCCACCATCAATGATAAGTGGACGAGAAGTGTCGCTTAGTGTGAATGGGTGAACGTGTTGGACGGAAGCACCACCATTTGGTTGTTGGTTGTTTGGTTGTTTTGTTGTACATAGCTTTGCAAGGATGAATTGTTGTTCTAATGTGTAAATGTTGGAATGGTTGTGGCTTGTTTGGTTGGCTTTCCCGTGTTTTCTTTGTTTGGATGTGATGGACTAGTAAGGTCATGTTTGGCTTATGAAAATGGTTTCACGGGTCATTTAATTTATATAAACTTTTTTATATAAACGTGCTAAAAGTTTTATCATAGCGGCATGTGTAGGGATGTCATTTGAGAAAAATATTACATAGTTTTAATACTCACCCCTTACTTTGGCACTATGGAGTCTTTTCATATGTCGTGTACCATGATGTGGGAAAAGGTATTGCATCTCCCTCCGTTAGTGGTGCATTGTGATGTCTCGGTGGAGCTTTGAGCATGGAGCTTGGTGTGGAGCTGTGGTGGTGTTATGGCTCGTAGTGTTTGTTTCTTGGTTTCTAATTGTACTTTTTTGTTGTGTGGACATGTATAGTTGTATTGGTTTTGAGTTGTGTTGTGGAACAACTTGTTTGTCTTTTGAGAGTGCATGGTTGGGTAATAGAATTGACATACATCATATAGTGGTTGTTAGTGGATGGTTTGGTTGGGTTTTTGTTAAGGTAAAATCGTTCCCCAACTTGATCTTGAAGCCCTCAGTATTTATTTCCAGCCTTTGGAATCATGGGAACGTTGCCTAAGGCCGAGTATCCCTCAGTGCCTCCTCAAGACAATGAGGTAGGGGTGGGGTGTTACAAGTCGTATCAGTTTGTTCAGTACTTTGGAGTTGATTATCATATTTGGTGTTAACGTTCTTTGTGTTACATACCTTGAGTCGGGATGGTATCACAGCGTAGTAATGTCATAACTTTGAACTTATAGCATAAAAGGATGCATCTAACCCTTTTATGCTGAAATTCATGTTACGAGGGAGTTGGGTACATAAGTGTTTTAGAGGAACTTATAGGAATTGGATATCTCATTGTTGTGAGTGTAGCCAATGAGATGAGTATGGCATGCATAGTAGAAATGAATTCCCACTAAGATGCATATTTCATTGAGGTATAATTATTTATGGTGTGATATGAATGTGTGAAATTGAAATGTGAATAAATTTTGTATTTTGAAAATGGAATGGTTTTCAAAATGGCGAAACATTGCAAATGTTGACAGTTGGAAAGCCTTGTACGATAATTTTGTGTAATGTGAATAGAAATGGGAATCCTTGATGTCTACTGAAGTGAGAATCATTGTTGTTTGTTTTTTATAGAAATGGCACCGGGTAGGCGTCGTAGAGATCAACTGAAAGTGGCTGATGAGAATTTGGTAGCACTTGAGCCTCAGGTGAACCAGCAGCTAGTGCAAAGCATAGTGCAGGATTTCCAAGCTGTGAAAAGTGAAAAAAAATGGATGAACCAAGGCATGTGGATTATGTGGTTTAGTTTAAAAAGGAAAATCCACCCATCTTCAGTGGTGATTCAGAGCCAGAGAGGGAAGAAGCATGGTTGAATAGAATTAACAAGATCATCGAGGTCTTGGGAACACCAGTAGAGTTAAGAGTGAATTTGGCCACAAATATGTTGGAAGATCACTCCCTTTAGTGGTGGGAGTTGGTAGTCCAAGTGGGGACAGACTACAGTATGATGTGGGAAGGATTTGAGGGATTGTTTAAAAAAACAATTCTACCCACATAAATTTAGAATTCATCGTATGACTGATTTTGTCAGTTTTAAGAAGGATCTTATGTCAGTGATGGAGTATGGAGCTAAGTTTATGAACATAGTGAGGTTTGCACCCGAGGTGGCGGGTATCACGTCATTGAAGGAATGGATATTTAAAGTGGGATTAAGGCAAGAAATTCTTTCAATGATAGCGGTGTTGTTTATATATGATTACACAGAGATGGTGAATAGAGCCTCGGTGGATGAATGGGATCTTTTGGGAGCTCCGGGTGGGGGAAGCATGGTGGTACCCATCGAGAATAGTGGGAACTCTAATGATGGGTTCAAGAGAAGGAGGTACACTTATTCCCAGTGCAGGAATATGGAATGTAATCTGATGACATGTTTGGTAAATCTTCCTCCAAAGCCCCATAGCAAGCCGGGATGTTTTCAGTGTGGTTCTACGAACCAAATCAAGCGGGATTGTATGGCACAAACTTGAGAATGACATAATTTTAAGTAGATGGGGCATCTGCAATGTTATAGTCATAATTCTCCAAGGTCGTCTGCATGTGACACTCCTAAGGGATCGCAGATGTCATATGCTTCAACGGGACGTGGATAGCAGCATACCCCTCGTCAGCAGATTAAAGTGGGTCATGGCGATTCTCGGAATACCACAACACCCCAGCAGAGTAATAAAGAGAAGAGTGTGGCAAGAAAACATGTGTTCAGAGATGAGCAGGTTGTGGTGGACGATCAGTCAGGACCATCCACGGTGCGAGGTACTATTCTTTTAAATTCTACCTTGATGCAAGTGATGTTTGATACGGGTGATCTAAACTCTTTTATTACTGCATGTGTGGTTGATTTTCTAGGTTTAAGCGTAGAAATGATTCCCTCGGTTTTGAAACTTCAAACTCCTCTAGGTCGAAGAGAATGTCAATCCTTCTTGTGTAGATAATGTTGTCTCATTGTGGGCGAGGTTGAGATAACCTGGAAATTTTATGTTCTTGAGATGGATGGGTATTATGTAATCCTGGGAATGGATTGGCTGGTGTCATTTAAGGCTCACATTGATTTTGATGCGCGAACTATGGATTTTACGACACATGATGGTGTTAGACATATCTTTTTAGGAGAGAGGCATGAAAGGATGGGTGCAAAGGATTTGTTGGCACCCGTAGTCGGTACTTTATCGTACCAGTTAGCAGTGT
The DNA here is from genome assembly GCA_963277665.1 of Viscum album. Taxonomy (NCBI): domain Eukaryota; kingdom Viridiplantae; phylum Streptophyta; class Magnoliopsida; order Santalales; family Viscaceae; genus Viscum; species Viscum album. The sequence goes on along the minus strand of OY728147.1, from coordinate 406,389,432 downwards.
TGTCATTGGAATTGGTAGAGGGTGTGGAGGAAAGTGTTCTTCTGGCAGTGGTGGATCAATTCATGGATGTTTTTCCAGAAAAATTCTCTAGGTTACCTCCCGTAAGAGAAGTTGAGTTTACGATTGATCTCTTTCGGAGGACCAGTCCTATCTCACTTCCGTCTTATCAGGTGGCACCAGTAGAATTCCGGGAAACGAAAATCCAGTTGGAAGAGTTAGAAAACGAAGTGTTATCCAATATAGCACATCTCTGCGGGAAGCGCCAGTGTTTTTTGTGAAAAAGGAAGATGGAACATTGAGGTAATGTGTTTATTATCATATACTTAACCAAGTTACGATAAAGAATAGAAATCCACTTCCACGAATTGATGATTTGTTCGACTAGTTGGGGGGATCCCAATGGTTCTCCAAGATTGACCTAAGGTCGGGATATCATCAATTATAGGTGATGAAGGATGATATTGCTAAAACAACGTTCAGAAGTAGATATGGCCATTATGAATATGTGGTCATTCCCTTTGGTCTAATGAATAATCCAGTGGTGTTCATGGAATTGATGAATCATATATTTCATAGATATCTGGATTCATTTGTGGTGGTGTTTGTAAATGACATTCTGGTGTATTCAAAGACAATGGTGGATCATGAGCAGCACTTGGTGACAGTGCTGGGGATCTTGAGGGATCAGAAGTTGTATGCCAAATTGTTAAAGTGTGACTTTTGGATACAGGAAGTTCATTTTAATGGCCATTTGATTTTTGAAAGAGGTGTTTCAGTGGATCCAGAAAAGGTAGAGGTTGTTTTTATTTGTTTAAAGTGCATGGAATTAGTTGGGAAGTGGTTGAGAGATTTTGGAATGGTTTTGGATGGGTTTTTTAGGATCTTAAAGGGGTGCACAGTTTGATCCCAGTTAGTGGAAAACATGCGGACTCTCTAGGAAACCGTCAAAGGGAGAAAGTGGGCTTTTCATGGCCTGTGCACGGTTTTCCTAACCGTACGAGGAAACTGTGCAGACCCTTGCTCTTGAGGCAGTAGCATGCGTACGATTAGCGCACTATTTTCCAAACCATGCGGGCTAACCATGCAACCACATAAAAATAGGGTTATAAGATCCGGGCACCATTGAGATTAACCTAATTAACTCCAAACATCTTCCCAATCATGGTTCACTTGGGTTCTTCGGTTTCCATGGGGTGTAAGATATTTCCCACACATTTTGGAAGCATTTCAAAGGGGTTTCAAGGAGGATTGAAGGTGGTTTCTCCCGGGTAAGTCTCTCCTCTTGTTTCTCTTGTATTTTCCTCTAGATTTACATCACTCTCTTTTGTGGTTTTCTAGATATACAATTGTTTTGTGTAGATCTAGGGTTGTGGTTTCCATGGATGTTAATATTAAGGCTTGTGAATGTTAGAAAAATGGGATCTAGAGAGGTTTCAGTGGTGCGTTTTCCAGATTTGTGGTGCGGTGGCTTGTGGGTCGATTTCTCACGAAACCTAATGGTAGGTGGATTCTCTCTTGACTCCACATCGATATAGCTAATGGTTTTGGTTATAAATAATTTGTTGTGATTGAAATTAATTGTGTTTTGATGTGCGATATTGATTAGAAATCCCTTGGGTGATGTTTTGGGGATTTTTTGGGGAAAAGGGGGGTTTTATGGTGAAATTATATTCCTGTGGATTTTAAAATGGGATGATATGGTTGATTTATGAAAATGATTGATGGAAATGTTTTTCGATAAAAGGGTTGTTTTATTGAAATATTGATTGGAATGGAAAATGGTTTCAATAAATTGTTGATTTATGGAAGTGGATTGATATACAATGGAATTGGTTGATTGTATGTGGTTGTGACCTTGGTTGGTTATATGCTTGGCGTTGGCTTGTTTTGAAAGTTGTGTGTATGTGGTGAGAATTACCACTATAAAAAGGAGGATGGATAGTGGATGGAAGGGCCAACATCAAGGATAAGTGGATGGGAAGTTCCGCTTAGTGTGAATGGGTGAACGGGTTGGACAGAAGCTCCATAGTTTTTTAGTTTTTTGGCTATTTTGTTATGCATTTATTTTCAAGGTGGAATTGTTGTGCTAATGTGTCAATGTTGGAATGGTTGTGGCTTGTTTGGTTTGATTTCTCGGGTTTTCATGGTTTGAGTGTGATGGCTTGATAAGGGCATGTATGGCCTATGAAAATGGTTTCCCTAGTGATTTAATTTATATAAATTGTTTTATATAAATGTGTGAATAGTTTTATCCTAGTGGCGTGTGTAGGGATGTCATTTAGGGAAATCCTACTGAGTTTTAGTACACACCCCCTTCTTTGGCACTATGGTGTCTTTCCAGATGTCGTGTACCTTGACGTGGGCAAAGGTAAGGTATCTCCCTCCTTTAGTGGCGCATTGTGATGTCTCGGTGGAGCTTGGATCTTGTAGCTTGGTGTGGAGATGTGGTTGTGTCATGGATCGTAGTGTTTGTTTTTTGGTTTCCACTTTTACTTTTATGTTTTGTGGGCATGTGATGTTGTATTGGTTTTGGCTTCGCTGTTGACAGCTTTGACAAGAAAGAATTTTCCATTCTAGTGGAATGAGCAGTGTCAGTAGTGTTTCAAAGAGCTAAAGAATCACATTACATTAGCACCAATCATGGTTTTTCTAGAACCAGGAAAATGGTACGCAGTGTATTGAGATACATCGGGATCAGGGTTGGGGTGCACTCTCATGCAATGGAATCATGTGGTTTCATATGGCTCATGGTAGTGGAGAGTGCATGAGAAGAACTACCCAACTCGTGATTTAGAGTTGGAAATAGTGGTCCATTATTTAAAAGTGTGGTGCCATTATCTATTTGGTGAGAAATTCATAGTATATACGAATCATAAGAGCTTGAAGCTCATTTTCTCACAAAGATATTTGAACTTGAGGAAAAGGATACAAATGGAATATCATCAGATGTTTGATTTTGACTTAATGTACACACCGGGTAAGGGAAATTTGGTGGCAGATGCATTAAGTAGAAAATCATATGCTTAGGTGGTGAAACATGCATCAGACTAGTGGCAGTTGATGTTGGTTATTACTGATATGTTGTTGAAATGTGAGGACCAGGGTGATAAAGAGGTCCTATTTCAAGTTTCGTTGATTCCTGACTAGGTTGAACTGGTTAGAGAGGCCAAGATATCTGATTCTGAGTGTCTGACCATGGGGTCGAGACTCAATAGTGGGGAGACCATTGAGGGTTGGAAAATGAATGGAGATTAAGTTTTACGTTTTTGGAATAGGATGGTAGTACCAGTTGCTTGTTAGGATGATCTTATCAGGGCATATCATCATTCTGGGTGGGATGTTCATCCTGGAATTCAGAAAATGTATAAAGCTTTGAAAGCGCAGTTCTGGTGGGCTGGCATGAAAAGAAGTGTGGCTGAGTTTGTTTCGAGATGCTTGACTTGTTAGCAAGTCAAGGTAGAGCATCAGAGGCTTGCAGGATTGTTGTAGTCATTACAAATCCCTATTTGGAATTTGGAGTAGATAGCGATGGATTTTTTCATAGGTCTCCCAAGAACGGTCAGAAAGAACGATGCCATTTGGGTGATAGTGGATCATCTAATGAAGTCAGACCATTTAATCCCAATATGTGAATCTCATACGGTGGAGGATCTGTCCAAAATCTATATCAAGGAGGTGGTAAAGGGGCATGGTGTTCCAGTTTCAATTGTATCAGATAGAGATCTGTGTTTTAGATCTCGTTTCTGGAAATCCTTGCAGCAAGCCCTTGGGACATAGTTGAAGATGAGTACCGCGTATCACCCTCAGACGGATGGTCAATCCGAGAGGACGATACAAACTTTGTAGGATATATTGTGAGCTTGTGTCATGGACTTTGGTGGCTCGTGGGAGGAGCACTTGTCATTGGTTGAGATCTCGTACAATAACAGTTATCATGAATCCATATAGATGGATCCATTTGAAGCATTGTTTGCACGGCCATGTCATTATCCACTATGTTGGGTGGAAATGGGTGAGTCCTCGATGGTTGGACCGAGCCTTGTCCAGGAAACTAAAAATAAGATCATGTTGATCAGGAAGTGAATGGAGATGGCTCAAAGTCGTCAGAAATCGTATGTGGATCATCATCGACGGTCATTGTCATTCGAGGTGAGTGATCATGTGTTCTTGAGGATATCACCTACGTTGGGACATCTTCGATTTGGAAAGTAGGGAAAGTTAACTCCAATGTATATTGGACATTTTTATATTCTTGAGTAGGATGGTGAGGTGGATTATCGTTTGGATTTTCCACCTAGATTCATTGCAGTGCACAATGTGTTTCATGTGTCGTCGTTGAAAAAGTATCAGTCGGATCATGACCATGTGATTCGATGGGATCATGTTGAGCTAGAACCAGATGCTTCGTTGGTGCATGTGCCAGTGCAGGTGGTGGATATGAAAGAGATGTTCTTTCATGGTAAAAGAATCAATTTAGTTCGTGTTTTTTGGAAACATGGTCATATTCAAGAAGATAATTGGGAGCGGGAGAAAGAGATGGTCGAGCAGTGGCCCGAGTTCTTTCGATAAAGGGTGGGTTCACTACTTTCCACGGACGGAAAGTCCAATGGTGGTAAGAATTTAGTACCCCAGTTTGAGGTTTGTGGCCTTTGTTTATGAATTTAATGTGTTTAAAGTGCAGGGGATGAGTTGGGATGAGGTTGGGAGAGTTTGGAATGGTTTGGATGAGTTTGGAGGCTTTTTATTGGGAGCACAAATTAAGCACGGTTAGTGGAAACTATGCAGATTCTCCATGAAACTGTGTAAGGGAGACATTAGGCTTCACACGGCTTGCGTATGGTTTTCCGAACCGTGCGATCCAACCGTGCAGACCCTTGCTCCCGAGGCAGTATCGTTCGCACGGTTAGTGTACAGTTTTCCAAACTGTGCGGGCTAACCTTGTGGCCACATAAAAATAGGGTTATAAGTTCTGGGCACCCTCGGGCTTAACATAATTCACTCCAAACGTTTTCCCACTCATGGATCACTCAGGTTCTTTGATTCTCAGTGGTTGGAGGAGCATTCCCACTCGTTCTGGAAGCGTTTCAAAGGGGTTTCAAGGTGGATTGAAGGTGGTTTCTCTCGGGTAATTCTCTCCTCTTGTTTCTATTGTGTTTTCCTCTAGATCTACATCACTCTATTTCGTGTTTTTATAGATCTACACTTGTTGTTTGAAGATCCATGGTTGTGGTTACCTTGGATGTTAATATTAAGGATTCTGGATGTTTGGGAAAGGGGATCTAGATAGTTTTTAGTGGTGCGTAGGCCAGATTTGAGGTGTGTTGGCTTGTGGGTCGATTTCTCTGGAACCCTAAAGGTAGATGGATTCTCTCTATACTCCACTTAGTTAGAGATAATGGTTTTAGTTACAATTAATTTGTTTTTCTTGAACTTAATTGTTTTTTTATGTGTGATATTGATTAAAAATTCCTTGGGTGATGTTTTGGAGATTTTTGGGGAAAAAGGGGGGTTTAGTGGTGAAATTATATTCCTATGGATTTTAAAATAGAGATTTAAAATGGGATTATTTGGTTGATTTCTGAAAATTATTTATGGAAATGGTTTGCAATAAAAGGGTTGTTTTATTGAAATGTTGTTTGGCATTGAAAATTGTTTCAATAAATGGGTGATTTATTGAAGTGGATTGGTATGCAATGGAATTGGTTGATTTCATGTGGTTGTGACCTTGGTGGGTTATATTCATGGAATTGGATTGTTTTGAATGTTGTGTGGATGTGGAGAGAAGTAAAACTATAAAAAGTGGGATGGATAGTGGATGGAAGGTCCACCATCAAGGATAAGTGGAGGGGAAGTGCCACTTAGTGTGAATGGGTGAACGGGTTGGACGGAAGCTCCACCATTTGGTTGTTGGTTGTTTTGGTTGAATTGTTGTGAATTTCTTTGCAAGGTGGAATTGTTGTGACAATGTGTAAATGTTGGAGTGGTTGTGGATTATTAGGTTGGCTTTCCCATGTTTTCATGTTTTGGGTGTGATGGCTTAGTAAAGGCATGTTTAGCTTATTAAAATGGTTGCACTGGTGATTTTATTTATATAAATTGTTTTATAAAAATGTGCTAATTGTATTATCCTAGTGGAGTGTGTAGGGAAGTCATTTGGGGAAATCCTACTAATTTTTAGTACTCACCCCCTTCTTTGGCACTATGGTGTCTTTTCAGATGTCGTGTACGATGACGTGGGAAAAGGAAAGGCATCTCCCACCTTTAGTGGTGCATTGTGATGTCTCGGTGGAGCTTGTAGCTTGGAGCTTCGTCTGGAGCTGTGGTGGTGTCATGGATCATAGTGTTTGTTTTTTGGTTTTCACTTGTACTTTGATGTTGTGTGGACATGTCTAGTTGTATTGGTTTTGGGTTGTGTTGTGGAACAACTTGGTTGCCTTTTTGGAATGCATGGTTGGGTAATTTAATTGACATGCATCATATAGTGGTTGTAAGTGGATGGTTTGGTTGGTTTTGTCTTAATGGAAAATTTTTCCCCAACAAGATATTGAATCCCTCGGAATTTATTGATAGCCTTTGGCGTCTTAGGAACAACGTTTAAAGCAAAATAGCCCTGACATCCTCCTCAAGCCAATGTGGTATGGGCGGGGTGTTACATAATATGTGGATTTAGAAATAAAGTAAAAATTGAAAGGTCTTGGTGAAGACAATTACCATATCTTAGAAAAACCTCCTCTGGATCTATTCTTAAATACCATGGGGTTTCTATATTGGAAAAAGAAATCAATATAACATGTATATTTATTTTAGATATAGATTTTTATAGTTGTTGTTAAATCCAAATATCTAATTATTTGTGAAGGAGTGAGGGGAAGAGGCTCTATTTTATAATTGAGGTGAATGGTACACTTATAATTTTTCAAAGTATTAAAATAATTTCAAGTCACATTCATAAAAAATAGATAAAAAATTGACCATTAAATACCATTAAATGATATTTATTCTAAATATTTAAATAAAATAGAAAGTATTAATTTTTTAGTATATTTTAACACTTATCCTTTTAGCTAAACCCGCGGTAAACCAATTTTAATCTTAACCACAAAACAAATTTTTAATCATTTTAATATTAATTATGATAATAAATTAAGTTAAAATACTTACATAATATTAATTATTAATATTTATATAATGGAATAAATTTTATAAAATTAAATTCATATAATTAGGAATATTTAATTTAAAATTAATTTCATAATCACGATGAAAAGCCATTTTTTAAGAAAATGATCCCTTTAGTATTACATGATTTAATAAGAAAATTGAATAAAATATTGATTCCAATGACATAAATATAAATAAAAATATTTTTATTGAACTTATTTTATAATTAAAATTATTTAAAATGAAAGTGAAACATTTTATGTTCATTAAATGAGAAGATATGTTATAATAAAACTCAATATTTTCAACCATTCATAGAAGAAATAATACTTTCATAAAATTATAATAAAGTAATTATATGTTAATCTTTAAATTTTTATTTAAAAAATTAGTATCATTTTTTGAAATAAATTTCCTATTATTGGAAGAAAAACTATTTTCAAAATAAGAGCGCAAAATGTGACGAAACCACTTTTTAGAAAATATAGTTTTTAATAATATAACTAGATTTATTTTTAACCCATGTATAATAAAATCTTAAATGAATTAGAAAAATATAGTTTTAATATAAAACATATATATTTAATTAAAATAATTGATAATTAAATATTATCATTAATAATTAAAATGTAAATACAAATTGATTTTAAAAACAGTCTCCCAAAAAATATATATTTTGACCTACAAATGATCTTTTCTTTACTTCTATGAAATTGATATTGAATAAATAGTTAATTATACATATTATAAGAAAATATTATGAATAAATTGACGAATAGTTAAATATTTCATTATTATTTTTTCATAAAATCTTATTTCTAGGGGAGAATTTCAAAAAATATATTTTATAATTAATTTTGACACAATAAGTTTAAAATCGATATTCATCCTATAAAATTAAAATTTTCATTTTATAGAATATTAAAATGTTTTTATTATATTTTTAATAAAATTTATTACTATCTTATTATAATTGGGTCTCAAGTGTTATGTTATTCCCTCATAATAAAATATCATCCTCAAAAGTTTCATGGATATTTACTTAAAAAAAATTGGGTTGGTTCTTCTTCATATCATCCTATGGTTCCCATGTTTCATAATCTATATTAGGATTTATATATAGTACCTTTATCATATGAGTCATCTCACTACTAAAAAAAGTACTTCTACCGTCAATAATAAGGATAGAATCTTCACAGTAAGATAGTCTGGTTTTCAATTATATTTCTTCATCAGTGAGAACATGAATTGGGTTCAGCATGTACTTATTTAATAATGATACTAGAACACATAATATAATTTAGGAAGACTTGGTGACATTGAAAATTTTTAATCCATATATTTAATTATTTATAGAATCTCAACGGTTTTCTTGTACTTAAGTCTCAGTTTCCCGTTCTTACCAAAACTTATAACACGTTTACATGGAGATACAATCAAGAAAACATGATCGCCCATTAAAGATTACAAATCATTCATCTGATTATTTATATGACTATATTTATTTCTTTGAGATTATTTAATATTTTCCTAAATAATATTTAAACTTTTTATTGTCACCTCAACATGTTCTGGGCATATAAGATTCCTTTAACCAACTTAATCCCAACATATTGGAGTATGACATCTCTTACTGTATAATGATTTATATATCATAATTCAAATAATTAAATAGAATATATTGTCATAGTAAAACTATAATAAAGGTAAATATTTATCCAACCTACCTTAAAATTCATGTGATAATGTCCTCAACAAGTCATTAATTGTTTGAATTTTCCTTTTGGAATGTCTATTAGTTTGAGTTTGATAAGCGATGCTCAAATAAATATAGGTATCATGAGACTTTAAATTATTTTTTAAGAATGTATCTAAAAATCATGGATCATTATATTTCAAAATTCAAATAGGTGTTCAATTAAGTATCATAAAATCATTAATATAGGTAAATTCATGGAACTCTAGGGGAAAATCTTCTCAAATAGTGAGGAAATGTGACAATATTATATGGAGAACAATAATAACCGATGTTGCACCATTCATTCTAGTAGTATTTGGTTATCTGGGAATAAAGTGAATGTTTATTTCATCTAATTTACATATATAAATATATATAGGTTTCATAAAAACATTAGGATGCTATATCTCATCCTTAAGAAGTTGAAATAACCAAGAATCTTAATAAAGAATTAGAATTTTTCCACTTCATGTTATCCCAAATAAAATATTCCATCAAATCCAAATACATATTAGTGTTAATATGGCGTATAGGGAAATTTGAGCTTTAATAATCATATAATAATTCCATTTTCATCTCAGGTATATATTGAATGCATAACTATAACGACCCATACTTTACATACATTGTTAATACTTCAAAATTGAAGCACATTTATTACAACATATGACAAAACCACAAAGGACCGTATAGGTATAGTGTCTTTAGAAACTGGGAAACATAAACAACTGGTTCATAAATCTTCTACAGTATCTCCCGTTTATTTCATCATATCTAGGGTCCCTTTTAGCATATTCAATTTAATATCCATCTTCCTGACCTGGGGAAAAGAAAACATAAAAGGGTGAGCTCAAATGCTCAGCAAGGGCAAATAAAGGAAATAAAAATCATATCATATCTTTATGAAGATCAAAACCTGCAAAAGAGATCATAATATCTTAACATGGAATAAATCATAGAAGTGAAAATGAGATCCCCATAATCATAACATAAAACTTGAAACTTTGTGGCATGCACACATAATCATGGAAAATCATTTCTTGTTAGTCATGACTCATTGCCAAGACTATCTTAGTGGACAAAGTCCCTTTCTGAACCGAGTTCACTCCTCGTTTCAGTCCTGTATCACTGAACCGAAATAACCTTCCGTCCCAGCCATGCCTATCTCATGAGATATAAAATCTTTACCCAATGCATTGGAGGGAGATATAGGTCCCACCCATCTTATAATGAATCCTTTCTTATGTGTGCCACATAATCATAAAACATACATCATCGCATAACACATATAACAAAAATGGGATTCTTGAAACATCATGACATCATAAATCAATTCATATATGATAAAGGAATTAATAAACATAATTCCATCACAACATAGTCAAACAAATGTAAAAATATGGATAGAAACAGAACCCTTTATTATCTTAGATGGAAAATAATTTTGATAAAACACTTGTATTGAATTCTTGAGGAAAATATCCTTTCTTCTTCAAAAACAATTTTCCTTTCATAACATGTCATACAACTTTAAAATAAAAGAAGTTGATTAAAAATAAACTTGAAAACTTGTAAAGGAAGCTTCTTGGAAATAATGTTTTAAAAATCCATTCATGCCGTATAAGTTAAAAAAAACATTCTTCGTACTTTTGTCGGAAAAGTCAAAAAGTACCTCGTACGGAAAAACGACAAAAGATTCCTTTCATATTCTTTACTAAAAACTCACCTAAGGGTAAAATTGGATTTAAACTATTGCAAGTGGATGGAAACAATATTTCATATTGAGGGAACATGGATGTGGATGATAAAATACACCCCAGTAAATACTTACGAATAAACAATCTCGGATAAAAATGAGATTGTGATATTTCCCTTACCTTAGGTCCAATTTGCTTTGTACGTGTCCGAAGCTCCTGTATAATGGTTTAAATAATGTTATTGAATTATTCCAGAATCATACATATTTATATGATATCATATATGGTCATATTATTAGCTTCTTGTTAGTAATATTTCATTGTTACTTGTTACTCGGGTCTTTATAACTTTTTGTTCTTATGCGTGTTTTGTCGAATAAATTCTTATTCTTATCTTTAGGTTATAGATAATTCATTTCCAGAATGGTATTAGTGTAGTATATACCATATTCATTCATTCAATTCATTTATATAATCATTATGAAATGAAGATCATGTAGAACGAGTCGCATCACATCGTGGAGACGGTATTCCGTACGTACGCACGAGTGATGATATCGTTCCTATGATCGTGGAATTGTATTGGAGTATATATATATATTATTTCAGTATCAATATTACTTAATAATAATCATATATAGTTACTCATTACACCATTATACCCATCCTTGTATGGTGATGGTGGAAAATAGATTACACCACGGCGTGGAGACGGTATTCCGTACGTACGCACGCGCGGTGATTTCATTTTTTCCGTAGGATGGATAGAAGGTGAATTAGGGTTGTTTCATATTTATAATAACATATCAGTATGTAAGTAATACTGATGTTATTACTTTATCATGAAACAACTAAAGAAGAAGAAGTTGAAGAAGAATGAAATTGAAAAGATCGGTAATGGATATTACCTCTTCTTTGGAACGCCTCTTTGAATCCTCCACTTAAGGAACTAAGATTGGTCTTTGGAGAAGACCAGGACCTCTAGGATTATTCTAGGGAAGTGGAGAGGAGAAAATGGCAGGGGTTGGCCGAGCTTGAGTGCTCAAATTGGTGTGAGGAGGAGGGGGAGGAGGTGCCCTTTTATAAGGGAGGAGAGGGGCACCTTAGGAATATCTCAAAATATTATTTTATATTAAAGTCAAAATCGGTTTATAATGGTTCCAAAGGGTCTTATTTCGAAGCTAAAGTGGGGATGGGTCGAAATCCTATCAACCAATAGGATTTAGACAAGTTTAGGGTATTATTTTAACCTTATCAATTAGATTTAACTCTAAGTTAATTAATTTAACTTTTACCGTGTCTTTTTGTTTTCTTTCACTATATGGTTAATACACTTACTATAACATGCCAAACAAACCCCAAATTGTTTATTATTAATATATATATCCTTATCTAAGTCATTTGGCCGAACCATAGATTTTTAGGAATAAAATAACAATTAATAATATAATATTTGATTTAAAAACTATTTTGTGTCAATTTTGACACTATTTGATATATGATTTTTGTGAAAGTCATAACAGAATTATATGTTCGAACCAAGTTAATTAAATCATTACTAATATATCATAGTAACCTAGAAAATTAGTGGAATTCATAAAAAGTCTCAAATTACATTTATTTTGGTATTTATATTATCAATTTTTTCAATATTTCATTAATAAGATAATTACTGCATCATCTTTGTGTCATAATTAAATTAAATTATTTGATGTCTAAAAATTACAAATAAAATACCATCATGTAGGAAATCTTTTTAGCTTTCTAATGAATATTTACAATCGAATTTATCTTATGTATAACCCTATATTAAAAATGATTTACTTATTAAACTTTGATTTTAACTATTTTAACCCTTCTTTAAATAAATTAATAATAAATGTCCTAATCTAATCCAAGTGGGCCTAAATGGTCATATTTTATTCCTAAGTTTGTTTTTGGTCGAATTACACTTGTCCAATAGAATTAGGACATGTGTTAGGGTAATATTAATATCATATTTACCCTTAGTTACCCTATTTACTATTAACCGCGGTAAAAATAGTAAAAAGTTACTATTCACCAAAAAATTATTTTCATCTCATTGAACCACATTTTAGTCCTTGATATTAACCGTGTCTCTCGGATTTTTGAAATTCCATTCACAGAAGCGGTAAAATTAAGTTTTATGCAAAATTCAGTTTTTAACCTACCACTTAGTGGTTTCACTATTCATCAAAAATTGAAAGTTTTCAGAAAAATACCAAAATTTCACCCTAGTCTAATTTCGATATTCTGAGTCCAAAAATGAAGTCCATTTTGAAAAATAAAATTTATAAAATTTCAAAAAGTGGTTATTACTATTCATAACGGCTAGTTTTAATAGCATATTGTTGTTTAGTGAAACTCGGTATTGCGTACGACGCAAGCTATCGAGGAAGGTCGTGATTGCGTGTAAAGCAAGCCAAGCAAGTGTTGTGTAGAAAAAGATTCCTTTGATGATAACATAAAAGTCTCGGGTGTTACATTCTACCCCCCTTAAAAAGAATTTCGCCCTCGAAATTCGTCACTTTGCAACAAACAAATGAGGATACTTCTCCCTCATCATATCCTCAAGCTCCCATGTAGCTTCTTCAAGTTGGTGGTTTCTCCATAAAACTTTCACCAAGCGAGTGGTCTTGTTTCGTAGGACTTTTTCACTACGATCTAGAATCTCTATCGGCTGTTCTTCATAAGAAAGATCTTGCTCCAGCGGTACAACTTCTGAGCTGAGTACATGTGAAGGATCTGGTATGTACTTTCTCAGGAGAGATACGTGGAACACATCGTGAACTTGAGAGAGATTCGGTGGAAGCGCCAATCGGTAAGCTACCTTCCCAACACGATCCAGTATTTCAAAAGGACCGATATATCTAGGGCTCAACTTCCCCTTCTTTCCAAATCTCATAACCCTCTTCCAGGGAGATATTCGTAAGAACACTTTATCGCCCACTTCAAACTCTAGGTCTTTTCTTCGGTTGTCGGCATAACTTTTCTGTCGACTCTGAGCTGCTCTTATGTGTTGTTGAATAGATCTAACCTTTTCTGCCATTTCATCAACGAGATCAGGTCCTAATAGCTTTCTTTCCCCAACTTCATCCCAGCAAGTTGGAGTCCTGCATTTCTTTCCATAGAGAGCTTCATAAGGAGCCATCTGAATACTGGAGTGAAAGCTATTATTATAAGAAAATTCCACCAAAGGTAGGTGTTGATCCCAACCTCCTTTGAAATCCATAGAGCAAGCTCTCAACATATCTTCTAGGGTTTGAATTGTTCTCTCAGACTGACCGTCTGTCTGGGGATGATAAGCAGTGCTGAAACTCAACTCTGTATCCAGAGTATGCTGAAGACTTCGCCAGAACTTCGAGGTAAATCTCGGATCTCGATCAGATATAATAGAAAGTGGTACTCCATGCAATCTTACCACTTCCTTTACATATATCCTGGAAAGCTGATCTAGAGAGAAATCCTCTCTAATAGCAATGAAGTGTGCAGACTTTGTAAGACGATCAACTATGACCCAGATAGCATTATTGACTTTGGATGTTTTAGGAAGTCCTGTGACAAAGTCCATAGTGATGTTTTCCCATTTCCATTCGGGTATGGGTAATGGTTGTAACATCCCCTTAGACTTCTGTCTCTCAGCTTTAACTTGTTGACAAATCAAGCATCGAGAGACATATTCAGCAACATCTCTTTTCATGCCATCCCACCAGAAGTACTCTTTCAGGTCCCTATACATCTTCGTGCTTCCAGGATGAATAGAGAATGATGAACTATGAGCCTCATCCAGCAGCTCATTCTTTAATTCGGGGATGGGAGGAACGCAAACCCGATTCCGGAACTTTATTATCCCATCACAATCAAGGTTGAATTCAGGAACATTTCTCACCTTCTTTTGTAACTCGACATCTTCTTTCTGTGCCTCTTTAATCTTCACATGTATAGATGGTTGAACATTCATTTGGGAAAGATAAGATTTTTCCCTTTCCATTATAATTCCAAGATCCATCCTTTGTAAATCCATAAATATTGGATCTTTTGTGATCCTCATCATGGATAAACTAGCATGGTCTTGTCGACTTAATGCATCTGCCACCTTGTTTGCTTTCCCAGGGTGGTAATGGATTGAGCAGTCATAATCCTTAATCAGCTCCAACCATCTTCTTTGACGCATATTCAACTCCTTTTGTGTGAAAATATACTTTAAACTTTTATGATCAGTATAAATATCACACCTTTCACCATAAAGGTAATGCCTCCAAATCTTTAATGCAAAGATTACCGCAGCCAACTCCAAATCATGTGTTGGGTAATTTTGCTCATGGATTTTCAACTGTCGTGAGGCATAAGCTATCACCATATCATTTTGCATAAGAACACACCCCAATCCCTTCTTGGATGCATCACTGTAGATCACAAACCTTTCTCCACTACAAGGCAGTGTGAGCACAGGTGCACTGGATAACCTTCTTTTCAACTCCTTGAAATTCTCTTCACATTCCTCTGTCCAGACAAACTTAACTCCTTTCCGAGTCAACTTGGTGAGTGGATTAGATAATCGTGAAAAATCTTTTACAAAACGTCGATAATATCCAGCCAAACCAAGAAAACTTCGGATCTCAGTTACTGTTGTTGGTCTTGACCATCTTTCGATAACCTCTGTTTTTGCTGGATCCACAGATATCCCCTCTTTTGAGATTATATGACCCAAAAATGTAACTTTTTGAAGCCAAAATTCACACTTGGTAAATTTGGCATAAAGCTTCTCCTTTCTCAGGGTCTTCAATATAATTCTCAAGTGATCTTCATGCTCTTCCTTGCTCTTTGAATAGACAAGAATATCGTCTATAAAGACTACCACAAATTGATCAAGATAGTCTCTAAAGACTCTATTCATTAGATCCATGAAGATAGCAGGGGCATTAGTAAGACCAAATGGCATCACTATAAATTCATAGTGTCCATACCTTGTACGGAAAGCCGTCTTTGGTATATCCTCCCTTTTGACCATTAATTGATGATACCCTGAACGAAGATCAATCTTGGAAAAGTATTGAGCTCCGCGTAGTTGGTCAAATAAGTCATCAATGCGTGGGAGAGGATATTTGTTCTTGATAGTGATCTTGTTAAGTTCTCGATAATCAATGCAGAGTCTCATTGATCCATCTTTCTTCTTAACAAATAGAACAGGTGCTCCCCAAGGTGACGCACTAGGGCGTATGAATCCCTTATCAAGATTCTCTTGGAGTTGCTTCTTCAATTCCTGCAACTCAATTGGGGCCATTCTATAAGGTGTCTTTGAAATAGGCAAAGCACCTGGTACGAGTTCTATTGAAAACTCAACTTCACGATTTGGTGGAAGACCCGGTAATTCCTCCGGAAAGACATCATCAAACTCCCGTACAATGGGCATATTCTTAATCGTGAGTTTCTCACTAACCATTTGAGATAAATAACCTTCATTTAGTGGAATCAATACCCATAAGATGGAAGAAATTTCCACTGGAAGGTTATGTTCATCCTTGCATTGATAGACGATCGTAGATTGATCTGGAATATGAAATGTGACTTCCCTTCTTTGGAAATCGATATGAGCTCTATGTAGAGAAAGCCAATCCATGCCAAGAATCACATCAAATTCCACTAAAGGAAGGATCACAAGATTTGCAGGAAGCACTTTCCCACAAACTTCGATCGGAGAAGAATTATAAACTTCTGATGCGATTGATGTGCCATTAGGTGTTGTCACAGCTAACTCAACATCTAATTGTTGAGGTAATACGGTGATACCCTTAGAAAATTTTTCAGAAATAAAAGAGTGGGTGGATCCAGAATCAAATAAAACATTTGCTACTTTAGAGTGGGTGGTAAGTGTACCTTTCACCACATCGTTATCGTACTCCACCTCGCTGATAGAAATTGCATGTGACTTTCCTTTGTCTTTAGCCTTAAGAGTTTGTTGACGTCGACCATCATCATCAACCCTTGGATTTGGGCATTGATTGGCATAATGCCCCATCTCCTTGCACTTGAAACATTGAAGTGTTGTAGGTTCATTCTGTGTATCCCTTCCTTTGTTTGCGTCATTAGACATCTTCTTCCCATTATCACGGCATTCAAATGCCCGATGACCTTCCTTTCCACATTTAAAACATTTACTTGTCCCTTTAAGACAACTCCCTCCATGTTTCTTTCCACACTTTGAGCATAAGGGAAAGTTCATCTTCTTTTCCGTGTGCTCTTTAGATTTTTCTTTGAATTCCATCTTCCTCTTCTTATCAAACCCATGTGACTGATGGGTTACTCCAATCTCCATCTCGACTTTGAGAGCACATCGAACGATTTCCTCGTAGCTATTGAAGTCCCTTATGGCTAACGCCCTTCGAAGACTTGGTTTTAAGCCACTAAAGAATCGATCGATCTTACTCTCAGGTTGGATAATAATACCAGAAGCGTACCTTGCAAGTCTTGTAAAATTTGCTTCATAGGTACTAACAGATTCATCATCCCTTTGCTTCAGTTCAAGGAACTCTTTCTCCATCTTTGTTCGGAGAATACGAGGGAAGTACTTATTGAAAAATAAGTTCTTGAACTCGTCCCATTCCATAGACTCAATTTCATCCCTTTGCCTCGTATTCTTAACAAGATTCCACCATTGATCAGCATCTCCTTCCAAACGATACACTGCTAGGATGACTTTATCATGCTCAGAACATTGAAGAACTGAAAATATCTTTTCAGTAGTACTAATCCATTGTTCAGCAACTAATGGATCAGTAGACCCGCTGAAAGAAGGTGGACGCTGCCTCATGAAGGATTCAACAGAATGTTGCTCCCTCCTTTGCTCATTTGGAAATCCTGCATGATTCATAGCTTGAGAAAGTTGTGTGAGCATGGCTACAAGATTTTGCATTCCAGCTCCCATATCGTTTGGTTGCTCAGGGGGACAATCATTGCATTGCCCATCGCATTCCGCATTAACACGGTTCCTTCGGGTTCCAGCCATTGACTAAAACCAAGAAGAATAGTGTGAGCAACACTAATTATAATAGGAAACCACATAATTCAAGAATAAAATTTTCATGCTTAAGGTCTTATCCTAGGTTATTCAAGGCCATTTCTAAAACACTAAGATTGTGTTCTATGCTTAGACTTATCCTTTGGGTTCTTACTAAGGCTTTCACATCCTAGTTTCCAAAGGTTGACTATACCTTTCCTCTGATACCAACTATAACGACCCATACTTTACATACATTGTTAATACTTCAAAATTGAAGCACATTTATTACAACATATGACAAAACCACAAAGGACCGTATAGGTATAGTGTCTTTAGAAACTGGGAAACATAAACAACTGGTTCATAAATCTTCTACAGTATCTCCCGTTTATTTCATCATATCTAGGGTCCCTTTTAGCATATTCAATTTAATATCCATCTTCCTGACCTGGGGAAAAGAAAACATAAAAGGGTGAGCTCAAATGCTCAGCAAGGGCAAATAAAGGAAATAAAAATCATATCATATCTTTATGAAGATCAAAACCTGCAAAAGAGATCATAATATCTTAACATGGAATAAATCATAGAAGTGAAAATGAGATCCCCATAATCATAACATAAAACTTGAAACTTTGTGGCATGCACACATAATCATGGAAAATCATTTCTTGTTAGTCATGACTCATTTCCAAGACTATCTTAGTGGACAAAGTCCCTTTCTGAACCGAGTTCACTCCTCGTTTCAGTCCTGTATCACTGAACCGAAATAACCTTCCGTCCCAGCCATGCCTATCTCATGAGATATAAAATCTTTACCCAATGCATTGGAGGGAGATATAGGTCCCACCCATCTTATAATGAATCCTTTCTTATGTGTGCCACATAATCATAAAACATACATCATCGCATAACACATATAACAAAAATGGGATTCTTGAAACATCATGACATCATAAATCAATTCATATATGATAAAGGAATTCATAAACATAATTCCATCACAACATAGTCAAACCAATGTAAAAATATGGATAGAAACAGAACCCTTTATTATCTTAGATGGAAAATAATTTTGATAAAACACTTGTATTGAATTCTTGAGGAAAATATCCTTTCTTCTTCAAAAACAATTTTCCTTTCATAACATGTCATACAACTTTAAAATAAAAGAAGTTGATTAAAAATAAACTTGAAAACTTGTAAAGGAAGCTTCTTGGAAATAATGTTTTAAAAATCCATTCATGCCGTATAAGTTAAAAAAAACATTCTTCGTACTTTTGTCGGAAAAGTCAAAAAGTACCTCGTACGGAAAAACGACAAAAGATTCCTTTCATATTCTTTACTAAAAACTCACCTAAGGGTAAAATTGGATTTAAACTATTGCAAGTGGATGGAAACAATATTTCATATTGAGGGAACATGGATGTGGATGATAAAATACACCCCAGTAAATACTTACGAATAAACAATCTCGGATAAAAATGAGATTGTGATATTTCCCTTACCTTAGGTCCAATTTGCTTTGTACGTGTCCGAAGCTCCTGTATAATGGTTTAAATAATGTTATTGACTTATTCCAGAATCATACATATTTATATGATATCATATATGGTCATATTATTAGCTTCTTGTTAGTAATATTTCATTGTTACTTGTTACTCGGGTCTTTATAACTTTTTGTTCTTATGCGTGTTTTGTCGAATAAATTCTTATTCTTATCTTTAGGTTATAGATAATTCATTTCCAGAATGGTATTAGTGTAGTATATACCATATTCATTCATTCAATTCATTTATATAATCATTATGAAATGAAGATCATGTAGAACGAGTCGCATCACATCGTGGAGACGGTATTCCGTACGTACGCACGAGTGATGATATCGTTCCTATGATCGTGGAATTGTATTGGAGTATATATATATATTATTTCAGTATCAATATTACTTAATAATAATCATATATAGTTACTCATTACACCATTATACCCATCCTTGTAAGGTGATGGTGGAAAATAGATTACACCACGGCGTGGAGACGGTATTCCGTACGTACGCACGCGCGGTGATTTCATTTTTTCCGTAGGATGGATAGAAGGTGAATTATGGTTGTTTCATATTTATAATAACATATCAGTATGTAAGTAATACTGATGTTATTACTTTATCATGAAACAACTAAAGAAGAAGAAGTTGAAGAAGAATGAAATTGAAAAGATCGGTAATGGATATTACCTCTTCTTTGGAACGCCTCTTTGAATCCTCCACTTAAGGAACTAAGATTGGTCTTTGGAGAAGACCAGGACCTCTAGGATTATTCTAGGGAAGTGGAGAGGAGAAAATGGCAGGGGTTGGCCGAGCTTGAGTGCTCAAATTGGTGTGAGGAGGAGGGGGAGGAGGTGCCCTTTTATAAGGGAGGAGAGGGGCACCTTAGGAATATCTCAAAATATTATTTTATATTAAAGTCAAAATCGGTTTATAATGGTTCCAAAGGGTCTTATTTCGAAGCTAAAGTGGGGATGGGTCGAAATCCTATCAACCAATAGGATTTAGACAAGTTTAGGGTATTATTTTAACCTTATCAATTAGATTTAACTCTAAGTTAATTAATTTAACTTTTACCGTGTCTTTTTGTTTTCTTTCACTATATGGTTAATACACTTACTATAACATGCCAAACGAACCCCAAATTGTTTATTATTAATATATATATCCTTATCTAAGTCATTTGGCCGAACCATAGATTTTTAGGAATAAAATAACAATTAATAATATAATATTTGATTTAAAAACTATTTTGTGTCAATTTTGACACTATTTGATATATGATTTTTGTGAAAGTCATAACAGAATTATATGTTCGAACCAAGTTAATTAAATCATTACTAATATATCATAGTAACCTAGAAAATTAGTGTAATTCATAAAAAGTCTCAAATTACATTTATTTTGGTATTTATATTATCAATTTTTTCAATATTTCATTAATAAGATAATTACTGCATCATCTTTGTGTCATAATTAAATTAAATTATTTGATGTCTACAAATTACAAATAAAATACCATCATGTAGGAAATCTTTTTAGCTTTCTAATGAATATTTACAATCGAATTTATCTTATGTATAACCCTATATTAAAAATGGTTTACTTATTAAACTTTGATTTTAACTATTTTAACCCTTCTTTAAATAAATTAATAATAAATGTCCTAATCTAATCCAAGTGGGCCTAAATGGTCATATTTTATTCCTAAGTTTGTTTTTGGTCGAATTACACTTGTCCAATAGAATTAGGACATGTGTTAGGGTAATATTAATATCATATTTACCCTTAGTTACCCTATTTACTATTAACCGCGGTAAAAATAGTAAAAAGTTACTATTTACCAAAAAATTATTTTCATCTCATTGAACCACATTTTAGTCCTTGATATTAACCGTGTCTCTCGGATTTTTGAAATTCCATTCACAGAAGCGGTAAAATTAAGTTTTATGCAAAATTCAGTTTTTAACCTACCACTTAGTGGTTTCACTATTCATCAAAAATTGAAAGTTTTCAGAAAAATACCAAAATTTCACCCTAGGCTAATTTCGATATTCTGAGTCCAAAAATGAAGTCCATTTTGAAAAATAAAATTTATAAAATTTCAAAAAGTGGTTATTACTATTCATAACGGCTAGTTTTAATAGCATATTGTTGTTTAGTGAAACTCGGTATTGCGTACGACGCAAGCTATCGAGGAAGGTCGCGATTGCGTGTAAAGCAAGCCAATCAAGTGTTGTGTAGAAAAAGATTCCTTTGATGATAACATAAAAGTCTCGGGTGTTACAATAACCTATTTTGAAATTTCAAAACACAACCTTCATATAAGAAGTATTTCAGTTTCCCGTAATTCCTATATTTAATTTTCTATTTTAAATTATCATCATTATACTGAGAAATATTTATAATTTGAAATAAATATGGACTTAAAAACAATATAAAATGGAGTGATATTTCAAATTAATTAATAATTTCCATATCCATATTTACTAAATCCATAAACATAGGATCCCTGAAAATCTTAATTTTAGTCAAAACATCATAATATTTTCTGATAAATGAATCCATGACCATATTTCCCTTCCCAGGGTGGTATTGTATTGATTAATTACAATCCTTAAGTAGACCAATACATTTTCATAACCTCATTTGGAACTCTTTTATGAAAATATTTATTTCAAACCTTTATTATTTTGGTATATCTCAGTTATTTCTTCATAGAGATAATATCTCTCAATAATAAGAGAAATTATTTTTACTTATAACATAAGATCAAGAGTTAGATTATTTATTCACGAGTCATTAATTTCTTTGATTCATATGAAATAACCCTATCATTCTGCAAAATGATAGAATAGATCCCATTATTTGATGCAACAATATATATTAAAAATTCATAATTTCATGATTTTAGAGTAAAAATCAAAGCATTTACCTATCTATTATTTAATTGTTAAAAATAATATTAATTTCCTTTATCCATTAAAACATAACGTCTTTACGTGTAAACTTAGTTAAAGGTTTATAATGTTAAGAATATTTTTTTTAACAAATAATTGATAGTAACCCACCAATCTAAAGAAACTATATACCATGGTCATTTTTATTAGTTTATGCCACTCTATGAATGCCTTTTACTTTATAGGGTCAATTGAGATTATTTCCTGGGAGATAATATGGCCCAGAAAAGAAACATTTGAAATCCTAAATTCACTCATTCGAAATTTTCAATATAACTATGTTCTTCTAATATTCTCAATAACGATCCAAAAGTGACTCTCTTGGTCCATGTTAATTTTTGAATACACTGAGGTATAATCAATAATTACCACAATAGAATAATCTAGATAATAATTGAATACTCTATACATTTGATCCAAAAAAATATAGGGTGTATTAGTCAATCCAAATGGAATTACAATAATATGATAATGTTTAAACCAATTTTTAAATATTTACATTGGAATATATTCATTAATTACTAAAAATAGATGATACTTAGAATGATGTTCAATATTGAAAAATTATTTATATCCACATTTTTGATGGAATAATTCATCAATGTGAGGAGGATGATACTTTTTATTTATCATAATTGCCTTGAATTCCTATAGTTATTGAAAAATCACATATATTTATTATTAATCTTAGTTAAAATAAAATTTATTACCCAAGGTGAAACACATCAGTATATAAATCCATTATTACACAAATACCCAATTTTTTTAATTGAAAAAGTTCTATTAATTCAAATATTTCTGAATTTTTTGATATAGGTTCTTCTTCTGGGATTAAATCAACAATAAAATCAACTTCACACTCTAGTGGAGGTCCATGTAGTTATTCATGATATAAATAATAGTATTCATGTAGAATAGGTACATCCTTAATTTGATTATTAAATTATCCATCCATAGATTTTATATGAACATTTCCCCCAACAATCTCATTTATAAGAGCTATTGGTGGTGGATCTAGGTAGGACTTGAATGTTGAAGACTACCCTTTGAAGATATTAAATTCCACATTGTCATCATGAATCACAATTTATTTATAATGAAAATCTATTTTTTCATCAGATATTGAAATCTAGTCCAAACAAAGGATTGTATCTGATTGAATTATTGGAAAATTAATAAATTAAAAAAATAGGGCATCATTATGTGACATAATGGGAATTCACTAACACATCATATTTTTAGACTGAAAGTAAATAAGATAAATGACTAATTAATCCCTTCTCAATGTGCTAGAGAAATTTCTAAATTTAATTGAAAACATGGGAGATACAAATGATTATGAAGATTCATAATTAGATAATCAATTTGTTAAATTTGATGGCATGATTAAAGTACCTAACACCAAGTATTTAGTAAATTCATCCCAAGCTATAGTGATCACATAATATGAGACATAATCCATTGTAAATTTCTTAGAAAAATTCCCTTGAAACAAGGGGAAACCATTTTTATAGTGACATATATCCTTATAGTTAAATCATTGAATATTCATATCTTCTTTCATTCTGTTGCAATAACAATCATGATAGACTTTCTCCCTATACTCAAAGCAAATTCCAATTATTTTTGATAACTTCCTATGGTGTGTCGTTCCACATTTTTTTACATATCTAAAATTATACCCTTCCCTTATTAGCAATTTAATTATTTCCTTTTCTAGAGTTCTCAACCACCCTTTACTTATATTTGTTTACTTAGAAGTAATAAAACATTGATAATTATTTATCCATCTTGATAATAAATGATGTTATGCAATCATATAATGAGAACTTTTTGATAATAGTGCCATGTAAAGGATTGGGTTTATACCATAAATATAACATTCAATATAAGACTTTGAATAACATGTGTAGTTTTTAGTGTACCTCTATAACCTTGAAATGTTCGATTCATACATAGAATTATTTTCACCTTACATTTGTTTCTAGACTCATTAATTATCTCTCCTATACAATCATCTTTCATGTGAAAAATATTTTTCCATAAATTTAACTGTAAATCCTTCCAATCCATGATTTATATTTCATCCTCACCCTTAGTGTTTCAAATTAATGACCACCATTAACATGAATACCCAATGAGATGAAAAAATTCGTTGAAAAACATTTCAATTTCATTAATTCCCCTAGAAATAAATATCTTTGCTAAGAAACTTATCCATTTATTGGAAAAAAAGGATATTTATTCCCATTTAATAATAGAGGTTTATGATTCATGAGATAGATAAAAATTATTGTGCAATGATGCGGATCATTAGAATGATCCATATGGTAAAATTTATTAATTATTTCCATTGCTAACTGAACCAAAATAGTTATAATTTAATCATCTCCCATCCAGATCTTGCTCCGAATCCGAGGTCATTTTCCTTCCATGGTGTGAAATCCACACATGTATTAGGTACATTGATATGGTTCTCATTCCTTCAACTAGGTTCCATTTACAACCAAGGTGATACACTATATCAGATCATAACATTAGGAATAATAATGCATAATTTCATAACTGGTGAAATTCCTGAAAATAAAAAATATAATATAATAATTCTTATAATTTTTTTTTATTCCCCATTGTAAATAATTAATCTCATTAACATATCCATCATTCATTTCCTAGGAAAAGGAAAATATTATAATGGTTGAGATCACATTCATTGGAAGGGGAACATATAATTGAAGTTATCATAAATTAATTAAAACATTAATAATATAGTTGGGATAAAAAATAATCACACATTCCATATAAAAAATATAATAAAAATGGTAATAAATTAATTAATTAAAAAATAATATAAATATTCACATGGAAAATAATAAGTAGTTTTATAATGATTGAATGTATAACGATCGACATCATAATCTTTCCATCAAGGAATAATGCTATGAAAAATACACTAATAGGTAATGAGTATTCGAAATTACTAAAATATGTTTTCCCATGATACCAACCGATGCATTAAACGGATATATAGGGTCCCAAAAATCACTTACTAAGTCAAATTCATCCATCACATGAATGGGGTAAAACAAAATCTACATATACATTCATATTAGAAAAATAACATATTAAATGTTAATAACTACCCAATAAATAAGAATAATCATAATCCACCTAGAGTAATATAGTGAATATTATGAAAATTCTTTATTCCTAGTAAATAATAATATTCACTAGATAATATTTACATAAATTTAAAAATATTTTTGGATGATTTATCGACGTAATTACCATTTTGTTTTGAAATAACTTTTTCAAAATCAATAAATTTTCCAAATATTGAGAAAAATATATTATTTGAAAGAAATATTGTTATATTTTGATTATTCATCAAATCATTTAGTTTTTCTGATATTATAAAGTTCTTTTCTTTCCGTATATGTTAGAAAAACATTCCACTGAAACATTTGTAATAAAAGATAAAAGTACTTCATTTGGAAAGTGATAAAAAGATTACCTTTAAAAAATTCTATATAAAGTATAAAACTATGGAAAAATATTTAATAAATAATTTTATAATATTAAAATTTTTATTTTATAAATTCTAAGTGACATATTGACATAGACGTGAAAGATTCTCGACCGGGTAGAAATACAAGGCTAATTCTCCATAAAAACATTATTTCAGTATATTGAGTAAATATATGAAAAAGAAAAGAAAATTTTAAATATATAAAAATAAACAAAGAAGAATAAAATATTATGTTTTTTATATAAAATTTTCAAATCAGTTCCCCAGTGGAGAATTAAACATAATCAATCTCGAATAAAGATGATATTGTTAAATAAACCCATATTTTATGTCTGACTTACATTGTATGTTCTTCTATCCCAATTATAATAATTATAATTTATTATAATTATATCCTAAAACCATAGAAATATTAATAATATCATATATTATCTAGTTATAATATTTATTTACCTATTGATTAGTAATTAATTGTTAAATTTGTGGTTTTTGAGCGTTAACTGTTTCTTTTTTCAGGTAAGTTTCTCTTTTGTAGTGTCAGTATGTGTAATTTTATCAGGGTAACATCATTTATATAATTTTAATATTGATATAAATATAATACATCATCATTATATATATATATATATTGAGTTATCTATAAAATTTAGGGGTATAAAATGGAATTCCAACGTTCATGGAGATGGTATGTCGCATGTATGCATGAACGTTGTTATCACTTTTAGATAGATGGGAAAAAGATTGTTAAATAATATGATGCCTTTATAGATTATTTATTATAAAATTTATAACATATATATCATATTTTTTCATTAAATATACCCTTATTAAAATCCATTTCAATATAAAATGAAAATATCACATCGCTTCATGGAGGTCGAAGTGCACAAATATGCTTGGGCAACATTATCTTTTTTCAAAATGTTCCTGAGTAAGATGTTTGATTTGATATTTTAATGTTATTATTATAATTAGATCATATATCACACATACACAGTGATATATATATATATTAAGTCCATCATTTTATCCATCATTGAGAGACGGTTATGGAAAATGAATTGCATCAGTCTTTTAGGCCGAAGTCTGCATTAAATGTAAGGGATGGTTTTCTTTACCATTTAATGTTATTTCATATGGTTAAATATTATGAAATAAAAATAATAACATATTATTATATGGTACATACATGTTTTATTTTATTTTATTTATTAATACATAATTTAAGGTGGTAAAATAATAATTAAAAAACAAATATCTCATTGAAGATGTTTACCTTAGCTTTAAAAACCGCCTTTGGATATCTTATTAAGAAAACTAGGGGTGATCTTTTGGTGATAAAAAATAGATCTAAAATTATGATAAATATGTTTGATATATATTTTGGAAGGGTTTTTAGGAAATAAATGGGTCAAGAGGTGTGAAAGAGTGAAGGATGGAGGTGCTCTTTATAATTGAGGTCAGTGGAATTCTTGTAATTTTCTAAAGGATTAAAATAAAGTCATGTCCATTTATTTAAAAATTAGATAAAATGGAAGACTATAAAACCATAGATTATATATTATTATGATATCACCATCCAATATAAATTTGACATGTATTCAGGTCATTTTAATGCTTATCCTTTTTTTAAATCCTATTAAATCTGTTATAACCATAACCATGGTAGCATATTTTTACTGTTTTGAAAAATAATTATGAAAAAAATTCGACCATATTACTAAATATTAACATTATTTATTAAAAATATTGAATCCATTTCATCAAACGCAATTCAGATACATGGATGAATTTAATTTAATATTTATAATACAATCGTGAGGAAAATGATGTTTTCCAAAGAAAAATTTTCCTTAAGTATAGAAGTTTATATATAAAAATAAAATATAATAATTATTCAAATGAAATAAATTGGATAAATAATAATATAATTGTAATAATTTTACTTTTGAAATAATTTTAAAATAAAATATAATTTTTGATTTCTCTAATCCAAAATACAATTTTTAATAAAAATCACCAATTTTTACTATTCATTGAAAAATTATCATTAAAGACTATTCCCAGAAAAATATAATATAATATTGAAATTTAGATTTCAAAAATGAATTTCATTTTTTTGAGTAAAAGTTTATAAAAGTGGAATAAAATTATGATTAAAATAAGTGCACGATACACATGAAACCACTTCTCAAAAAAATAACATTTTTAAGAGTAAAACTAGATTTATTATTAACCTAAGCATATAAAGAATATTTTATTAATGATAAAATAAAATTTTGACTATATAATATATAAATTTCAATAAAATATTTTTTTAATTAAATGGTATTTTAATTAATTAAGAATGGATTACATTATGAATTTTAAAATAATTTTCTGGAAAATATCCATTTTTACCACCAAATGATTGTATTATTATTTATATAAAATTGATAGTAAACACATTATTAAGTGTATATATTGTAAAAATTTATTATAAATAAAATTAGTAATATTTTAATGTTTTGATTTTAATTATTCATTGAATATTATTTTTAAGGGAAAAGTTCAAAAACTCATTCTCGACATATTTTTACATTGTAAGGTTAAAAAAATTATTCATATTTAAAAATAACAGTGTTTCTTCCATGAAATATTAAAATGTACATTATATAATAGTTTAATTTATAAATAATTTTAACTTACAATAATTTAGGCTCAGGTGTGACATGAATAATACATTATATTTCAAAATGATTGACTTCATTTATTATTATATTTCTCTTCTCCTATACTTCTAAATTTTATTAGTTTTATATATCTCATACTATGTTATAATTTTATTTATTGATCATAAATTTTTATTTTATCTTGTAATACATTATTTTTTATTTATAAAATTTTATAATTTAGTTTTAGTTTTCTTAACATAATTTTCAAGAATGTCAAAATTGCTAATCGTTAAAAATTCTAATTACCCTTTTAGACCATAGATTTACATATTATATTATTTTATAAATAAATTTCAGTAGTCAAAAATAGATTTATACTTTTTTTCTCCCTCACTATGGAAATAAATATCATTTTATGAAATCTACAATTGAACATTCAAGTCTACCACTCATTCTATATTGTTTAATCTACATTCAATTCCTATTTTATTATTAGAATGAGTAATAATAATAACTGTTGAATATTTATCCTTTTAATTTCATATATAAATATTCCAAAAATTTAATTAATTAAAATATTAATTTATTTAAATAATTTTTTTATCTTTCAATTTTTATTGTTTATGTTTGTTTTGTTCTCAACATGCTTAAATAAATTCGTCACTATTTCATTATCCTTATCATATTCATGAAATTTATTTTTGATATTTTAAATAAGATAATGAATTTTTTCACCCTTGGATCAAGATATTTTATATTTTCATTTTAATTCAATTTAATATTCAAAAATTTATTGAAACAAAGATCATAGTTGTATCAATTTCACTTTCCTATATACCATTATAAATATAGATATTATTTGTGACTTTAAAATTCATCTCCATTGTATTATTTTCACTTTGTAAATATCATCCTTCACCCAATTTTCATAATACATGAGATTTTTTCTTAGTATCATCAATGTATAAATTTTTTTGATCCATTTAATTAGTAAATGGGAAATTTTGGATGAAAGAAGCAAAAATATCATTAGAATAATTTTAAAAACTCTTATATCTTGAATCATCCATCCTAATTCATTATTATATATCATGACATAAGCAAAATGATTCAAAAAAATATCAATACATTTAGTGGGATGAATATTAAAATAATGAAACGTTTTAAAAAAACCTATTAATTCCCCTCCATTAATTTCAAATATCATTAATATATATTAATCATGTTTTCCACAATTATTTAGAGGATTTTAATATCATAATATTTTCAAAAAATATAATGGATAATTATATATTTAAATAATTCATTCTATTAGCATCCATATACAATTATTTTTCATGTTTACGGTAAATTTATTTTCAAGTCATGTTTATAATATTAATTCCATGTAGAAAAATAATATAAAAATCTATTAAAGGTTAACTAAAATAATGATTAATATGAATTTTCCAATGTTGAATTTGTTTCATTAAAAATTTGAACAATA
Organism: Viscum album; assembly: GCA_963277665.1. NCBI lineage: Eukaryota > Viridiplantae > Streptophyta > Magnoliopsida > Santalales > Viscaceae > Viscum > Viscum album. The sequence goes on along the minus strand of OY728147.1, from coordinate 406,359,643 downwards.
TTGTGATTCAATAATTCATCTTCATGTAAAACATCAGAAAGAATATTCTTACATAGATAAAATATATTATTATAATTTAAGAACGAACAGAGAATATACCCTTGTGTGGTGAATTGATGTCTTATACAGTAAATTGACAGAAAATTAATTTTTTTTAAATATGGACTCTTTAAAGAGAAGTGGTAACCAAAGTTACAAGACCCAAAGTTACTAAACCCAACATGATTGTAACATCCCAGGTAAATAAATAATATAAAATTTTCATATTTATTAATATTTATGATATAATTAATAATATTATTTTAAAGGGGATGCTATGTTTGATGGCGTACCCGACACACAACAATGGCTTCCTCCAAAGTCTTTTGTTTCACACAATGATGAATCATACGAAACAAATAAATAATATAATAATATTATTTTAAATTTTAGTTAATTCCTAGACATTTTATTAGATGGAATGAATATAACTAACTAGAATATTGTTATACATGTTTGTTAAATTTCTTTTAGAGGCTTAAAATGAAAATGAATATGATTTTAACCACAAATACTCTAATATTTTAAAAATGTAGTTTTATTACTTTTTGATGGAAAACCCTTTTAAATATAGATTTCTTAACTTTTATATGTTTCATTTTACAAAATAAACTTCTTCTTTAGAAGCGGGATGTAAAAAATTTACTTTGGGTAATTTTTTGGTATTTTTCTAATAAAGATCATTTTTTAATGAATAGTGAAAAATACTGTATTTTATGTCCAAACTGTCATTTCATCTAATTTATTTATATGGTTAGATTATCTTATTAAATGGGTTGAATTTTTAATTGGATTATATATTTATCATTTAATTCACTGTTGGTCATTTGATGTAATTTCACTTCAAAATTGGACAAAAACACGTGTCATTATTTTTGTATTTTTTACTTCTTAAAAACGTGATTTCTATTTTTGACAACAAAAATTAATTAATGAAACTTCTATTTTTTGAATTTGGTAATATAGACATCATTTTTGAATTTGAAAGATCAAATTTATCTTTTGGTGATTTTTTTCTATTTTCTTGAAAACGTTCAATTTTTTGATGAATAGTAAAAAATATTCATAGTAGTTAAAACCATCTTTTTCATTTAAATGAAATTTGGCCACTTATGTGAATTGAATTTTGAAAATCCAACATACATGGTTTCATCAGTATGTAAAATGTGGTTCAATAAGATGAGTTTTTTTTCGTGAATAACAACTTTTGATTTTTATTTACTATAGTTAAAGAAAAAAAGGGTAATTCAATATAAAAATAATATTATAATAATATTAAATTACCTTAAAACTAGTCCTAACCTTATTGGATGAGTCATGTCTAACCAATACAATCCTTTTTTGATAATTTTTTCTTTTGAAAGGTATTTGGGTAAGATAATGTCATTAATAACATTTTATAATCATAAACAAGTATTGTTTTGCTAATATAATTTTATCATGGGGTTATATAATGGATATTTTTTACTATAAAAAGTAATTATAAAGCTAAAAAGATTTCATACAACATGGTATTTTAATATATAATTTTATGATATCAAATAAATAAATAAACTTATGACACAATGATGATGCAATGATTACCTAAATAATGAGTGTTTTAAATTAAAGAGATTATAAAAATTAATATAAATTTATTTTAATACTTTTTAAGCCATAGAATAAATTTAGAGATGGGGATGATTCATTATATTTGAATTAATGAAGGTTTTTTAATGAATAAAGTTGTTTTGGATTTTTTAAATTGTAATTATATGAATTGTTTTTAATAGACATAAATGAGTTTTCAAAACAAATTTTATCTTATTAAATGATATAATAATTATAAAAATCTAAGATTCGGAAAAATTACTTATATGAGGTTGAAAATTTCATTAATTAACCACTTTTTGTTCGATTGGTATTTTATAGTAATAATATTAACCATATAGAGTGAATACACAAGAAGATAAGGTAGTAGTCAAATTTTCTAACTAAGGGATAATGATAAATGATAAGGTAACATTTGAAAAAAAACATGTATAAATAATTTTGGTTGAGATGATTTTGAAAAATAGTGATCTTATCTTCGATTTTAATGAGTTTGGGACCTTTTGAAACATAAAATAATTTTATAATAAAATAATACTTTCAAACTCCCATAAAGAGACCCTTCTCCCCTTAAAAAAATCCATTACCTCATACCCATTACTCACACCTCTAAATCCCTTTTCCTCATCCAAAATACACTCAAATATGCTCCCAAAAACAATATATTCCTCCTAGAAGCCTTACCTATGGAAGAAGGAACATCAAGAATGCCTTTTGATTCAATCCAATGGGAGTTATCCGATTTAAAGGCAACATCTTCCCTCAAGTTCTCTTATTTTATTTTACTTATTAACTTCTTATGATCTTCTTATTATTTGTCTATATAGAAAAACCTGTATCCTCAATATACTAGGTTTTTTTGGAGTATCATTTGAACAACACTTAAACACTCCTCCATCTAACGGTTACAGAAAAATGTTTCTATGGACGACAATGTACGACCTCACGAAACAATGATTGTTCAATCTTCTCCTACCACCTCTTATGGTGAAAATTAGGAAGGAACTGTAATTATATATCATATTTTGAAAATTTATTTTTTCTATATTCTTCTTTAATTCTCATTTAGAACATACGTTTTTTCTTTTCATGTTGTTTAAATATGATTATTTTATTTGAGGAAGTGATGACTACCGTCCCCTAAAATTGATATGAATCGTTCATACCATACATGGAACGTATAAATGATAGTGTTAATGAAATTATTTAACATATATAAAATATTATATTATATAGGAATAATAATATACCAACGTAACATTTGGTTTTCATTCCATTAAAAAGGAAAAAAATGAAATGGATGTAGCGTTCATGCGTACGTAGGACTTACCGTCTTCATGAATGATGGAATTCATTTTCATATATAGAAATCATATGGACTATTCTAAATTCATATATACTATATATATATATGATATATAAAATATCTAAATCTTGAATATAATTCTGGAGATGATGGACGTCTGACCACATGGACAATTTGTAATTATAACAATTTCATTTTTTTTCCTCAAGTTCTGAACATCAACAAAATGACCCATATGAACACAAATAATTAAAAAATTGTTTTATAAAGGTAATAAGTGACATAAAATGAATCATGAACTAGAAAATGGTTCTTATTCATGTAGAAATTACCTTATGTATATTATTCAGGAAATTGAAGAACGAATGAGTCAAGTCATTCACGAGGTAAGGGACTTCGTCTTATTATCCTTTCTTTGAGACATGTTATGACAATATAAACCTTTCTATTTTATATGGTTTATAATAAACCCCTTTGACATTTACTTTCATTAAAACAGAATCTTTTATCTATGAATAATTTTACAAAATGACTGAATGATTTTTTTAATGTTTGTGGTGACAATGACCTCTCTATAGCTGTAATCGTTATTTGGCTTCCCCTATAAGCCTCATTGTTTTTTTAAATGAAAAATAAACTGGTTAATCTGTTTTGGGTATTTTGGTATTGAAAATGGGGTTTGAAATGGATTCATTGTTTCAATATGTTGAAATTATTTCTTGTGATTGAAAATGAAATTTTATTATTGAAATTTTTATATTTTCATCATTTTATTTGTTATGATTTTATAATGGTACTTGGACATTTGACAGTTGGTTACATGATAAACCAAATGATGGGTGGTGACGTGATAAACTAGGACGAGTGTTTACATTATACCCTCTAATAAAATGGGTATGGAAGTCAGCCGTATTTCTATTCCATTTAGTGATATGTGTGGAAGTCGACTGTATGGTTATTCTATTTAAATATGTTTTTTTCTAAGTAACCTTTATAAGTTATCTGTGATTTATATGGGTTTTATAGTAATAATTTGGTTAAAAAAGGGTAATCAATGAGCTTGTGTTCTATAGGGAGTATTTACTACTTCATAAATGTGAAAATTATTACTTAAGATAGAGTATTAATGGTTTATTTGTTGTTATGAAAAACTAACATTTTTCCTTCTTTGTGTGCCCCTTACTAAGACTTTTATGCTCATCCCATGTTTTTGAATATTTTTTCATAGGAAATTAAGTGGAATGGTGTCAAGGATGAGATCAAGGAAATGTCATGATGAATAAAACGTGGAATTAAACATGATTCTTTTCCTTTAAGAGTTTATTATATTCTGAATAATGGATACATAGTAGAAGTGTCTATGTGTAATATTCAAGTAGTTATGTATAAGTTATGACTTAATTCTATAAAGATATAAATATAAAAATTTCCACAATGTGAATTATTAACTTAATTAAAGATTATGAAATGATTAAAATCGGGTCCTTACAATGATAGAATCCAAAGATATAAGATCCGAAAACAAAACCAATTTCCAAATTTTAAATTCAAAATACAACAAAAAACAAAATGCCTCATACCTTGTTTCACCCATGTTAGTTTGGGTCACATCGCCTTCCATCATCTATCATCAGAACTGGTAATCCACCAACATCACCACCACCCATTACAGATTGTTGGAGATGAAGCTGAAAATACCACTATCATCATCGTTAGTCACCATCATTGATGTCGAGAACATAAAAAATGAAATGAATGACCTTTAATGGGAAATAGTACATAGATCTGAAGGAGAAAATACCATGCCAGAGCACATCCTAGGATTTTTTAGGTCGCTCAAACAACACCTCCCAAAGCCTTCAGAAGAACCACATGACCAGAAAAACTCAAACAAAAGCATAGTACCATGAATCCATGGGAGAGTTTAGTGGGTTAAGGGAACCACAAAAATTAACGCTATTTAGGAAGGATAATCTAAAAACACATCCACTAGAAATGTAAAAACTAGAAAAAAAGACACCATTGCCAATTAGGAAAGGATACTTGAAGTAGTGAGATAAACTAACTTTTCATCTCACTATGTTCACTAATTGTACTTATTAAATGTTTTGTGAAAGACACTAATTATTTTCATGTATTCTATCATTAATTATATTGGGATAATTATATTATAAAATAATCACATGACAATAAATATAAAAATAAACACACGTTTTCTGATATATAAGAATGATGACCTTTGAATACAACATTCCATTGACATTTCCATATTTATAAGTATTATCCACTCCCTTATTTTATAATTAATAATTATTTTCAGTAATATTCATTATTATCCTGTCACTATTAATGGTTCCAAATATAATCTTTGATATCCATGATAATTTAACATGAATTCCCATTTGATATTGATTGCCTCTTTAATTTTATATTATTTGTATTCACTTTATAAATAATATATAGACCATCTAAATGCTACATAATATCCTCCTTGATTCATTGATTATTTATTTTTAAAAAAAATATATATGGTCACAATTAATGATCTATATATAAATGTGTAACTCTATATATTAAAATTACTATAATAACGTTTTCTCCATTAAATATCAAATTTATCATGATTATATTAAAGTTATTATCCCCATTTAAAAATCATATTGAAAACTCTCATTTAAAATAAAAAATTCATTTATTTACCATTTCATATTCATGATCACTTTTCAATGATTTTTCTATTTTTCATTCCCCGCAATCTTTTATTGAAAATAAAATGATTATTTATAAAATGGATTTTAAAAATTTTCAGGATTCATTGTCTATTTTTAAAATAATGACCAGTTATTCCATTTATTTTCTAAAATTACATAACTTATGATTAGTTTCCCCTAAAGACATATTCAATTATACCAATTTTTAGCTAAATTATAAATATTTTTATATAAATATAATGAAAACCTAAAACAAAATCTACTATTATTTTATAATATATTTAGTGAATAAAAAAGACTCAAAAATTATCTTAAACTTATACAGGCACATTTATCAACACCTCAAATAAAAAACCCTGTAATTAAAACATCTAAGAATTATTAACTCAAATGTCCTTTAAATTACACAATTCACTTTTTTATAAAATTTGAATTATTTTTTTAAATATATTATTATTTTAAATATTTTATTTATACTAATAATTATTTAATAATATTTCTCACTAATCACAACCTAATAAATATAAATAAAAAATATGGGTTCCATATCATGGTTAAATATTGTACAAGTAGTGCACAGAAGAATCTATGAATAACTTATAATAGGATTATATTAATAACTAAATTAATTCCATTAAAATAAATAGTTAATCACGTGTTTTTTAAATAAACTTTATAGTAAAAGTAAACTCCATTAATTTTTTAAAGGATCAAATAATGGAGGAAAATGTAGAATATATGATTAGAGTCTTGTTGACACATTTTAATATTGGTGGGATACTAAGGTAAAAAAAGTTAAAAACCTTATAAAAATTATGATTATATAACTCATATATTTTATCCTCATTGAGGATGAAAAACTCTTTATGAAATAGAACCCATGAATTTTCTTATCAATATCGATGCATCAATAGAATCAATATAAAGAGTGGTCTTGATTCTCCCTATAATGAATAAACTAGATATACAATTACTTAAATAGGAAAAATATAATTTTAAAATAATTCTTATACAAAATACTATAGATTCATTCTATACATATATATTTAAATAGTTTTAAATGAAATGTTTTTATTAGACTGAGTGATAAATATTATAATGACACTAGAGACTCAATAACGAAGGTTAAAAAGAGAAATTGATATATTATTATGAATCATACAATAAAAGAATAGTTTTTTTGTGTATAGATATACCAAACTAAATATAATTTTTTTAAATGGGTATATGTATAATAAGTGATATAAGAATGTAAGAGAGGCGGAGGCAAAAACAATTATCTCCCTTCACTTCCTATCATTATAAGAAACACTTTAAAATATCAAATTTTCTAAAATTTAGAGAATGAAGATATGAAGAGATAAATTGAGAGTGAAATTATGGAGGAAGATGGAATTTCTGTCTTGAGATTGGGGTTAATAGATGTATATTTATTGATGAATTAATGTAATATTTTTCATTAAAATATTTAATAAACTTGAATTATAAATTCCATAAAAAACTTATGACCTTAAATTAAAATTTGTCTATAATCATGATTTGAAATGATAAAAACAATTCATATAATTAGAAAAAATATCATTCTGGCACCATGCATGATATATTTAAACATGAAAATTTCTTTTATATCATACAATTTACATCGCTATCTACCTCTGTATTTTTTTATTCATTAAAAATAATAATACTGCACCATAACCAAATTTTTATTCACTTATTGAAAATTTTGAATGAATTTTATGAATATAATTCATTAAATATGATAAATTTAATTATTTAATAAAAATATATGTTTATTTAAAAACCATTTCTTTAAAGAAAAAAATTCATAAAATGGTTTTGTAATTCCTTGACATTGATGCTTGAATCTTGAGATAGATCTAGGGTCTCCATAATTGTCTCAATTTTGACCCTTAAATCTAGAGGTTGGTAACTAGTTTCAAGATATAATAATCCTATCTAGGGGTTATTTTACACATATTGAAGATACTCTATCAAGAATGACATAATAATATTTAGAGTACACTATATAAAACATTTCTATGCACAAATATAAACAAAACAATATGATAATTTTTCATGACCCGACCTCTCATAGTCTTTAATTGAGATTTAAATGTGATCAAAAAATGAACCCCAACGCACATATTCAAAAGTTTCTAGGGTTTCAAAATGTAATAATGATAAATCATCATGAAATATTGAAGTCGTTTAACTTTTCCCGAAAAAAAATTCATCTCTATATATAATAATAATGAAAAATATCATCCTTAATTACATGAATTATTTATATAAATATTTATCAACATACAAAATTGAATAAGTAGTATACAAATAACCAAACCCAATAAATCATGAATACAACTGGTGAGGTAAAATGAAACTCACCACCACCACCATGTCTTATGTGTCCATATATAAGTCCAACCAAAACTACCAATAAATCTATCTGAATGATTTGAAATATAGTATATATAAAGTAGTAGTAAGAATATTAATATACTCAGTAGGTTACTCCATTGAATTATCATGTTTCCATGGGAATTAAGAATTTGAAAAAAAAATATTAATAATGAAAACAAACAATGATAACAAAAAAATCATCCATCCCAAGGATAACCACTAAACCATAACTATCTCATGCCATAATGTTGTCACATATAATAAAGAAAAAAATACCCTTTTTGAATAGTATCACACAGATGTGGATATAATGACACCTTAAATACTTTTTGTGATCCATTCCCAAAAAAAATTCCACTATTTGGGACTTTAATACTAGTCATAATAGTTGTGTTGTTATGTACTCACAGAGACTGTTGATGTAATTAGGTGTCCACCGACAACTACTTCTCCCACCAAAACACACATTCTAATCAAAATCACTAATGTCTAGTAATGATTGGGTAATTATCCCCTTATAAGGAGTCTCAATGTCACTTAATTTCCACCTGTAGGAATTATATATTCTTCAAACTATCTCCACCATAATATAATGTTTTTGAAACTAGCCAACCACAAGGGAACTCTCAACCTTAACTCATATCACCTCAATTGAATCACCAGATATAATCTATAGTACCATGGGTTTTCAACTATATAGTTTCTGACTATTACTAGTTTTCCACCTATTTGGACTCTTTTTAACTCAATCCAAATAGTAAACACCACATATGTAAAACCAAATCTCCATATCACAATCCAAAACCATATAACGTTCCACATCGTATACTTTATTAACATCAAGACTCATAAATGGATTCAGACCCCATAATATCAAGTTTTAACCACATTAATGATATTTAAATAAAAGTCGATCATTATAAATGGATCCAGAATCCCTTCATCTATTTAATCTGTTATACAGGACAACCATGTATAATTTTCATAGAGAATATAATAATTTACAGTGGATATAAAATTATCCCACCTAGTTCTAACACAAACAATTCCATTGTGATTCATAACAGCATTTATAATATTCCTCACATACATCGAATAAAAAAATTCCATTTCATCTTCACTGGCCATATATTATTAGGAATCCAATGTACTTAGTCTCTATATTCACCACATTCTTACACATATATTGTTATCACAACAAAAAAGAGACATAAAAAAATTTATACAACTACATGACTCTGATTCAAGTATAGAATATCCTCACGAATAAGTAGTATAATTAATATAAAAACATCACAAAAAATATGAACGTCACTACATAATTCACCCTTCCAAAAAATATAGATTGATCTCATGGCTAAGTGGAATGTATCCCCTTGTAACACATCATCAATTCATCATATGATATTAACACACTTTGAAATATTTATCTAGAATGTGGGATGAAATTCATGATGAAGTTTTTATATTAAATAGGGATTCCACATAATGTATTTTTAATAATATTTCATCATTTTAGTCTCAAAATTCAATATGTGGGCGTATCAAATAAACCCTATATTATGATAAAATATTAATTATCTCCAAATCCATCGTAAAAACATATCATGATAATATCTTATTTTCAACGATTTCATAATTCAGTGTTAATATCATTGTTAATCCCTTAATATTATATTCAATTAATTCTATACACTTTGACTATATTATCACATCAATTTCTCATATTCCATTTCTATAAATCCACCTATAATCATTCATATAAAAGTTTAAATTCATCTCGAATATTCAAAAAGAATATTTATTCAATGATTTATGTGCTAATTATACTTAATTTTATTTCACCAATATAATATTTATCTCATATATTTATAAATTTTCTATATTCTAAAAAATTTAATTTTAAATTCATGAAGATTATTTTAAGATATGAATATTTATCCTATTAATGCAATTCAATGATGACTGTAAATCCTCAATAACAACTTATTATAATTTAGTATTTTTTTTATTTCAACACTTATTTCTATAATACTTAATTTTGAATGGATTTCATAAAACATCCTTGGAGATTAGAGAGGAAATAAGGGAAATTATCATGGTGTCATGTTAAATAAACATGAAAGTCAACCTATATTTTACCAACTAAATAAAAATGTTTTGATATTCATTTGTTTTATACATTACTCTATCTTTTAGACATACCATTAATTCAATAAAATTTATAATAATCATGTCACTGATTGATAAAATATGCATCCATTGTTTTCACTAAAATCCCAAGTAAAGATCAATAGTATATCTAATAATAAACATAAATTATATATATAAACCATTTCAAAATGAATTAATTAAATAAATAAAGACCACAAACACCCAACATTTACTAAAAAATAAAATCTCCATAAAAAATTAACAAATCCCCACCTATTGGTATACATCAGATAATAAAACCAACAATTTTCTCAAAATTTCATTCAAAAATTCGGAAAACTAATATTTACCCATTAAATCTGAATGTAACAAAATACTCTTATGCAATACACAAACCCAAAAACATAATTTTATGGTCTCTATATTAAAAACCCCAAGAATTTTTCTTTATCATAAATCATAAACCAAAATCCAATAAATGAAATATTATAATTTGAATTTATATCATTCCACCACAATAATTAAAATAAGGATGCATATCTAAGAACAATAAGTATAACATAAAATAATTTGTTTCATTGGGTATGAATATGTAATAGAATTTCACAAATATATTAATATACTTTATCATGTTTCTAAAGAAATAACATTTTATTAATATCTTTCTCTATTCTAGTATCTATATAATATTCTAAATTTCCACCAAATCTTTACTCAATTTTATAACTTCTATAACATCAATATCACTCAAAGAAATCATTTGTGAAGGACCGTGATAGAAATTTCGAATATGGGACATATAACAACTATAATTAAACATTCTTAATTAGGCATATTGAACCATTATATAATATACCTACCCTAGTCACTCCAATACATTCAAGACCAATTAATCTATGTGAATAAATTATTCACATATCAAACCATCACTGACATTTCTTAAGATAAAATAATTATAATTCATTATTTACAACTAGAAAATATAAATAGAACCCTTATTCATTTAAAATAGGATTTAAATATACTTGTAGTAGTTCTCAGGAGATGCTAAATAATCATCAAATGAATCGACATATCCTATAAAATCAAAAGAAAATCTATATCACCTTGACTAAATAGAACCTGAATTAGTGAAAAGTAATACAATATCCTAAACGAAGCATCATAGTGTTATACACTAATGTATGTGACAATTTATTTTTATAAGTAAATTACACTAATGTTAAATAATCCAACCATGATCCTAGAAAATCTAATATACCCTCCCCATTCATTTTCTCAATTTTTTTAATTTTTCACTTTGTTTGATGATCAATATTTAGATAAAATGCAACTCGGTATGAAAAACACCATCTATTACTCTTTATTGTTATTATTCAAACCAAAAATCATGATTAGATATTTTAATCGTGAAAATTAAATGATATTTTCAAACCTCTACTATATAATGTGTTTCCAAACTATTCACTATGGTCAATTAATTTATTGGTAATAAATTAGAAAACTTGTTAATAAATACATGATAACCATAGAATAATCAACCCTTTTAGAAACATGGGGATATCCCAACAAATCTCTATAAATTCCCTCATACTTATATTATAGAACATCAAAAGGATATAATAATATATCCAAAACCTGATGTTTATATTTTTCATCCTATAACATAATCAATATAGAAACAAACTCATCCAAAATTTTGTTCATCCCTATCAAAAAATATTATTTAATATTGGGTAAATATTTGAATCATCCAAATGTACCACCAGTGATTAACCATGAAACTCATGAAAAAATTCATCTGAAGTAAATTTATGTATACATAACTTCCCATAGAATGATTTCATATGTTCCTCATCCCCTATCCACCCATAAAGTGAATAACCATTCACTGTCTAATATATCCAAAACTATATTTAATGTTCTCCACCTATATATTTTAGAGATTCTATAACTATATATGAACATTAATTATTTGGTAATCAACATATTCCATATGAAATTACTCCATATTCATTAATCCACTGGGAAATTTCTATTAACATTCCAATCAGGGTGAAAAAATTATTCACCATCTCATCCATTACTAAAATATTCATAAATGAAAATGGATAAAATGTTTTCAACTATATTTGGATATTGAGTCGTAGAACCCTCAAATTATAGTGATTTATTATCTTCTAATATCTCTTAATATTGAGTTAATATCATACTGGTTTTATAATCCTCAAACCATACTCTTTAATAGAATATTTCCATCATTGACTCACTATGAACTCAGGTTGTAGCTCATGTATAAGAGTCTTAGATTTGAACTATTTCATAGGAATTTACATGAACTTATTCTACCCAATCAATATCAAATCATGATCTCCCAATAATATTATACACCATTTAAATGATAAAACTCAACAAAACTAACCAGTAATGTATGATGATTCTCAACTAATGTTTAGATAAACTAGAAATAAATCTATACTTCTTTAAAATAATACTCAGTTTAATGAATAACAATAAAAACATCACACTTTGAAATTTATACTTCAATAATGATCATATGTCAACATTTAATGCCTCTCCATCATATTATTATAACCTTCGATGAACAACCTTGATTCACGCTACACCTCCTCATGATGAACCTCACAGTGGAATCACAAAAAAATATATATTAAAATTAATAAAACATACTCATATAAAGGATATATACACATGAGAAACATCTAACAACACTAACCCATAATTCCCCCCATAGGTTACCCATCATACCACTTTTCCTATTTAATGAATATGAGTTAATACATAATGATTCCTTATCCCAGACCTATAATTATATATTAAAATCATTATTAAATTCTCTAAGTATAGATATTTGGGTTAAAATGTCCTTAAATATGTCATAAGTACCCTTTTGTATCAAGTTGGTTTCTTTTAACTTCTTCACATATTAGGTTAAAGTAATACTTCTTTGTTACCTCCCATCATATCCTCACCAATTACTACTCCATACTTTATCCAAAAAATATTCACTTAGATGCTATTCAATTATAAACTGAACTCACCATTACTCTAACTGAGCTAATAATGAGATAAAATTAAGACCTCTGATGCCAACCTTCAACAGTTTATGGGTCGGTTATAATCACTTAGACTATATGATCATGAAATTTGGAAGGTGTTTACCTTCTATGAAGAACCCCACATCTCGAAATATATAATAAAAATGAAAATTACAATCCATAACAGTATAAATAATGTTTATTAATTAAATTTATTTCATATATGTAGTAAATTTTACCCCAAAAAAACTCATATAATGATCAATATATCTTGTAAGGTACAATAAAATGTGTAACATCTATTTAGTCTCCTATATCCAAAATTAAGTTTTCAAGATAAAACCAAAAAATATAATTAGATTATATAACAATTTTATATATAAAGTATTAGTTATCACATAAATATAATTAGTAGGTCACCCCAAGAACTCCCATGTGTCCATATGAATGAACTATACTAATGTACACATTAACGGAGAAGATAAAGGAAGTTAATAAAATAATCATCCATCACTTGATTATACACCCAACCATAATTATATCATTACATAGATCCATCGAAATCTTCAATTACAATATAAACCTCATTACCCAACATCACATAGCCTCTACTATATAAATACATAAAATCCAAATTGTAATCCAACTCTAAAAAATCTTCCTCCTTAAGGACCTCACAATAAATCAAAATTCATGGGTAGATTTCCATACACATGGAATATCACTATTATACGCTATCCACCTAATGATACTCTCATCATGAAAACCCATATATTCATCCAAATAACCTTTTCCAAAAATGGTTAGGTTGTTTTCCATCCACATGGAATCACAATATTAGTGGATAACTATCCATAGGGATTCATTCTATCTCAACACATATTCTTTTCTATAGAAAGGTTCCGTGATTTCCCACTCATATGGACTCTGATTATTTATTGATCTCCACTTATAGAGAATCTATCCACCATAACATGGGTCATCCTCCAAACATTACCACATCTCAACTACATTTCAATGATTAGTTAGTTGTCTATCCATATAGATTCTCACAGTTTTTGGGTGTCCACCTGCAGAGACACTCCCCAACTTAATCTGAATAATTAAAATTACACATCTAAAACCACAATAAAAACTTATATAAAGTTTCACATAACTAGAAAATTCATCAATATCATCATCTTATTGATTTTTATATGTATTTATACCTAAATTATTGATTATTTTTCCAGATAAATAAAACAAAACACATTTATTAACACCACAAATGAATTCATACCCCTTCAATCCATTATTAAAAACGTCCACAACATCATCATCATCATTAGACATCACAAATAGATTCAAAAACCCACCACTAGTTTTATCACCCACCCATTCCAACGACATATATAATGTTCATATGGAATATAAATGTAACATAAATGATAGATCATACTCAAACATATATCTATTTAAAAGTAATTCATAGAGATTAATAACCATATTTATAAAATTACTCATATATTGTAAATAATAGATTTCAGTAACTCTTATGTAGGATTTTAAAAATTGTAGTCCATTATGAATAGTCTTCTATTTACCAAATCTTTATATATAAACCACAATACCATGAAATAAGAGAGATTATAGAATTTTACACCTTCATAATATTGTTGTTGATATGGAATAACCCAGGTAAAATCAACACAACGCTCACTTTACTTAGAATAAAAAACCCCCTTCTCCAAATGTTACATGGACCCAATCTGATTTTGAATGACCTCCACATAACACTACCTATCAAGGATACATTATTGAGCTCAAAAATTTCAATAAACCATTAAATTATTTTAAAAAATATTTTAGATGATAGTCACAATGATATTTTTGTCAATTTTCAATGGGGATGACCTAAAATATTACATTAATTATAATATATTAATTATTTTCCATACATTATCAATCATAAATAATTATTATATCTCATAAACCAAGCCTAAAATGGGAAAAGCATCACATAATTTTGATTCTATATGGGGGGTTATCTTATGGTTGGGGAAATTTAGTTCATGTTTCAAGCCTCAAATTGGTTCTGTCTGGGATATATAAAAATAAAATATTATTATCCCATGATGTGTTTTATTAAATCCTCCGCAAATCTTTATATTTTGATTATTCATTAACATAAACCCAAATTAGACCGAGATCTTGGATATGATTGGATCAACATTCATATTAATTTATTAATCATCAATTGAGCCCGATGTGAATATATAATTTAATGATTGTTGATCTATTCATGAGGTAGGGATTGCTATTATGATTATTCTATATTAATCATAGATTTTATTTTAAATTTTCGTTGATTTTTTCAATGAATTCCATCAATCTCAATTCCCCCATTCATTTAATTTTTTTGTTAAAATATTTTCCTTCTTGCTTGAATGTTATTCAATGAAAATTCAAAGTAGAGTGGTTTTTCAGAGTTTAGTCACTAAATATTCCTCATCCAATTCTGGAATTTTTGAAAGGTACAAATATGGTATCTATGTATAGAAGAATAACACATGTTTAAGAAACATATTAAGAAATTGATCATCTCCCCCCTCTTTCACCTCTTAATCACCCTATCTATTTAAAGGATAATGGCCACCTGTCATAATGGAGACTAACCGTTGTGTGGCTAATGAAAAAAATTTAATAGTGGTAGGAATATTGTTTGTGGATATAGTATGATGGTTTATGGTGATAGTAGTGTGGCTTACCATCTATGGTCAGGGTTAGAGGTGCATAAGTGTAATTGGTAGCTTGTTGGTGTAAATTATTGTAACATGGAGTTAACCATGGTGGTCCATTTTTCAAGGACGACAAAGGAAGGGGTGGCTTCCACAGATAGTTGTTTTATGGATAGATATTGGATTAGAAAATCCATTGAATATGGTGAGAAAAGAGAAAAAATATAATGTTCACACACAACCCAAAAACTCAACAGGTGGACTTACCCATCATGTTATTTGTGGTGTGGATTGACATGCCAGCCCAACCCTGTACCTAGACCTATCATGACTGTGGGTGAGGAAGCACCAATAGGTTTGGAATTCTATCTTATGTGGTGTATTGTCTATGAAAACTGCTATGAGTCCTAATAGTCATGGTCTATATTTATCTCAAGGAAAAATAACCACATAGATTGGTTGGGTGGTAGCCCCAAATTATATCCACTCGACCCAGCCATCACGGATGGAGAATGTAGTATAATGTTCCATGAACATAGCCAAAAATGAAATGTCCATATATGACACTATGGCATTATACCCTATTCTCTGGTGGATTGTGGCATGCCCTAGAGGACATCATGTTGTTTGATGTTCACCAATATGATATTTTTTAACAAAATATTCACCTGGATACACTTTTAGGAAAATAAATAGCCTATCATGAGTGTTTTTCAACATATAACAATATAGTTAAATACTTTTATCAAATTGATTTTCTTTTGATGTGTTTGGGTTAGGACAAGTTTATTATCTTTGTAGGGAAAACAGTGTGACTCTAGAGACCTGATCAAAAAATGGTGTCTATTTTGGTAATCCCAGGGGTATGTGTGGATAGAAGGGAATGGTTCCACTAGTTAACTTTCTAATTTTTGTACTCCCCTACATACACAATGTGTGGGTCCTCCATGTTAATTTATATGGTTATGACAATCTTTATTTCGATAAAATTAGTTCCTCTATATGGTTGACTAAATCAGGACCCAATCCACTAATACAAAACATGAACTCTATCACTGGGGATAGGTATTCCCTCATTTGAAATTATTTGAATAATATAGTAGGGTCCTCTATTTTGGTATGTATTACCTCAACTGATACATTTACCATTGAAATGAAAATTCACCACACTACTAATTTTGAGGGGTAATGTGGTTTTTGATTGGGCTATGTAGTTTGTTTTATTCTTGATTCTTATAATGATCAGTCCTATATTATATTTACTATAAACTGAGAGGGTATCTTATATTCTAGGTTATATATTATTAAAAAATACATCATTTATTCTTAATGTTGGCTACAATTACGAGATAACTGGTCATTCTATCAATTTTTTGTATTTTTGGGACATCTTAATGTGTATGTTTATAGAAACCACTATATCGGAATCCCATAAGTGGGAAAATATTTATATATATATATGAATGTTTGTTAGGTATCATAATAGAAATGGTGTCTCTTTTATATGTAGTGTTTGTGTTAGGGGAAGTGCATCAAGGTTTCTCGTTATTTTGTAGTATTTTTTAGTTGGATTGATTTTGAGACAATAATATTATGTTTTCCATTACATTATGGGTTTCCGTTTTACATACGGTATATTGTTTACAATTTTCCAAATGAATTTAAACTTAATCTCATAAGATTTTCAATCGTGTGTTCTTATTATATCTTATTGGAAGGCTGGTGGTTTCACATATATTTCCTAGGGAAAGGATTCCTATAATTTTTGATATTTAAACTGGGTTCTAGTCACTAAACACTTTCATATTAGAGGTATTATTGGGGTGTAACAATTTACCAAACAATAAGCTAGGGAACGACCCTATTATGTTGGGTCACATCAAAGTTCTATCATAGTGGTTTTGTGTTGGGTGAATAGTTTGATACAAAGATACTTGTCAGGTTTTATTTGGTAATTTAAGGAAATGAAATCAAGGTGACTAGGGATTAGACATTAGAAAATGGAACTTAGTGTTGTCCATGTTGGGTTTAGTATTTTCTAGGAACCTATTGATCATATAGTGGTTCTAGAATTTAACCTTCTTCATGGAACAAAATTATTTGGAGGACCTTGAACATCTATAGCCATGATAAGGTGAATATTTTATGTTTAGAGTTTGGGAAAATATTTTAAGGGGAGAATTAGCCAGTTAAGTTGAGGATTATTTACATCTTGGAGATATTCAACATTCATTAGTGTAGAATACTAATCACTAAGTAAAATTATAGGTTCAATAATATTGGGAGGAACTCTTTCAATTTGATTCATGTTACATTCTTTTACATGAATAAGTTATACTGTGGACTATATAGGGAGTTTTAAGCTACTATAATCCATATTTTCATCCCCACCAATGATAGAGTCTTAGGGAGGGATCATGTGAACATGAGATTCTTGGTGAATGGATATCAAATGACAAGGGATAGTAATGATTTTACCTGAATAGAGTCATTAGTTGTGGATAGTCAATGATAGGTATAAGGAACATGATATTATAGGAATAAACATATGTGATCTATGTATTAGGGATCAATTACTAGAGAGTAGCAAAAAAGATCCAACCAGAAAAGAGATACGATTTCATATACCCATGGAGAGTAGGTTGATATGGTTCCATACTTCATGACTCGGCATGTAATAGAGGAAATTCGTTGAGTAATAATGGATGGAACATGATTTCAATGTTAGTGGTTCACGTAATTTATTCCCCATTGTGGAAAGGGAGGAACATAGGGAGGAGGATTTAGAAGAGGATCTGTTGGTGCCCCAAAAAGAGATATAGGTAGAAATATTTAAAATTCTCTTCCCCTCAAACCACCTTTGGGATGTCCCCTATTGGTTCAGGGATTTGGAAAGTAGGGTTGTAGAAATATATAAGTGATGGAGGGTTACAACTAGGATTTTCTTAACATGGTTTGATGTATAATTTATGTATTTTCCACACTTCTCATACTCATAAACAAAGATGTGGGTGGTTATTTTTATTCCACATCCTTATTTTGCGATAATGAAATCCAAATAGAACCCCTTTCCTAACCTATGTCGATTGAGTCCTCTACTGGTAGTTATATGATGTTCACCCACTTATATTGACAATATGAGATTCTTATTAGTAGATAGAGGTTTTCATGAGACTATATAGTGGATATAATTTGTCCTTTTAACATTATCTGTTGTATGGATTGGCTATACCCACTCTGTAACAAGAAAAATTAAATCATCAGAGAATGTTGTGATATTGAGTTGATAGATTCAGAGTCTCATACATGGATGAATGGGAACTTATGTTTAGGTATATAAATCCTACCCATAAGAATTTTTAGAAAAATTATAATTATTTTTACTATTTGGATCTCTATATTTTAGTAGATTTAAATGAATATCTTTTTATAGTTGATGGAATCCCCAAATTTCCCACTCCATCAGATATCTACTTATTCATTTATATGCACTCCAAGACCACAATGATGTCTTATATAGAATATTGTATTGGATCATCTGATATTTGAGAGATGAAGGTATAGTTGAAGGATAATATAGAAAAATATTTCCTTATACCCAATGTGTCACCCAAGGTAGCTTCTATGTTTTTAACCATGAAGGAAGACACATGATTGAATATTTTTATTCATTCTTTCCCCCAAAAAATAGGTGACTGTTAAGAACAAATATCCTTTACCAATGATTGAAAACCACTTTAAACAACTAAAATAATTGAAGTGGTTCTCAAATATTGATCTCAATCCCAACTATGACAACCTTCAATTTCGTGAAAAGGATATCCCCAATATAGTGTTCAAATGACTCTATAGAAATTATGAAATTCTAGAGATTATAATTGGCCCAATGAATTCCCTAGTAGTGTTCCCGGGGATAATTAACCATATCTTACAATTTCCCATGATTGGTTCATGGTTCTCTTCATTCGCACCATCTTCATCTATTCAATGTCCAATCATAGTCATGCCGATCATATTATAATTGTCCAAGACATAATTAAGGGGAAAATTCTTTAAAATATATATTAATGTTTATGTTCTTAATTGAAAAAGGTCCAGTAGTTTCTTTATGTCATATCAGAGGGATGAGTATCTATTGATCCCAGATAGATTGAGATAGTGACTACTTGGAAACCACCAAAAAACAATTTTGAATTTTTTATCTTCTTCATGATGGTGTGGTATTATCACAGATTCATTCTAGACTTCTTTAGGATAACAACTCCCATGACCACACATACCCAAAAGGGGTTTCCTTTTATATAGTAAGAGGGATGGAAAATTTATTTTGAGGATTTTATATAGAGTTAAATAAATTCTTTTTTTAATGATATTTCTCGGAATGAGTCTAGTAAATGTTGTTATGTTATACCTCTAGAACTTTGATAGGTTGTATGCTAATGTAGAGACAAGTGGTGATTTCTTATGTGGCTAGGTAGGTGAGACCTCATAATTATAACTACATAAAACATTATTTTAATCTCGTAATGACATAATTATCCGAGTATACCTAGAGGCGTTACCTTTGAATTGGGTAATATGTAGTCTATACATACAAAAATTGTCTTATTTGAATCATCTTTAAGTGAGATATCAACCTCAGATAGTAGTCATGGTTCGAGTTCCTAAATATATTTTCTGTAATAATAGGAAGGGACACTGGGTGGGTAAATCTATTAGTAAAAAATTATATACTCATTAGATGTAGTAGGTATCTATGAATTTTTCATCGATGAAATTGTCTTTTGTGGAAGTGGGAGACATAATTTTTCTTTTGTGAATGGTTATATCCCCTAATCTACCTTAATAAGTGATTATGTCTTAGTTCAAATTAATTAATTGTGATGTCCTACATGACCAGATATCTTTGATCGATTTAAATAATATATTTTAATAAATTTTTGGAGGATATAATCCTTCTCCAGGGGTGGATAATGTTTCCAAATAGCCTTTATGAGATGTTTTTAATGGTCATTTACACTTTCTCTCTCATATTTACATCTATGGGTAATGATAATTTATATGAATAATTGGTTTGATCATTGTCATCTATGTATTATGTAGAGTTATACTGATTTTATATCATAGTTTCTACCTATTCATAGTTGAAGGACCGGAACCAAGTCATAGAAGTCCCAAGACAACCCATTAAGAATACAAATTTGAAGTAGGATATAACATAAATGTAAATCATTATTGTTTTCCCATGTTTGGGGTAACAATATGATATTATTAGGGTGATAATTATCTAAATAACCAATTCAGGCTAATTTATCCCTATACAAGAGTTTATTTATATATAGATCTTTACACATTAGTTTAGATATGAAATTATTCAGTTTAATGTATTAGTTGTAATGATAATTTTTTATCCATACACAATATTAATATCCTGGTTATGGATAATCATTCTTGATATATTAATGAATCGTTTTTTGTCGAGTATAAAATTCCAAAATTTAAGGGATTTCATTAATGATAGAATCATTCAGGTTATTGATGATATGTTGAAGGATTTTTTTCTTGATTTTAGAAGGATATGTGATGATCACCTATCCTTAGTGAAGTTTCCTTATAATAATATCTACTACTCCATTAATTTCATGGAAATATTGAGAATCCTTTTGAGTGACCTATCAGTATCAACTATATTGGATGGATATTTGAGAGATATCACTTTATAGTGATAAATGTTGTGTTGTTGATGATAGAGAAGGTGCATGTGTTCCCGGAGTAGATAAGTATTACTAAGACCCATCATAAATACTATAACGATATATTAGTTGGGATCGTGCATATTAAAGAGGGATGTTTAATTTATCACCAATATATAGATTATAGAGGATCAATTATTGGATAAATATATCCCTAAGGTTTATTATAACTATTTTAAAATATATTGGATTGGTGAGGTGAATATAACCTAAAATTATCCCAATAATCTGATTGGGATCAAAATTTCTTCCCTAGGTTACAATTAAAGAGGCATATGAATTATATAATGCATGTTTTCAACAATAATGATCTGTAAATTGAGGAAAAGAAAACCTATAAAGAGTACCAAGTGGATATTGAGGATCTAATAGAGTGGATCCTCGGATATCAAGTGATATTATTAGTGTGTTTTGTGGGCTGACATGGGAACATTTAAGAAAGATCATGGTAATATGAGAATTAGATGCAATCTTATTACCTTCAGCTTTTTATGTGAGTTATGTTTTGTAGAAAAATAATTCCTGGATTGTGCGGATGTTTTAGTAATGAAATTTTTTTGATGATCCTTTCAAATATTTTTTTGAATATTTTTTATAGGGTTTGGATGATCTATTTTAACATAATTCATATCATGGATACTAAAGTATATTATATTTAACATAATATATTATTTTGTTGTATTGAAATATAGGATCATGAAGAATCATTGATATTCCCTAAATGAAGACATATTTGGAAAAAATTTCATTACAGAGTTACATTGGATGGGGTGGTTTTTACCCTATAGGTGGTCTATTTTATGTTTTATTTCAAGGAATAAGGGTGGGTTCAACTTAGGATTTTTTATTTAAAATACAAAAATCCATTTAATTTTTATATTTAAGGATCCTTAATAATTATAATATGGATTATTTATTGAAATAAACCTTAATTAGATAAGGGTTTTGAAGCTGATTTGACCAACATACATGTCCTTGAGTATTCATTGAAAAAGACCAATGTGAATGCATATTCAAATGATTGATTATCCAACCATATGGAGGGTATGATCCTATTAATTATTATATATTCTTCATTGATATTATATTAATTTGTATTCCATGTTTTTTTAAATTGATCCCCATTCCAATGTCCTTATATAAATTTATTATTAAATTTTTTTTCATTGTGTTTTTTTGTATTTAATTATGAAGTTAAGATAGTTCAAAGGAAGGTGGTTGGAAGAAGTTGAATCACTGAATCCTTCTCTAATATCCCCAAGACAATTGTCTTGACATAAAACAACAATATCTTCCCTAACCCATGGAACAATTTATGGGTAAATAGATCCCCATTAATCTATCACCACTCCTATACCTACACCCTTATCTATCTCACCTATATCTCTCTCTATCTATATAGTGGTCATTGGGGACCAACCCTAGAGATAGTCAGTGGCATGAAAAACCTAGAAAGGCATAGGGAGGCCCATTTAGAGCATTATTTTTTTTATATCAGTTAGAGGAATGATGATATAGGTCACAGTGGTTGGATGATGTATTGGTGATGTTAGACCATGTGATTTGTCGATGATATGAATAATGATGATGATGACTCCCTATGGTGGGCAGGTAGATTGATGAAAAATATAATCTTCCCATCAATAAAATTAGATCAACCATGATTATATTGATAAACTCCCATCATTTGGAGGCTGGGGTAACATAGGACATTGGCCTCACCTTACCATGGGTCCTAAGAGAGGGATTGTCCCTACTTGGGATTAGAAGCATGAGATGGAATGCTGGGTATGCACAATACCATGACTAGTCTCAGCTATGGGTGAGGTGATGACAATAGTTTAGGAACTCCTTGAGACAAACCAAGACGTGAATATATTTGTTTAACATCATTCCCCTAATATTAAAATTAAGAACAAAAAAATATCTCATAATCCAAAGAATCAAAGTTTTATTGTCATTATTTATCAACTACATGAACATCTATTACACATTATTACCTCAAAATATCCCATAATTGACTATAAATAAGGCTTCCTTATACACATAGTATTGAATAAATTTTCATGGAAAATGGAAACCGTAGAAGGGTGTGTGATCAAACGATCAGTAAGAAAAACTTATTACTGATACATAATGTGTTAGATTATAAAATCTTGAGAAAGCATTAATAAGAGGTTAAATATATTTTTAAAAGTACCTAGGAATCATAATATCTAATCATATGTAATGATATAACATCATATATATTGGTATGTGATAAAATAATCATTATGGAAGCATAAAACAAATAACATAGCTTGTAAACAAGTGAAAATTATCATCAAACATGTAATAAAAAAAGGGATCATGGTATAACATGGAAATGTGAAAAATTATAGAAATGAGCCGCATCATTAGTAATGTTGAATAAAAATAAGAAAATAAGAATATTATGATAAAACCCAATCTAAGTCATGATTTTTAATCAAATCCAATCATGAGTACAATTAAAAAATGTGATAAAACACAATCATTCTCACACATTTAATTATTATAAGTGATATAAAGACATCACCTATAAAATGGATAGATATATAGGACCCCACAAATAGTCATCCATACATATGTGTCCTATATAAAAATTTGTTTCAACCATCATAATGAACCCATTGAAAGAAAAAGGGTTTCATAACATTCCCAATTATTGTCATATACAAATAGTATGAAGAATTTTATCAGATGGAAAAAAATCAAATCACCCTGAAAATTACTAAATAAGATAATTTAGATGGTATTTCATAATATTTCTATATATTAAGTACATCATAGAGAGTAAATTAGAAGATATTTTATGAAGATGGTTTCTCAAAAAAATTAATGTTGTTGTAAGAGATTAAGTTAATATTAAATTTCAAAATTCATTTCATTAACAAAAAAATAATACATTCAAAAATGTAATCCTAAAAAGGATAATCATTAATAGAACATTGAAAATAAACAATCATCATGATCAAAAATTTTGAGTGGAAGATAAAATTCATTCATAGAAAATAAATTCATATATTCTATTAAAATAAAAATACTAAATCCCACATTGTTAAAATAAAAAAAAACATATATTTAGAGACATTAAAAGGAATGATAAATAACATAAGAGATGATATATATTAAGAGTTCTATTTAATAAAGGTATAATATTTGTGGGAATAAAATATATGGATATGTAAGAAAAAAATCCATTCGAAACGGGATGAGTTATACTCAACAACAATGAATTTTTGGGTAGTGAGAAACTGATCAAAGATGAATATTTTAAAGATTAAATGTCAATTTCATTGATAAAGATATTAAAAATTATATATAACATAGAAATGGAATAATAAAATAAATTGTATGTTTATGGATAGGGAAGGTAGTTTTTGACTCAATAAAAGAAAATTGAGTCAAGGAAAACCCTTACAATGGGTTCCTTATACTTTTTATGTGTTCTAACGACCAATATAATAATTTTACACCTATTTATAATACAATAAAAAACATAAATTTTTTTATTACAATTAATAATAATAATTTATGTTCATCAATAATATATTTTTTACTTATTTCAGTTAATATAAATTATTTCTAATTAGTGGTTTTAACCATTCCATGATTGATTTCATATAAATGTTCTAGTTCTTAAATCATATCTATATATTCACTTCTAAAATGATAAATTTTCTTGGAATAAAAGTTTCATAATTGTTTAGGTAGTTCCATGTGGATTCAATAGAACATTGACGTATGATTTCGAAAGATAAAGACCAAAACACGTTGGTTTTAGCATCTTTTATAATAAAAGGATATTTATTAATATTCAGTTTCAATCAAAATATTAACATTGAAAAAATATAATTAAAGTTATTTTGTTATATTAATGCAATATATTACTAGAAATTACGTTTCCATAACTATACATAATAGAAACATAAAGCATCATTTATGTACGCGATTAAACTGACCAAAATAAGAATATTATAGAACTAATTGGATAAGTATGATTGTGAGATGATTCTCTTACAGTATCATCATTATTAAATTATTAAAAAATTCAAAATTAATATATAATATAAATGGTTTTTAATATTTCATAATCATTCATGAAAAAATCATTATAACACTAATTTCATAGTTGGTAAAACAGAACCAAAGAGAAGCATGTTATAATGAAAGAATGAATGGGAACATGCTATTTGATAATGTAAATATTAATTTTCTGAAAGTTTTATGATATAAAAACATGATTATAAAATAATAAGTAATTTTTTATAAGAGGTATAACAAGAATAAATGGAATAATTATAAGATAATAAAAAACACTTATGTACAATAATTTATCCTTCTCCTGGAAACCTTTTTTATTTTAAATGGATTTTGGGATATTTATATGGAATATAAGCTCATGATCACATAAGAGGATTATATTTTGTTGAAATTATGTAAGACATAGCTAATAATTTTAATTTTATTTGTGGATTTGAAGGGGTTGTGGAAGGATCCTTTTATATGATAATGGAGTGAAACATTTTTAAATATAATTAATTAATGTAAAAAGAACTATCATATTTAATTCAAAGGAATTTGAATTTTAAAATGATGGAATATAATATGAGGGTTGGATAATAAAACTCTCATCCTAAAATTTCATGATATGTTTTTGTGATAATTAAAAGTATTACTCTATGATTTAATACTTGTACCATTTTGAACCTTCACCGTGGTGACAAAATTTTACCCATATAATTTATATTTATGCCAAAAAATGAAGTAATCCATTTAACCAAAATTAAAACTAATGATTTAAAATTTTCAATCCATATTAATATATTGAATTTCTAAAATAGATAAAAATTAATTATAATAAAATAAATGTACAACACATTAAAAAATATTGTTAGAAAAACATTATATGAATATAAATGATTTTAGGATTAAAAATATGAAGGATTATTATTTTAATAAAATTAATTCATATATTATTAAATAATTGATATTTATATGGATCTAAAATAAATACAAAACAAAATAATAATTTTGTGAATACAAATTAAAAAATGACACAAATATTTTTTATGATGATAAAATATTATGTTGGGTTTCAGAATGTCAAACACGAGTTTTTAAACTCTAAAAACATTTTTAAATTTACTTTCATATCCTTATTCAAATATTTGGTTAATACATATTTTTCATATATTTTCAACTCATTCTTCTTTCATAATTATGTCACAAAACGTACGGTATTTTTGAAAACATCATTTTCACTAAACATAAAAATAAACAATTTCAAAAAAATTATCAAAAAATCACCCTAAGCTATTAATGATATGATGCCATCAAAAATACAATTAATTTTTAAGAAATTCCAAATCGTAATTACATTTAAATTATATGTACAATTAGAACTCACAGTTCAGAGATTATGAAAAATAATCAAATGAATATTGGATTAGTACATCCTTTTAAAATTCATAATCTAATAAAATATAAAATTTATTAATAATTTCATGTTTATATCATCCCAAATCCTACATGATAGGCCCATTATGAACTCTGTATTTATATAAGGATAAGATAATATGTGATGTAATTATTAGGATTTTTTTTAACTATCATGTATCTAATAGTTATTTCGATGATGTTGAACTTCTCCAAAAGATCATTTTCTCAAGATGTACTTGTTAAATTTCTAGTTGCACTTAATCTTGGAAAACCACATGGGTTATACCTATATTAGGTGATTAGATAAATTATATTCTTATGGAATAATCATGATATTTTATTCCTTTTATTCTCCATTCATAAAGACATTCATAATTTCTTAATCTCTATATATAAATACAAATTAAATGATTATATTATAAAATTCATATTTAAAAAATTTATTTCAGCAATATATCTTGATTCATTTTACATTGTTGTTCATTAGGAAATTATGTAATAAATACAATATTTATTTAAGGATAATTATTTAAAAAAGCATGGTCCACTACACGCCAACAAGACATAACCCTAGAGGCATGTAGGTAAACCAAAAAACTCACATCACATCTTTGTATCTGGTGAGGCATGGGTTTTCCTATCTTTCTAGCTTCATCACTGGATAGCTCAACCATGTTTCAAAGGGGCTCCACAACCCTAAATCATGTTCTCTTGAGCTGACCCATGGAAAAACATCTTTGATTCCATTCAGATCACTGAGGCATAGCCCCCTCCACTAACACAACATTTGGATTACATGGGGGCTACCACATGCTATAATTTTTACATATGTTGTATGTTTTGATATTTTTTTTCCAGGATCCATAGTTATATAAATAATAATAAAATTAAAATCATTTTCTATGTAATTTTTCATTTGTGAATTTTTAAACATATTGTCCTATTTTTAAGCATATTTGGGTTTGTAAAATTATTAATCTATGTATGGATAAAAATGGGGTCTAAAAATGTTGACCAGAGAATGCATGAATTTAGATATTCTATTAGAATTTCCCCGATGATAGGGAATGAGTCCCCCTCATAATTTTTATAGTTTTATATTCAAAAAAATACACAGATCACGAGTCCACTATATCTGAGAATAGTTTATTTACTCCCTTAGTCCTAAAAACCTAGGGGAACCTCATATGTTACTATATTAAGGAATTTCTCTGCCATCAAGACATGATTTTTCTATCTATGGTGTAAGGTACTCCCCCAAATTATGTTCTTTACTCAAAGAGGCATTTTTCCTTTTTTTAGTTTATTAATCACTTAGTTGATATATTTATTTTTATAAGTCATGGGTCCCCCACTAGTGATTCCGAGAGAGAATTATAGTTTTCATAGGGTAATGTAGTTTTGTTCCATCGGTTTTTCATGGTGGTTGATCATTTATTATTTAGGGAAATGAAGTATAGTACTCTCCTACATTATTATTTGTCTATATATGAAGAATGTATATATTATTCATACTTTTTATATGTTATGAGTGGGCTGGTAATTTTTCCACTTTTATAATTTTGGGCATCATAGTAGGAGCATTTATACTCACCCCTACTAGGGTGTTTCATCTATATATGGAACCTCATATAAAAGTAATTAAAAGTTTGAAGGTGATCGAGGTGGAAAATATTTTGGTAGATAACAATATTATTTATTATTAGTGTAGATAGATACAATTAAGGTTTTAGTCGATGTATTTGTGTTTAGTAGCCTCATTCATGTTCACTTGTTGTGAAATGGTTTAGTTTTGGCATATTGATAATATATTTTCATTGTTACTATATGTATCTATATTTTTCATTCTATAAAAATTACTAACACATCTCACATGCATTTTTAACATTGTTTTATTGATTTTATAGATTCAATTAATATAATTTACTTTGTTGTGACATGTTGTTACATGTGGATTCATTATTCTAGGACCCCATATTGTTTGATGTGCCTACACGATGATAGTTACTGGACCTTGGACTATTGATAATGGTCTATATGTGACACACTTTGTTGAACTTCCAATCTTGGTTGGGTTCCTATGGGTTGAGTCAACTCTATATAAACCTAAATAGTATGACTATAATGAATAATTATTAAGAATGTGTTTCCATATAATGAGTATATAAGAATGGTCTTGTGGATACATTAATTATAATATAATATTGATTCATGCATTGAAACACGAGGTAACATTCATCTTACACCTCACTCTCATGAGGTATTCATCAAATGGATTAATGGCATTGAATGATTAAATTGAATAGATTCATTACACTAATCGATGATACAAAATTAAAGGGTGGTATTTTTTATCACCTGGTTCACCTGATGTGTTCTTCATTTATAGAAGATCATCCAAAATCTCCTATAAAAAGGGAGTTCTCTTGTTTGAATAATGCCCAATACTGGGTGTGTTAGAGGTGATAATGTTAAAAAACTCTATGAAAATATTTTTTTATAAAATTCTCCTAGAAACATCTTTTATTTTTCAATTCTGGTTGTTTTAGCACCCGTTTGGTGTTTGGGAATCCTCATGATCTGATCGTAGATCATTTAGCTATAGGATCACCTATGGAGTTAGAAAAACTATATTTACCTCTTATTGGATCGTCATAAAACTGTATACCATTAAATATGTTGATTGAGGCCACTATATTGGAGTTTTAGTTATGAATTTTTTATTGTTCTTCATTTTCATGCATGTTTTGATTCTGAAAAGGGTAGATCGGACTATGTTTTTATATTCATATATACATAATATTAAATTGATCCCAAAATAACCATCATTGGTATAAATGGATTCTTTATTGATGGATCACTATATTTTTATCATTTTTAAATGTGGAAAATGTTAAATTTACCATTACTAGTTTTTATTTTTATTATATCATAACTTAATGAGGGATTATCATGCTCCTACAATAGTATTAAGTTAAGTTGTTAATGTGACTTGGATGGAAAATCACTATAATGTTATTTTAAATACATGTCTATGTTTAATTCTCTCGAATGCAATGAACTGTTTTTCTATAATAAAGGAATTTTTTTTGAATCAATGTATGATCAAGAATGGATAATTGTTGTATTCAAAGTTAGCACAAGAATTTTGATCATCAAATGTGGTTGGAGTAAACATTTGAAGTACCTCATATGCATATAGAGTGCATGGGGATGAAAATGATATACCAACCATATTATATATACGAATGTTTTTCAGTAGTTCACATATGTGTTACCCTAGATGTGTTATAGGGATATCACCTAATTCCCATGCAACCAACCCTGTACATGATGAAAACCTCTATACTTCCTCGCATGATGGTTCTCCCATATGATCCAACCCATAAACATCGGGTTGGATCTACCCCCTTCTCACACCCCACACAACTAATGGCTAGCCTACCATTGAGCTTATTTTATGTACCAATACTGTCTAGTTACATGGTGAGAAAACTATGTGTTGGAACATTATTGATATATATAATATAAAATGTTTAATTATTTTAATAAAATTCATATATTTTATAAATTAGTTTTAAATGAAAAATTCTATACATATATGTATGTGTTTTTCAAATCATATTATTAAAGTGAAATGTTATAGGTTTTTATCATAATGAATAATTTTTTATTACTTTATATTGTTCTTGTTTATATAATATGAATAATCTGTATGGCTTATTTATTTGATAAAGTCCTTCTAAAATATAACACCTTTCAATTCATTCTATGTATCACTATACAATGTTTTCTATTCCATATACCATGACATTAAATTTTTTACAGTTAGGATCTTGAGATTCATTATTGAATATTGTTTTGGAAAATTAGTTGTTAGAGATATAATTAATTGAGTTAACTATTGTGAAAAACCACCTCAGGGATATGGACTTCTATAAAGACATCCCACCGACCTGTAGGTTTATTCTATTTCTTATAATGTTGAAGGGTTTACTATATTTCTATTCATCAATAAACATATTGATATTTTAGATATCATATAAATCTATGAAATTACCTGAATATTAAATGTACTTTTTTCATAATATTCACTGATATATATATGTGTGTGTGTGTGTGTGTGTGTTTGTGTGTCTGAATATAATTGGGTTTTTTTAGGTGAGTAACACAAACATGTGAATTGTGTAAATAGATACAAATTAAAGTGGTATGAACTCACTAATTTTGTAGATGGAATATTAATTCCAAAACTAATTATTTTAAGAATTCATATTTTGAAGAATAAATAATTAGAAGATAAAAAATACATATGATTTAATTGTTATGAAAATAATATGTGTAACACCCCTTGTTTAAGAAATTCACCCTTTATTTAGGTATTTTCAGTTATAATAATGATCTGGGTATGTATAAAGAGTTTATGGGGGGTTTCCAGGTTATGCAGAATATTCTAGAGGTTCAAGGGTTTGTTCATGGTTAGTTGACACCACACACTGTATCTGTGAAAAAAAGAAAAGGTTGAAAGTGGGAACATGGTAGGCAGACAACTGGTGCATGGATGGGCCAAACTATTTGAGTCCCCATGGTAAAATATGAAACAGGAAACAGAGGTAATATCAGTCTTTCTCCAAAATATTCTAACCATGTGATCCATCCATGTATGTGGTTAGAATGAGATAGTGGCATTTCACAGTCGGCACATAGTTTTCAAAACCATTCATCCTAACCATGCAACATATAGTTAGCTAGCCAAAAATGTTTGATCAAATATAAATTTAATCTTGATACACTAAATTTTCCACTATTACTCTAATACCTCAAATTAATTTTTCTCCCTAGGATTGGATGAGGATTCCTTTCTACCTAGAAGCGATTCCTAGGAAACTCAATGTGAGTTAAAGGCTTAGATTCCCCAAAAAGACATTTTTCTTCCTATATTTATTTATTCTTCTCTCTCCCAGGAATTTTATATATAACCTCTTGCGTGGATATTTTAGTTCATTGATGGGGATATTTGTGTTTTATATTATATTGATCGAATTAAAGGATACGAAAGTCCGGATCTGGAGTTTCATTTTTCATTCTTCGTTCTTTCTAACCATTGAGAGGTATGTGTGTTCTACCTTATCTGCACTCAATATAGAACATGAATGCTTAGTTTTTTTTAAATTATTTTCATGAAATAGTCATGAAATATTTGTTTGATTATTTATATAAACATACGTTTCATTTAAAATTCGTGGAAAATGGATGGATTTCACGAAAATCCCATTTAGTTATAATTTATAATTAATGATTTTCAAATTATGGTTCATAATTTGATGCATATAAAGCTTTTGTTTAAATGATTTAATCAATGAAATGTCTTTATATAGAATTTGTATGTATGGGTATTTTCTATAAAATGTTGTAGTGAGTGCATTCATAGACATGACCCTATGGAAGTGGCGTGCACTATGGGGGAACTAGGTATTGGTTACCATATAATGGCTTTTTGGATTGATGAATGACTGCACATGATTATGGAACATCCCCATGGGAATGGGTAATGTGTTTGTTTAAAGACATGGTTATGCGTGTTAAGAATAATCGAGAGAGGATTTAGTGTTTTAAATTTTATCCATGTAAATTTTTTATTATCTTGATATAATTTATTTCAATTTATTTGAATGTATTTTATCATTTGGGATAATTAATGTAATGATAGTTGAATGAGTTTTGAGGTCATAGGATAATTCCTACAATATTTAGACTCACCCGATAATTGGGAATTACTATGAATATTTAGATTTTTTCTTTCGAGATACAGGTATATGATAGTTATCTGAGTTCTTTAGTGTTTTTATTAATATTGTGGGCATGATAACTAGATTTAGAGCTTAGAGAGGGATTGGTTTTTTTGGTTGATACCACATGAGAGGATTTAGTTTTTTGGTCATGTAGTTCTCTTCATGGGTGTCATATTATTCTATTTTACTATGATAAGTTTTAATAAATTAGGTATGTTTTGAGTTTTATATTTTATCACACATCATATATGAATTTCATTATTTATTTTTTATTTAGTTTTGATTATTTATCTTCAAAAGGTGAAATCAACCACAAATTTTCTTAAGTCGGTTGAAATTTATTTCATGGATCTGGTTTCGTGGAGATGTCATCAATGTATAGTAGCATACCCATCACCTCTAAAGACAGTGAGGAGGGGTGGGATGTTACATATGATTCCATCTTGTTCAGTCCTTAACATAAAAATAGTATAACTCTTGGTTTGTCCGTAAATATTTTTGGTAAAAATTGTATCATTCTTGTTCAGTCCCTAGGTTAGGTTTGTATCGAGGAGATAGGATTGTAAAAAATATTAATTTATAGAGAATAAATTTTTTTGTATAACCAGTTTTTTCTAAATTTGATGTTTCCAGGGTGTCTGGGTACAAATGTATTTTTGGAATCTTTTAGGTGTTGTCACCTCATTGTCATGGGATTATCCAATGAGTATTTAATGATATACTTCCCACTAGTATTTCATGGTTAATTATATGGTTAATATTTTATTAAATGGTTGAAAATTTTTCCTTTTAAAAAATATATTAATAAAAAATGGTAGTAGTATTTTAAAAATGGTTGAGAAGTTGATGATGGTTAATTTGTGGAAATTTATGTCTAGTTTTGTGTTAATGTGGTATATTATAATTCATAATAATTTAGTTCTAAATGAGTAAGAAAAAATGGAGATTTTCTTTGGGTTATAAAGAATGGTTTCGAATAGGTGACCTAAAAAATCAACCAAAGGGGTTTGCTGAATAGGTGGTTGCACCTGAACAATAGGTGAACCAACAGCTGGTCTAAAGCGTTTTCTTAGATTTTCAGGCCATAGATTGGGTTAATAATAATTACGATCCTCAATTGTGAACCATTGAGTTTTGTTCCAAAAGTAGAATCTACCCATATTTCAATGGGAATTCAAGATGTAAGGTAGAAGTTTGGTTGAATCAAATATATCATGTCGTCAATTTCCATGGGACACAAGTTGTGTTGAATATGTAGTTAAAAACATATATAATGGATTACATGGAACAAAAATGGTGGGAATTAGTAGTCTGGGATAAATTGGAGGAAGGATTGAAAAAATATTATTTTTATGTGAAATATTGAATAATAAATTGTGTCATCAAAACTTTTAGATTGCTAGAACAACGAACCTATTCAGTTTGAAACAAGAGAACCTCACAATGATAGAGTATGCAACAAATTTTTTGAGTTTATTCCACTTTTCCTTTAATTTTCTAACTAGTAAATCCTTGAATGAATCAATTTTTTATTTGGGGATGAGGCCATATTTTTTCACCCTGATTTTCATTTTTTGAACATAAAATTATATAGAGTTGGTTAATAGATAGATGGGGGAATAGAGGGATATCTTAAAATATATAGTTATATGTATAATGATTATTCCTACAAGAATAGTTGGGAACTATAATTCCTAAAATACGAAAATGAGGGACACCAACATCTTAAGTGGTGGTATATCTCAAAATATAACCATGGGATCAGAAAAAATTACCCTTAGGCTAAAAAGAAAGTTAGGATGTTTTCGGTTTGGTTCTTTTGAGAAAAGAATGTGACATTGTACAACACAATCTAGAGAATTCCACAATTTTAATGATATGGGACATCTTTAGCACTATTGTTACATTGCTCCAAGGATGGGTGCTAGGTAATCAGATCATGGTTCCCAAAAAACAAATGATTCAATGGGATGATTACAACTGAATAATTATAATAATTAGAATATAGCGATCCATGGTTATTCTAAGAACACCATAATTTAAACAACAATGTAATTTATATGGGGTATCAAAGAAAAAAATTCATCGATCAATAAACTGTAAGGAGCTATGGAAGGGATCACAGAAGATCAATCCGGTCCTTCGATGGTGGGAGGTATGATTATTTGTAATTATACCATTATGAAATATTTATTTGATATTGGTGCATCCCACTCATTTATTTATTCTCAAGTTATTGATCAGACAAGTTTTCAGGTTGAGATTATGCCTTCCATATTGAAACATCAAAATCATAATAGCTAAAGAACGTTTCAAGACATTACTTGTAAATATTTTTATATAAAAATAAATATTGATAAGTAATGTTGGGATTTATTTGTGCCTGATATTGATGACTATGACTAGATTTTTTGTGTTGATTGGTTTTCATTTTTGAAGGCCCACATCAGATGTTATTTCTGAATGGTTACATTCACACATCTTCATAGTGATGAATATCTCTTTAATGAAGATTATGATATAATGTAAAGTAGAGTATGTATTTTATAACTAGTGGTTAGAACTATATTATATCAATTGGTAGAACTGACATTGGATTATTTGGATGAGACTGGAAATATATAGTCTCAAACTATTCTTGACCAATTTTCTAATGTTTTCCTGATAAATTATTAGGATTTCCATCAAAAAAAGAGGTGGAGTGTACGATTTATCTCCTACAAGAGACCATCTAGATCTTAATTATGTATTATAGGATGGAACTAGAAGAATTGAGTGAATAGTTAGTTTAGTTGGTTTAGTAGGAAAATAAAGTGTTTATTTGACCGAGAATTTACCCTTGGGTAGTAGTAATTCCATTTTTAAAGAAAGAAGATGATTGTCAAACGAATTGTGTAGAATATTATAAGCTTAAAATTATTATAATAAATAATTTATACACTATACAAAGAATCTATGTACAATTTGGCCAATTTTTGGGATCCTAGTGGTTCTATTAAATTGAAATACATTTTGGATATCATAAGAGAAATGTTAGGAAGGAGGATATTTTTAATAAATCTTTTTGATGTTGTTATGGACATTATGAATTGGTTATTATGACTTTTGTTTTTCTGATTCCACCAACTGTCTTTATAGGATTTATTAATCAATCATTTCATAGGTATCTGGATTCCTTTGTGGTTGTGTTTTATAATTATATATTGGTGTATTCTACGAGAAAAGAGGATCATGATAAAAACATAAATATAGTTTTGTGTATCTTTTAAGAGCATGGTTTGTATGAAAAGTTATCAATTTAAGATTTATGGATACAAATGTTGTGGTTCACTGGTCATGAAATTTATAAAAAAAGTTTTCTTTAGATCCCGATATGATAAATTTTTTATCTCTTGGAAACCAACCAATAATTTCATTAAGATATTTAGTTTACCTATCTTAGTGGGATACTCTATACGTTTTGTACATGATTTTTCATGTTTGGAATTATCACTGACTATTTTTCTGAGTAAAGGGATTCCTTTCCAAATGAATGTGTAATCATAGAAATAATTCTAATAATATAAATTTAGACTTACATTAGCCTGTAAATTCATGTTTCTAGTGTCTAGAAATGGCTATATAGACTATTATGATGAATCAATATATGGGATCGGTTGTATTATCATCCATGGAAATTATGTTGTTCTTATAGATCATAACAGTTACATTTACATGAGATGAACTACCAAAAACAAAATTTGTAATTATCCACTATTTCCCGTGATATGAAGACATTGAATCATTATATATTGGGTGATAAATTCATAGTTTTTATTGATCATTAAGGGTTTAAACATATTTTCTCACAAACACATTTGATTATAGGGTGTGCATGTTGATGGAGTATCTGTAGATGATTAACATTGAAAAAAATGTATACACCGGGTAAAGGTAACTTTGTGGTGGATGAATTGAGAAGTAATTCATATGCCCAGTTATATAAAGAAGCATCAGACTAGTGGAAATTAATTTATGTCATAGCGAATACACATTTAGAATGATTAGACTAATGTGATGTTTCAATTTTCAGTCTAGTTTTGTTTCATCCATGTTTCGTTGAGATTTTTAGCGCCTCTCGATCATCTGATATTTATTATATTACTATGAGGTCAAAACTCCATGGTGGGTAGAACATTGATTGTTGGATGTTCTATGGGAGTTAAGTGTTTCAATTTAGATATATGATGGTCATAGATTTTGATTTTTAGGAACATATTATTAGTTTTAGAGGTGGTACGTTTTCCTTAAAATTTATTAAAGAATATCAAAAAATATTTTCATACCTAGGCACTGAGATGGTGTGCAATTCCAATGTCTGGTGTTCCAGGAACTAATTTTATAAAAAAATTAAATATATTTTATATCATTCATGTAAAATTCTTCATAATGAATGATAAATTTCATAAACTATTCCACATATCATAAATATGAGACCAAGGATGAGTTTCGAGTGTAGGATTTACCCTAGGTGTGACCTAATTCGTGTCCACATGGGACACCCGGTAGAGGCTTCCATTGAGAGATGCGTTTAAATAAATAAATAAATTATTTATTTATTTATTTTTAATTAAATAACCTAATAGACAACAGCCACTATAAATATGATGTTAAAATGAATCTCTAGGGTTATCCACATGTCCCAAGGACTGTGAGGAGGGGTATTAAACTCTTAATCATTAGTGAATCAGGATCAGAAGATGATTGAATTCAGGATCTAGGAGAATCATGGAGCAATGAAAACAATGAGTCAAATCCTTTGTTAATGACTACATTATTCATGAATTATCAATATTAATCAATATAGGGATCATGATTTGTGGTTTCATACATAATTAATAAAATATTATGCATGATCTAATATGTTATTCTTCGATTTGGGTTCAATTTAATCTATTTAATGGTCTCATGTATCAAATTAATTTAATTATTTGATCTATTTTTTATTACTCCATAAAATCACCCTTGGATGGATAAAAATATAGCATTTACCTGTGAAGATATTCACGGTGCTTGGTACGGATGGAAGAAACCATACACTATTATTCAACCCAATCTGGTATCCCAACAATGATGGAGGTACTTTTATGAAGCCCAATCTGTATTTTCTTGAGGTATGAGTCCCAAATGTTCTTTATCTTTTTTTCAATTATTGTTATTATCCTCCATGGCCGTGACCATATTCATCCATTTCCAACCAATATTTCCCGCTTTTGCACTAGATTCTATCAATTCATGAACTACCACTGTCGAGGTCCACCGCATCCCATTGCCTCCAATGCTGTTGATCTAGGCCACCCCACTATTGAAATCCATCGAAAACAACACCCACCGATGAGATAGGTTGCAAACTATTGGCACATTTGTGACTCATGCTAGTTGATTCTTCCTCTATCATCATGGAGGATTCCCACATCCACTTTGGAAATAAATCAAACGACCCCAAATAATGTGGTCTTATATTATTTGATCCATATCTTGATTCATGATCATTAGGTTTCTTTACCACTAGGTCGTGCCCCAACTACATTAAATCACCCCTTCCAATCTCTAGTTCTATGATCGTTGGCCAAGAATAATTAAAAGAGTGTTATATATCCTTGGTTTTTAGGCCTTCTCTATAATGTCTCAGAAATTTTGTTTATTTTTTTATTATACAGAATTATTTTGGGACCGAACGCTCTAACAGTACTTGATTCGGAGGCCCGGAGAGCCCGGAACCGAATGTTGAACTTTTTTAGGTATGTTCGGTAAACTCGCCAACGGGATTTTGTAACTTTTAAACTAGTGCATGGATTGAAAATCCTAGGACACCGTTGAATATAGAATGTCAGGATTATCCTTGAATGGAATTAACATCAGCCGAAAAGGGCTGAACAGAAATGTTTATTTTCGAATATATTGAGAAAAATAATAAAATTACATAAAAAGTTATTTTATATTATTTATCATCTATTGAACAACGGACTGCAACACTGCAGTACGCTGAAGAGGCAGCGACGAGGTGCATTAATGAGACTCTATAATGACCCATATCATGTAGTGAAATGATTTAATAAAGGAAGTGTAACAGCAACGTTGTTTCATAAATGAAATAGCGTAATGACACGACGTCATAGCATAACCAAAACACTAAGAAAAGAGTTATTCTTTAATTGTTGACACATTAATGAAAATGGGTAATTAAACTGTGAGGATTCCCTAGAAAAAATCTAGTGAATCTCGTCTCCAACAAGGAACGTCAAACACTGTTAGATATTCATCATATTCGACGAACCTCAAATAATGTAGCTGGAAGTGACGATGTTGACATCTTGAATCCTCGACGAAGAACACTACAACATCAAACAACAAGGAGGTATATGTTTGATTATTATATCAATGTTCATCGCTACACTTCTTTATCTAGAAATGATGAACAAAAATCATCTCACAAACTAGTTGATCTGTGATTCGTGCATTTATGCGGAGGGTGAGTTTTCATTGGGATTTGTTATTCGGGATTGAAACCTTGCATAAAATGATTGAACTTCAAACCTCGATCCTCCCCCTGAAATTAAAACACCAAGCCAGAGGGATTCTCCAGACACAAATAAGGCCCGAGCACATCCACTCGGGCGTTCTTGGTTGCCGCGTTCTCAAAGTGGTGGAAATTCGATTTCGGGGCCTAATCAGGGATAACGGCATCTAGAGAGGCCCGTAAGAATAGAAAGATCGAAAATATAGACCATGGTGTCACTGGGGCGATCCCACCAGTGCGACACCACTAGCGCGACACCACAGGAACAGTGGCACTGATGACCGGCGACAGCACCAGGTCTACGATAGCCGTATAAAGGGGGTATCACCGACCGACACTGCGAAATGAGTGGAGGTGGCCATCCCATGCTGGCCATGAAGGTGGAAGGTGGCGCACACGTCCGTGGGAGTCTAGATTCCTAACCGTCGTAGCCTCCATGACCTCTTGGAAGCCGGCGAGCCATAGTTCATAAATTGCAGGGCTAGCGGAGGCCAGACGTGGCACAAATGCCAAGTCCTGGCTGGATTGCGCGCCACTGGTCAGCCCCCTAGCAAACCGGGCCTCGTACTGGTGGGCCACACACCAACCAGCGGGTTGGACCCACAACCTAGCAGGCCATCCCCTCGCCCAACGGGCCGGAACCACACTCAGCGGGCTGAACCCGCACCCTTCGGGTCGAGATGGACTAGAACATGTTGCCGGGCAACCCAGCGGGCTGGACCCTCAGCCAAACCAGGCCGGCTCGAGCGAGGCCAATTGGGCCCGGCCCATTGGCAAGGCCGACCAGATTAACCCCAACCCAAACCAGTTTAGGTTGAGTTCATCTAAATGAACAGAGGTAAGTGGGAACCCCTGGTTGGTTTGGTTGGGTCGGTGTGACCATGTCGGACTGGGCTCCATCACAACCGACCCTGGGTTTACTAAAACACCATTATCTGGAAAACCGCGTGTCTGATTGATGAGCTATTTGTGGCATTGGGACCCCATTGATGAGACACATCATTTTTATTAATTTGTGGTGAATTTACTATAAATATAAATATAATTAATTGCTCGAGGAATGGTTCAACTAAGTGCGCTATGTACGGAACCCTGTAGTTGGCTGAGAGATGAAGACTACTCGACGAATTCCCAGTGGGAAGATGCTATGTGTGACCCGGAAGGCCCATGGCGAGGAGTAGATCTGTCTGACCCAGCAGACCCATAGTACCTAACGAGAGGAATACCACAATTCGGCCAAGGTGGGAAGTGGCACGGTGTACCCCGACAGGGCCATTTTGGGGAGCAGCTCTCTGTTGCCCATTATACCCACGTTACTCATTTGGGATGAGTAACACATCAGTCCATGGTTAGTGGGAAGTGACAATTTGTAAACCAACATGCCTAATGTAATAGATATAGGACAATTTCTCCAGAAGTCGAGGAGTTTGATGATATGAGTGATGAGGGTACTATCACTACATGAGAATAAACCTGGTGTGATCTATCTTGTGTCTCATAGTTTTCTCTGAGGATTGTTGTGTGGTCTTTCCTTTTTTGGGTGTCCATACTGAGTTGAGTGTTACTCACCCCTTTATGGGCCCCACCCACACATGTCGTGTCCCGTGCATATGATTGACGCTACGATAAAGCCCTTGGTGGACTGGGACCCGGTGGAGATCAGTAAGACATGATAGATCGACGCTTCGTTGGTGGAAGTGGTGACATAAGACTAGGTGGGGCCTAGTAGGACTAGGAAGACATCACATACTACTTCAGATTCCAGTAGCTTCAGTAGTCTTACAATCTGGTGTAGTTTTTTGTAGATGTCCATGAGAGCCATTTCTTTGAACTTTATTGTTTCAGTTTTCTTTCTTGGGTTTGTATTCTTTCCCACTTTGATTCACCTATACTTTGCACTAAATCTTGTATTAGAATACTTTTTATTTCAAATTTTTGTGTGTTGGGATGTGGTTGGGATGTGTGTGTTTAGAGGTACTTATGAAAATTCCTCCACTTGCCGGCTAACGCATTCCACACTAGTCTCCAGTGCCTAGCCTTCGAGAGGCAGGCTTGGGGTAGTCACGACATGGGCCCCAGGGGACGTGTCATGAAAAAGTTTTATCAGAAGGTGTTCAGTCCTATAATAAATACTGAGTGTCTATGTTTTTTTAGTGAAAATAGTGTTTAGTTTTGTGAGTCTAACTTTCAGATTTGAGGAGTCCATTATTGGTGCGGTAGCTGACGTATCCATACAACAGGACCACAAATTCTTCCTTTCGGCTCAAAACATGAAAACATTGGTTGCATAAGAGTCTCTTTTTGTTATTTTGAATAAAATTATACTCACAAGGTACATCCTTCTAATTATGGTACTTCTTGATCTATTACAGGATGCATCCACATGGAAAACCAGTTAAGATCCCTATATGAGATCATGAGGACAATCCTCCAAACAATGATGTGTCCATTAAGGGACTTGTGCTTGAGATGGCCCCACCAGGTGCAGCACCAGTGCTACCACCACCAGTTGGTCAGAATCTTATGTTGGTAGTTCAGGTAGAGGAGGTTCATATGCTCAGTGCCCTATATGAGTTCTAAAGATAGATACCACCCAAGTTCAATGGAGAGAAAAATCCTCGGGTCACTGGGGACTGACTAGAGGCTTTGACATGGGTCTTCTACTTAGTGAGGACACCTCTTAACGATATAAAGATCATGGAAGCAAACCTTTATCCGGTATTAGTATGGAGATGGTGTTGCGTGACCACCTAGACACACAATGAGGTGAACCTCACCTAGTCAAACTTCGAGCGGCTTTTCTGAGAAGGTGTTTTTCCTCACGACCTTGCGCACTATGAAAATTTAGAAGATGACACGCCTTCAGTAGGGTAGCATGACTGTAACCCAGTACTCAAAAATGGTCACTGAGCTATCTCACTACTCTAAAGATATGGATTGAGACCCTTTCTTCATGTCTCAAGCCTTTAAGAATGGAATCAGGTGGGATATCAAGAAATGATTATTGTCTCTTAGCATTCTTACCCAGGACAAGGTGCTGGAGCAATCCCTTCTGGTGAAGAGCTTCATGGAGAAGCAGCCACTGAAATCCGGAGCCACCATGAGACCCAAAGCTACAGATTCTTCAACATGTAGAAAACATGAGACATGTGGTCCCAAGAAGGCTAGATATTTTATAGGATGGCCCCAGGACTTAGTGTTAGTAGTGCGAGGCTCCTAGTTCAGTGGAAGATAATAGGGAGCCAGGCAGTGCTTCACATGCGGTTGGTAGTGACAAATGGCACGTGACTTCCTGAAGTGCCATTTGGATGACTAATAGACAGTTGAGGGACCGCTGAGGAAAAGGAATCAGTTCGAGAAAGTAGGTCCGTAGGGTGGGAAACATGGTAAGGGAGCTGGCCAAGCAGAATGTGGTGGGTGATGGTTTGAGGTATTACCTCCAACACCCCTAGGTGTTCCACCCCAACTCTTAGGGAGCAGGTAGGTAGGGGCAAGCTCAGATCCAGGGAATAAAGACTTATGACCATGCTGCTCCAAATATGATTCTAGGTAGCATCTATGTCTTCTCTACCCTATCATGTTTTCTTATAGACACATGTGTTAGTCACTCTTTCTTTGACATGACTCTCGTTGGATGCTCAGAGATTTTGGTGGAGTCGTTGGCTCGATACATAGGGATAGAGACTATTACATGTTGGGATTTTATGATTACACACCGGTATCGATTGTGTGAGAATCCTCTAGGATGCAATTTATTTTGCTGGTGTCTCCTAGTTGTGTCGTCGGGGCCTTATGATGCCATCATGGGTATGAACTATTTATCCACAATCAATTATCAAATCCAATATTTTAGGCATACAGTGAGGTGTGTCCACGGATATGGGATCATGTTTTTCCTTCACCAGTGAGAAATAAACCCTTGTAGTGTAGATTATACTCTCTCAGATGTGGGTGGATCCGTTCACTAACCAGTTGGCTAGCCTCACTATCGGTGAATTAGATGAGAGGATTCTAATTTTTCATGTAGTAGTGGACGAGTATGAGGATTCTTTTCTTTAGGATGTTTTGGGAAAACCTCCTCCCAGTGAGGTAGACTTTTGCATCGAAATTCACCTTAATATTGAACCAATATCCACCCTGGCATATCATATGGCTCCTGCAGAGCATCTCGAGTTGAGGGTACATCTAGAGGACTTGCAAGAGAAGGAGTTCGTAAGGCCCAACATTTCACCATAGGCAACCCGAGTGCCATTTTCCATAAAGGTGGACAAGAGTTTGTGGTCATGTGTGGACTTATGATTCCTGAACCAGGTGACCGTGAAGAAAAAGTATCCATTGCCTAGAATTGATGACCTCTTCCTCCAGTTGAAGGGGGGAAGTAGTTGTATCATATAGACATCAGATTAGCCTATCACAAACTTCGTGTACGGGATGCAGATGTACCGAAGACAGCCTTTGGGTGTCTATAAGACCACTATGAGTTCATAGTGATTACTTCAGGCATTACCAAATCTACAGAAATGTTCATGGGCCACATGAATAAGATCTTGTAGCCATAACTTTACCAGTTCTTCGTGACCTACATTGATGACATTTTGGTGTACTCAGCATTGGAAGGGGTGCATAAAACACACCTGTTGATAGTCCTGGATACACTATGATGGAAACAGCTTTATAGAAAGCAACAATGTGCTAGTTATAGATTATGGAGGTCCACTTTCGGGGACATGTCATCTCAGAGGTAAGAGTTGTGGTTGAACCAGTGAATATTGAGACAGT
Organism: Viscum album; assembly: GCA_963277665.1. NCBI lineage: Eukaryota > Viridiplantae > Streptophyta > Magnoliopsida > Santalales > Viscaceae > Viscum > Viscum album. Next base: position 406,315,318 of record OY728147.1, on the reverse strand, counting down.
GCTTTCTTGGGAGCCAACCAAGAGCGCAGTTAAGGTGTGGAGCTTCTTGGGGTTGTGTGGTTACCATCAGAGGTTCTTACCCGACATTTCAAGTGTAGAATAATCCTTATTTTATTTGAAACAGAATGGGAAACCCTTCATGTCAATGGTGTAATTTCACTAGAGTTTCTAGGAGTAAAGGCGGAGACTGCCTAGTGCCCCCATCACGAGACCACCATAAGAATGTGTCGGTTATGTAGTTTACTACGATGCCCCAGGGACTAGAATTTGTTGTGTCCTAATTTAGGAGCAAGAAGGGATTACATAAAGCTCACACTACCTTAGGTAGCATGAGAAGAACAATGTGACCCACAATGTGGAGTCAACAGTACTGGTATTTTCCATGAAGATGTGGTAGCACAACATGATGGGTGAAGATTTTACAGATTACTCTGGCCCCATGAGTCTCATATATATTTTCTCTCAGAAGGACCTAATCCTAGGATAATGGTGATGGCTAGAGTTCCTCTAGGACTATGAATTTGGGATAGTCTATACACATGGGAAGGGGAATGTGGTGGTAAATGCACTCAACATGAGGACTAGTTTGCAGCTGCTGAGTGAGACAACAGAGCATTAACCCACAATTCAAATATCCTTTGTGGATGATGGTGGAGATTCTTACCATTTTTAGATTACTATTTCTACTAAAATCTTGCAGTGAGTTTGGGAGGCACAGCTGGTGGATGTTGACTGAAAGGCTCGACATGATCAGTTATCCTTAGGACGGTCTTCTGATGGATTTTTGATAGGTGGAGAGCACATAATCTTTTTTTGAGGGTACACCTTAGTACCAGTTAGGTTGTTGGAGGAGGTTTTGAGGACGTTCCATACATCCCCTTTGGAGGTACATCCCAAAGTGGAAAAAAGTACATGGACCTCAGACATCAGTACTGATTGCCACAGATGAAGAAAGTGGTGGCCGAGTTTGTTTCACAATGAATCACATGTTAGAAAGTGAAGTTTGAGCATCAGGTTCAAGTAGGAGTAGCCCAGCCACTTGAGGTACAAATGTTGAAATGGTACGGTATCTCGATGGACTTTGTGACTAGGTTACGACGTACATCCAGGGGCTATGACTCTATCTGGGCGATCGTTTACTGACTCACTTTGTCGGATCATTTCCTAACCATCTAGTAGAATGGATCGGTAGAGATCTTGGGATGAATCTATGTCCAGAAGATAGTGCAGCTCCACGGGGTGCCTTCAACGATTGTCCCAGATCGTGATGAATGTTTTTCGTCCCGGCTGTGGAAGGGATTACGGGAGGAATTCAGAACACAACTACGCTTGAGCACAACTTTTCATCACCAGACGGATGGTCAAACAGAGTAGACCATAAAATTCATAGAGGACGTTCTTTGTGCTTGTAGCCTTGGCTTTGGCCCCAATAGGGAAGACCACCTACCTTTATTGGAGTTTTCATTCAACAACTGTTATCACTCCACCATTGGCATGGCACCATTTGAGGCCATGTTTGGGTGGCCTTTATGATCACCCATATTCTAGATATACCCAGGAGAGTCGACCCTCATGGGTTAGGAGTTGGTATGGTCTACCACTGAGAAGGTTTAGATCATCCCATAGAATATGAAGAAAACACATGGTAATCAGAAGTCTTATGCTGACAAGAAACGAAGACCCTAAGAGTTTGAGGAGGTATATCACGTATTTCTTTGTGTCTCACCCGACGAGCACTACAGAGATTTGGGAAGGGTGAAAAGAGATCTCAGAGGTTCATCAAACCTTTTCGGATCCTGAGTAGAGTTAGTTAGGTGGTGTATAACATAGACCTCCCCCCCAAAGATGCACTGGTTGCATGATGTTTTCCATGTGTCGTAGCTGAGGAGGTATTCTCATGGTCCATCACACATCATCGACTGGGGTGAGATGGACTTTGACAATTGGGTGAAATTTTTGGAGTTCCTGGAAGAGATAGAGGATCTAATGAAGAGTGTCCTACATGGGAAATCGATTCCTCTAGTGCGAGTTCTGTGGCAGCACATGAATCTCTAAGAGTGCACATGGGAGCAGGAGGATCAGATTCTTGGTTAGTACCTCCATCTATTTGTGTAGTTTTTGTTTTGGATTTCAGGGAAGTAATGAACTAAGGTGGTGAGAATATAATTTCTCAGAAATTCCATGAATGTTTTTTATTATATTGAATTATTTTGAGACCGCGCACACTGACGAAAAGTGATTCTGAGGCCCATAGTTCCCGGAATGTAATTTTGAACAATTTTTAGTTACATTCTATAACGGCACAATCCGGTTTTTATAACATTTGAAACGCTACTCGGATAAAAAATATAAGGATACAATTTAATTAAAAATTAAGGGATTCTCCAGAAATTGACATAAATTTTTCCATCAAGGGCCCAAAAGAAAATTTTATTTTTTGACATTTAGAGAAAAATAATTAAATAAATTAAAAGGTTATATTATATTCTTTTGAATCCGTTGAGTGGAGGACAATGATGCAATGGTGCGGCAATGAAGCGATGACATGATGCATTATTGAGACTCATTAATGACCCATATCACACAATAAAACGATGTAATAATGGAATCATAATAGAAATGTTGTATTATAAATGAAACAACGTAAGGTCATGAAATCACAGTGTAATCGAAATACTACGACTTGTTTTATTTTTTAATTGGTTACACGTTGGGGACAATGGGGAATTAAAATGAAACGATTTACTGACGAAACTCCAGTGAATATCCTCTCCAATGAAGAACGATGAACGACGGTAGATCTTAAACATCTTCGATTCACCTCGAATAATGAAGATGGAAGTGACAATGTCGACCTCTTCAATCCTCGAGGATGTACCCTACGACATCAAATGTCAACAAGGATGGTGTTTTGTTTATATTTAAATGTTCTTCTCTACTCTTATTTCTCTATAAAGAATGAACACAGATCAACCCATGAAGAGGTTGATCCACGGTTAATGCGTTTATGGGGGAGGGTGACTTTTTATGGGTATTTATTATTCTAGATTCCAACCCTTCATGAAATTATGGAACATAAAACCTTGAAACTCACCCTTGATTTAAAAGTCTAACAAGGAGGTCCCAAGACGACAAAATCAAGGCCACAGACCCTCTAGTCATTCTTTTTGAGTTGCTTCATTCTAGAAGAATTGGAAATTAGATCTTGACGCCTGAGTAGGCATGTAAGATGCATGAGAGGCTTGTAGGTGCATAAATATCAGAAAATAGACCACCAGAGCAACTTCGGTGGCCCATAGAATGTGATGCCAGAGTGGCACCATTGGTATAGAGATGGAAGGACAGCACCAGGAATGTAGAGGGGGAGGTCCCAACTGGTGCTAAAGTAGCATTATAGACTACCAACACTTGTTGGCCGCACTGGAAGACGGTGGCGCGCCGTGACAGTAGGAGTTGCAAAGCCAGGCGGGCACTTTGTGGAGGGACGACCCACATTTGTGTTATTCGGGCTACTAAATCATACCTTTGAGGCTCGATAGTTGGATCCTAAATAGGGACTAATGGTAGTGGATTTCCTTGATGATTGATAGTACACACAATTAACTCGACAATACTGAGGTCCACAAGAGGATTTTCATGATGATTTTCAGTAATATCTTCCTCTTAGGTCTGATTCAAAGATCTTCTCAGAGGAATGATTCTACTCAACATCAGTATACAGTTAGAAAGACAACAAATTTACAGTCACACTTAGCAATAATGGAAATTTAATCCCAATAGAGAGAGAAAAAGATTTAGATTTAAATCTATCAAAATAAAAAGTAGGGACATGGATAGAACTAAACATTAAAGAATATCTAAGAAACCATACCTGGTGACTTATGATTTTTTATAGTGATAGCTGGGTTGGTACTGAATTGAAATTTCCTTTTAAGTTAGAAAACAATAAACAAATGTATACTGACTTCAAGGATAAATGATAAACATTCTTCTTTGATACCACTGTTCCATAGACCAGCCTGAGTACCCTGGTAAACTGATAATCGAGCGTGTCCTAACATTGACATAAGGGTGTTCTCGATCCCAAGTGGCTAGACACTAGCAACTGAAATAATATGAAATAAGGAGAGAATGGATTTTTCCCAAACATTGCAGATGTAAGATAATAAAAAATTATTCATATAAGAAAAACACCCCTGTGAGAAGTCTACCATAAGTCAAAAAAGTATAAAACAACAAAAATTACTAAATTAAGGTACTAGAAAATTGAAATAATAGCCTAATTCCAAATGGATTCAACATGATAAGTCCAAGGGTTAATAGCTAGAACCACAACCAAGTGTAATATTACTATTTCATGAATGTAGAATGAGATAATCTACAAAAACCCAAAGGAAGAGTTTGGGTGTGAGAAAAAATCCCAGGGGGGGTTTCACAATGGATTCCATAATGGATTCAAACATTTAATTTACTAAATAAATTTCTTTCAATTTTCAAATAAAATTGTTTGGCATTTCATATGAAAATTTTAAAAAAAATAATGATTTACATTTCATGAGATGAAATACATTTTTAATGATTGAAATATATTAAACAAATGGATTAAACAAAAACTTTTATATAAAATAGTTTATATAAATGAGAATCCCCAAAAAAATGTTTATTAATATTGAATATATTCATTTAAAATACAAAAAAATTAGGTATGTGGTCATATGCCTAAGAAGGTATGATAGTTACAGTCTATGGGGACTCTACACTCAAGGTGACACAATAATATGTACATACGTCTCTTTAATATCATACTAAAGAGGGATCATCAACATCACATATGGGATGTGACATGATGCATTTATATTTTGGAACAATGTAATGTGTAAAGTTTATTCCAAAAAACTCGCTAACTACCTATGTCTTTCATTATCTCTAATATAAAATAAATGATGTGAAATTTACTTTAGTAAACCATAAAATACAATTTAATCCATTTTCAACCTCAAATATGCCAATCTTCCATTTAAACCCCATAGTAGGGTTATAATCAAAACTCTCCTTTTTCCAAGATAAAACCCATAGGTTTCTATCAAATCCATTTTATCCATTTTTATCAAATAAAATTAGAAATCAATTTCAGAAAATTAATTACAATAATTTTACAAAAAACCAATTTCATAATTCAAATTGAAAATTTTTAATTTCACAAATTTCCATCAATTTCTCAAAATAACAACAATTCAATGGGATTGGGGGGTTTTACAAATATTATGGTAAACCATATTTCCAAACCCAATCCCCAAATTTTATTTAAATCGGTTTTTTTGAAACTAATTGAATGAAACTTTAATAAAATGTATTTAAATAAATAAATTGAAATTAACTCAAGAAATTTAGTTTAAATAAAATGTGTCTATCCTAACAGAACCACATACCCTTCACGGAAACACAACACCCACAATAGAAACATCCAACTAGAATGAAGGTGAAAAATATATAGGAACTCAACCTAGAAACAAGATTCAACAAAATTTTGTTTAGATCCATCCACTCCAAGTTGATCTATAAAAATCACAAGAGAGAATGAGAAATAGATGATAATATTCATAGAATTCTTACCGTAAAATTAAGAGCACAACCGCAACCATGATCAATTTTTGATCGAAACAGATCGAAAGGGTTTAAAAGACCACAAAATGCATTGGGACGTATATTAGGTTGAGAGGAAATAAATATGAATGTTGAAATAGATATTTAAACTAAGTAGTAGATTTTGAAACAATATTATGGTATTTACATGATGTGTATCGCAATTATACATTGTGTTATCGAAAATTCCCAAAATACCCAAAAAGATCACCCCCTTTTAATAAAAATTTTATTTTTTATTTTTAGAATTAACACATCATGTAAGAATAATACATGGAATGTAAATCACCATAAGACTACAGAACGAGCTTTCTTTTATACTGATAATCCCTCAAATCTAGAACATCACAATTATAGGTTTCCTCCCAATTCCTGCCCATCCCAACCCTTGCAACAAAAAAGTAAAACCACAAAAAGCTTTGAAATGTACCTATTAGAAGATTAACAGGATGTTACAATAAACTAATTTTTGATCATGGTGGATTCACTAGGATGGATGAGACCCACATGGTGGAAATGTTTTTATATTAAGTAAACCTAAATGGATATTAGATTCTAGAAGTCAAAATAATTCCTCGATGGAAAAGGGTTCAAGAAAATTCATGGTATTAATTATGAGGATATGTTTTTACAAGTGGTGATGATAAAGTCTATTCACTTTTTAGTTTATATGAAAACATAATTATATAATGGGATATATCCAATGGATATTAACATTTCCTTCCTTATTGGGAATTGTTTCCATGATTTGTATTAGATGCAATTAAATGTTTTTAAAATTAATAATGAAAAATATATGTTCAAAAATATGAACTGATTCATTTATAGATTAAATAATATAACATAGAGTTTTAATATCTATTTTGTTGATTCATTCAAATAATTTCATTTCATAATCAAGGTGGATGTATATAAATAGATTGTTGGGAGTACATTATTTTTTATGATAATGTATGTATAAGTAATACTACTTATCAAAAATTGAATCCTAATAACTCACATAATGATTTTTTTGGGAAATTTCTTCTCAATGAAAACATGGGTTAATATACCTAAATATTGGATATGAAAATATGCAGATATAGATCTAATAGGTTTTTTTGTCTCAGTTAATAAATTTACATTGGTAATGTGATAAATATGTTTTTAGGGAGAATATGAAATATGTCTTTTCTAGTTTTAGATGGAATGTATCTTAGAAAGTCTCATAATACTTCTAAAGAGTTATCACGTTTTGATAGGATTCCTTATACATCCACTAGAACTTTTTTCTTGTAATTCAAGTTTTTTTCATGAACTAATGAATCCTATGATCATAGCATTGCATGTATATACCAATCCAAGCCAAGTGAGAGTCGCCATTTCATTATGAAGAACCATTTTTTGTACAAGATAATGGATAAAGATATCTTATTAGTATTTGAAGGTGAGGATGAAAACTACATAAAATGTTACATAGATACTAGTTTTCAATCATAAATAGATTATATGAAATCTCAAGATGGTTTCATGTTTTATCTAAGCAGTGTATCATTCAATTGGAAGTGTTTCAAATAAGAAAAATATTAAACATTAAAAAATAAGAGGAATATATAACTATATCATATGCTTAGAAGGATGAAATTTGGATTATGAAGTTTATATATGAAAAACTGGTTCTTAAACAGAGAAGGATAAATAATTATTTAATGTGAAAATAATATATTCATTTATCAGTAAATAGAACATATCTCTAACCAAGAATCCTATTTTTTTTTCGAAAATACCATCTCTTATGAAAGAACAATGAGGGAAGTGATGTTAGTATTAGTTGGGTATCTAGCAATGAAATTAAAATTTATCCTATAAAAAAACCATTATCATTTCCTGAACATGAGTGAAATCTAGAGTATCTTGGTATACAATACTTGGAAGACTGATATAATTGTTTCATAAGGACTCAAGTTAGTATAATAAAAGTAAAATCGATTTATTAATTATTCAATTATTTTTAATTTTACCTTATATGTAAGGTGAAATGAAAATTTATTCTAGAATAATACATTGAGTTTACTTTAATAAAGGATTATCATGACATATTATAGGTTGTGATGGTATGTTCGTATTACCATGAATAAAATCACGAAATCGCTACAAAAAATTGTTTACAAGATAAAAATAATAAATTTATGAGTTATTAAGTGGAGACATATTATGTAGATTGATCCACTAAATTATTTCCCATGGAGTTTCATAAAAACATTTTTATACTCGGGGGTGTATAACTATAATAAATCCTTATTACCTGTGGTTGGAGAGACACCTATATCTGATTTTTTCAATTGTATGATGAGTAATGAATATAGAACTTGACTGATCCAGGATGAGAAAATTCATATCCATTCTTAGTTGAGTCTCATATGATATATTGAGCATCATGATTGAGGACCATGTGATGTGGACATATTATAGATGAATGATATGTGATGTATTCATAGACTTGGTCACTGGTTTTCATAGAATATAGAAAATATGATGTGATTTATACCCTATTTAAATTATTCTATCTTTAGTGGTTTCATGAACCAACATAGGTCGACCTTGAACTGGTAACCCAATCCAATCCACAGTAATGACCGAGCAACATTTCTGATCCTCTTGGGTGGGCAAAAATCACCAAGGGAATCAATAGAGGTAGGGGGAATGGTTTCTCCCAATAACAATAAACAAGGAAACTAAAAAAATAATAGTTCAAACCAAACTCTATATGATTTCTAGACGCCACATTCATTACATTTACAATAACATAATCAACAAATTGAACAAAAAACAAAACTATAAACAAATGTAAGCAAACACCCTAGACACTTCCATGTGACCCCGAGGGTCACTCTCCAATCCACAAAAAACTATCTCCTAAGGATATTGAACATGTGATGAAACCTACAGAAGAAACTAAAAAACAAGAAAACACCATAATAATGATTATTAAGCCTCTATATGTAGTCGCATATAATTATATTCTCAATTAACTTTTATTAAATAAAGAAACATTGATTAATAATTTTGAAATAAAATATTTAAATATAGGTTTTCCTTACATTTTATTTTTTTGAATACAAATCACAAATTACAAACCATTTCCCCCATTCTTTTAAAACAAGGCTCAAGGGGAGAAGAGAGAAAAAGACCAAATAAAAATCATTAATTTTTCATAATAGTGAAAAAGAAAGGGGGATATTTTCTCTTTCAAAACATCCTCTTTGAAACCTTTTAATAAAAACTACACATTCAAAATTTTCCATGATAACACCAAAAATAAGCATAATGATTACGATTCCACAGAATAAGGGGACATAGAATTAATAGTACTAGTGTCGGAGGAAAATGGGAAATCCTAGGAACTTAGAGGAAAACCAAAATATACTATAAATGTGACTCATCCTAAAAACATTCCCTACCTAATGATGTCATAACAGTCTAATGCCCGATCATCACCCTAGCAGGCATGACCATGGGGCACAATCCCATAACAATAATAACACAAATATCTGTCTACTATGGTCCACTAGCAAATTCAATAATTAAGAACAGTGTAGAAAACATTATAAGAATTCCTCTTTTCTATATCGAGGTTCCCATGTTATGTTCACAAAAATGGGTGAGCCAAAAAATGCAAACAATAATCCAGATATATACAATTCATTACATAAGTCACAAATCCAGCACCACTCCGGCCACCCCAAAGAGTATTACCTTGCCTTTTAACCATCACCACATATGGGAAGACCCAATATAAGGGAACTACCATATCTTCTTAAATAAATAAGAAAAGAGACTCATTTCAAGGAAGGTTTTCCAACAAACCATTTCAAAAGTAACAATTGGGCCTCACATAACCATCACAAGTTAAACAAAATCTTAATTAACCACAAGCATGTCACTTTGAATACCATTTGACGAAATAAAAACCAAAAATTTAAATCCTAGACACATTTATAATATATTAAAAGGCATTTAATAAACACTTAGCATAAAAATCCCAATCAAACCACCTAATAAGATCCAAATATGACTTACATAATTTCCTCAAATCAATTTTTCTCATGAAGAAGTGTAAAAAATCCACTTTTAATGCAAAACAGTTGGGAAATCCATTTGAGAAAAATAATTCAATATTTTAAAAAACAAAAAAACATTTTCAAAAACAAAACCTGCTTTAAAAAATATAAAATAGAATAATCAACTAATAAGGGGTATTCTAAAGCTATGAATAATGTTTGAAAATTCATTAAAACATCTCAGGCATAAAATAAATTACATCTAAAAAATTTAAAATACATGCAATGGTCGACTGATCTATTTAACAAATACAAGGTATGCACAATTCAAAAAAAATACTCACTTTGTATTCGAATAAAATTAAAAAAACACCTAGTTTCACATAAAAAAATATTCCATGAATGGAACAACAATATTTTTTAACTATGGTAGGTGTGAAAATCAAGGGAAAAATTGTAATATCTAATTTAAAGAAGATGTGCATGGGATCCTACCTCAAAGGAGAACCAATAAAACTCGTATAACATGAAATATTTATCTACAACCATGTGAAATCACAGGGTAAAGTCCATCACACTAAAAATTAAATGCTAGGGACTCAAAACACATATAAACTGTAAATTAGAATGTGTGAAACCAAGAGGTAGGATGAAAACCCTCTCCTCGAATGGTAAGAACAACCAAAAATGATCTGAATCAACTTTACTTCAGTGGAAAACAAAGAAACCCACTCAAAGTGGTCCCATGAGATGAACAACACACCCTATTCAAGGAACAAACAAGAAAATAAAATTGAATCTATACATAGGGTTTGGCCTATCCACAACCCCTACAAGGGAGAACCCCAAACAAAGTGGTGGAGAAAGCGAGTACCCACCGGAAGGAGCTGTCCCTAGAGGAGGGGTGTGACACAAAGTCGTGTGCTGGAGAGGGGTATTTGGTTAGGGTGGTGTTCTAGAAAGTGGGTAGTGCAAGCTGGAAGGGTTTCACGCATAAGTAAGGAGAGGGAGAGGCACCCGAAGAGAAGAGAGCATCACTGGATGAAGGTTCACAAGGGGAGGCTACCAGTGATGGAGGGTGGTAAGAGGAGGGAGGCTAGCTATAAAGGGAGTTCTCTAGAAGGAGGGTGCAATGCGTAGAGAGGGGAGAAGAGGTAGGCTTCATGATACATGGTAGAGTGCAAGGCGAAATGGTAAAACCTTTAGGGTTCTAAAAACAAATAATTTAATTATAATATTAAAAATAAAAAACAATAATAGTTTTAATAAACATAATAATAATAAAAATAAAAATAATATTTCAAATAACAATAAGAATACTAATTTTATTGTTGAAAAACTACTTTTAATTTAATTTTATTTTCGCTAATTCTATATCATTACTAATTTATTCTTAATTTCATTGTACTTTTAAAATTTTAATTCATTCTATAGACAAGGTAGGACACACAGCAACTAGGGCGTACCCACATAGTCTATAAACCTTGCTCTTCCCATGTTCCATATGCAGCCAATCCCAAAACTCTTATCCATAAGTAAAAAATATAAAAATTTAAGTTGAGATTCAACACAAACCTCAATAAGTATGCCCAATTCCATGAAAAATAATAAAATAAAATATCATAAAAAGGTTGAGTGTGACAATTTTCCCTACCATAACGCTTTTCGACCACCGGAAAGACATCCTAAGGATTAATTTGAAGAAGAAACTGCTACTCCTTTACAACTCATGGAGATTTCAAATGAATGAAAATTGAAGATATTTAAAAAAAATCACCATCCAGAAAAAGAGAACAAGATGAGCTCAGGAGATCAAATTGGGCTCTCCGGTAAGATTTACCCACCCCTAAAAGCATAAACACCCCCATTGATCGGTCTAAAATACACAAAACATTCTTGATTCCCAAAATAGCCTCAAAAAACAAATACCTTAAACATTATCAAATATAAATCATACTATTCACCCAAACCAATGAGTGAATTTTAAACCCCATCTCAAGGAATCCTCTATAACCACACTTCTTCAAAACAATCAAAACACTCCCATCCTAGCACTCACTCAAAGGAAATATAGAATTATGAGGCTACATAGAATCCATACACCACTAAACCAATACATGGAACAAATATAAGATACTAAAAAGGCGAGGCCCAAACAGAATCCCCACCATAAGAAACTTGCTAATAATAAATTAAACAAGACCCACAATGAGTTTCCCTAGAATAAGAATTAATGAGGTTAAATGAACTCAAAACCATTCCTGGTACTGACCTAAAATCCCCACCACAAGGGGAGGTGAGGTGAGGAAAAAACTAACCTAGAATGAAACCACAACATATAGATCCCAACAACTTATCACCCTCAGAAGGAGACAAACCAAGCCACACTAGAATCAGACAAACATGCCCATAGGTTCCCTTTAATAAATCCCTAAACCCGTTGGATTTAATGTCTCCATATTCAATTTTGAGAATAGGATTCAAACCAAATCCTTCTTACACTGCTGGGGTTCTCTTGACTTTGTGCCCACTTCAATCAATGACCTATGGATGTAGCTCTAATGCTTTAAGAATATACTACCATGTAGTCAGGCATTAGAAACGCATGACCCGAAAACATGGTTCAAAATTCACAAAGACACGCTTCTATTAAAATAAAAAGTCTAAAGGGTTTTAAAACAATTATCCTTAAAATAGAGAAATGAATAAATTCCAAAAAATTCCACCAGACATGAATATTACACCCAAAGAACATTACAACAAGAAATACTCAAAACTATATTTCCTTAATACTAAAAATGGTCTGGGTTATTCTTTGAAAGAATCAGTATGGATTTACAGGGCTTATTGGAAACACTCCCATTAAACCAGTTCAATTGTCCCAAGAATCCAATAGTTTGGTAGGGTTATGGAGTACTCGGTCATGATGGACACTTATGACTGTTCTTACCACCTTATTGAAACATCACAACATATCACCCTGAAGTTTTTAATGATAGGTTGGTAAGCCTCTTAATTTCCTTACTCATAACACAAACAAAATGGTACTTTTAATTCTTCTTACTAACATCCTATTAAAAAATTCTAGGGACTAGAGGAGGATTAGCCATCTCATTCTCCCTTGCTAACTCGGATTCATCATTAAAGGCTTGCCTCACCACATTAGAGAATGTGTTTAGGATGAGCTCTGTTACATTCAACTGAAATTCAAGATGGTTCCAAAAATCAAAATATCGAGCCTTCACATGATCATTTACAATATACCTCGGTTTATATAGAACCTAGTTCAAGAAGAATCGATATAATTATAACACCGATCCAACACCCTGTTGAAGACCGTACAACTCTATTCTCTTTCCCACCATCATTATCTCAGAAAAGTATAATTATTTGAATGAAAACATGATGAAATCCTAGGTACGATCTTATCAAGGATTTCTTCAAGGAAAATACTTCCACCATTCCCATGTTGGACCTTAGAGAATAAAAGTAGAAAAATTTACCTTTAATGACTCAGAAAATGCATGAAAAATGAGCCCCCTTGCAATTTTCTGCATCTAAGCTTCCACATTGAGAGGGTATGAATGACCATAAAATAGAGGAGGATTCAACTTCTATAATTCAATAATTTAGTATATGGGTTGAGAAACTATAGAATTTACTAAATATACACCACCATAAGCTACACCATGGGTATCCATTGAATTTTTATTGAGGAGGACACAATGAAACAAAGAAGAAATGAACTTAATCAACAAAAATACAATAACAAGGATTTATCATTTCAAACACTACAAAGGAAACATAATTCTTTCAATACTAAGCAACACACCACAATTATAAAAGATATCAAAATATCACATTTTCCAATAAAAGAACATTTAAAAAATAAACAAGATCAAAGAGTTGTACACCAACCGATGATGTCCAGGGAGCCTCAAACATGCATTTCCCCATGCCATACGGGAAATCCATCCACTTTCTCATACATTCCCATGCATGTGGTCACTCACATGAACACCAAAAGTAAAAACACCTTTCATGGAAAAATATTAAACGCACAATTGTATGTTAAAATCATCCCATCCCACTTCAAAGTTGTTTCCAAATACAAATTATCTAGTACAAAACATTTTTCAGCAGTTCAACACATCCCGTTAAACTATTTTCTCTTTACACAAAAAGTTCATTTCCCAAAATATCTATTTTTGTAAAAAATTCATAAAAATAGTGATGAAGATACATCTTTCAGTTTCCAAAAAAAATTAATTACCAATTTATATCTATCTTTTCACGATTCTAAAAAAGTACTTTTCAATGTAATTTTCATAATTATGCAATATGAAAACAATTATCAAGGGGAAACTAGTGGAGGTGGTTGGCTTAGACACATGGTTGTCGACCACATGCCATTAATTCCACTTTCATGGAGAGAATTATATTGTAATTTTCCCTTCTCCACATGGATTTACAGGAACTACAGACTCACAGAAGACACTTTTACAACTCTCTTTTCATATCATAACACCAAACAACATACAAGAATAAAAATACACCAATATACTCAAACATCTCATGGTAACCCAATGTTCAGAATGAGAAATGGTCCAAAGAATACTTTGGATTCGTACATGATGAGACCCAAAAATCCTACACCTTCAACCTTGAAATCCCCATGAAATTAAGGGAACTCTAAGAATCATGGACATCAAAAGATCTTATTTTCTCGGATACCATTTTGTTAAGAACAAAATCGGGTCGGCGTTGAATCGGTCACCTGAGATGATCTACAATAAGGCCTAAGCAGTGTTCCCAATCCTCCCAGGATAGAAAAGTGTTCCAAGGTCATCATTTTAGGCTGAGGGAATGGTTTTTACCAATAAAAATTAAAATGGAATCTGAATAAATAAAAAGGTACATCAAACTCAATAATATTTCCAAGATTTTCATTCATTATATTTTAAATTAAAGAATCAATAAACTAAAAAATATACAAGACCCAAATAACCAAATTAATATTAACACCCAAAAAAATTCCATGTGACCGTGAGGGTCACTCTCTAATCCACAACCAAATATCTCCCAAGGAGATAGAGAAATAATCAAAACCTACTGTAGAAATTAAAAACAAAGAAAAAACTATAGTCAAGAGTATCACAACATAGAAGATTGGCCTAAAAAAATCTTATTCCCAATGAAAATTTTTTAATTAAAGAAATATCAATTAACAAATTTGTAATACAATATCAAAATATAGGTTTTCCATACTTTTCATTTTAAGGAATAAAAATAAAATATTACAGTCTATTTCCCACTTTCTTTTAAAAAAATGTTCAAGGGGAGAAAGGATAAAGGGGCCAAATAAAAATTGTTCATTTTTCATAATAGTGAAAATAGAAGGGAAATATTTTCTCTTTCAAAACATCCTCTTTAAAACATTATTTTAAAAACCACACATTAATTATTTTCCATGATAACACCAAAACCAAGTATAAGGTTCATGATTCTACTCAATGAGGGAAATGTTATTGACGTTTCTAGTGTTAGAGGAAAAAATGGAAATCCTAGGAACAAAGAGGATAACCAGAAAATAATTTACATTTTACTCATCCCAAAGGCATTCCCTACATTATGAAAATATAATTCCCTACTTCTTGATCTTCGACCTACCTGGCCTAACCACCATGCCCAATCCCATAGTAATAACAACAAAAATTACCCTCTACTCTAGGCCAATAGTTAGTGTAATAACATAGAATAGTACAACAAAAATTCTTAGAATTCAACTCTTTTATGCTAGGTTCCCATGTAATTTTAACAAAAAGGGGTGTTCTAAATAATCCAAACAATAATCCATATATATACAAGTCAACACATAATTCACACAAACTGAAACCACCCTGACCATCCGAAAGAGTAGTCCCTTGCCTATAAACCATAACCACACATGGGAGGACCCAAAATAAGGACACTCCCATATCTTCATAAATAAACAAGGAAAATGAATCTTTCCAAGGATGGATTCAGAACAATCCATTTCAAAAGTATCAACTCAGCCTCACATAACCGTCGCATGTTAAATGACTTCTTAAAGAACCATAATCATGAAGCTTAGAAAAAGAAAAACCTTCTTGGAAACCCATTTGTGGAAAATAAACTACCACCTTAAATATAGGATACATTTAGAGGATCTAACCCAGAATTTTATAAACACATAGCATGAAAATCACAATAAAACCACTTATGATGTCCATAATAGATCCTTTTATAATTTCCTCAAATTAGTTGTTCTCATTCATATGCACATAAAAGCCACATTCAACCCTAAACACATTGTAAAATCATTTTAGAAAAATAAATCAGCATTTTAAACATAACAATATCATTTTCAAGACTAATGAAAGATTCATAAAATATAAAAACACCACAGTAAACTAATTAACTGTGTTATGCAGTAGTGAATAATGTTTGAAAATTAAGTTAAATGACTCAAGAATCAATAAATTGATCTTAAAAAATTTACACTACATGGAAATGCGATCCATGTTATTTATAAAACACATGGTATGCATAATTCAACAAATACACACTATTCATTCAAAAAAATTAAGCTAACCTGCTAATTTCTCAAAAAAAATTATTCAATGAATGGAAAATCACAATTTGGTAACTAAGGGAGGGGAAAATCAATATAATAAAGTAATCATCAATTAAAAGAATAGGTGAAGGGGATCCTACCTTAAAGGAGATCTAATACAACACATAGTACTTGAAAGATTTATTTACAACTACCCAAAATCACATGGTAAAATCCAACACACTACAAATTAAATGCTAGTGACACAATAACACATGAAAGAATTCGAGAAACCAAACATTGGTAAGAAAACCCTCAACTCGAATGGTGGTGACAACCCAAAATCATCTGAAACATCTCGCCTTAATCCGTGATCCCCTAAAACTACCTGAAGGGGTATTGAGAGACAAGCCACATTCCCTATTCAAGGAAAAAACACCAAAATTAAAGTTAATCTATACCTAGGTTTTGGACAATCTATAAATCCCACCATGGGAGGACCCCAAAATAAGAGGAGGAGAAACTGAGTACTAACAGGAAGAGGGGGCCACTGCCTGAGGAGGGGCATGTCGTAAAGCCACGTGCCAGAGATGGGCCTCTAATAGGGGTGTAATTTTCGAAAGGACGGGTAGCACCGGTTGGTTGGGTCACATGGGGGGTAGGAGAGGGAGTGGTGCTAGTCGAGAAAGGAGCGATGCTGGCAGGAGGTGGCCATGGGGTGGGCGCCGACGACGGAGGGTGGCAAGAGGAGGGATGATCACTAGGAAGGGAGGTCACCAGAAGGAGGGTACAATGTGTAGAGAGGGGTGCGCCGGTATGGGTCAGGCTTTATAGTAAAGGGGTAAGAGAATGGGGAACCCCATTAGGGCTCCTAAAAATAAACAATTTAATTAGAATATTATTAATAATAATTTTAATAAAAAAATAATAATTTTGATAAACATAATAATATAAATAATAATAATCCTAATTATAATAAGAATAATAATTTTATTATTAAAACAATACTTTTAATTTTCTTTTACTTATTATTATTTTATTTCAACATTCAATTAATATTTATTTCATTATTATTTGATATTTATAATTCATTCTGTATAATGGGCTAGCTGCATGACGACTAGCTAATACCTGCGTGACCTCTAAACGGTGATCTACCTGTGCGCCAAATTCAACCAAGACCAAAATACTAAACATTAAATTAAAAATGAAAAATTCAAATGAGGTTTCAACCCAAACCTCATCATATATATCTGACTCCATGAAAACTAATAAAATAAAATAACATAAAAAGGTCGTGTGTGACAAGTGGTCACTTGATTTCAAGTAAAAAAGGGATTATTAGGGTATATATATGATGTTTATGATACATACTATGGTTTTCAGGATTTAGACAAAGATATTATAACATTTTATGGAAATCACACTAGACCCTTTATAACTGGATCAACAAAGAAACTTTTCTAGAGGACTGTCCTTGCACACATTAATGAAATAAGGACTATATATATTTTTTCAATGCTACAAAGGACAATATGGTCACACAATTTGGAATTTTTATGAGTATTAAGTTTAAGTAAATATTTCTACTCCAAAATAAATAGTTCTAGATGAAAAACATACAAAATACATTTTGTTTGGATTCATAAATAGTTTTTATATTTTCATGAACTCCCTACAGATAGTTTTTAAAGTGGGATATTGTTGGATGTTCCCCATAATAATATGCATATAATGTATATTTATTAATAATTTTTTTACCAGCATGTACTTGAAGCATGAGCTTGAGGTTATGTTGATGTTAATGTATCCAATTTTATTACAATGAAACATTATGGAACATGAATATGAAACCTCCCTTATACATAGTCTTCAGGAAATTTAATAAGGGATTTTCATTCATCCATTGAATGAATTCAACACCAAAAAAATAAGATGTAATTCAAGGGTGATATTTGATGACACCTGATTCACCTGAATAGTTCTTCATTCATGGAGGAGATTTAGACATTGTATCTATAAAGGGAGTTTTTTTGGTATGAGTGTAACACTGTGATCTTCCACGATACGCTTCTCTTTCAATAAGGCAATAGCTTGCATTGTACGCAAGTTCAAGATTCTAACACACCGTGACCAATCAAAATAGACATTATGAATAGTAATATCAACTTTTTGAAATTATATATATTTTAAATTTCAAAATGGACTTCATTTTTGGATTCGTAATATCTAAATTAGCCTATGTGGAATTTTTTTTTCTATGAACATCCAATTTATTATGAATACTGAAAAATACTTAAAAACAACTTTTTTTATAAAAATAATTTATAGTGATAAATTATAATATTTAGTGGTTTAAAAGTATAATTAGAATATATTTTTACCATTTTATCCAATGGTGGTCATTAGAATTAATTTAACATTGAAATTGGACATAAAACATTGTCAATATTTTGATATATATTGTTTCTTAAAAACACGCTATTTGTTGTGACAGCAGGAATTAATTATAAAATTAATTAATGAAAATAATATGTTTTGAATTTTTTAAAATAGAAATCATTTTTTAATTCGGAATATTAATTATAGCTTAGGGTGATGTTTTGGCATTGTTATGAAAAACATCAATTTTTTATGAATAGTGAAACCACTAAGTGGTAGTTAAAAAACTGAATTTTTGTTTAAATGAAACTTTACCGCTTCTATGAAATGAATTTTAAAAATCCGACATACATGGTTTTCATTAGTATGTAAAATGTGGTTCAATGGGATTAAAATAATTTTTTGTTGAATAGTAACTTTTATGTTTTATTAATCGCGATTAAAGGTAATTAGTCAAATTTAAGGTAAAGATAATGTTACAATAATATGAAATGACCTTGACACATGTAATAACCCTATTGGATGAGTCATTGTCGACCAAGACAATCCATGAGTCAACTTTGGTACCCCATGGAGCCACTTTGGTAGGAAAATTACATTAAAAACATTTTATTTAATGTTAAAATAAAAATGTCACAAACATGAGTTGTTTTACTAAAACAATTTTTAAATGGTGTTATACAAGTCATATTTTTTACTATAAATATTCATTAAAAATCTAAGAAGATTTCCTACATCAT
The DNA here is from genome assembly GCA_963277665.1 of Viscum album. Classification (NCBI taxonomy): domain Eukaryota; kingdom Viridiplantae; phylum Streptophyta; class Magnoliopsida; order Santalales; family Viscaceae; genus Viscum; species Viscum album. The sequence goes on along the minus strand of OY728147.1, from coordinate 406,295,936 downwards.
TATAGTTTTTTTATAATTTTTAGACATTAAATAAATTAAATTATTTATGACACAATGATGATGCAGCGATTACCTAATTATTTAACAATTTAAATAAAATGAAAAGACAATGTAAGATCTAAGAACTACACATGTCAAAAACCTATTTTATGGGTGGATTTCGAACTCTTATCACCTTATCCTAGAAATATATAATTTTTGTACATTTTAAATCTGAAAAGAATTTTATAATAAAGTTACCTTTTATAACTTTCCAAGAGTGCCCCTCCTCTCCTCTTATAAAAGGCCCCCACCTCTACCACCTTACCCACACATATCAAGCCTTTGACTCGGCCAACCCCTGCCTAGTTTTCCTCTCCACATCCCACTCTTACTCCTAGAAGCCTCACTTTGGGCAGAAGTCTTCCAAAGGAAGCCTTTGTTCTCAATTCAAAAAGAGTTACCCGTTTTAAAGGTAGTGTTTTCTCTTGTGTTCTTATGTTTTATTATGCTTCTCCAACGCCCTAAACTCTTTTTATTCATTTATTTTGTAACAAAACCAGTATCCTAAATATACTAGTATGTTGTTATAATAAGGGCTCGAGCTAAACTTACACACACCTACATCTAATGGTGAATGAACATACTATTTCTTTGGATGGAGAATTTCTGCCTCACAAAACGATGATTGTTCAACACTCATATAACACCATCAAAGGTGGGCATTAAGATTTCACTATATTTATATATGATTTATATAATATGATTAATTTTTAATTAAGCTTCTTTATTTTTAATTTATTTCATACCTTTATGGTTTTCATTATGGGTAAACGCGATATTTTCATTTTAGGAAGTGCGGACTACCGCCCCCTCAAAGTGATTTGAATCGTTAATGCCATATGTGGGATGTATAAAGGATGGAGTAAATAATATTATATATGATATTATACTTGAATTATAATATAACTTTGTATTATTATTATTTAATTCCATAAAAAATGAAATATAAATGAATTTAGCGTTCATGCATACGTACGACTTAGCGTCTCCATGAACGGTGCATTTCATTTCATACCTCTAAATGTGACGTAATATTATGAATGAATGTATATACTGGATATATATTATATATATGATATCTAAATAATTAATATAATTCTGAATATAATGGATATTTCACCACATGAACAACTTGTATTTATAAGAAGTTTATTTTTGACTCAAGTACCAAAGATCGACAAAATGACCGTTATTAACTTAAATAATTACATAATGTTCATAACATGGTAATAAGTGATATAAATGAATAATGAACATGAAAACAGTTATTAAACAAATAGAAATTAACTCTAGTTTGTTATTCAAGAGATTAAAGAACGGTCGAGTGAAGTCGGACACGAGGTAAGGGAACTTCTTAACCCAATTTTTGTTATTTGGGTTAATCTCCTACTTTCAAATTATGTCATGATATTATTATGTCCTATCTTGTATTTTTACTTTATTTATGTGTAATTATAGTGAATACACATAATAGATCTATTTTATTTAAAAAAGATCTTTGTAAGGACTTCTTCTCAATCTCCTTTCATTGAGGCATATTTTGTTTTATACACAACTTTCTTTTATACGGTGTATAAACCACTTTGAATTTTATGTTTATTCAAAAGGAATCTCTTTTATATGAAAATTTTACTAAACGACAAAAGGGAATGTTTTTTTGTCGTACGTATGTGGCGACAACGACTTCTCTACCGCCGTGACTATTATTTGAGTTTAGGCTTCCTCTACAAGCCATAACTTTTTTTAAATGAAAAATATATACCAAGTTTTAATTTTCTTTTATTTTGGTATTGAAAATGGTTTTGAAAGTGTTTTTATCATATCACTGTGTTGAATTGATATATTATGACTGAAATGTGGAAATTTTATGTTTCCTTTATGCATGTTTTATGTGATACGATTATGTTATGGTTTAGGATATGTTTAAACCTGTTCATATGAGGAATTCATTTTACTTAATAAGTGACGGGTGGAGCCCGCTATAGCTCCTCGATGCATTTGTAGGTCTCATGAGACAAACTAGTGTCTTGGGACAAGGCCTTGATAAAATATTATTTTTACTCTTGGCATAAGGCCTTGGATACGTGGTTTTGATAGTCTGGCATTATGCATTCTATCATTATGAAAGTGGTTATTGATATTGCATGTGATTATTCGACTAGAAGAATATCCTTATGAATAAGTAAGTGGCATTATTTCATTTTATTTTTTCCATATTAAGTTGAAGTTCATGTTTAAAATGCTTCTGTTTTAGTTATACATTGCCTTGGATGATAATGTTTATTTATGGAAGCTTCCGCTATATTGTTTTCCTTACTGAGCATCTGAGCTCACCCCTATCAATGTTTTAATTTTTCCAGGATGTGAAGAAGTATTTTAGGAATGACCTGTAGGGATATTCTGAAGGGGTTATGAGTGTGGAAAATGGAGACTATGTTATTGTAGTTTTTAACTTTATGATGTAATGTAACATTTAGGTAAGTATCTAGTGTTTCCGAGGCTAATAAACTAATTCGTCTTTCGAGACATGATGTTTTCTGATCATACCAATGTTACGTAATAATGTACCGACTCTGGGTAACTGGGGTCGAGGAGTTACAGTTGGTATCAGAGGCAGTTTAGTACAAACCTTGGAAGCTAGATTTTGATAAACTCTGATTAGAGCACATAGCCCTAAGATAGACTTTGAGGATTAGTACAGAATAACGTCCTATAATTTTAGTAATATAGAGATTTTGTTAGTTTTCCAAGGAATAAATCCCTGTCTGGATATGATCATGTAGAGGTGGTTCTCGCACAGAAGTACCTAGGGGTAAAAACCGAAAACACCGCTTTGAACTAGACTCGAACGTGAACTGGTGCACGACAACATGCCATGCAACACTCTTGGTTATGACACTCCCGAGAGATTTTCTTAGGATAATTATCATTTTCTTTAAAAACAATTATGAAGGGTTTATGAGTATATACTTCTTCAAAGAAAACATTACTTTTTATGATTATGGATTATATCAATAAATAGTTCAATTTATGTTAACTGTTTTACAAGTATGTAATTATGTATTTTGATTCATAGACTAATCTAGTTTATGCCATTGTTTAGAAATGGCGCCTAGTGAGAGTAATGGAAACCGTATAAATGCATGCACTCCATGTAGGGATTGCCCTCCTGCTCAAGATAATTATAGTGGAGCTGGAGATACAACTAGTGCTGATAAACTTATCACCATACTAGGAAAACTCACTCAGGTTATGAATAATAAGCTTACTTGTATGGAGCACCTTGATCCGCAATGTGGAGGATCAATGTTAGACCACTTCATGAGGAAGCAACCGCCAATATTTAATGGGGGTACAAATCCATTAGTAGCTGAGCAATGGATAAACTCCTTAGAGAAAATATTCCACGCCTTGGGGAGTAGCGAAAGGGAGAAGGTTGTCATGTCAGTTTACCGCCTCACTGGAGCTGCTGATCAATGGTGGTAGTTGATTCAAAATAAAAAGGAAGATGATGAAGTATCAAATATGTAATGGAGGGATTTCAAAGATCATTTATTAGAAAAATAGTTTCCACATGACCATTGAGAAATATGGAAAGGCAATTTCTGAGTCTGAGGCAGAAGGAGGATGAGAATGTCACAAATTATGAGGCTAACTTTACAAGGTTAGCGAGGCATGCTTCAGATTATATACGTAACCCAATAAGTAAGATTGATCATTTCATTGATGGGTTAAAACCGTTTCTCCATCGAGCTTTAGTATCAAAATCTTTCTCAACGTACCAAGATATTCTCTCGTGTTCTATCAAGACAGAAAACGAATTCACTAAATCATATGACAATAAATTAAAGCAAGAGAAGAAGAGAATTATGGAACAAGAGACAGATAAAGGGAAAAAGGGAAAGAAGGATTTTCCATTATGTGATAATTGTGGGAAGAATCACCCCGGTAATTGCCTAAAAGGAATGAGAGTTTGTTATAAATGTGGAGAAAAAGGTCACCAGGCTCGTGATTGCAAGGGAAAGAAAGAGGCTATCAATGTTGAATGCTACAATTGTAGGGAAATGGGGAATTATGAAAATTAATTTCCTAATGTTCAAGGAAACTTACCTTAGAAACATACAAGGGATCAAGGAAAATCTTATGCTGTTACTACAGTTGAAGTGGAATAATTAATGTATTGGTGATTTTGGACTCAAGGATTATATTCTGGTTATAAGAATCATGTGATATATATTAGGATTGTACTGCAGTCCTTGTTGTTTTCATTAAGGTTTTAATATGATGAAGGTAATCATATTCTTGTATGTGACAATAAGAGAAACTTTACTTTGTTTGAGGAATTTGATGATACAATTGATTTTGGAAATTAGAGGCCTTTTAGAGAATGTCTAGACAGAGGTATTTTGGATAACTATAAAGGTTGGAATGGATTAAGTTGGACTTTGGATAGTATTGTTTAAGGTTAAAACAATTCTGAAGATTATTTTTGTAATATTATAGTACTATAGTTTTAGGAAAAGGACAACATGTAGGTTGGGGGATAACCCGTCGCGTCGGACAAAGATGTAGGAATCGAACCAACAACCATAGTGCAATAGGCCTTTATTATCTACCAATAGCCTACAAGAAGTCCCTGGTTATTAAAAAATAGTTTTCCTATTCTAAATGGTATGTGTTAATATTTGGAACCTTATAAAATTATGATAAATAGAATATTTTGAGTCCTATTACCTTTTGGAGTGAATGATGGGTTTGTGGTAAAAATTTATTAAGGAATGAAAGTCTACATGAGAAGTAAGTATATTTCCATACATTCTTCGTAAATCTCCTAAAAAAATTCCTCAACTTTATGAAAGGTAACCTAAAACAAAAACGTTGCCGGTTAACTTTTCCAACTGGGGATTCAATGACCGTTTAACCAATCACAAGTTTGTGATTTTCTTGTGGTTAAAATTTTCTTAATCCTGTTTTCTACAACTCTCCATCAGACCTTAATGGTTTGTTTTTATTCCATATCCATATTTTCATAGAATCTTAGTATGTGCTATCTCAGGTGACCTTTGTACTTATCTTTCTTTCTATTAAAGTTATATTTTTATTAACATTATTTCCGATTTGGGGTTTCCAAAAAGGTATTTTCTATTTTCAACATTTTATTTTTAAAGAATAATTTCAAATTGTGAGGACAAAATTTATTGAAGGAGGGGAGAATGTAACACCCCGAGCTTCCACGATACGCTTCTCTTTCAATAATATAATAGCTTTCATTATACGCAAGTTCGAGATTCTAACACACCGCAACCTATCAAAATAACCATTATGAATAGTAATACCCACTTTTTTAAATTATATATATTTTATATTTCAAAATGGACTTCATTTTTGGATTTGGAATATCAAAATTATCCTATGTTGAATTTTTGGTATTTTTCTGAGAACATCCAATTTTTTATGAATAGTGAAAAATACTTAAAATAAACTTTTTTAATAAAAATAATTTATAGTGATAAATTATACTATTGAGTGGTTTTAAAGTATAATTAGAATATATTTTTACCATTTTTTCCAATGGTGGTCATTATAATTAATTTAACATTGAAATTGGACATAAAAAATTGTCAATCTTTTGATATATATTGTCTCTTAAAAACATGCTATTTGTTGTGACAGTGGGAATTAATTATAAAATTAATTAATGAAACTTATATGTTTGTAATTTTGTAAAATAGAAATCATTTTTGAATTCGGAATATCAGTTATAGATTAGGGTGAAATTTTGGCATTGTTCTGAAAAACATCAATTTTGGATGAATAGTGAAACCACTAAGTGGTAGTTAAAAAACTGATTTTTTGTTTAAATGAAACATTACCACTTCTATGAATTGACTTTCAAAAATCCGACATACATGGTTTTCATTAGGATGTAAAATTTGGTTCAATCAGATTAAAATAATTTTTTTGTGAATAGTAACTTTTATGTTTTATTAATTGCGATTAAAGTTAATTAGTGAAATTTAAGGTAAAGATAATGTTATAATAATATTAAATGACCTTGAAACATGTCCTACCCCTGTTGGATTAGTCATGGACGACCAATAAAATCCATGGGTCATCTTGGGGACCCCATGGAGACACTTTGGTAGGAAAATGACATTAAAAACTTTTTATTTAATGTTAAAATAAAAATGTCACAAACGTGAGTTGTTTTACTAAAACAATATTTAAATGGGATTATACACGTCATATTCTTGACTATAAATATTCATTAGAAAGATAAAAAGATTTCCTACATCATTATAGTTTTTTTATAATTTTTAGACATTAATAAATTAAATTATTTATGACACCATGATGATGCAGCGATTACCTCATTATTTAAAGATTTAAATAAAGTGAAATGATAATGTAAAATCTAAGACCTACACATGTCAAATTCCTATTTTATGGGTGTATTTAGAACTCTTATCACCTTATCCTAGCAAAATATAATTTTGGGACCTTTTAAATCTGAAAATCATTTTATAATAAAGTAACCTTTTATAACTTTCCAAGAGTTCCCCTCCTCTCCTCTTATAAAAGGCCCCCACCTCTACCACGTTACCCACACCTCTAATGCCTTTGGCTCGGACAAACCCTGACCATGTTTCCTCTCCACATCCCAATAAAACTCCTAGAAGACTCACATTGGGCAGAAGCCTTCCAAAGGAAGCCATTGATCTCAAATAAAAAAGCATTACCCATTTTAAAGGTAGTGTTTTCTCTTGTGTTCTTATGTTTTATTTTGCTTCTCCAAACCCATAAACACTTTTTATTCATTTATTTGGTAACAAAACCAGTATCCTAAATATACTAGGATGTTGTTATAATTAGGATTCGAGATACACTTACATACACCTACATCTAATGGTTAATGAACATACTGTTTCTGTGGATGGTAAATTTCTGGCTCACAAAACGATGATTGTTCAACACTAATATAACACATTATAAGGTGGCCATTAAGATGTCACTATATTTATATATGATATATATAATATGTTAATGTTTTACTTAATCTTATGTATTTTTCATTTATTTCATAACTTTATGGTTTCTATTATGGGTAAACGCGATATTTTCATTTTAGGAAGTACGGACTACCGCTCCCTCAAAGTGATTTGAATCGTTAATGCCATATGTGGGATGTATAAAGGATGGAGTAAATGATATTATATATGATATTATAATGGAATTATAATATACTTTTATATAATTATGATTTTATTCCATTAAATATGAAATAGAAATGAAAGTTGCGTTCATGCGTACGTACGGCCTACCATCTCCATGAACGGTGCATTTCATTTATTACCTCTAAATGTTATGTAATATTATGAATGAATGTATATACTGGATATATATGATATATATGATATCTTAATCATGAATATAATTCTGTATTTAATGGATATTTTACCACATGAACATCTTGTAATTATAAGAAGTTTATTTTTTACTCAAGTACCAAAGATTGACAAAATGACCGTTATTAACTTAAATAATAACATAATGTATCTAACATGGTAATAAGTGATATAAAAGGAATAATGAACATGAAAAAGATTCTTATGAAAATAGAAATTAACTCTTGTTTGTTATTCAGGAGATTAAAGAATGGTCGAGTGATGTCAGACACGAGGTAAGGGAACTTCTTAACCCAATTTTCATTCTTTGGGTTAATCTCCTACTTTCAAATTATGTCCTGATATTATTATGTCCTATCTTGTATTATTACTTTCTTTATGTGTACTTATAGTGAATACACGTAATAGATCTATTTTATTTAAAAATTATCTTTGTAAGGACTTCATTTCAATCTCCTTTCATTGAGGCATATTTTGTTTTATACACAACTTCCTTTTATACGGTGTATAAACCCCTTTTACTTTTACATTTATTCAAAAGGAATCTCTGTTATATGAAAAATTTTACTAAACGACAAAAGGGAATGTTTTTTTGTCGTACGTATGCATCGACAATGACTTCTCCGCGGCCGTGACCATTATTTTAGTTTTGGCTTCCTCTACAAGCCATAACTTTTTTTAAATGAAAAATATATACCAAGTTTTAATTTTCTTTTATTTTGGTATTGAAAATGGTTTTGACAGTGTTCTTATTATATCAATGTGTTGAATTGATATATTATGATTGGAATGTGGAAATTTAATGTTTCCTTTATTCATGTTTTATGTGATACGATTATGTTATGGTTTATGATATGTTTGAACCTGTTCATATGAGGAATGAATTGGACTTAATAAGTGACGGGTAGAGCCTGCTATAGCTCCTCGATGCATCGGTGGTTCTCATGAGAAAAACTAGTGTTTTGGCACGAGGCCTTGACAAAATATTATTTGTAGTCTTGGCACGAGGCCTTGGCTACATGGTTATGATAGTCTAGCATTATGCATTCCATCATTATGAAAGTGGTTATTGATATTGCATGTGATTATTCGACTAGTAGAATATCCATGTGAATAAGTAAATGGAATTGTTTCATTTTATTTTGCCGTATTATGCTAAAGCTCAAGTTTAAAAGGCTTCTATTTTAGTTATACATTTCCTTAAATGTTAATATTTATTTATGAATGCTTCGGCTATATTGTTATCATTACTGAGCATCTGAGCTCACCCCTTTCAATGTTTTAATTTTTTCCAGGATGTAAAGAAGTATTTTAGGAATGACCTTAAGGGATAGTCTGAAGGGTTTATGAGTGTGTAAAATGGATACTATGTTATTATAGTTTTTAAATTTATGATGTAATGTAACATTGATGAATGTATCTAGTGTTTCCAATGCTAATAAACTAATCGGTCTTTCGAGACATGATCTTTTGTGATCATGCCAATGTTACGTAATAATGCACCGACACTGGGTAACTGGGGTCGGGGCGTTATAATGTGGGTCAATCATGAGTTCATTACAATTGATAGTGATAATAAATTCCATGAAAACGTATATAAAAATATATTTTTCTCAAAAATTTCATTGATCATTCTATAGTGGAGTCACTATCACCCATTCAGCATGTATAATCAGAGTGGTATGATCAAAGATCATTCTGTTGCAAGCTCACCTAACAAGGTAGGAAACATAGGTTTATTTCTCATATGGTTATCAATTAAACATACACTATCCAAGAAGATTATGGGGGAAGAATAATTTTAGATTTCAATATGGTTTATTTTTCTTTATTAATCATTTTCATAAATATTTTTTTTAGTTGAGTGTAGTCTAGCCTATGTTTAGTTTTCTTCTACTACATAGGCTCATAGGATGATCCATAAATAACCCTTAGATTCATGTGAGATGTATCTTCAAAATGTGGAACAACTCATATGGATTTATCACAAAACATTTAAATGTTGCAAATTATCTTGTCACACCACTTAGAGTATTTTCTATAATATATCATAATTATGGCCTCAAAAATCAATTCATATACATATCAAATTACTCACATATTATCATAAAAAATATGTTACCACAAAATTTATCATTTTAAAAAATCAATATAATATTCCCCTCTCAACATTTACATAACTCGATATCAATAACCTTTATTACCCAATAAAATCATATTCATTAAATTCTATATTTATAAAATATATTACCGCCTGGATATCCAACATTCCATTTCAATTATTTATCATTTCCACATATAATTTACCATATAAAAATGTATATTTTTATAAAATATTCATATGGAATCTTTATTCCATCATTAATATATTTTTCATAATTAATTTCAATTCATTTCATAATAATTATTCAATAATATTATGAATTAATTAACTATTATAAAATCAGGGTAGATTCACAAGAATTATTGAAAGAAATATAATCATGATTTCCCTATATCAATTTCCCAATTATCATCAATCCTCAATCACCATCTATTGATTATCTAATATTTTTTATCTATCCTATTGATTTACTAGTCAATTATACCACAAGTATTTTTAAAAATTCATTGATCATAAAAAATATGAGAAAATAGTTTGGTTTAAATTTACATTAAAATTAGATTCAAACTACTATTTTCTCTCATTGAAACTATGTTTCTATTATTATTAATTTCTTCATTCAGCCTCCTACTAAAATATATAGTTAGTTATTTTCAATACCATTAGTCATGTCACTGGATAATAAAATATCCACCCATTAATTTCTTAAAATTTCAATCTAATAATTATTACATAAGAATATCTCCATTAAAATTAAATACAATAGAGATCCTTAAAATATGAATTACATAAATAAACATATAAATATTCTACTCTAAGACTCACCATTTACTATAAATTTCAATGTTCTATAAAAATTACAAAATTAAAACTTAATGGTAAACATGAAATCCTAAATCCAAATGTGGGCCCAAATTTTAATTTTAGAGTGAGAAAATTTACTATTAGACTTAAAATTGAAAAGGACGAAGCTAAATTTGATTATTCCACAATAACCCAAATATTAATGTTCTAGGATTCTAAACAACATGATAAATAAATATATAATTAAATAATGGATATAATTTCAACACAAATTCTACCAAATTATAATAATTGATATATAATAATTAAATAAAATTGAACACGAACTATCTTTTTATATCACCATCAGTGGATTTATGAATCACTTTTAGTAAATAATGTTGTCTTCATATTATGTAAAACATTTAAAATAGGTTAAGAATATAAATACAAGTTTATATATAGGTTTTAGGAACATAACATAGAGGAAATTACCAAATTATTATAATATATTTCAATTCATATGACGTTTCAAAATGCAGTTTCAATGCTATAGATAATTAACAAAACTGTTTCAGATAAAAAAGAAAACAAATTTAGTTCAAGAGAACTATCTTATGAAAAAATACATAAGACTACCCTATTACCAAAATAATCTATCAAATCTTGATCAAATCTATATTTTTTTGTTTCCCAATTTTTTTAAATTACCTTTTCAGCATTAAGAAAAAAATTTATTTTTTGTAATAAAAACATTATTAAAAATATCGATATTTTCTCGTTAATTTTTTTATAAAATTATAAATAAATCATAGTTTTATGGTTACATAATTAAAAACATCTACCCAAATAATAACATGTTTCTAATCATGATATTATTGTATATGTGCATTAAATCCAAAAATATATAGCATGGTTTCATTCACAATTTTGTGACACATGATAATTAATTATCTAATAATTGACTCTCATTATAGGTTTATAACACAAATATAATTATAAAATATGTGTAATAAATACACAAATATATGGGGAAAGTTTTATAATAATTATAATATTTAAAGGGAAAAGGATACGTAAATGTTATAAATATTTGGAGGTACCTCTTTAAACAAGAATAAATTATAAAATAAATCATTGTTTTCCTAATTCATAGTATATAATTTGTTGTATGTGATTATCATATGAAAATATATAAATCTCAACAATCTTCACTCTTCAATTACTATTGAGTATGAGGTCCTATCAAAATATTAAAAGGTAATGAATATTTTTATGTTCTCAGAAATTAAAATAGTTGGTGTAAACCTTCAATGGTATGAAAATTTTTTTCTCTTTTAATATCCATAAACATAATTGATTGACCAATGATGATTATATATATTAATGTGAACATAATATTAAATTTGTGGAAATAATTTTTTTGATTCCACTCTTTGATGATCATGGTGTTGGGTTTTGTTCTTTCATTGTGTTTTGGTATATTTTTTTATTATGAAACCCATCATCAATATTAATGTATTACCAATAAATAATTGTTAATATGAAATTATAAAAAGAGTATTCAAATAAATATTTTTTCTATAAGTATGGGTCCATTAAAATAATACAATGGGTAATTAAAAATATATATGTATAGCATGTGAAAATTTAGTGAGTTTTATGAGGGGCATTACAAAACCGAATGGGCCATACCATTTACACATGGGTTCATGCCAAACATGCACTTGACATGCCAAATTGAATTTAACAGAACATATTTATTAATTAAAAGGAAGTATTATTTATATTGTATTACATTGAGGTTAAATATTAACACTCCATGATATGTATTTTTTTGATTAAATAAAAAATAATTGTCAGATATTCTTTGAAATTTATTTATTTATTAAATATAAAAAAATATGTATACAACATTTATATTTTATTGAAATGTTCTTCTTAATTGTTTTTCTTGATAGGTAATATTCATGTATAAAAATTACTTATATTATGGTAATACGTTCATTCTATAATGTAAATTATTAGATTAATTTTTTAAATTCTTGTAATATGCATATAAACATTACATGTTATGTATAAAAAATATTATTTAGTTTTTATTTAAAAATTACTATGATTTATTATTTTAGTTAAAAATTGCATAATAACGGTTGATTAGGATTTACATATATTTGGATTTAGTGTTGTATTGAAACTAAGGCCACTCTTCTGTATCTATTTACAGATAGTGGGACTTTATTTTTGAATCTTCATAGATATAATATCGTAATCTATATTAAAATTAATGGTTATTAACCCACCATACTATAATTTTTGTTAATAATTTAGTTTTGTATGAATATAATAATTTAAATTAATTAGGCTTAAATTCCTTATTTATGTGATGTATATATATGTGTGTGAATATTGTTGAGTTTTATTAGTAGACCTCTAATAAGAATCATGAGGTGTATGAAATGTTATACATCAATATGTTTCTATAATATTAATTTGGTTGATGAAATAGTGATTCAAAACCTAAATTTTTAAGGATGATTTGTATTTATGATTGAATTATATATTAAAAATCCGGGATTATTTCATAACGAATAAGTTGTTAATATTTTTTTAGAAACTTGTGATGATATGGGTAAGATTCCACCATCAGAAATGGAAAAGGTTATTGAGGCTTATTATTAGGAATCTAATATTGATTGATTTAATATAAGAAAAATTAAATGTGATGATTGAATAACTAATATTATAGTAAATACAAGAAACATTTTATTAGATAAGAAATACTATACAAAATAGATTTTTTTAGTAGTTGGATAAAGGGGAGATTGAATACCCATTACAAATGGATGATGAAGAGAGCTTGATTTAAACCATCTAAATAATAATGAGATTTCAACACTTCAAGAATCAACGATATTGGTCATTGGATGATAGTTAGAGATTATATAATGAATGAAATAGGTTCTAATATAATTCCGTTATAGTCTAAAATATCATTACTAAATGATAAAATTGTATATTTCTTGATATGTTCATATGAGTCAGATGGACCTAATGTATGTGTATAATCGCCACCACTACAAATTAGTCAATCTAGCCTCTGTATATGGGTCACTTGATAAACATAATATCAATTCAAAAAATGTATGATTCATTCAAATATTTTCTATATATGAATATAAACCATTGTATGAGTCAATTGTTACTTTGTATGTTGAATTAAGATCTACACATGAGTCATTTAGACACCAACACATAAAAAATATTTTAGAGTTTATAAAATTATTTTTTCTAAAGAATGAATTTACGAAATATATATGTACTTATATTCATCAATTTAAATTTTCTAACTAGTCTAAAATAAATTTTATTCAATAATAGGAATATTTAATAAGAATTATAATCCTCAAATAAATGTGACACATCATAACATCAAAAATCTATGCATATAGGGACAATGAATTGAAAATGAATTATTTTTTTTGTATTTTCTGGTTATTTGGAAGGATGTTAATATAATGATTCTTGAGAGGTTTTAATGGTATTAAAATGATATGACTTTGAAATAAAAAGGTCATATAGATTTCCAAATATTTAAAATTCAACTAATTATGATAAAATATGGATAATTGTTGTTTATTATTGTATGGAGTAGTAACAATTGATGATTTATATCCAAAAAATAATATTAAAAAATTTAAAATTTTATGAATATAAATATGTTTGAGAAGAAATAATGAGGGGGTGAGAGTGGTGTAATTTAAAACATTAATTACTTTGATGAAACCCAAAACTATTGTATTTAATAACAACGACATGGAAAATTAGAACTAATCCTTTTCTCATTAATGAATTGATGGATCAAGTGTTGTGGATGAATAAGAAGAATAAGGGGAAAACCATATTCTATAGATTTGAATTGATGGATAAAGAGTGATAAACCTTATCATGATCAATAGTTATTGATGTTATTAAAGAATTGATCACACAAAAATCTATTAATATAATTATCATAAGGGGGAAGATATATTTTAAGTGGTGGTGATAAAAATTAATGAAAAATGAAATATATATTGTTTGATTAGAACAAATGTAGTTGGTAGTGGGAAGAAGATGAGGCTAATCCCGGTTGGTGAGGACTCTTAAGTAAATCCAGGTGACCCAGGATAAAATCTAGGTGGAGGCACAATTTCTGAGGTACTATAGTAGTACTATAATAAGAACTATCACAGTACTGTAGTAGGTACTATAGTAGGAACTATGCAGTACTGTAGCAGGAAATGTGGTGGGAACTGTAGTAGGCACTGTTTGGAACTGTTGCAGCTGAGAATTTTCCCTCGTTTGGGCCTTCGGGCCCCCGATTTTGTCCCCGAGTCCTTTATGGCCTTCAGGACAACCTACCCTTCAGGCCAATAATGCCTTCGGGTCATATCAAGGCCTTTAGGCCACCTTAAGTGTAGATGAAAACCATACTACCTAAATGGATGAAGCTCTATATGAGGATGAGCAAAGAGGTTTCACCATAGCAGAAGCTACACAGATTGCAAGAATGAGAGGGTATGGAACCTGCCATTGGGACAAGCCTGTGCATTCATGGGATAGCCAACCCAAACAACCATACGAAGGTGGAGAGATTATTTCATGATGAAGATGATAGGGAGATTTAGTTCCATGTAGTTAGTTTGGGTTTTATGTAATGTTTGAAGCCTATGGGAAATGAATTTCTCTATGGTCTACGAGCCAAGTAATACTTATTCCTACGGCCCTTGTAAGGGTTCTACCTTACCCATTGAAAGGAGGATTATCAGAATATAAATAAAAATAATGGCCTTGTGGCCAGTTGATGGTAATGGGTATCTTTAGTTGTCTTGCAAAACTCTATGTTTAAAGGACTGGCAGGATCCTTGGTGTTATAACTTGGGATTTTAATTGAATTTTTTTTATTTTTGGGCTAACCAATAACATAAAAGAGTATGTTTCAATATCAAGGACAAAACATTTGAAAACCTTTTATTTTTTTCTTATTTTTTTATATTTCAATTTGGTGAGGTTAAATGACAAATAAATAGTGAATATCAACTTTAATCAATCATAGTGGTTAATTATAATTAAATAATTATAAAAAGTGTTCTACTAATTCACCTCATCTCATGGGTACTCAACCAACTCAGGATCCAAAAATTTTATCAAATAAAATCTATGTTCCCTATAAATTATTATAGAGTTTTTTATGATGGATAACTTGGATTTAGTTAATACTAGGGGGGATCCAACATTTTATTGCAAGAACTACAACAGTTGTAAAAATTTTATGCTGCCCAATCCTATATCTCTTATCCTATATGTAAGAGATGCAGTAACATTGGGTTTTAAAACTCTTTATGTAAATGATTATGTATCCATTTTTGATAATTGAAATATGGATGTTGATAGAAATAAAAAACTTCTATTAATATGCCTCTCATAGAAAAAGCTGTACACAAAATTCAGGGGGATCAAATCATCCAATGAATTTTGTATAAATTATATAACTATTTATAGGGAAATATAAATTTTATTTAATCCTTGTTATAAAATTGGAGGAGAAGGTTTGAGGATATAAATATATTTGTTAAAGAAAATATTGATAAATAATTTACTATATTTAATAATTTTTATCAATATTTAGTGATTTTGAAAGAACCAGAGGATTCAATAATTATGAAAAAATGAAATGAAAATTTTTATTAATAGGATTGATCTTATGATCTCATATTTGGAAGACATGGAATATCCTTATAAAGTATAATTTCTTAAAATTATTATTTATTATAAATTGAAAAAAAATTATATTTTCCCAAAGAATATTAAAAATCACAAGGATTTATATTCCATGAAAATTATTAAAATGAAGGTTGAGTAGTAGACAAAATCAAATTATTTTGAATAATTGTATGATATTGTAGGATTTGATAGAATTATTTCTCTCATAGATAATAATATCAAATAGCAAGTGGAAAGAAAAGGGAAAACCATCCAATATGATATATCTGTAATGGAATTGGGAAATTTTCAAATAAATATATAATGAGTGTGGCTATAAATCATTATTATATGAAAATTAGAATCATAATAATAAAAATTAGTAATAGAAATAAGAATCACTCTAATATTAGGAGAATGATATTTTTGAGTAAGAGTAAACACACTCTATCATCATCAGGTAGCCAATTTGTTGATGAATTTAATTTTATGGATCATTCTAAAAAGGGGTTTGATACCTCAATTAGTGATTACAATGAAAAATAATGATCTTGGAAAGAATACATGTGGAATAAATGAATCAGAATCATATCGTGAGAAAAAACACAAAACTAAATAAGAATAGGTAGATGATGAATAAATATGATATTATAAATGTGGAAAACATGATTATATAAAATATAAATTATCTTATGTTAAAGATATCAATAAAAACAAAACAATATTATATGATCAAGAGAAACTGGTGAGAGATATTTAAAAGAAACTAGTTGTGATGATATAAGAGTTCTCTTAGAATCAATCAATAATAAAGCTAAAAATTATTTGAAGAAGGCTGGATGGGACATAGACAATTATTTTGAGATTGAATATGAGTTATCTTAATACGAAGAGAATTAGGGATAACACAATAATTTTATTTAGAGTCTAAATAAGCCTTGAAGAAATCCTTTGATCTATAATAGTGAGCATATCAAAAAATACTGAACTATTTTGAAATATAAAGATAAGCGAGAGACATTATTCCATATCGTGGTATGAGAAAGATGTACCAAGAAGACCATTCCCATATATTCAATGTTTTCTCAATTTTATTGATGAAAATGATAATAAATATCTATGAAAATTTATCATCAATATGTAAAACCAATTATTCATGTTTTCTAATATTTTTGATTGGTTTTTTAACATATGTCCCACTTTTTATGGTCTAATATGTTCTTAACTATATAAAATAATAAACAACGATAGTGGTATATTGAGAACATGATAGTAAATTATTAGAGGATAAAACTTGAGACTAGTAATCTATCATATATACCAAAATAACAAAAAAATTAATTTTTTTGAAAGAATATGTTGGCATGTTTAAGTAGTAGGGACATAGAGATTATGAATGCATGGTTATATTAATCGGAGATATTTCCTATGATTTAAAGGGGTTAGAAATTAAAAAGGTAAAAGAAGAAAATCCATGTTCTAATATGGTTTCCATGAAACCATGTGAAATTTTTAACAATGATGATCTTGGTAAAAAGGGTGGTTAATTATTGAGTCAGATCATTTTGAAATAATAACAGAAAAAAAGTTATAAGTAAAAAATAGAAACATTTTATTTCAAATATTGGTGTTGAATTTCATTGATGTTTTCCTAAAAGTGATGACCTAAGGTTTCAAGTGACATTATGATAGATGTGTGAAAATTATGGACATTATTTGATATATTGACTGACTATACTACCAGATCAAGTGTTTTTTATGGAAATTGGTATTCAAGAACTGGTTAATACATTTTTATGGTTTTTTGTTAGTAATATAAATCCAAAAAATGAAATATTTTAAAGGAATAATATTTCAATGAAAACTATTATTACTAATGTCATCAAAGGAAGCATGAATAAAAAAATAAATATTGAGATTAGAATAAATGAAGTATAATAGTTTATAGGGTACTCTCATACTTATTATTTTAATTAAGGAGAAAAAATTTCCCTCTACATTTGAATGAATTTTGTTTATTTATACAAACATATAAAGAATTTAAGGAGTTTAATTAAGGGGAATCTATTAACTACTATTATAACTATATAATGAAAGGAATATAATTCCATCATGGAACTATTTACCTACCACATTGAAGAGATGATAAAGTAAATGCCCTGAGGGGGAGAAGGAAAGGATGTGTTGTTAAAAATATCACAAAACTTATGAATATTGGAATATAATAATTTTTATTTAAAGGATGTAAATAGGTAATCCAATCACACTTTCAACCCATGAATTATTTCTTATCATTTTTGTATTTAATAGGGAGTTATGATTAATTGAAAAGACCTGAAAAGGGGAGAGTAAAACAATCTTAAACATGAAATTTTGAATTGTTTGTTTTGAATTGAGTACAGTTTATTTTATTCTTGAAAAATCTAGTATACAAACAATAATGTGAGTTATTTTCTTTAGTACAACATTCATTTTTTATGTATATTTTTATTTTATTGGGCACTCATTATTTTTTTTCTGTGGGTCTTTCCAACAGAGAATTATGGGTTATTAAATAATGGTTCATTTATAAGAAAAGATATGTTTTCAACCCTCCATCAAAAATTTTCTCTAGATTATATCTAAAAATAGTGGGAGAAGATAAACTGTTTCAGAATTGTGGAAAAATAATGAAGATGATATAATAAGCACATACATTTTATCCCATTTCATTTATGGTTAATAATTGTTACAAGTAAATAGTTAAATCCAACTTATTGAAATATTGGAATAATGGTAGTAATATATAGTAAAAATATGGAGACTAAAGCTCTAAAGTTAAGATTTTATTTATTTTCAATGTGTAATTCCACCAAAATATTGACAAAACTATCAATATACATTTTGAAAAATTAGAAGATATGAGTGAGTTTTTGACATCATATATAGTAAATGATATTAATATTCTTACTTGGTGATGTCATATTGGTAGATTCAATTAAATAAAATTAGATATAATTATTGGATAACTATACTTATAGGATCTTTGGGGGATGAATTTCCAGATAAAAAGTGGTTTACATAATTGTGTAGATTTGTTTTTGGGATTTTGGCTAAAGTGGATATTTTAAACCTTTTATCTATGAAATAAAAAGATAAATTAATGTTTAAAGAATACATTCAAAGGGACATTATAATTCAATGATTATAGAATCATTGATAAAGGTATTTAGATGATGATTTGAGATGATTTATTTATTTGAAGGGGATTAGATATAATTGTGATAAACTATGAAATTTCAGTACTGATGTGAAAAAATATATATTTCCAAATATTTTTTTTGACCTATATACGTTTCATTCAATAACTCTGTATGAGTAAATAAGGAAAATGTTTTGGGTTCATTAGACCAACACATGGGTCATTGAGACTACATACAGTTCATTCAATGATTACCTATGCTTCCTAAAAAATATCCATATAAATCATTTGATACTCAATGTGTGAAATAAATATCATTGTATTATTCATTTAGAATAAAATGTAGAATTAAGGTAATTGGAGTTAGGGATAACTATCCTTGGATATTCATTTGCATTGATTTTAAGTTTATAAGAGGTTAAAAGATAATTGGTGTAAATTCTAGAACATCACTAATAATGAATAAATTTATCCATGTCATTAAATTCCAATATATAATAATTGGACCTTTATATGATTCATCACAAAAAAAACATACGAGTTAATCAAGACTACGTTTACAAGGCATTGGACCAATGAATAAGCCATTGAAATAATGTTCAATTCATTAATAGATTGTGTATGTGTTATTATCCATCTATTTTTAAGTCAATGGAAACTTCATATTTGTAAAGAATATGAATATATGATTCCTTTATAATCCAATGCTTATAACGTATGTGAGATTCTCCAAATTGAATCATTATGATGAATATATTCCGGGGATGTTTTCATAATAATTTTTATTGATTTAATTAACTTCATTAATATAAAATAATTATTATCTAAGAGAAAAAATAGTTAATAATAATTCCAATTTGTATAAAATTCTTCCACGTCACAACTATATAGAGGCATGCAGACATGGATATAGAATTAAAAGTGAATGAAATATGTGGATGTTTTTTGGGTGTTTTGAAGGATGGAAATCCTGATATTTATTGGTGTTTTTGAGGGATATAAAATGATAGTATCACAAAATAAAATATTAAATGAGATTTAATAATATTTTAAATATTATTAAATGTTATAAAAGAAGGAGTAATACATAGTTGTATTGATTTTATTGATCTAAATTGGATAATTTATACAATAAAAATCATGTAAAAATTATGATTACAGGTATAAAAAAGTGACTGAGAAGAAGCAATAAGTGTATAAGAGTGATGTGCTTCAACACTTTCCTGAATCTATTGAACCCCATAATTATTAAAGTTAGGAACTAATATTTGAGATTACTAGACCTTATCATTTTTTACATTGAATAAATAATACATCAAGGTTTGTGGAAGAATATGTATACTAGGGAGCATAACCATATTTTAAATTAAATTATATGAGTCAGAATTTATGTATGACATGATCGTGATCATATGCTATTGAAATTACTGGTTATGCAAGAATTCATAGAATTATTGATCCAAGTGGATTGATAAGGATGATCTATAAGAATTTGTTCTAAACCAATACGGAATAAAATTATATCTTTCTTGTTTAGTTCAAAAAAATTTAGTGGGATGTAGGAAATTGGGGTTTTATAGCTGGACTCTGGAAGAAGAGCGTAGTTGTAATCCATGTTGATGGCATCAGGGAGATCCTTGGTATGACCTGTTTGTTTTATAGTGGAATAATCCATAATTGGGATGGGGGTGACTAGCCAATCACTATAAAGATCATGTTCTCATATCGAGGAAGATCCTCATAAAAATATAGTTTTGTTGCGATGTTTATTTTACTACTACACATAGGTGATGTTTAGTAACAAAAAAAGTGTATATCTAAACATAAATTGACTATAGAGGTTTTATTATGAAGGAAGAATTATAAAAAGTGTTCCACTGATTCATCCTTCCGTCTCAGGGGTAAAAAATGAATACATAAAGGTATTACAGAATATGTAAATATTATATGTTATATAATATTTATATATTTGGTATGTGTAGGATTCATGTTGAAATAGTGAAACTTAAGGTAACCCCATAGAAAATACTATGTCTAAGATTCATTTTAAAGTAATACCATATAATGGAATCAATCATCCAAATGGGTTAGTTCTACTAAGAAAAGGTTCCCAGGGATTATTTTTTTAGGATATAGTGGTTTTGACTAACCGTAAAGGATTGGTAAAAATTCCAAAATTTATCACTAGGTTACACATAACAGGAAAACCTTGTGATTTGGGATATAAAACGAGTATAGTTGATTGTATCCATATGATGGATATTTGATAAGATTTATCATCACATTTGTCTATGATTCATATATGATATAATTGATTTGATTATCTTCTAAATTGAATATAACTAGGAGAAAACCTTATGATAGTCGAAATCTTATTGAAATATTGATCATGTTTCAGTAATATTTAATGATATATGGTGTTCGCATTATTTTTGGGAATGAATTCCATAAATAAATATATTTTAATAATCGAAATCATAATAACCATATATCATAGAGAATATTTTGAGATCTGTTATAGGTATTGTCTATTATATTATGTAGTCATATCTATGGATGAAAATTGTTATCGAGGAGCAGAATTTAGAGTATAATGAACCAAACACTACATAAATATATTCATTATTCTCAAAATCTAGGGAATTTGATAGTAGGAGTTCATTATGAATTTGTTCAGATAAACATATACATAAACATAGAAAGAAATTGAAAAATGAATTAGAATATCCACACAATGAAAATAGGGTACGAGTTACTAAATTCATGGTGGGTAATTATGATATATATCTTCATAGATTATTAAAAGTAAAAATAAAAAATTATTACTGTTCCCTACCAATAGATAGAAGATTTATTTCAAAATCATGTTCTGATAGGATCGTATTTTCATTCATGATGAGGAATAAGAGTAATTTTATATTAATAAATGAAATGTTTTATTGAATTTGGAATATGTGGACCAATTTATAAATTCTAGATAAGAGTAGTCCAATATAAAATATTCATATAAATAAGGGTAAGGAATTTGATTCTAACCCAACATATATTTGGAATTACTGAATTATGTATATAAATGAGAGACGCATCCAAATACATCACTGTGGTGGATTATTCAATAATTCATTTATAAATCATTTGGTAATTGTAAAATTTGGTCATTAATTTTTTTTACTAGAGCACCTTTTAATAGAATTTTTGAGAGGTGTATTGGATTGTGGGAAAAATTACATAGTTATGTAAGTGATTTACCTCTTATTGGGAACCGCCAGTCAATGTGATAGTAATATTTTACATCTTACCCATGTGTGTGTTCCTTTATGGAAAAGGATTCCAACTAGAAAAAATTATAAAAGGTTGTATAATTAAGGGACAATTCCCTCATATTAGATTGATATAACTATAGAAATATTAACTATTACCTATGGATTGATAAATTAGTAAATGGACATCATGGAATATTAAAATAAGTAAACCTAACCCAATATATATATCAATAAATTGTCTATAAAATATCATACAGTCACATATACAAGGCATGTCAAAATAATAAAATCCTCCATGAAAAAATGTTGATGTTGAGAAAACTCCACTGGAAATTTTCCCATGTACTAACTCGGTGAAAAACACCCATGATCAATTCTAACAATCCCAAATCAAGCATCATCCATTTGGAATATTCCATAGTCTTTTCTTATAACAGTGAATCCTTCTTAAGGACCAATGGTCTCTTGAGTCGGGTGTCAATAAGACACATTATGACACCACCAATGAAGTATAATTCATAAAAGTCTAAGTATATATTTCTTACAAATTTTCATAAAAAACTTACATATAATAATTAAACCATGTTGATCCTCGGGTTCAAGGCTATCACCCAGGATTGACCTTACATGCGTCAATGAGTGGTACATTTCTCTGATCATAGTAACCCATAGAGACACATATTAATCGAAGGAACATGTATAAGGCTTTACAAAATAATATTCATGATCTGAATCCACAGATCATTTCCAATCCATTAAAAAATATTAGTCATAGTCCAAATTCATGGAACATATCTCTGGAATTCTAAACCAATAATCATATTTAGAATCCATAGAGCTTGTCGATGAAATTCTAAACCATTGTTCAAAATGATTGTCTATCTATTCATCATTTCATTTATGTTAGTTCTGTAAGGGATTGTATATTGAGAAAGTGCACTACATCATGGATTACTTCTGAAGAATATAAAATACATACATAATTAATTATTTAATTATAAGTAATTGATAAGATCACCACTAAATATCTAATTAAATTTCTAAGGTCAATCACCTCACATTAGTGAAAACATTCCTAGCCTATTTTCTCCAATAAACTATTCACAGTCACTAAGAACATTTAATTTCATAAATTAGTGGGAAAAGTAATTATTTAAAATTTAGGTCAGTACACAGTATGTCGACATGGAAAACATACAACGTATTATGAAACCAATGGGAAATTGTGTGATAATGTCATAAAACCTATCTTATTATCATAGATAGATACTCACCAAAAAATAGAGAACAATAAAATTAGAATAAAATTATAAAATAGGTCCAAAATTGAGAAAAATGGTGTCATATCACTTGATAATAAGAGAATCTAACAAGTCTTAGAGATAGAAAGATAGATTTACTTGAAGATTAATATCACAAAAAATCGATTTTTATTCTATCATTGAATGATATATAAATCCACATGGAAGGGACACAACCAAAAGAGATGAAGAGGTGTGTGTATTGGAATAGAAGTGACCCATCTTCCTAGTTCAAAAACCCAAATAATTAAATAAATAAATAGTCAGTAAATAATTATAATTTTTTTATACATCATGGTTCAGGTTGTGACCATTTGGTTCATACCATGACCCAATCAATGAAGAGAAACTTATCAGCAATCACAGCTTTCACACAATGACACCTAGGGGCCATGCCATGAATGGCTATATTCAACATCCCTTTGGATACAAGCTATATCTGAAATATAGAAAATGATTGAAATACATTATCATCCCATATAACACTCATAATAAGGTGAAATACATGATTTCATATAACATTTTAAACAATATGATCTATAAATTGGATTGGATTTTACATAATACCACAATAAAGTATTTTTTCTTCCAGTTTCCCATTCAATGGTAACAAGACTCACCTATGAAAGATTAGTGCAACTATGTATGTATAACTATATATTACTCTTGTGTCTCATCATGGATATACTATTGTTTCCACTTCACTCATACATGAGAAACCATCTTCCCATAGAGACTTATCACTCTGGTCCACTATATAATATTGACACTTCTCAAAAGAATCATTATATATGAGCTCATTATTATCAATGTGGATAACCTGAGATAGATTTGTATAATATCATCACAATTATGATACATGGAATACATAATTCAGAACACTGAATCATTGATTAATATCAAACTTGTATTCCACTAAACTAAACCTATCTACTGTATCAAATTACCCCATATACCTGGGCACTAACATTCCC
This sequence comes from Viscum album, assembly GCA_963277665.1. Lineage (NCBI taxonomy): Eukaryota > Viridiplantae > Streptophyta > Magnoliopsida > Santalales > Viscaceae > Viscum > Viscum album. Next base: position 406,271,140 of record OY728147.1, on the reverse strand, counting down.
AACATCTTAACATGATTGTTCCCATACCATGAAAACACCCACAAGAATACCATCTCATCCAAATCAAACTCATGAGGTAGTAATCAATGGTTAACATAAGAAATCTATCTAAACTAGTTTGTATATATATGATTCTAAATAGGATGAATATGATTCCACATATCCCAAGAGATAATCAATATAATTATCATTGACTCAACAACCTCTAGACAATATAATGGGGAATGAAAAATTCTAACTTATAAATCCTCAAAATGTTCCATATGTTTCAATGCCTGATATATATTATTGTAAGGGAAATACACCAACCCCATTTTTTTCTCCCAAAAAAAAACAAAAATACAGAATAAATCCTATTACCATAACATATATGATCTAAACAGTATGCTCAAATTTCCCATTTCTCTATGTATGATAGGAAGTTATTAGATACACATATATACCTAGTGTTTTAAAAAATACATACTAGAAATGAAATGATTAAGTTTAACCTCAATTATAAATGATAATATAATGAATCCCTAGTAATCATACTACCTCCCAAATAGAAATCTTACCCAGTTCACCAACTGAAATATTCTTTTTTATCAGTTGAAAATGGGCATCCTTAGTCCATCGATCCATGATTACCCCAAAATTGTCAATACATTCGGTTGTCATAAACATCCCCTATTAAAAATAGAAAGTAAAATCATCCCATTTTCACTCTGAAATGTTTAACAGTTCTATAATACCAACATGCCATTACTATTTTTCCATCACTTGCTAACTAGTAGAGTATCACATGAAAAATCCCACAACCTCCATCTTCATTCCTGGCCACCATTACAATATATGAATCTCGTGATATATTTTAGTCTTACATGGGTGTATGGAACACATAGAGATATGTGAATACTTTATGTAGTCTTCATTGATTCCCATGGTAATGAATAAACAACCATGGACAAAAATAATTAATTAAACACAATGGTTCCTCCCTAGTGGAATATCTCCACTATATATTTCGTAACATAGTGAAGTGAACTCAATATATGAAAACTATATCCCATTTATTGCACTGATAATTTAGGAGTAATGGATAAGGACATATGTAATTATAATCCATGATACACATAAAAATATAAATTTATCTCAATAAATAGGGCCATTAACTACCACAAAATTTTAGTCTTCTAGACCACATGAGTCTACATCTTCTAGATCAATGCATTTGTACCAAAATTACCCTTCAAAGAGGTGTATGTCAGCTAAAACATTAATGGAATATAAATAATATAACCAAAATTTCATAAAAAATTTCATATATCATTATAAAAGATATATTTTATGATATTGGGGTTGTTCTAGAAAAAATATTTACTCCCTACCAAGTATTGCCTCCAACAACTCAAGGAATGCACTACATCAAAAAACTCAAGTCCATGAGTATGGTAATTCCACTCATGAATCCTTAAAAAATTTAACCCATATATTACCACATGAAAATATGACATATAAAATTCTCCCAACATGACTCATTTTACCTAAAACATCATGATGTTCTCTCTACTCGAATATTGTAATTACAGGATCAATACTATAGTGAAACTACCATTCAACTCTTGAATCTCCCCCATGTAGGGTTCATACCAGATGAAGTTAACTGCATTTTTAGTTTTTATTGATGTCAAATTTTCTATATAGTAGAAGACATGGATAATCCAATGATAAGAATTCACTATTAAAAGTATTTTTTTTATATCAAAATATTTCGTGGGTTTATCCCAAGAATCAACTACTCTAAAATCTTCTGGTTATTCAAATACTCCAACATAAAATATAATAAATCCCATGATGTCTACCACATCAATCAAAAGGTGACACTTTTAGGTATTTGAATATAAATGAAACTTCCTATGTGTACCAAACACAACCTCTAGATGTCAGGTGTTTTGTTTCCTTGAATTACAGATAATAAAAATTCCATGAAAAAAAATGATCATAAAGGTCTCAAGATATGAGATAAAATAAATGATTCATCAAATCATTAAATCTTATCTATGAATTTTATAATTGGTGAAACATTACTAATTACAAATCTAGACCATAAATACCCCAAATTGTTTTCAAGATAAATAAAAATTATCACCCTTTGTTGGTGATAGCCTGATATTAAGTCGATCATATATAATATTTTGAAACCCCTCATCTAATAAAAAATAATAATCAATGTAATTAAGTGGATACTATTTCTAATAAACATAAGATTAATCTCGTTATTTTAAATTCCATACCACAAGGAACTATAATCCTTCATGGGAAAGTGGAACATATAACCACCTGGATAAAAGACCAATTAAATGAATACCTTGGCCTCTAGTTACTATAATTTATCCTTAATCTCCAATAACAATAGATGATCCATCTTATATGGTTAAATAGACTTTTGATCAATTTTGTAAATAAGCTCAATGGTTAACTACACATCCCATAAAGGTGGAAATCTTGTGAAATATATAAGGAATACATCCCAAAACTGGCCAAAAATTGGGGAAAATTCTATTATATTCCTCTATCATGAAATATAATATTGTTAACCTAGGATATAATCCCACCCCACTAATGATGATATATCCTTTATTGAACCACCTAAAGATCCCTCCATATAGCATGAATGTAGTTACAAAACAATGGAGATGTGGATGAACATCAGGTTAATTAACAGATGATGTGGGATCTTTATTAAATTAACCAATCCATTTCAATAATTAAGTTGAAGTTTCTCATCCCTAACATAAAAATATAAAATAGGAACTAATGACGACCAATATCAAGGATGTCCAACCTAAAATAGTTAATTCCCTATGATAGATTCTTTCTAGGGTTTTTAATGTAAATCACACCATATAAATATTGTATAGATAATCCCAAACTACCGACAGACGATGTAGCTATTAAAGAATATAAATCTCTCTTATAAAAAATATGAATTCTAATGTAAAGGCCATTTTAGTGGTACCATGGACTATGGATGTTGAACCATAATATTTAATTGGTATTTTTTGAACAATATATTACAAGCCTAAACCTCATCTATGAGTCCTCATATAAATCCCTTATACTACAATACCGTTTTGGAACTACTGTTGTAGCCCTAGGAACCATATCTACATCCCTTAACAAATACATAGTAGACCGCTGGATGTGTAATATCGGATGTGTAGTAAGTGTAACTCTAAAAACATACAACTTTTTGTAGATCCCCTGTAGTTAGTAAACCACTAATAACTCATATATAATCATTGATAATTCTCCAACCCCTAAAATCTTGGCACTATAACAATTCCTGGTATCACAATGAATGATACTGGACAATTTAAAAATCTGATGGAATTTCATTATGATGTAGTCATTAAGAGAGGAATCTCCATTCTAACTTCCCTACAAAAACATTACTCTTGTGGGAACTAGAAAATCTTCACATCAAGTCACATTATGATTCCATATTTTATACCATAGTAATTTTTAACAATGTTGAGCTTCTTTCCTAACCTAAGTTTCACATTTTAATCAATTCCAGATACATGAACATTACAAAGGATGGAGTGGAAATGAATTCACCTATACCCATATCTCATAACATGGTCCATCCTAAATATTCCTACACTATGATATCTCACCCTCTACTGGAATTAGGGTCAAGCACTATAGATAAGTAAAACATATAGTACAACCCAATACAAATATCCCTATCTATATAAAATTCATAAATATTCTTGACACTATCAATACATAGATTATCTAGATTAAAGTGTATAAATAATTTTTTAAAAAATAATCATAAGATATCCTGACATATTAATCTACATGAAATAAGACTCTCCACTAGTACTTCAATGGTCCTCGAAGCATTTACACTATGACCATTTTCTTTACTCGAGGTGTCTCTCCATTTGATCAAAATGATTCTATATGAAGTCAATATTTAACATTGTAGGTTGGGGTCGACATCCAAAAGAAATAACTATGGGTTATTAATCCAAAACTAACTCCTCATCTTAGAAATCATTTGTGTATCTCATGGAGCCTCTCTATCTTTTAAATACATAACTCAGAAAAATCTCTTGTGAAGTTGAAAATCTATTACTTACCTAGGTGCCACATGAGGATCTAGACCAACCATTTAAGGGGAAGGCTCATAACCACTATACTAACTCTCAACTGGAGTTATTAATGGAGGTACTCATCTACCACACTAAATTAGAATATTGAAATATATTACTATAATATTTCATTATATCATAGTTTATGGGAATCGATAATAAGCGCAATGCCCCTTCATTCTAAATATCTCAAATCATAAAAAATTTGTAATCAAGGAATTATCACTAGTCTTATATACTCAAAATCATGGTGTTTTCCAAGCACACAAAATTTATATATAATACACATAATATCCACATTATTATTTTTTTATTTTACTCTAACTGGAGTCTTCATAGACGAGGATAAGTTAAATAAAATATTGATTCCTTGTTATATAAGAAATCATTTTCTATTCTATGATTGTAATTTTATTAGAATGACAAATTAAAATAATAAATTTTAATATCTATTCAATAAGCTTTTATTCACCTCAAATATATGTTAGTTATGATTCCCCACTAAATTTATGTGCCAAAAACCATATTAATTTTTATTAATAGAGTATGTAATAGACCCAATGTCATGAGAAGGGAAGCCAATCATTGGAAGTCACAAAAGTGATATGTGAATCAAATATTAATGGTATGATACATGGATTGATGCCAAACTTACATATTATCTAAGGGATAGAAATCCCATAAGTTATAATTTCAAAAATCATATGAGTCACTCAAGGTGAAATAGTTCAACAGTAAAAAATGAAATTGCGTCCTTAGAAATGTGGAATTTACCAATACATTGGAAAGATACTCCAAGATATGGGTAATTCACGATGTTTAAAAAATTACATATATTCTATCAAACATACCAAGATAGTTTGTCAAAATAATGAACTGTGATAATAGTTTTCAAAATTCCACGACTGATGGACACTAGTTTGTGTTATTATCAGTGTTTTCTATTATCCATGGTCATGCCTCCACATTTTACAAAGGCCTATAACATGCATGGAGGGAATAATGTGGAATTGAATGGAGAAAATGCCCTCATTCCATTGTGTACTAAAAATGGAAATAATAATTATCACATATAACTTTATTGTGTGGTAAATAGAAATCACAACAAGTTCCAATATATAAATATAACCCATGATATATCAAAATGGTTTATATAAAGTGTTTGGAATTCAAATATATAAGGTAGTTCAGAACAAAAAAATCAACAAATAAAGAAATCTAAATACTAGGAAATGTCCAACAGAAATAGTCTTATATCCTAGAAATATTCTAAAACCAATTGATCTATCCCACATATTTAAAATAATGTATCATACATAATGTGTATCCATTTACCTATGTTATAACCATGGAGTGTTCTCAAGAACACATAAATAGCCTATTAAATGAGTGAGTATCACTCAATATACCACTAATAAAAACATCTCATGAAAATAATACTTGAGTATATAGTGAGTCGTGAAGTTCATAAAAAAGAAAACACATTAAATAACCCATGTCAATACTCAAGTTCTAGGGTCACACAAATGACTAAAAATACAATTTTCAACTAGTGTCAAATGTCTTTGATCATAGTTTCCCAATGAGGCAAAATTTAATACAATGAATGATACCAAGAATTATATAAGAATAGTTATAATATGAAACTAAGGATATTTTTATGGCATTCTAACCCATTAATTTTAATATATATCCAAGGAACATTTCTAATACATTCCAAGACAATATTTATAATAAAAATCCATAGATCTTGTTCAGGTATTTAAAAAAACTAGTAAAACAAAATACTTGGATATTTAACAGGTAATATAAAATCATTAGTAAATCCATTCATCATATCATTTTATTTAGTTACGTAAAGGGTCATAAAATAATGAATTACATAGGATCTTGGAGTAACTCTTACGAATCCACAATGCATACATGATTAATTACATATGTCTATGGAACTCATAATGACAGATACATATCTCTAATAAAAATTTTAAGGTTAATAAAACCTCATGTCTATATAATATTTAGGTCTAAACCTACAACGAGACTACCCATAGTCCATGGGAAATTAAATTTCCTTAATTAGTGCCAAAACATGGATAAAATTTTGGTTAATCATGAAATAAGTCTGTGCGACCATACATAAAAAACATTTAAAATAGTAATAAAATTTTTACGGATTATTAAAATCTACATTACTCTCCAAGATACCTACTCACTTGATACTAGCCATTGAATTTGTCCCAGAGATAGATAAATAATAAAGGAGGATGAAAAGACAAAAATTTGGATTAAATATTGCAAAAAAAGGTATGTGATTGTTATTAATTATAGAAACTAAGAAGCCACGATTATAGAAGCATGTAGTTATATAAATATTCTTATAAAAGTGAATATTTATTATTTCTATCAATATTTGAGATTGAGATCTTCCTGTTAGAGGAATAATCAAATTAATATGAAGATGCATGTGTATTGGACTATAGGTAACCCCATTAAGATATTAAACACCAAAATAAATAAATAAATATATATATAATTATATATACATATATATATTCCATGGAATGGTTCATTTAAAAGCCATATGATTCATTCCATAACCTAGTCAAGGAATAGGGATCTCCCCCTTGTCTTCTCTTTTCACACTGTGATGCCTAGGTGTTACAAAATTAATGGTTGTAAGCTGTAGACCATTGTCTATAGGCATACCACCACTTTCTAAAACCACTCCCAATCCATTACTAGACCCTGAATAATTTATATAATTGTGAAATATGAGTATTTAAATAAGGTTTTTATTATAACACAACTCAAAAAGGGTTTCACTTTTAAAATGCATATGGACTTGGTGTAGTTGCTATCATTTTAGGAACAATTGATAATTATAGTGATAGTAATAGTGTTATTTTTTAGGATAAGGAAGCTCAGGCTCACCTATAGACCTAAAATATCCTTCAAAAATACATTCTAATTAAAACCATTTTGTGAGTGGTTATGTTAAGATCTTCTGGCTGTATATATTAGAAAATGTATTTGATCAATTGAAAAAAAATAATTAAATCCCCATAATCATTAGAGCCTTGTAAAATTAATAGGTATTTAATAAATGATATTCTAGATGTTATAGTAATAATAAATATAAATGTATCATCATTTTTAATAATGTCATTTAATATTTCTCAATCATTTATATAAGGTTTATATTTCATATGACGCATGGAATGATAAAACTACCAAAAATAATTAATTTGTGTTTTTCATAATCAATTATCATTATAAAGTGTTATCGGTTGTGATTATGTGACAATATTATCATGCGTATAACCTCATTAATGATACAAAGTGGACTCATGAGATAATAAGTTGATATTTGTAATATATAATGATCCAAAAAATAATATTTCATGTAATTTCATATCAACATTTTCATAATTAAAGAAGTATGATTCATAGGAAAATTCTATGCTAGAGGTTGAAAAGATACAAAACATGTGAACGTTCGTATTTTGATAACTATATTATACAGGATAATAGGATAATCTAATTATGGGTTTCTTGGGTATGTTTTTTATCATTTAAGAAGTTTATTATAACCGTGATAAAAAAATTTCCATTTGTAAAAATTGTATACCATAAGGTCCATAAATTGAATTAGATCACAGAAATGAACAATCCTGACTAGTAGAGTGAAATTCGATTCATTAGTCTATTTTAAGTAATCATGAATGCATGTGATGGCTTATACCAGGCTGAAAAATTTTATTTATATCAATCACATGATGATAGTGAAAAGAAATTATATAAGAATACATGAAATATATTGAGATACATATTATGTTACTTATGTTCATATAGATATATGAGTTTTTATTAGATGTCATTCGAAACCATTTGGTAACATGTGTTGAAATAATGGTTTTCTCAAGTCTACCCCATTTTAGATTAGAAAACTCATAATTTCTCTCAACTATAAAATGGCCAAATAGTTTCTTTGTTAAATTAATATTACTCTTGATAAAAATTGTTAGTTTAAAATTTTTGAGTGTTTATGTGATAATCATAACCAAATTAATTTGGATGTATTTAAAAATATTTTTAATATTTCTGAAATCATTTTGGATACTTTAGAATAAGTGGGAGATTATTGAATGTGATCATCAAAGAAAAAAACCACTATATGGTGAGAGTCACCATTTACTACCACATTATAATTGAAACAATAATGATTTATTATCATTATTGGATAAAAATAAACCATTACTATGAAAATGAGTTTTAGGATTACTTAAATAAATGACTAAAACATTGAAAATGGTATAACGCTAGAAGGGAAAAGATAGGTTTTTATTTATAAAAACATATAGGAACATCATTAAATAAATTAACATTATAGAAATAATTTTTCATTGCATCAGTTAAGAGGTTCATGGTATGTGATCTCCATATTCCATGAAAAACTTCTCCTTATTATTTTCCCTTAATTTACAATTAAGGATGTGGTAATAACATAATTTTGAATTATATGGATCCTACCAAAGTATTTTATGATTGTAGTGGCTACTATATATATTAAGGGTACAAACCATTAGGTTGTTTCTAAGGGATATCCATCACCATATTGATCAAACTATGATTATGATCTATAATTTAGTAATAAAAATTTTATATTTAATCATGTCATTCAATTGATTAATTTACCAAAAAAATATTGATGTAATTTATTTTCTCTTCTATGAAATTAAGTTATATTTGATGAAAAGAAAACCCTTACAACATGAGAATGTATCCCAAATCAGTAAATCACTTGCCAGTAATTATATCACATCTAAGAAGATCTATAACTCATGTTAATCACTATTACAGATTACAAATCATTGAGATTGTTGTTGAATTTCTGGTTGAAATATAATATAAAACTTTTATCTAATTAAAAATCACATAATAACATTTTTTAGTGCAAGTATCCCAAAGTAATTAATACCACTATGATGATGAAAATGGTAAATATATTGTATAATAATAAAAGAAAAAAATATGAATAATTAAAAGGATTAAATTTTTTTTATAGAGTGGAAGCATACCTAATTTCTAAGGTTATTTATCAAATTTAAACTTCAACATCATATTATCATTGATGTTTGAATTGATAGATATAACTTGAATATAAAGATGAACTCAATAAAATATAGAGTTCTTGACGCATTCCTGTCATGGGGCATGGAAAAGCAATATTTTCTTTACTGAAGTATAGTATAGCAGTTGATCCTAGGTAGTCTCCTGAATAAGATTGCATGAAAAAAAAGGTTGTCACTTTTTTTTTGGTTTTCGAAAAAAGATTGGTTTTAATTAATTTTAATGACTACGAGAGAATCAAAAAAAGCATGAATTGATTGATTTTGACAAATGATAAAGATGGTGATCAGATTGGGTTCGGTTAGACCTATTTTTGTACCATCATGGTTTCCAAATTTACCTCTTATTATTCATTAAACTGGTAAGAGATAGAGAGTCATCTATCGGGTCCTCTCTCTCCCTTGGCCAAATAGATGGGATAAAAAATTTCCTTTCTAAAACCATATGTTGGTCTATCCTCCTTATAATGTATTTAGGGTTGTAGAAGGTCTCTTGATTAATTAGAGAAATCCCAGACCTGGAATTGTTGTTCCCTAATAAACCAAGATTTCAACATATAATCATACTCATGTGCTTGACAACCGCTGAGAAATCACCACCTGACCCTAATATTGTTCCACCGTATACATATTATAGTTTTGTGGAGGGAGAAGTGATCATCGGCCAAGGAAATTTATAATTTTAGAATCCAAACTGAACACTACCACATTTGGAATTTAATACTGAATTAAGAATTGAAACTAGAATAAAAAAGAAGAAGAAATTTGATTCATTTCAAGAACAAGAACTCAAACACAACCCATAGGTCCAGCCTCCCCTCTTTTTGATTACTCAAATGAAACTACACCTCCATGGATGGGGTAAGCGAGATGATATGGGAGAGGAGAGACATTTTATTGTAAAGAAAAATAAATTAATGAAAAAGAATGATGTAGAAGGAGAATTTCCCCGAGTATCCCATGGCTTCCTCCATCTCCGATTTTGGTGTCAAACTATCCCATCAGAATGGGTGAAATCTTCTTTATATACGCCCAGGGGGTGCCATCCTCCGATCTTCAAATTTATAATCTTCATAATTCCTCTTTAATATTTCCTACAAATTCTATCCATCGCATGATTGACCATTTTTGGCCAATTTAATGGCCAAAATTTGAGATGGTTTCTCCTAGAATGATATTCAAAAATATCTTTAACGTTTCATCACAAAAGTTCATATTCATCCTTCCTGTATAGCATGAGATATGGCCAAATTAATTGGAGAATTTATTCTGGATGAATGTTTCCTTTTTTCCTATCCCAAAATTTCAGCATCCATGGTTCGCCTTAATGATGGGAAATCATCATAATCCTCAACATCCAAACTCTCCATTTAATTCTCGTTCCAATCCAATCAGAATAACATAAATTGGATGTATTTTGACCGATTTATGATCACTTTTTTGAGGTGGGCTCCATGCGGTCTTCCATAATAAATTTCCATCTTGATTGAATTTTTCAGACCGACAGATGGATAAAATAAATCCAAAGTGATTAAAATCTGTCAATATTTCCAAATTAATCATTTTTTCAATTTTATCCCAAAACACATCATAAATCAAAAAATGATGTAAATAACTCAACATGTTCATTTTTTAGTGATTAAATTATTGAATTAAATATAAAAATGATGAAAATATTATATCTATCAATTCCCACACACTTAAACTATGCTTGTCCTCATGAATAAAATGTCAACCTTGAATTCAAAGGGAACCAATGTCACCAATATTTAAATTTCAATGCAATATAATCAAACAATTATCAATGTTCAATCAAATTTTCATGTTCCACAAAAAATAAATAAAATTTCCCATTTATCAAAGAAACAATCAATTCATGCATTTTACATTTCCCATTTGAAAAATGATGGATGTTCTCCTTTCATTCATTCAGGATTCTCAATTTATTAATATTAAAATGCCATATCATGATCTACCCCTCTTTTGAATCTTTTTTCATGATACAATTAATATTGGAGTTATTCTCATATCATGAGAACATGCTCCTTATCCAAAGGCTTGCAAAGGAACTACTTTCTCCACTTTGTAAAGACAAAACACACATAGAATCATGAGGACATTCAATAAAGGTTCAAATGAATTTGTGGTTTAGGGTTGGTGGGTAAATGATTGAAATAATTTAAGGCCATATGTAGAAGGTTTTACTCTTATGTACAATGCATGATTAATCAAGTGAAAAAACAAGACGTACCACAATCAAATCCCTTTGATTATGTGAAACACAACACCACCCCCTTTTAATTACATGGTTCAAGATTCAATAAATGATTACAAAGAATGATATCATCCAAGTTCTCCTCCTTTTTTTTAAATTTCGAGAAAATAACGACATTATTTTTCTCTTTTTTTAAAGCTCTAGACAGGCACAACTTTATTTTTAATTTTTTCAAGGAGAACCGGATAAAAAGAATGAATCATAATGAAATGATGACTCATGCCCAATTTTCTAATAATAACTTGCCCAAAATTATGACACACACCTTAAACAACCCAAAAATGATGCATATCCAAATAAATGGACACGAAATGCCCTTTCCCCAAACTCAATCATGAAATATCCATGAAAAAAATACTAAAAGTGCAGGTAGATAACGAAATATTAGCTTTTAATGCGGCTTAAACATATAAAGAAATTCATGGATTCTACGGGCTATATAAGGATAAATGTAAGGGTGGGTATTAGGTAAATATGTGGCTATCCAATGTAGTGCCTCAATCATTTTAAATGTGTTTTTATATAGTCATAGCTTTGACAAGTTTCAATACAAGTTCTGGTAGGTGGCATGTGCCAAGATCACTCAAGAAATATTCGCAAGATAAAATAGGAATTATTTGGTCTAGAAATCCTCTCAAGAATGGGAATATTATATTAGACAATCACTCATGGCATGATTAATAATAAAAAATTAATTTACTCAATTTTCAGAAATTCAAAGAAAGAAAAATGGAAGAGAAATTTCATTTACATGAATCAATTAATTCCCTCAAATCACGAGTCCTTATTTCAATATCCTTGCTTCACTTTAATCATCTGATTATCCATTTGAATCATTCAATCTCATTAACATTAAAATCTAAAACATGGAATCACTGAATTCCTATGAAACTCATGTCTCCTAGATAAGTCATGTATAACATGAATTCAAGCGTGGGAATGCATTTTTGAATTTACTCTTTAAAATAATAAAAATATGGGGTGTAATGTTGGATAATATATAATTGAAACTCTTACTCCCCTTTGAAATGGATGATTTTATTCACGATGTGTAATCCCACTACAACCTCTTCATTAATGCACCTGAAATATAAGAATGAAAACAGATGATAGTGCAGGCCTATTCAATCATGCTTTTAAATGACTTAGAGGACAAGTGGACAATGGGGGAAAATGCGGGTTGCCTCCTTGTAGCACCTTTGTTTAATGTTGTTGGATCGACTAATTTTTTTTTTATAAAAAATCATAGACTACAAGATTCTTTCCCCCACACTTAATTGATACAGTTTCCTCAATGAATGTAAATGGAATTTTTTTTCTGTAAGCTTCAAAAAAATGTAGTTACTGCATTTAATCAAGTGTAAAGAAATGATGCAACCTGGTAGGTCTTCATTTTTATTCAGGGTGAAGGAGTGTGATCTCCTCCACTAGTTCTTGAGGTACGCTCCCATGGAACTTCTTAGCCTCTTCCCATTTACAGTGAATTGGTTTCCTCTTCCTTAATTTTGGAATCTATACAGCACAAAAATGGTATACATGAATAACATTAAAGGGGTCATCCCATCTAGAACGATGTTTACATGGAATAAGATTATGTATGGATTTAAAGAGTAACACGTGATCTCCAGGGTTGAAGGTTATTGGTTGAACTATCTTTTCATGGTTCATCCTTGTTCTCTCTTTATAGATCATTGAGTTTTCAACATATTCCCTTCTAATTTACTCTAACTCTTGCAACTGCAATCTTCATTCTTTCTCAGCTTTCTCAAGTTCCAGATTCATCTCTCTGACCGCCCAGTAGGCTCTATTCTCCAAATCCATAGGAAGGGGGCATCTCTTTCAATATATCAATCTATAGGGACTCATTTATATCATTGTCTTGTAGGACATTCTGTATTCCCATAATGTATCATCTAGAATTTGGCTCCAGGCCGTCCGGTTGGGTTTAGCAGTCTTCTCCTGAATGGATTTGATTTCAATATTGGATACTTCTGCTTGGCCATTTTTTTGGGTATGGAATGGGGTCAATGTTATATGATGCATCCCATACTTATTCAATAATTATTCCATTTTCTCATTGTAGAAATGACTTCCCTAATCACTGATTATTGCTCGTGGCACGCCAATCCTTCAGAAAATGTTAGCCCGAACAAAATCACAAAAAAATTTAGCATCATTAGTTCTGGTTTCTTTTGCTTCAACCCATTTTGAAACATAGTCTAAAGCCAAAAGAATATATGAATTTCCAAATGACATTAGGAATGGTCCCATGAAATCTATTCCCAACACTTCAAAAATTTCACAAAAAGGTTATTGGTTTTTGAGGCATTTCATGTCATTTGGATATGTTACCAAAAAATTTTCATTTTTCACATGTTTTACAAAATTCATATGCATCCTTGAATAAGGTGGGACAGTAAAGTCTAGATTCTAAAACTTTTCAGGTAGTCCTCTGAGGTCCAAATTGGCCTCCACAAGATAATTTATGAAAAAATTCAAACACTGATTCAATTTTACTTCTTGGAAAGCATATTGTTATGATTTGATCATTATAAATTTTCCACAGAAACACATCTTCCCAAATGTAAAATCTTGATTCAGATTTAAACTTATGTTGTTGATGAGATCATATATGTGGGGGTACCTGAGATGTAACCAAATAGTTTACGATTTTGGCATACCATGGTACATCACTATTGACGATGTAGAGTTTTTATCCCGGATGCTCATCATTAATTGAGTTCTGCTTTGGGATTTCTAATTCGGTGGTGTGGGGTAGTCGACTAAGATGATCAACTACCTGATTTTTAGTCCCCTTCTAATCATTTATTTCCAAATTGACCTCTTATAATTGTATCATATATCTTACCAACCATGGTTTTGCATCTTCATTTTTCATTAAGTACCTATGTGTTGAATGATCATAAAAAACAACAACTTTAGTGCCAAGAAGAAATGATCAGAATTTATCTTGTGAGAAAATGGCTACAAGGAACTCCTTCTTAGTGGTTCTGTAATTTAATAGTGTTTCATCCAAGGTCCTTGATGCGTAGTATATGAATTGAGGCTTGTTTTCAATTATTTGTGATAGAGCGGCTCCCACTTCTTGGTTGGATGCATCACAAAGTATCCCTAAAGGGTAATCCCAATTGGGTGGATGCATTATTGGTGGTGTTATAAGACTTTCCTTTAATTCATAAAATGATTCCCTGCATGAACAATCAAAATTAAATTCAGTATCCTTTAAAAGTAATCTTGAGAGAGGGAGGGAAATCGTACTGAAGTCCTTGATGAATCTTTTATAAAATCCTGCATTCCCTAAAAAGGATCTGACATGTTTGACACAAGTTGGATATGGCAAGGATTTTATTACATCAAATTTGGATTTATCAACCTCAATCCCATTTGGGAAATTATGTGACCCAACACTATCCCTTTTTCAACCATGAAATGACATTTTTCGAAATTTTACACAATGTTCTTTTCAAATCATGTTTTCAAAAAAATTTCCAAATTTCCCAAGCAATAATCAAATGAATTTCAAAAAACTATCAAATCATCAAGAAAAACCTCCAAGTAGTCCTAAATGTGGTCTAAGAAAATACTCACCATACACCATTGAAATGTAACTGGGTTATTGTATAGGCCAAGAGGAATCCGTTTCTAGGAGAATGCTCCAAAAGGGCAGGTGAAGGATGCCTTCTCCTGGTCTTCTGGTGAAATTAGTACCTGAAAATATCATGAGAATCAATCTAAAAAACCATAATGTGTTTTTCTAGCTAACCTTTCAAGCATATGATCAATGAATGGAATACTAAAGTGATATTTTCTGGTAACTTGATTTAGGTTCCAGTAATCTATACACACTCTCCAACTATTTTGTACTCTCATGGGGATCAGTTCATTTCTTTCATTTATAATAGTGGTCAGGCCGGTTTTCTTGGGGACTATATGAATTAGGCTGACCGATTGAGAATCAGAGATTGGGTTAATGATATCAACTGCTAGAAATTTGTCTATATCATTCTTAACGACCTCCATGATTGTGGGATTGAGTCTTTTTTGAGGTTTTCTTACTTGTCGGGAATCACTTTCTAAAAATATCTTGTAAGAGAATACCTTAGGGATTATTCTAGGAATAACACCTAAACTCTATCCTACAGCTTCGACATTCCATTTTAGAAGGTTAATCAATGTATGTTCTTGTGAATGGGATAGGTTATTGGAAATGATTACTAGAAATTTCTCTCCTTAAATTAGATAATAAATCTTCAAATCACATGGAAAAGGCTTCAGCTCTAAAAATGGGGATTGTTCAAAGGATGATAGGGAATTTAGGTTTCCTACTTCTAATTTTAAATTATCTGTTATAATCTCACATCCATTTAACAAATCATTGAAAACATCAGATTTTACCTCATCCTCCAACATGATATCATAATTTTCAAGTTCATGGGAATTATAAAATTCAAATGAAAAGTGTTCTCCTACTGATAAAAATTCATGAAGCATACCTGATTATTCAATTGTTTCCATACCATCATCATTGGAGATCGCATAAAGTGAGTGATTGCTGGATGAGTGTTTCATCGTATCAAGAATGTGGAAGTGCACCATACTATCTCTGAGATCCATGGTGAGTGTTCCTTCAGGCATGTTGGTGATCGTCCATGTTATTTTTAGGAATAGTCTCCATAGGATGATGTGAGGTTGGGTTGGTGCTCAGTCTTCCTCCATGTCATGGACATAAAAGTCTGATTAAAAGATTAGTCCTCTCACTCCTACAAGTACATATTCAACAACTCCATCTGGGAAAACAGTGGATCTATTTGCTAATTTTACCACCCCCAGAGTTGGTTTTAGTTCTCTGATATGCAAATACGAAAACACTAAGTGAGGCATCAAATTTATTGAAGCTCCAAGATGACATAGTGCATTAGTAAAATTTAAAGAACCGATAGTGTTCGGAATAGAAAAAGTATCTGGATCTTGACATTTTTGTGATATCAGTGGTGTGATAAATACTGAGACGCTTCTTACAAAGTTTATTCTTCCATTTCCATCTAGCCTCCTTCTTTTAGTACATAGCTCCTTTAGAAATTTTCCATATTTAGGAATGTTTTGGAATGCATCTAGTAGTGGGATGTTAATCTCAACTTTTCGGAATGTTTCCTGAATTTACCATTGAAGTCATTCTTCTTCACCCTTCATTGACTCAACCAATATCTATGGGAATGGTGATGGGATATACTTTTTCTCCCTTTGTTATTTTTTAAAAGGTATTTCTATTCTTTCCATCCAAACCCTTATTTTTTCTCCTTTATTGTTGTCTCTATATTTTGGTCGGACAAGATGAGGTTCAGAAGATTCCCTGGAATCATCCTCCTCATTTTTTTCTTGTTGTATAAGCTCCTTCCCGCTTCGGGTGGTGATTTCCCTAACATTATCCTTTCGATTGGGAATTTTTTCTGCATGAATATTACCTTGGTTCTTGGTCAGAGAATCCATAATTCTTGAAAATTGATCAGTTATCTTATCCATTTTATCTTCTATTCCTACAAATCATGTCATCAGCTATTGATCTTCTGTTTTTGGTGCACATGTGGATGGTTGCTCATAATTATTATGCTAGAATAGTGGCGGTTGGAAGTATTGTTGTTGTTGGAAGGGGTACTAATAATGTTGTTGGAATGCTATCAGGTTTTGATATTACTGCTGAAAAGGTGCTCTGGATTGGTTCTGTTGAAACCCATATCTTGGTTGGGTTTGTGGTTGGTATTGCCTTTGTTGATTGGTTGTAGCACAACTTTATGTCCCCTGCACTTTTGGACATTGATCAGTGTAATGAAAATTAGAAGAGCATAAACCACATACCTGATTTGGTCCCTATTGTTCCCTCATATGGTTCACAACTATTTGTCGCAGTAACCCGGTGAGTTCACCCATTTCGTTTCAAATTAAATCCACTAAATTAGATGTTCTTACCTCATAGAATCTTCTGTTGATCATACCTAGAGTTCCAAATTTTAGTGAATTTTGTGCAATCTTTTCAATCAGAACTCATATATATGTATGCGATTTTTTAATGATGGATCTCCCGACGATGCATCTAGCAGATTCCTATCATTGTCAAGAAATCCTTGGTAGAAGCACACAATGAATTGGTCCTATTCTATTTCTTAGTGTGGGAAACTTGAAAAAAGCATCATTCAGTGTTCCCAGTATTCGTACAGTGTTCCTCCAGTTGACTGATGGATGAGATAAATCTCCTTTTTTATTGTTGTGCTCCTGGATGTTGGGGAGAATCACAGTAAGAAGCATTTTTTAGATCTTCCCATTCACTGATCTCCCCCAGTTGAAGACAGTACAATTATTCCTTCGCTTCTCCCTCTAGTGAGAAGGGGAATGCCCTCCACTTCACATTCACTTCCGCGACTGCTTGTGGTTTGAAGCTGGAGCAGACATAAGTGAATTCTTGAATATGTCAATTTGGGTCTTCACCTACAAGACCATGAAATTTAGGAAGAAATTTGATCATGTTAATTCACAATTCAAAATCATTTTACAAGTTATGAATTTCAAGTTGATAATTTTGATTGAAAAATTGATGTCCACAGATGTCGAACAGGTTTCAGTTGGTATTTTCAGACATTATTACAGGTTCAAAGTCTCCACTAAATTTATTACATGGATCGGTGAGATTTATTTCATTGAAATCTTTTGGAATATTTTGATTTCTTCATTTTGTAATTGTGTGCTAAATTTCTGGATCAAATTCCAATAAATTTCTATTTGAACTACGGGCCATTCAAAAGAGATTTTTATAAAAAAATGTTTTGAGGCACTGTCTCTCTAAAAACAGCACAATTTTTGACACACACATGTAATGGGGCATGGAAATAAAATATTTTATTTACCTAAGTATAGTATAGCAGTTGATCTTAGGTAGTCTCTCGAAGAGGAGTTCACACAAAACACAGTTGTCACTTTTTGTTGGTTTTCTGAAAAGATGGGTTTTAATTAATTTGAAGGACTATGAGTGAATCAAAAAAAGGTTTAACTGATTTATTTTAACAAATGATGAAGTCGGTGATCATATTGGGTTCGGCTAGACCTTGTGTTGTTCCATCATGGTTTCAAAATTTACATCTTCTTCTTCCTTAAACTGTTAAGAGAGAGATATTAATCTACCGAGTCTCCTCTCTCCGTTGGTCAGATAGATGTGATGAGAATTTTCCTTTCTAAAACCATAGATTGGTCAATAGTACTTCCACTGTGTTTAGGGTTGTAGATGGTCTCCTTATTAATTAGAGAAATCCCAGACGTGGAATTTTTGTTCCCTAATAAACCAAAATTTCGACATAAAATCCTACACACGTGCTTAGCAACCGCCAAGAAATCACCACCAAACACTAATCTGGTTTCACTGTATACATATTAGAGTTGGGTGGAGGGAGATGTGATTATCGACCAAAGAAATTTATAATTTCAGAATCAAAACCCAACACTACCACATTTGGAATCTAATACTGAATTAATAATTGAAACTAGAATAAGAAAGAATAAGAAATCTGATTCATTTCAAGAACAATAACTCAAACACAACACATAGGTCCAGCCTCCCCTCTTTTCGATCACTTGAATGAAACTACCCCTCCATGGATGGGGTAAGTGAGATGATATGGGAGAGGAGAGACATTTTAAAGTAATGAAAAATAAAATAAAGACACAGAATGATAATAAAGGGAATTTCCCCGAGTGTCCCTTGGCTTCCTCCCATCTACAATTGTGGTGTCGAACTCTCCCTTTCGAATGGGTGAACTCCTCTTTATATAGGCCAAGGGGGTGCCATCTTCTGGTCTTCAAATTTTTGATCTTCATAATTCCTCTTTAAGATTTCCTACAAATTCTGTCCATCGCAAGTTTGACCATGATCGGCTAATATAATGGCTGAAATTTGAGATTGTTTCTTCTTGAAGAATATTCCAAAATATCTTTAACGTCTCATCCCAAAATTTCATATTCATCCTCCCTGTATAGAATGTGATATGGCCAACTTAAATGGAGAATTTATTCTGGGTGAATTTTTCCTTTTTCCGTTCCCAAAATTTCAGCATCGATGGTCCGCCTTAATGAAGGGAAATTTTTATAATCCTCAACATCCGAACTCCCCATTTAATTATTATTCCAATCCAATTGGAATCACATAAATTGGATGTATGTAGACTGATTTATGTTCAAATTATTGAGGTGGGGTCCACGCGGTCTTCCAGGATAAATTTCCAACTTGATTGAATTTTTTGGTCCCTTGGATGGCCGAATTAAATCCAAAGTGATTAAAATATGTCAATATTTACAAATTAAGCAGTTTTCCAATTTAATCCAAAAACGCATCATTAATAAAAAATTAATGTAAATAACTCAACTTGATAAATTTTTAGAGATTATATCATTGAATTAAATATAAAAAATGATGAAAATATTATCTCTATCAGTTGTAATACAGTGAAAATATATAAGTATTATGTAGTTCGCTATAATTTTTTATCTTACTCCATCATCATCAAGTTCCTCTATATTAATAGAATTTATGTTCAATATTCATCTCCCAAGAATGACCCAATCATGTTTCTCCCTCTCCTTTTTATTCCATAAATTATGTTTTTATGTGAAAAATAATATCTATTTTCCTTTAACTACACCATCATCATTTAATAGATATATTTAAAATATGTATATTCATCAATGATAATGATTTATCCATGACTCTCATATATCATTTATTCCACTACATATTATGAAATTGAATCTTTTGTCAAATTAATCCAATTAAGTGATGAGATTTTCCATTTTAATTCCACATTCAATTTATAGGTGATATTGAATTAATATTTGGAAATTATCAATTTTAAAAAATCCTGGTGTGTTGGAGAGTTCATGTAACACTCTATAAATTATTTACTCAGTAAATTCAGGATTTTTAAAAGAGGGATCACTTTCAAACATTCCTAATAAGTTTAAGATAATATTTTTATATAATTATATTATAGATTACATAAAAAGTTTAAATATCCACATAGAGTCTATTTTTTATGAAAATAATAAGTTCTTTATAAAGGCGCACATTGTTCGTTCAAAGTGACTCAAATATCAAGAACTCTTCATTTATTAACATTTCTAGTAAAATGTAATCTTAAAAATAAATTATTTGAAAACATGGACTGAGAGAAATAATGACTAAAAAATGAAATAAATGAAAATAAAACCATTAATGCATTTTTCAACCTAATAACACCATTATAGAGTTTTCCTTTTTTACATAATAAAACTTTTTCCTCAAATTTCAATTCACATTTCCATGAAAAAATTTACATTCAAAATATATTTCATAGAATATTTCCTGTAAAATGACAAAGGTAAAATCATAATCCAAATGGTTTCTTGGAAGATATTAAAACTAAAGAATATAATTCATTAAGAAATAAACCATTCACCTATATTTTAAAAAAAAAATTGATAAAAATTCCATATAAACCCAATCACATTTTCTTACCTTTTGAATTCAAAATATTGACTTTATAAACCATTATAGACACACCTTGTGGGTATCTTCAAAACTATAATTAAATTCACCCTTATAAGAATTCATACAATGGAATTACCAAACTAGATAATTTCTAAATCTCATAAGAGTAACGGATCACTGGTAAAATAAATCACTTTACCCAATAAATTGAAGAGAAATTGGAGGATCACCCATCATCAAAGCCATTTAAAGAAAATATACCATTCATATAAAAAATTAATGAAATATAGAATGATTAAAACAATCATATATTTCACTTAAATCACTAGGGTGATTTTAATTTTTATTCAAGCCAAGAAACAATTACTCCTTCAGTTATTTCATAATGGTGACATTATGATTTCATTTCTATAAAATGGTTTATAAAACTAAAAAATTTATTGAATAATGAGAATAAAATATTCATTGAAAATAAAATTGGAAACATGTATAGGAATATTGATAATGAGTATTAACTAGGATGGAATGAAATGTTGTTAAATCAATATACGTTAAAAACATTAATTTTTACACATTGGTTAAAAATATTAACATAACCCATATGACAATACTGCAAAAGAATTTTTTTAAACAGTTGAAAAGAGAGAAAAAAATAGTTGAAAATAAATTTTAGAAATTTTAAGTGAATAAATAAGAATATTACAGGATAATTTTTTAGAATATGGATATGGATGTTAAATATTTGAAAGGAAAACATTAAATTAATGTTTTAATGAATAGTCACTTACCTTAAGTCTCTTCCAGCTTCATACATTGTATATTTCATGAAAATTAAAATGAAATTAGTCTTATAATTTCTTAAAAAAATTCTCATATTAATTTCATTATTATTGATACTTTTGGTTAATTTATTACTATGAATTATTTATTTACTAAAATGGTTAGAATACATTGGATGTTTTAGGGTTGTTTGCTTTATAACGTAAACAAGACATCAATGTATTGATCATGGACAAAGGGGGTAAAGTTCAATTACCTTTAGAGTCATTAAAATGTTATAATTATCATATTTTTATATTAATTACACTTTTAGAACCAGTTTCATAAGGTGGTCATGAAAAAATGAATCATGTCGTTTCCTAGAGATGATAGTCCAAATGTGCACATAAATGATGATTTCATTTTTTTGAGTGGAAAACAATATAGATGATAATATTTTAATTTTAAAGAATCATAAATAGTTTATTGTTTTCATATTTATTCATTATTTTTATTCTAATTACTGACCATGTGGGTTGATATTGAAAAATGTATTACATCTCTTCATGAAGGTGATGTTCCAAATGTACGCTCGTGCGAAATTATCAATTTATAAAATTTATGAATTGTAAAAAGTTAATTATTATATTATATTTATAGAATAATAAAAATTTCATCAAACCATCATATATTCACTAATTATATCTTTATAACCAGTCTTGAGTGGATGTGATGGAAAATGAAACAAATAACCCCTTGGAGGTGGTATTTAATACCTATGCAAGGGTGATGTTTTAAATAATTAATGGATATATAAAAGAAAAAAAGTATATTTTCCATCAACCTAATAATTTATTTTAATATTTAAGACATTGATATAATTAATTTAGTTTTTTTATATTATATTTAATGTAGGAACAAGAATAAATGCCCTTGAAATATGTCAATTAGGACTTACAAACTCTCCATATATATATATATATATTCTCTTGTATTTCAGAATAAAACATATAAGATATGTATTTTAAGAATTCCAGGATATCTTGGATGTGACTAAAGATTTTTTATGTAATTTGTGATAGTTTGGTAATCCTAAATGGCACAATGTGTGTGAATGAGTGAGTAGGGGAGGTTCTCTTTTATAAGGGAGGGGAGTGGAAAACTATTAATTTTTAAATGTTTTAAAATAATATAATTAGATCATAATAGGAAGGTGGATCCAAAACTATAAATTCATTTATATAATGTTATACAGAAGGAAATACAATAATCACAGTATAATTATAATATGATATTTTTGGCTTTATTACATTTTTTTACCTTAATTAACATGTTTTACCCCTTTTTAACTTTTATCGGTGTAATAAAGTTTTAAAATGGTTATTACTAAAAATAAAAGAAAAAAAATTGAATACATTACTAAATTTAAACAAATTGGTTTAAAATTTAAGATCCATTTTTCAATATTATATTTTTAAAATGTTAACGAAATTAATTTTAATATGAACATGTAAACAACAACAAAAACATTTTTTTTCGAAAATGCATTTTTTTTGAATAAAAATTATTGTATTCCAAAATAATAAATCATTATGATTATAATAGAAGTATTTTAATTTTTTTATTCAAAGGGAACTAATTTTATAACTAAACCAATCAGAAATTTTTTTCTTTTTTAAATACTTTAATCGAAATAAATTTTTAATAAAAATCACTATTTCTCATAATTCACCAGAAAATAATTTTTTTTAGAAATATCCCAAATATTTACATTAAGATATAATTTATTTGATGATATCATAAATTAATTCCATTTTACCAAATAAAATTTAATATATAAAATATTGAACTTTTATGTAAAACCATGTAATGCCTGGAAAATTAGTTTAGTTAAATAATAAAATTCCTTTTTAAAATGATAAATAATATAATTTCATTTATAGAACAATAAGTAATATAGATCCCTAAAATAAATACTTATAAATAATCTGATTTATTTATTTTTCCAATTAAAAAGTTTGTTGCATTCGATCTCTTTTATGATATTTTTCCCCACAATTTTATTCATTATATAATGAAGTGAGGGTATTCCACCCTCATAGATTTTTTGACTGACGTGTTTAATTATAAAAAATTTTATACTTCATAAAAATTAAACCTTGTGTGTCAAAATATTTTTCATAACTTTCTCTAAGTGATCGAAATTTTTTATTTTTTTTATTATTGATATTCATCTCCAAATTTAACTCTACAAGGATAAAAACATGAGATGCATAAGTTATGTACTTCCTTAAAAACGAAACATGAAACACATAATTTACCCGATATAAAATCTAAGGAAAGTCAACCTGATAAGCATTCAATAAACCTTTCTCTAGACCATTATAGGTTGTATTGATTTATGGATAAAGTTTTATTTTAAAGTTATATGTTAAACCATTCCAAGGAGATGTTTTGAGAATGACATGATCAACTACCTAAAATGAAAGGTCTTTCCTATAGTTATCTACATAAAACATTTTCATACTCTATGTGTTCCTCTTGTGGTGTTGAATCATTTTACTTTCTAAACCATGTCTTAAACCAATTCGAGTCTAAAGAATTTCCTCTCACTAAATTCTTCCCAACATAATAGAGTTTGAAAAAAAATTATAGAATGATTCAAATTTTGAAATATGTATACTTCAGTGAAAATTGTTATTATAATAAAATTAAACTAAATGTAGAGAATGATATCAAATTTCGTGATAATAAAATGATAAATCTCATAATTTTCCTCTAAACTCTAATTTGAATTATAAAAATTCACTTTAGAGTAAGAATAAAATGTTGTTCTAAAATTTAATCATGTTCCTACAAAATTCATAATTCCTTTCAAAAAAATTAATGTAATATTTGGATCATGATCAAATAAAATAGGGAGGAGAACTCCATGTAACCTCACATTTTACTTAATATAATGTGTTTAAAGTTGATCTAATGACTTAGTATCATGAATATGTATATTGTTAATAGATTTAGTCAAACGATCAATTATAACCCAAATATAATTTTTAGCTCTGGCGGTCTTTTGTAATCCCACCATGAAATCAATGGATATGTTCTCTAATTTCCACTATGCAACTGAAAATGGTTTAAGAATCCCCTTTAGTCATTATAATTCAAAATTAACTCTATAATAAGTTAAAATTTTAATTTTATAATCAATTATATATTTTTTCATAGCTTCTCATAATTTTTTTCCTAAAGGTCTCTATATATAATACAAAAGTTAGGATGAATAGAAAATAGAGATCCATGATATTATCATAAAAATTACTTCTTCAACTGGGAGTCAATTAGAACACATAACAATTTTATAAATACGATAAAACATTCTTTATCCACATTAAACTAAAGAAAAATACCCCTTTTCCAATTCTTCTATTTTATTAAAAATATGATCTTCCCTTTGAGACAAATTAATTCTATTTGAAAATATAATTTCATAGAATGAAATGTGAAAATAGAAATAATTTTTTAATAAAATATTTCGAGGCCAACATTTATTAAAAAATCAACTGAAGGGAAATATTCTTGACATTAAAATTTTAATGATGAATTATATTTTTTACTCATGTAATAAACTATCATTTTTTATTTATGTGGATGATAGTTAATTGTGAATTCATATTCCTTAATTAATTATATCCATATTAACATCCTTATTTTTAACTACTTATTTAGTGAATATATACTCTAAAATTTTATGATCAGTATATTTTTCACATCTATCACCATAGAGATGAAAAAACCATATTTTTTAAAAAACCACTGCATCGAGATCAATATCATGTGTTGTATAATTCTACACAAGGGGATTCTATTAATGTGATGCATATATGATAATCCAATTTTTCTACATTAAGACCCAATGAAATTCATTCAAATAATAATCAATATAAATAAATAATTTACTATTTTTTATTGGAAGGATAGAAATGTATAATTAACCATTATTAGTTTTAATTCCTTGAAACATTTATAACATTATGTTATCTGGATAAATTTTACAACATTACATGTTAACTTAGGTAGTGGGATAAAAATTATGAAATGTTTTCAAAATGTTTTTGTATTAACTCAATAATCTAAGAAAAAACAAATATTTTTGATATTGATAGGTCTTGTATAGTATTCCACCACTTCAAATTCAGTTGTATCAAAATTCATTCCATATATAGACTCAGTATTACTAAGGAATGAATCCTTTTGTAACCAAAACTAGTATTTAATAATTTTTTCATACAACATATTTTTTTAAAGTCTACCGATCAATACTTATATATTTTTCAAGATCATTATATATTTTAGAGTACAATAGGATATCAATGATTGTCACAACCAATGATTTATCCTAAAACTCATTGAACACTCTATTTATTGGATCAATAAATACATCTGGTGAATTTTTTATCCCAAAAGGAAAAACCATATGATCATAATGGTCATACCATATCTAAAATCTCATAATTTTCATTTTCATTTCATTAAATATTAACGGATAGTACACATACATGAGATTTGAAATAAAAAAATATTGTGCTTCCTAGAGCTACTAAAAAAATCATCGATATGAAGAAAATGATATTTTCCTATAAAATTAATGTTATTATGTTATCCATAACCAATGAAAAGTCACATAGAACCATCATTTTTTACAAGAAAATAGGTTCACCGTATGGGGAAATTTTAATGTGGATGAAACCCTTATCATGTAATTCCTATAACTACTTTTTCATCTATAACTACTCAAATGAATCTATACGATCGAGAGGTTTTGAAAATAGTTTAGCTTCAGAAATGAATTCAACAATCAAAAAAATTCTTGATCAGGAATAAGACCACAAAAATCATCTCTAAATACAAAAATATATTCATTTACTTCTAGAAAAACACAAATTTTAATATTCCCTTTGGTTTTAATAATATGTTAAGGATAACATTAACTTCCATATTTTATCAGTTTCAAAGATTCTTGATATGTTATCAAATGTATGAATTCAATTAGGAATAAAAAAATAAAAACATTCCCAAAATAACTTATTCACCTAAAACTTATAATATATCATTGTAAAAAGAAATACAACTCATACCCTGGATATCATTAAACTCTATAGTTGAAAAAATCACGGTTTTTAGGAAATACCATTAAAATTTTATAATAAGAGGATTTCAATAAATTCTTTTCACCTTTATATGACCCTTTTAGTTTTACCAAGATTTATGAATGCTTTTATTAAGTTGGAATTTCTATTTTACTTGAAAATTTATAATACATAATTGAATGTGTAAATAAAAAATATAAAAAAAATTGGAATAATATGAATAGGAAAATAATATACCTTTTAAAATATTATTTGAGGGCCCTCTATCTACCTTAGTATTAGAAAACGGCATTGTTTTACCTTTATTATTTTGATATGGATGATTACCACCTTCATTAATTTACATTGGATATGAATTATCATAATTTACAAACTCATTAAAATTAAAATATTTCACAAACCTATTTTCATTATTAATATATCCATTATGATTTAATTTTTCATTTCAGACAAGATCCATGTGTCCAGGATTTCTATATTTGTAAAACAACCTTGATCTAATAATAAATTCTCGTGAATGCTTGTTTCCACACTTATAAAAATATGGTAATTGAATTATATTACCTTATGATTTCTTTGATGAATTCTTACCAATTATCTACCACCTGTATCTATTATAATCCTTGTTTCACTTAGAAGATGAAGGGTGTATGGCTTCCTTGTAGTTCAAGAGACATGATATCTAAAACCTATAATGATTCACTTATTCTTTATTTACATTATTTCATGTTGTGATCATCATATTTGTTTCTTAAATTATGATTGATTGTGTGGGGGGTCTATGTTTGGTTAATCAACCATTTACATTAGTTTTACCTTTCCCGTATTTCAGAAAACTCCCAAAACTTCCCCATCAATAAATGGGTACATAGAATCCTTCCAAAGGAAATAGGTTTGTTGGGGATTCGGACCCAACGATGTTTAGGAACACACATTGGGCGAGACGATGGGACATCAAGATCATCAAACCATCATGGTAGAAATTTTATCCTATTATGGGACCCTCTTATAGAGTTATGATATGTTCATGAATCTATTTCAAATCATGATATGAGACTAGTTACCCTAAAAATTATTAGGCGTTGAATCCATTTATGCATAAAGGTGGGATCTTTTAGTGATACCATATATAGGTATATGATTTACTTTATTAATTACACATTATTTCTTATATATGGGAATCTCTTTATTTTATAAAGAAATATAACCAGGAATAGTGGAGTTTTCAGCCATCTAAGAAAGAGATAGGTGTTCCTAGGATGGGATTGAACCTTTATGAGGTTTCCTACATATCCTACATATAACAATAATAAAAACCACATATTTAGTTTAATTTTGGTCATATTGATTAACTTCATACATTAAGTAAATATACAAGGCCATGTAATAACCAAATATTAATGTCAAGACTTATGATGGTTTCCAATATAACTGGTTTACAACAAGAACTAGAGTCATCATAGTTTGACCCCCTTACCCACTTATAGGTGATGATAAAAGTTACTACCCATGAGGCTTATTTCCCCTTGGTTTACCAATATGGGAATTCTGTTAGGATTTACACTGGGGTAGATTCCCTTAAATGGGGAAATTGTATCATATCACTTAATAGGGAATATACACCAAGGTTTCCATGGATTGTGGGAATTTATGATGCATGGGATATGACCATTTCATTTCTATAAACCCACGTGAGACATACATGTTCAATTAGACTATCACACAGATGTGGGATGAGTAAGAATAATGATCACATTTGATAGTTTGGGTCCCATGGTTTATATTTTTTAACATATGAAGGGAGTTACTTTGATGTGGATTCCCATTGGAACTGGGGCCTTAGGAAGGCATCCTATAAATTATATTTTGAAGAGAATTAATGTTATCATAGTTCAATTCTCTATATATCCATGTGTGTCTTACAGAAAAGTATATACCATTATAGCGTGTATTCTTGAGATGTCTTAAGTGTCTTCCTAATATGTCTTGGGTAACCACCTGACTTGGTTGACATGACTCAGGGTGCTTCAAATGATTAAAGAAAACTTGTCATAGGTCTTCTACAATATCTAGAAGAAATTTTTGGAGGATTTTCACATTACCCAGTTCACATGTCCAAGGGTCTTCGCGTGATCAAAAAATACACTTCTGAGGGTCTTCACACGATCAACACTAACACATCCAAGGGTGTCATGTGATCACAGAAAACATGTTGAATAAATGTTTCATTATTTGGTTGGAAATTCTGGAGGACATATCAAGACTTATCTAGTATATTAAGAAGAAATTTCATGATTTGGATTACATATATAATTTTTATCTAAATGAATGGATGAAATATCTGGGGGACCTTGTAGGAATTGGATAACATGTGTAGGTGTTTCCACATGATCTTGATAGTCCATGAGAAGTGCATAATTGCTTCACAAAAAAAAAATTTATATTTATGTAATTATTCCATAATTTTTATCCTTTATTTCATATGTGATTTAAGGTTGTAATGTATTAAAATTTTGAGGTTTCACATGATAAAGAAAACTTGTGAATGATCCTTCACATAATCCAGATATCATGTTAGAATTCCCTTGATTTATCAATACAGTGACCACGAAAATAACATATTAATGCTTCACAATATATTTTTTCATTCAATAGATTTTACCAAGTTGAATACCCCTATGATGGCATGGAATTATGCTACGAAAAGTCTTCATTTCATTTCTCCCATTATAATTTTTTATATAGAGTAGTTAAAATTTATATGCATATCTACAATATTTATACACCACCTAATGATGAATGCATCTTTTAGATATTTTATAGAGTTTTAATAGGGAGTATTTCATCATGCACTTCACAAGATCTTTTTTCATGTCATTCATTTTGTCATGTGAAAAATAGCGACTCTGAGAATACTCAGTCCAAAAAATATTTATGGGGAACATGGATTATCAATGGTATTTGACATGATCATGTAAACATGTAAAATAGACATCACATGATTATTATTATATGATTATGAGTTCTCTCAATATCATGATTCATGTCAAAGAGGCTTTCACGTGATCAAGGGATGGTAGTATAGGGCCTTTTGTGAGATCAAGGATTCTTGTTAGAGGCCACATGCATGATAAACATGGCTTGTCAGTGGTACTTCACATAATCAATTGTGATAATGTGAAGCGTTTAACCACATTGTATGAAAATTATTTATCATCCCATCATAAGAGGCTTCCACCATTACAATATTTCATTCCTTATTTGAAAAAGGATTACAACCTTTTCCCATTGGTTTTCTATCAGGGTGTCGCATGATTAGTAGACGATCCTGTGACGTTGTGTGAAAATTGTCTTTAAAGGATTATCTACTTATTTATGATTCCCAACATTATCAAATTGAATTGTCCAAAGGCTTCCCCAAGACCGAGCATGATGGTTTGAAAATATTCATGAGATTAAGTTTCTTGTTGAAAAGTATTTCACTTGATCAAGTTATAGTTGTTAGGGTCATGTTTTGAGATCAATTTATCTTGTCGAAGCGAATCCACATGATTAACGGTGATCACAAAAGGCATATAAAACCATTTTATAAAAAATATTTTATCTTATACCACCTGAAAAATATTTCTTTTTCAAATTTATTTCATTATTTTTTCAGGGGAATTGAGTGATTTTTAGGCATCTATTTCTTGATTTGTTTCATGATCGAAGGAGCTCATAGGGAATCCTCTTCATCATTGTCAACACTTGTCTTTATTCCTTCAAAATAAAAAAATACATATTAAAAGTTATTTATGTTTTCATGAATAGATCATTCATATTGCAAGACCCATTCTAACGTCCTTCCCAGGGTCATGTGATCTCATTTCTTCTGGGGGTCACATGATTTGTGTGATCCATTAACCTGGTCTCCTTGTAGTCATGATGCTTCATCCTTTGTATTGTTGTGAAAATAATACCCATTAATTTATTATTTCTTCCGTTATATAATTACATATTCTCATTCATCATGCCTTAAAAAATCACCCTACCCTCAGGATCGAGGTCCACAGGGACAAGGGCATGGTTCTGAAGAGAATAAATGATCACCTGAGTCCCTAAGGCTTCTGCAGATATGTGTCTAAGTGGTGTTTTATCTTACATGTGACAAGTGGTATTCCATTTGGAATACTATAAATATTGATTTAAAGGAGACACCCATTACACAATTTAATAAAACTCCCATAGCTCTTTTGATTTCTTTTGTTTCCTTTATACTTTTCAAGACCACACTACAAGAACCATTTCACAAGATTACTTCGCAAGAAACACTTCATGAGATTTGATCACATGATCTCACCACATGATTTCCTCATGGGATAAATTTTTGAAAACATATATGAATAAACTCATGGTAATTTTCTGGAACCTCAACACATGTCATAGATACATAACAGTCCCACAGGCTTCACCTAATCTAATAACTTGGGCAAACGATTTCTCGATTATTACGCAGGTCACATGAAATACCTAGGGTCACCCAATCACATGTTTTTTAATAGACCATGTCATCAAAATGTTCTATATTGATCATGTGGTTCATAATATTAGGATAAGTGATCATGAATCCATTTATAGTTCATGTGATTTTTCACGATGTTATCCAAGTTATGAACCTATTTTGGAAGAGTCACTCACTAATCTGATATGTGATTTTTTTTACAGAGGGATTCTAGTTCATTTAATCCTTCATGAAAATATGTTTCAGTAGTGGTTGCTCACTATAATTCCTTTTCTATTCTTGTGGATGTAATCTATCACCCCATTGTCAAGTCATCACTAAAGAAACTTATAGAAATAATGGGGATAATTCTTGTGGAATATATTATTATATACTTCATATATATTTATGGATTTTTTGATACAAATGATTATCATATATTACCAACAAAATCATCAATTTTTTCTCCTTCTTGGATCTTAAGGGCCTATAACACCTTCATATAAAATGTCACTCATAAGGGTCATTTTATCACTATGGAAAAAAACTGACATGTCTATGTGATAAAATTAATTCCAATAGTCATTGGATTGAATAATAATATATTAAATTCATGCATCGTTATGTACCACTTGATATTTTATAAATCTAAAAGAAAATTTTGGTTTTGATGGTTTCCTTACTAGGACCTTCGATCGAGAGGAAGCATCAAAGTCGATAAGGGATGGTCCTTCCGGCTGTAGTATATCACATCAAAAAATTCCATGGACCTAAAAAATATTGGGATGATTGAATCCGTATAGATCTTCAAAACCTTATCCTACTGTAATAAGTGATTTATTGTGTAATTATTCAGATGATATATTCTAGAAAAAATTAATTTCATATGATTCATTATGATGCGTGAATCAGTCTTTGGAATGCCAAACAGATTTGTGGGGAACTAGTTTTTTTATACATGTATGATGAGTTTATTGTCACATATTTTATGTAGGTTGAAGTAGATAAAACATCTCCTTTTTCAAGATATTAGATCAAGAAGGCTGAGAAGGACCTTGGAAAAGTCCCTATTCATGGGTAAAATGTCATGCTCAAACAATTTGTGAGATATTTCAACAAGAATGTCCATTATAAACCCAAATTCATGAAGCCAAAGGTTTGTCCCACAAATTATTCCCACAATCTCGAGGATTCCTAATATCCTATATGTGAAGTGGGATTACTTACCATCTAGGGTGGGAAGTTATTCATGATATTGTTCATGTTTTTTAGTTGATAGGTTTTCATTCCATGTAACTATGCAGGCACCTTTTCCAAACAAATGTGAAGGGTGGGGTAAGATTTTACACCATTATAATGGGAGACTCTATGGAAAGAGGGAGGAACATTGGTTTATACATTATAAATATGGCCAAACTATAATTCAACTAGTTCCACATTTATTTTGAAAGATCCCCTCATAGAATTTTCTGTCTCTTATAGGTGGTATGGGATTGGATTGGAGCTCTCCTATGAGGAAATGAACACCCGAGCATCAAAAAGATTCACAACATTTGTTTCAAGAATATTATATGGTGTATTTATGTGGTGAAGGTAATATATTAATGTATTAGGAAATGAGGGCCTTTATGAGTCCTCATGACCGATTCTATTTCAAAACCAGTAATATTTCAATTTTTAGTATAACTAAAAATGGTGGGGGAGCTTTAATGTTGGTGCATATATGATATCAATCAGTGAGGGAACCCTACAAACCTATATTAATGGGAAAATTTTCTAAGAAAAGAATTTCTAACTATTTGGTTAGTCATCATTTTCATTGAATTCATAGAAAATTCCCCACCCCGCATCACATTCAATTTGAAAATCATCCAGTGTTGGCTCGTGATTTCTATTTCATGTTCAGTAAAGAAGATACTCAAGTCTAGATAGAAATTAATTGAAACGATGATGATATTGAATTTCCCATCATTTCCCTTACATATAGATCTACTCATATCCAAACTAGAAATTATCAACATCATTACCCAAGGAAATAACTTTTCCACAAATTGATGAAGGTAATCTGTGGCCAGGAAGGACTCTTTCTTCAACAAGACTAACAATACCCAAAATGCCTTACAAGGAAATGAGACATTTACCATCAGTTTCATCATCGGGAGAAGTTTCAACTAGTGTAGTTTCAATGAGTGGGGGCCATGTTAGTGAAGATAGTCCGTCACAGTTATTTTTTTCAAACTTTCATTGATGGAATATTTTTATGGTGGGGAACTCAGATTATGAGTTCTAGGAATTATTATTCCTAAAAGATATACACTTAGAAGGATTTTCATATATTAATTCTCTCATATGTGTCTCTTTTAATGGTCATCCCCTTGAATTTGAGGCTTTCTGTTTGACCAAGGTATGATAATGGAATTCATGAAGGTAAGAATCCACTAATCCACATTGGTGTAGTAAATGGTGTTTCCTGGAATGATAGATCGTTCCATAGATGAAAGGGTTTATCCCACAGTTGATGTAATGGTAAGACTAGTCATTCAATATTTTTAAAAATTACATTATATCATTGCAACCATACTGATTTATTTTGTGATTGCATTGAGATAGAAGGAAGTTGTAGAAGATTTTCCACACCTTCCATCCCCCATTATATTCTACCAGGGTTATGGTTGTTGGGGATAAATTCAGTGGTGACTAAGTGAACAATGACAAGGATTCCTTAAGTAAATTGGCTCTGATGAGGGTTTTGATAACCATCCCTGGGTCATCAAAATATATATTTTCATCAACACAGTCCTTAACTCCTTCAGCATCGGCCCATTATGGGAACCCTTACTCAGAGATTAAATGGAAAAGGATGAACTAACAACTATTAGAGTCCCCACACATAGAATCCTAAAATCATACGTATGTATTACATACTTTTCTATTATAGAACATTTTTATAACTCATTCTATTTCTTTGAAAATGTGTAGGTACTTGGTGAGTCTACCTAAAGGAATATACATCTTAATCTGAGGATGTGGGTGTGCATTTTTTTCTCTAGAATAACCATCACTACTGGTATTAGGCCATCAATAATTGTAGATTGTTAAAGTGATGGTATAGTTGTTATTGGAGGATGCTGCTCACATTTTAGGGGTCATTCCATTTGACCTGATATGGGAAACCACACTTCTTTAGGAGAATGATTCTTGAATCTGCCCTCTTACTACGTCATCCTTGATGGGTTCATTTTTATGTGAGGCTGATAAATTCATTAAAGACACATCACATGGTCCAATTTGTGTCATTTCATCTGAAATTAATTTTTCCATTCTATCGCTTAGTTGTGGTGAGATAAGTGTGATTACTGAGAAAATTTTAGTAGTTCCACTAGACCACCCATATTAGGGAATTCACCTCTTATTTTATTGATGGGTTATGGGTGATATACATTTTCCACGATGCATCTATGAATGGTATGTTTCCAACATCGATCATGTCTTTTGCCTATCTAATAGCATATTCTTATGTACATACTGATGGATAAACCTTTGGTCATCTTTTTATAGTACCTTCTCCTCTGAGCTCAGATGTCCAGATCCCTTCTTCAAAAAAAACCCTCTAACTATGTCAATAAATTTAGATTCTGACTCCATCCCACCTTGTTGAAGGCCATAAGTAATATTTCATTGATCAGTGACATACCCCATATATATTCTTATACCATTATTAGGCTAGATTTATGATCATATTCTAGGTTACTCTATAAACTAATGTATAGATAATTGTTCATGGAAATATATGCCTTAATCTCAAAGATTTCTTTAGAGGAGCTAATGGATCGACTATGTGATCTCAGATAAATTTTTAACACACTAGGCTACGATGTATTTGACTATATTTCATTTCATGAACAATGAATGAATAAGTTTCCCTATGAGAGAAAATGGGATATTGAAATTTGGATAGTAGTGGATTGGTCTTTCTTTTCAATCAAAACATGATTGGAAGAGGACTAAAATGAGTCTTCCTTATACGTGGAGGATACGACTCACCAAAATGTGATCAGGTCTAGAATGGTTGATATTTTCTGATTATTGTGGAAAATAAATGTTCTTTTGGAAGATATATCTTAGTTTCAAAATGTTCTAATCTCATTGGATAAAACTATATTGAAGAAACCATAGCTCCATAACTTATCAGAGAAGTCCATACATGAAGTTGTTGCTTGGGAAGAGGTATTGCAGTGGATCACATAGGTGTAAACTAAATCAATTAGTCAATTTAAACAATATATTACCTCCTAAGAGAAGTAGTTTTCAGATCTCAATGATTCCTTCATGGACATGTTTTTATGGTTATGAAGTTTCATGAACCTCTGTTTTATTGTATATTAACATGAGGGACTTCGATATACGGTGACTATTAATTTTTCATATTTTCAATGAATGAATCTTCTAAACATTGAATTTAATTTTCTAGTATTCATTAATTCATGATTTTCCTGAAATTTAGTTACCTTTTTTATGTGGAGGATAAATTATACTAATACATTTTATAATTCCAGGTAAATAAAAACACCATGATTTGAATGAATAACTCTCAGAAAATTTGTCTTGAGAACTACCCATGAATTATCACTGACATGAGATTCATCAATGATGTATCTTTTATGATCATCCAGAGATCACATAGTTTAAAATGATTGTTTGGGTGAAATATATAATCCTAATGAATAATTCAATAATTTATTCCTAATATATTTTACACATTGAGAATATCATGATTGTGGCTAGGAAAAAATAATGTTCCCTATAAGTTATATATATATATATATTCCTACATTGTGGATAAGATAGATATGTGAAAGTCTCAGTAGACATGGACTTGTATTTCTAAAAGGATTCCTTATTATAGGTTCTTGACTTGACATTTTTTTCCTTTTCCATTTTTTATATCTCAATATTTCTTAGATCAAATAATGTGTATGTCCAACAATCAGAAAATTGATATCTTTTAAGAGTTACCACTTTAGTTTTTTAACTTTGAGAGAATTATTTCAATTTTAATTATCTAATGTAAGGTGTTAAAAATTATATTATTCCTCTTCTCTATTTTATGTTTTTACAATTTCGACTTTCTTGCACTATAGTTTAAGGCCTTATTTCTCAAAATTTCTACTATGGTGGTTTATGTTCTTCGAACTCTGACCATATATGGTTTTTTATGTTATTTATGGTTATACATTCTATTACTATATTTTTGAGTATTTTAGACCATAACTTTTATTACTTTAGTTTAGGGTATTCTAGATCAGGACTTCAATTAATGTAGTCTAGGGTATTTTGACTCAAACCACATCCTACTACAATTAGGTTCTTCTTGCTCAGACCATCTATTTTTTATAGTAATGGATTTATATTCATGAGGGGTTTAAGGAACCTTTACCCTAAATAATGGGTGTTCCGAAAGGATTTTGATAACCTTTATTCTTAATTAATATTTCAATGAATTAATTTTCATGAAGGGTCCTGGAACCATGTGTTCTTATAAAAACCTATAGGATAAATGTTCTTGATGGGTTGTAGCACCCCGCATCATTAAGAAGATTCTCTCTTATGTATGGTGATATATCATGTATTCTAAGTCCACATTAATATTTAGAATATGGTAGCTATAATTCATTACAAAAATTATGAATCTATGTATTTGGAATGGGGAAAACAATCCAATGATGAGAAAAACAACCTAAGGTGTTGAGTTGCATAATAGTGTTACTGTTTCACATTAGAATTTCAGTTCCTTTACTACAAGGAGATGACTACTGTAGTTAGTAGTTCAGATTAAATTATACATGGTACCTTAGAGATATATTCATGGTCATGCAGAGGTGTCCCCACCCTTTTGTAAGGGCCAGGGAATATTTTTGAAGACTCAAGCATCTAGGAGATTACGTGGGGGTATAGAGTGAAAGCTATCCAAGGAGGGTTCTTAAAACCTAGGGAAGTTTGGATTTTATTTAGGATGCTTAAGATTTATGCCAATTTGTTTTGAGTAACATGGTGGGGGAAATTAAAAGTTTTAGGAAGGATTGTCACATTCTTATTTGAGAAAGGCTAAAATACCTAGTTATAAAACGTTGAGGATGTCAATTCCCCTTGAATAGTCTGGTTATATAGAAAATAAATTATAGTTTATGAATATATGAGTTAACTGGAGGTTGTAACCAATTGGAACAAGTCAAACATTAGTAATGATAGAATCACATACTCCATATTTCCAGGATAATAACGTTCTGATTTAAAGAGGACATTTTTGGGACCATGCATCCCATAGGGACAAGCTCTTTAATAGGGTTGAATTATCAAATGAATTATAGTAGAGTACTTTAGGATCAACCATTCTCTTTTACCATTTTTTATAAGGATGAACCTAGTGAAAGGGAACCAATCTCTATGGGGTTCTCAGATAAGGATACCAATTCATGGAATTGGTTGTGCCAACTGAAACATTAAAATAGTAATGTGGTTTATAGAATTATTAATACTAAAGAGATTTTTGATCACAATAATTGTTTTTCATCCACAAGTGAATACATTATCTTGGGGAAGAGATGTGGAAAACCATTAATCGAACTTTTTTCATGAGTCGGTGGTCTAGCGAGCATGTATCATATTTCACTAGGGATATAATGTGGATCCTATGATATTTATGAAATTTTTATTTTAGCTCAAACATTCTCATAAACTCCAAAGATGAAGAGTCTAGCTAATGGAGAGTTGAGTTTTTCTCAAGATTCCCATTGTGGGTTTTTGTACGGGAAAGTATTATGTCTCTTTACTAGCAGTTTTAGGGTCTGTTGATTTTTTCCATAAAAGGATAATGTTTATAGTTGTATAGATTTGACCAAAGTGTTTGAATTTTGATGTCCTGATGCACATGGACCTGATATGAGGGGAATTTTATACAATATACTTATCTGGATACCTAGGATCAAGGTTACTACAACATAATTTTGAGTGGGAGATGAAAATTCCATAAATCAGGGATCAAGGTTCTCAGGTCAAGAGTAATGTTCTGTGAAAATCTTCTCAGTGAAGGCCTGAATCACCATATATTGTTTTGATCTTACATGGTGACGAAAGGGCTCACAATGACTAGAAAACCCCTCTAGATGGGCCAATACGCTTCTGATTGATAGGTATGATCTATTATCTAGATCCAACTCTAGCAGGGTTAAATAGAGATATCTTTTTTTCTTCCTTGGGGAAATGAAAGGTTTGAGGCAACCCAAGGCTTTCAAGGCATGAAGTGTGATTTAAGGGTATAGGTGCCTAAAAGATGATGGAATCACTCTGTAATTTGGTTGACCAAGGTCATGATATTGTGGTCCTATGGTAAATAATGTTGATGTGTAATGATATATAAAATTTAACATCTTGTAGTGGGAATGCATCTATCCTAAATTTTAGTTTCATGCAATGTAACGAGAATGACATCATAACCCGTCATGATGCATTGGTCCAGCTCTGGGCTGGACATCCCACTCATCCAGATATAAACTAGCAATCTGGGCTGTACCACTGCCCAAACCATGATGATTTGGTCCAGATCTGCTTGCCTGGACATCCCATTCACCCTTGTGAAGAAAAGACCCGCCCTCTGCTGATGTGAAACTCACCGTACGGTGATAAAAATCGATAATGGCTTGAAAAGGAACTAGCCAGTCCATTTCGAGAATGACATCATAACATGTCATCTCAAGGACATAAAGATCCCACAATATGTGACACCCACCAACCTCAAGGGGGCACTCCTTGCACTGACGCACACTAGTCGTTCTATGTCCCAAAATAGTTTCTAGTGCCAAAGTATCCTCAGAAGTAAAGATAGTAAGTCTAAGTCTCTCCACATTCTGCACAGAAATAACGCTATGAGAAACTCCAGTATAGAAAAGTGAAGAAGATAAAACTGAGGCTACTAAGATCATACCTCGAATTGTGGATGGTCCAGGATCCTTCTCCGGATGGAATTGCTCTACCGTAAACGTCTGGCCAGTACGTCGGCCCTGTGTAGCAGACTGATATCCCTGAGTTGATCATCCCTGAGCCTGACCACCGCGTCCATGAACTCTACCCTGGCGTGAATGACCTGCCGAACCCTAGCCCCCAATTTGTTGTGGAACTGGAAATCATGCTCCTGTACGAGGAGTAGAAATTGATCCTCCTTCACTAGCTGCTGGAAGAAGAACCCAGCAAAAACGCTGCAGATGACCCATCTTGTCGCAAGCTTGGTACTCTACTGGATCTCTCGCGCACTGAGGCTTCTTATGCCCGCTCTTTCCACACTAATAGCACACCACCTCGTTTCCAGAAGGATGATCCCGTCTTCCAGAAGAATTACCTCACATCATCGAGTCACCTCGAGTAGACTCTCAGTGGCATTTCCTGCTATCAGTATGCAATGAATCAGTCTTGGATGCTGAATCACCCAGCTCAACAGCTCCTGTCTCCCTCAGATTCCGTTCGTTGATCAGTGCCTGGTTGACTATTAGGGTAATAGAAGTCAACTGGAAGACGTTCACCTGTGATCTGATCTCTGGTTTGAGGCCTCCCTCAAACTTCCTTCCCAAAAATAGCTCGTCATTTTACAGAACGGGAGTGAAACATTGTAACTTAGTAAAATGGGAGGAATAATCCATAACCTAAAGATGACCCTACTGCTGCTTCATGAACTCTCTGGCTCTGTCATCCCTCAGCATCGCCGGATAGAAGTAATCTTAGAACGTATGCTATAATTCATCCCAAGGCATAGTCCGTTGGCACCATGCCTGCAAGACTACATCCCACCACCTCTTTGCAGAATCTCGCAGCATGTAAGTCGCGAGATTCACCCTTCTGTCTGGGGGTGTCTCCAAACTCTCAAAGATGGAAAGCATGGTTTCTAGCCATGAATCTGTAGCCTGAGGTCCTCCATCCCCTATGATGGTTGGAGGATGCTGCTGCTGGAAGACTCACGTCAGCTCTTCCATAGATGGGGCGGGATGCTGAGCTCCCTAGAAGGTATGCATGAACCTCATGAAACGCTCTCTAAACTGAGCATTGGAACCAGTGTTTGGAATCACTGCAGGTGACTTGTCCAGAATGATCGGCGGAACTAAAGGTAGTTCCTAGTCTGCCGTATCAGGCGTACGGTCACTGGCTGGTTCCTGGCATGCAACAGGAGGGCGTCTTGGTGCCATCTCTATGTGAAATCAAAATCACACTTCAGATTTAGGATTAACAATGACATAAAACACAAGAGTAAAAAACGGGAATAGGAGAGAGAAACACATATGTTTTCAAAACACAACTACACGGCATGTATTTAAACTAAACGATGTTTTTGCTAAAGCCTTCCACATTGGCGTGTACCTCTTACCCCACTGGTTGTATAACAAACTAAACTACACGTAATGTTGTGCCAACACACGACGTGTAATTAAACTCCACTCCCCTGCCAAAGTCTTTTTACACGGCTAACCTACACGGTCCCCTAATCCAAAACTACACAGCGTGTTTACTAAAGACATGACATGTACTGAACATGTTTTGGCGACCCGTGTAGCGGTTACAAGGTCAGCTACATGGCTGACACCTACATGGCGTGTTCTGAACAAACACGACATGTATAAGAATCGATAACATTGACCCGTGTTGTTCGTGACACGACCAATTACCAAGAAGAAAACTACATGACGTGTTCGTATGAAACACGGTGTGTACTACTTGAGTTTCCCGACCTGTGTTGTTAGTGAAATGTCCAGGTACCCAGAAGAAAACTACACAGCGTGTTCATATAAAACACGACGTGTGCTACACGAGTTTCCCCAAC
Organism: Viscum album; assembly: GCA_963277665.1. Taxonomy (NCBI): domain Eukaryota; kingdom Viridiplantae; phylum Streptophyta; class Magnoliopsida; order Santalales; family Viscaceae; genus Viscum; species Viscum album. The sequence continues at coordinate 406,229,817 of OY728147.1, read as the reverse complement.
CCGTGTTGTTAGTGACATGGTCGGGTACACGGAAGAAAACTACAAGGCGTGTTCTTGAGACTCTCCACCACCCAGTGTCTCTGTTCACACAATTTGTAAAATAGTTTAAAAACAACACGGTGTGTATTAATAAAGTACATGTCGTGTATTTTGGGTTTTTCCGGGCAGTAGCTCAGAAACTACAATGAACGCCCGAAACACTAAAAAGCAACATCTATGTGCCAAATTCCGATCCGTGGGGGACCATACTCCCCGCGAATCGAAGCTTTCCATCAAAACAATTCATATAACATGTAATACAATAAAAAATCCAATGTTCCGCCAAATTATGATCCTCGAGGGCCCATAACACCTCTTAGACCAGATCTTGGCGTCCATGCTAAATAGGCTGTAAAACAAACAATACTCTATTAGCACAACAAGTATGTCTATCACAACAAGTATCACAAAAACATGCATAATTTATTACGACATCTATCACAACATCATGAAATTCTAATGCACCCATGATGACATGGTAAAATGCATGACTTGTGATTTACTACCCAGTGCCTATATGATGCATGAGATGGCACACCCTCATCACATCAGGTTGCAACAAAACAGAACCACAATCATATAAACTGCAACAACACAAGACATTTGCATCACCCAACGGTGAAATATAATAAACTGTAAAACTTGAAAAAACTAAAAATTGCAATTACGAGGTAATATAATTTTTCACAGTACACGAGTTAATTACTCCAGGGAACAGTTAAGAACTAACTACCCATTTCATCATATCCCTATCAATTGTCAAAAAATAGTATGGCAATATAAAAGATGAAATCTCCTTTGATACCACTTTGTAAAGACCCGAATCCGGATCCACTCAAATGGAGCCCCATATCAGGTTCGCCACATGACCTCAAGAACGTTTCTCCAAATGCCAGAGGCTGCCGACTAGCAGTGAGGGCCTTCTTGAGTCAGTCGGGAAACTATTCCCTCATTTGTTAAAGTATACAGTGGAAGTAAAATAAAATAACAATAGCAGAAGTAGTAAACAGACCACGACAGCTAAAACTAAACAAAAGAAACAATGTATAATATAACAATGATGCATAATGACACATGTTTCTATGGAAAGCAGTAAGAAAAACAACATGCTGAAATAAAACAGAAACCAAAGTACTAAACGTAAACCGTAACTCCAATAGCATCATGAGCCAAATCCCGGTCCCATGCTCTCCAGCTCGAACCAACAATCAAGTACCTAAAGTAGAAGGACCACAGTCCCTACCTACACCTGCAACCATATAATCTGTTTGGGCCAAAAATCAGGACCCAAATAGGGTGTGAGGCTAACCCCAGTAGGCAACCACCACAAGATTGGTGCCCTACTGTCAGTGAGTAATATAGAAAAAGTAAATAGAAATAAGTACAATAATGGAATAAGAGTACACCAGTAAATAATCCTAACAATTACCATTCACCTTCACTTAATTAAAAAACCAGAGAAAACTAGAAAGGATTTCTTTTTCAAGGTAAGCATGTAACACAACAGGTATCTCAAAAGACTACCGAACACAAACAGTACAAAACCCAAGCTTGTTCTTTGGCTTGGTGAACTCATCACAACCAACCATCAAAATTCACACTGACCCTCTAGGTGGCTCAAACTAGAAGACCCCTATAGTCCAGTAATCAAACAAGGCACATAGACTCTGGGACAGTCTCATGTCAATTACCATATGGTCTTGCAATGATGGCTATAGACACTCTGAGGAAGCACTTACTTTTAATTCCTCATGTGGTCTCGATGCATGTGTAAACTAAGAACACTCATGGGAAGCACAATGTCCTATTACCGTAGGACCTGCGTACGAAACTAAAACCAATAGACCCTATAGAGAAGCACTTAATTGTTTATTCCCTCTTTGATCTCCCGCACCAGGTTCTCACAGCCCTGAGCAGTCCAGTCGTGCGTAATCGACTGTCAGCAGCCCTAAGTAAGTTCAACAACTACATGGATAAAAGATACTATGCATAAAAAGCATTTAAACAGCAAGCAACACATGCAATCATCGATAAAATGTAAACTAACAATTGAAATAGGGTTTTCTTCAGAGGAAAACGGTTCCAAACGGCAATAAACATCCAAACAGATGGAAAAACACCGGTGGGGTGATCCTCAAACATGAATCCAAGAATATATTAGCAACAACTAATCATAAGATAACAAGAAATATTGGGAAAATAAACAATAAGATCAAAATCCTAAACCTGGGAAACCCGATACATGGGTATTCGACAGTTTTGCAACCAATACTCAAAGAACATCAACGTAGGGCAACAATTCACCAACCTCGATCCTCGAAGATTGATATACCTGTTCATCGATCTGTGAATCGGCCTTGAAAAAAGTAGATCTGAAAAAAAATATAAAACGTTAAACCTCAGATAACTCACACTAGAGGAAGAATCAGAAAATGGGGCCAAAGAAGAACTAAGAGCTCACCGCTGCAATTCTTCTGCAATCTATGGAGTTTGATTCGGATAACCGGTGATGGATCGGTGGCTCGGAGAAGAATTTGCCTCCTAGGACACTCTCAACGGAATTAAGCGGAGAAGAAGATGTTAATGATCATTAGGCACGACCCCGTTCCGATTAAAAAAATAAAAAGAAAAGTACAGGGTGTGTACTTTTAAAGTACACGACATGTAGTGGGGTTTTCCGTACTCTTCCAAACTCGGCCTCCACGTCACACATACACACCGTGTGTGTGGCCCGGACATGGCCATAACATGGAATCGAGTGGGAGAAGATTACACGGAATGTACTCAGAAAGTGCCCAGCGTGTACTTCAAAATTGTCCAGAAACTAAATTTTTCCCTAAAACCCCAGAAAAAGGAAAAACATAACTGAAACGAAGATCCAGGTTCATAAAAGCTACCCCCCTTAAATATATTTGTCCCCGAATTTCCCTAACAAGGCATAGAAGAAGAATCCTCAAACAAATCTGGCCATTGTGAACGCATATCAGCCTTCCTCTCCCAAGTCATGTCCTGTATACGACCATGCTGCCATAACACCCGTACCAAAGGAACAGACCAACCACGGAGTACCTCTGCACTACGATCAAAAATCCTGATAGGATGATCATCGAAAGATGCATCCCACTCCACCTCAACCTCCTCAGGTTGGAAAACATGAGACATGTCTATGAAATATTATCGAAGCTCAGAAACATGAAAGACGTCGTGCATAGCCTGGTACCTCTGAGGTAACTACAACATGTAAGCAACTAGCCCGACTTTCTCCAGAATCTCAAACGACCCGACGTATCTCGATGAGAGTTTCCCCTATTTCCTTATCCTCTGATGTCCTAACCACAGGGTAACACGTAGGAAAACCTAGTCTCTAACCTTGAACTCCACGGGTCGTCTCTGCTGATCAGCATAAGACTTCTACCAAGACTATACAGTCGAAATTCTCTTCCGAATCAACTCTATCTGCTCTAAGGTCTCCTGAACAAGACGAGGTCCCAGCAAAACTGCCTCTCCTGCCTCTAGCCAACATAATGGTGATCGGAATGGCCTACCGTACAACGACCCTTATGGTTCCATGTGAATAGTCTCCTGAAAACTGTTGTTGTAGGACAACTCCACCAGAGGGATATGCTTCTCTCAAGTACCTCCAAAGTCTAGAATGCAAGCTCAGAGCATATCCTGAAGCACCTGGATTGTACTCTCGAACTGGCGATCATTCTAGGGATGGTATTCTGTACTCAAAAGCACCTGTATACCCAAATACCTCTGTATCCCCTACGAGAAGTGTGAAGTAATATGTAAATCTCTTTCTGAAACAATGGGGTGTGGAACTCCATGCAGATGAACAATCTCTCGGATGTACAACCATCCCAGCTCATCAACACTGAACTTCTCCTTGACTGGCATGAATTGTGCATCCTTCATGAGCCTATCCACTACAACTTAAACCACATAATTTCCTCAAGGGGATCTCAGTAACCCTGTCACGAAGTCCATCGCGATGGAATTACATTTCCACTCAGGGATGTGTTGCTGTTGTAAAAGCCCTGCCGGTCACTGATGCTCTGCCTTCACCTGCTGACAGGTGGAACACCGCATAACAAAACTAGCCACATCCTTCTTCATACCTAGACACCAATACTAGAAGTGTAAGTCTCAGTACATCTTGGTGACACTAGGATGAACTTCCAAAGCTGAAGCATGAAACTCTCGCATCATCTCCTCACATGTGTCCACTGAAACCCATACACGACCAAGAAAACGTTGCACCTCATCATTTCTCACTGACCAGCCCATAGTAGGGTCTCCATCTAACACACCCTACCATAGGACTAGGCCTTCTGGGACTGATAGCTTCCTCATTTGAACTCAATCTAAAAGAGTGGAGGTAACAACTACAGAAGAAAGAACTGTCTTTCCCTCTCTGTCATGCACCTCCATATGCATCTTAGAGAACAGAGCCATAAGCTGCCACTTGCTACTAGCCTCCTGAACTGCTTGTAACTTAGTCATCCTACTTAGTGTGCCAGCCATATCATTGCCTTTCCTAGGCATATAAGCAATCTCGAAGTCGAAAGACTGTAGGTACTCGACCCACCTACGCTATCTCAGATTCAAGTCACGCTGCTTGAAGATATAGTTGAGGCTCTTGTGGTCTGTATATACCACAAAATTTTCTCCCATGAGATAGTGTATCCAACAACACAAGTGATGAACAACTGCAGCCAACTCTAGGTCATGCGTAGGATAGTTCTTCTCATGTGGCCTCAACTGCCGAGATCCGTACGCAACAACACAATCATCCTGCATAAGCACTGCTCCATGCACGATGCCAGATGCATCACAGAAAACTAAATAACTCTTTCTCGGCTCAGGCAGAACTAGAATCGGTGCATAATTCAATATCCCCTTTAGCTCTATGAAGGTTGAGTCGCAAGTTTCTTACCAAACGTACTTCACACCTTTCTTAGTCAAGCCCATCAACGGCGCTGATAAGCATGATAATTCCAATATAAACCGCCTGTAATTACTAGACAGTCCCAAGAAACTTCATACGTTGAATACGTTCTTCGGTTGCTCCAAGATAATTACTGCTCTCACCTTCTCTGGGTGTATTGATACTTCTTTCTCTGAGATGACACAGCCTAGGAAGTGAATCTCATCCATCCAGCAGTTCCACTTTGAGAGCTTAGCATGTAACTGATTCTCTCTCAATGTACTCAATACGATCTCAAGATGGGTAGCATGGTCATGTAGAGTGTGAGAGTACACCAAGATATCATTCACAAAGACAATGATGAAAGAATCCAAGTAAGGATGGAAGAATATATTCATCAGTGCCATGAAAACTGCCGGCGCATTAGTGAGACCGAATGGCATAACCAGATACTCGTACAGACCATACCTGCTTCAGAATGCTGTGAGAGGTATATCAGATGGTCTGACCCGCAACTGATGATAGAAGGCTCTCAAGTCAATCTTTGAGAATACCCTGGATCCTTGAATCTGATAAAAAATATCATCAATCCTTGGAAATGGATATTGGTTCTTGACCGTCAACTGGTTCAGCTTTCAATAGTCCACAAAAAGCCATAAGGTACCATCCACCTTCTTCGCAAATGACATAGGAGAACCCCAAGGGGAAGTACTCGGTCAGATAAAACCCTTCGCCTGCAACTCCTCCAACTACTTCTTGAGTTCTTGAAACTTAGGTGTAGCCATCCTATAAGTAGGTATGGATACCGGTGCTAGTCCTGACACAAGCTCAATAGAGAAGTCTACCTCACGCTCTGGAGGAATCCCTGAAAAGTCTTCTGGAATGACATCTGGAAAATGGTCAACTACCGGAAGGAAGTCCATCTAAGAAGTCCCCTGATCATCCAGATATAAACTAGTAATCTGGGCTATAACACTGCCCAACCCATGATGCTTTGGTCCAGCTCTGCTTTCCTGGACATCCCATTCGCCCTTGTGAAGAAAAGACCCGCCCTCTGGTGATGTGAAACTCACCCTGCGGTGATAACAATCGACAAAGGCCTGAAAAGGAACTAGACAGTCCATTCCAAGAATGAAATTATAACCCATCATCACATTTACATAAAGATCCCACTAGATGCTACACCTACCAACCTCAAGGGGTCACTCCTTGCACTGACGCACACTAGTAGTTCTATGTCCCAAAAATGTGTCTAGTGACAAAGTATCCTCAAAAGTAAAGACAATAAGTCTATGGATCTCCACAGTGTGCACAAATATAAAGCTATGAGATGCTCTAGTATCGAAAAGTGTAGAAGATAAAACTGAGGCAACTATGATCGTACCTCGAACTATGGAAGGTCCGAGATCTTGCTGCTGATGGATTTGCTCTACCACAAACGTTTGGCAAGTACCGCGACCCATTATAGCAGCCTGATATCCATGCGCTGATCCTCCCTGAGCCTATCCACCGTGTCCACAACCTCTACCCTGGCCTGAAAAACCTGCAGAACCCCAACCTCCAATATGTTATAGAACTGGAAATCCTGCTCCTGTACGAGGAGTAGAAACCTATCCTCGTTCACTAGCTGCTGGAAGAAGAACACTGCAAAAACGCTGTAGATGACCCATATTGCTGCAAGCTCAGCACTCCACTGGGTCTCTTGGGCACTAAGGCTTCTTATTCCCGATCTTTCCACACTAATAGCACACCACCTGGTTGCTAGAAGGAAGATCCCATCTTCCAGAAGAATTACCTAGCTTCCCCGAGTCACCTCGAGTAGACTCTCGGTGGTGTTTTTTGCTGTCAGTATGCAATGAATCAGTCTTGGATGCTGAACCACCCTGGTCAACAGCTCCAGTATCTCTCAGATTCCGTTAGGTGATGAGCGCCCAATTAACTATTAGGGTTATAGAAGTAAACTGGAAGACGTTCACCTGCGATCTGATCTCTGGTTTGAGGCCTTCCTCATACTTCCTTTCCAAAAACAGCTCTTCATTTCCCAGAACGGGAGTGAAAAGATATAACTCAGTGAAATGGGAGGAGTAATCCATAAGAGAAAGAGTTCATTGCTATAGTATCATGGACTATCTGGATCTTTTGGCCCTCAGTGTCGCCCGATAGAAGTAGTCGTAGAACATACGCTGGAATTCATCCCAATCCATAGTCCGTTGGCACCCTGCCTACAAGACTATGTCCCACCACCTCTTTGTAGAATCTCGCAGCATGTATGTAATGAGATTCACCCCTCAATCTGGTGGTGTCTCCAAATGCTCGATGATGGATATTATGGTTTCTATCCATGAATCTACAGACTGAGGTCCTCTATCCCCTGTGAAGGTGGGAGGATGCTGCTGCTGGAAGACTCGCGTCAGCTCTGCCATGGATTGGGTAGGATGCTGAGCTCCCTGGAAGGTCTGCATGAACCTCATGAAACCCTCTCTGAACTGACCATCGACCCTAGTGTTTGGAATCACTGCAGGTCCCATGTCCAGAATGATCGGTGGAACTACAGTTAGTCCCTGGTCTGCCATATTAGGTGTACGGTCACTGACTAGTTCCTGGTGTGCAACAGGAGGGCATCTTGGTTCCATCGCTCTATGAAATCCAAATCACACTTCAAATTTAGGATTAACAAGGACAGAAAAACAAGAGTAATAAATGGTAACAAGAGAGAGAGACACTTAAGTTTGAAAAACACAACCACACGACGTGTATTTCAACTACACGGCATGTTTGCTAAAGCCTTCCACATTGGGGTGTACCTCCTCCCCCACCGGTCGTATAACAAACCAGACTACACGACGTGTTGTCCCAACACACAGCCTCTACTTAAACTCCACTCCCTTGCATGCGTCTCTCTACACAACTAACCTACATGGTCCCCTAATCCTAAACTACATGGCATTTTTACTAAAGACACGGCGTGTGCTAGACAGGTTTCGTTGACCCGTGTAGCGGTTACACGGCCGACTACACAGATGAACCCTACACGGCATGTTCTGAACAAAAACGGCGTGTATATGAATAGGTAACACCGACCCGGGTTGTTTGTGACACTCCTGGGTACCGAGAAGAAAACTAAACGTTGTGTTCATATGAAACACTGTGTGTACTACTCGAGTTTCCCGACCCATGTTGTTAGTGACATGGTCGGGTACCCAGAAGAAAACTACACGGTGTGTTCGTATGAAACACGGCGTGTACTACATGAGTTTCCTCCACCTGTGTTGTTAGTGACACGACCGGGTACACGGAAGAAAACTACACGGCATGTTCTTGATGACCCTCCACCAACCTGTGTCTCTGTTCACACAGTTTGTAACACGGTTTAAAAACAACACAACATGTTTTAATAAATCACACGCCATGTATTCTATGTTTTTCCAGGCAGTTGCTTAGAAACTGCACCGAACACCAGAAACACAGAAAAGCAACAACTATGTGCCAAATTCCGATCCATGAGGGCCCATACTCCCCGCGAATCAATGATTAGCATCATAACAAATCATATAACATGTAAAACATCATAACAATATAATGTTCCACCAAATTTAAATCCTCGAGGGACCATAACACCCCTAAGACCAGATCTTGGCGTCTATGCTAAATAGTCTATAAAATAAACAACACTCTATCAGCACAACAAGTATGTATATCACAACAACTATTACAACAGCATGCATAATTTATCATGGAATATATCACAACAGCATGAAATTCTATTGCACCCTAGATGACATAGTAAAATGAAGGACAAGTGATTTCCTACCCAGTGCCTATACAATGCTAGAGATGGCACACCCTCATTTCATCGGGTTGCAAAAAATAGAACCACAATAATATAAACTGTAATAGCACAAGACATGTGCATCACCCAACGGTGAAATATAATAAACCATAAAACTTGAAAAACCTGAAAATTGTAATTATGAGGTAATATAGATTTTCCCTGTACACAGGTTAATTACTCCCGGGCACAGTTAAGAATAACTACCCATTTCTTCCTATCCCTGTCTTTTGTCACAAAATAGTAAGGAAATAGAAAAGAAGAAACCTCCTTTGATACCACATCGTAACAACCCGAATCCGGAGCCACTCAACTGGCGCCCCGTACCCGGTTCACCACATGACCTCAAACGTGTTTCCCCAAACGTCATAGGATGCCGACTAGTAGCGAGGGCCTTGGTGAGTCCGTGGGGAAACGATGCCTACATTTGGTAAAGTATACTATGGAAGGAAAATAACATAACCATAACAGAAATAGTAAACAACCCACGATAACTAAAACTGAACAACGGAAACAATTTATAATATAATAATGATGGATCATGAAACATGTGTGTATGGAAATCATTATGAAAAACAACGTTCTATATTACAAAGGATACCAAAGTACTAAATGCAAACAACAACTCCTGCAGCATCTCGAGCTAAAGCCCAGTCCCATGCTCTCCAGCTCCAACCAGTAATCAAGTACCCGAGGTAGAAGGAACACAATCCCTACCTACACCTGCAACCATATAATCTATTTGGGCTGAAAAGCAGGACCCAAACATGGTGTGATACTAAACCCAGTAGGAAACCACCACAAGATTTGGGCCCTACTATTTGGGAGTAATATAAAAAAATTAAAGGGAAATAAGTACAGTATTGGACTAAGAGTACACCAGTAAATAATCCAACCAATTACCATTCACATTCATTTAATTAAACAACCAGAGAAAATGTGAAAATCATTATATTTCAAGGTAAGCATGTAACACAGTAGGTATCTCAAAATACTACCAGACACAAGCAGTACATAACCCAATCTTTTTCTTTTGCTTGATGGACTCACCACAACCAACCATCAAAACTCACACTGACCCTCTGGGTGGCTCAAACTAGCAGACCCCGATAGTCTAGTAATCAAACAAGGCACAAACACTCTGGGAAGCTCTCATGTCAATTCCTCTATGGTCTTGCAACGATAGCTACAGACTCTCTGAGGAAGAACTTACGTCTAATTCCTCTTGTGGTCTCGATGCATGTGTAAACTAAGAGAACTCATGGGATGCAAAAATTAATATTCCCGTAGGTCCTGCGTACGAAACTAAAACCAACAGACCCTCTAGGGAAGCACTTAATCGTCTATTCCCTCTTTGATCTCCTGCACCAGGTTCTCATAGCCCTGTGCAGTCCAGTCGTGCATAATCGACTTTTAGAAGCCCAAAGTAAGTTCAAAAACTACTTGGATAAAAGCTACCATGCATCAAAATCATTTAAACAACATGCAACACATGCAAGCAATGATAACAAGTAAACTAAAAATTTCAATAGGGTTTGCCACACAGGAAAACGGTGCCAAACTACGATAAGCATCCAAACATTGGGAGAAACACTCGTGGGGTGATCCTCAAACATGCAAACAAGCATATATCAGCAACAAATAATCATAAGATAGCAAGAAATCTAGGGAAAATAAACAATAGGATCAAAATCCTAAACCCGAGATACCCGATACATGGGTATCCGACACTTTTGCAACCAAAACTCAAAGAACATCAACGTAGGGAAACAAACCACCTACCTCGATCCTCGAAGATTGATATTAATGATCCTCGGCCAGTGAATCTCCCTAGAATGGAGTAGATCTTCCAAAATGTCTAAAATGTTGATCCTCAGGTAACTCACATGAGAGGAAGAATCATAAAATTAGGCCCAAGAATAACCAAGAGCTCACCGCTACGATTCTTCTGGAATCGACGGAGTTTGATTCAGACAACCGGTCACGGATCGGTGGCTCAGAGAAGAATCAGCCTCCTCGGGCCCTCTAGACGAAATTAGGTGGAGAAGAAGACGTTGATGAGAATTTTTCGCGACCCCGGTCCAATTAATGAAATAAAAAGAAATGTAAATGGTGTGTACATTTAAAGTACACGGTGTGTAGTGGGTTTTTCTGTACTCCGCCAAAATCGGCCTCCAAGTCACCCCTACACACCGTGTGTGTGGCCCAGACATGGCCAGCACACGACTTCGAGCGGGAGAAGAGTACACAATGTGTACTCAGAAAGTACACAGTGTGTACTTCAAAATTTTCCAGAATCTCCATTTTTCTCTAAAACTCCAGAAAAAGGAAAAACATACCTGAAACAAAGATCTGGGTTCTTACATGCAACAAATAAGTTATTCTTTTCAGTTTATCATCATGTAGTACAGTTGTAAGATAGTTCCCCACATATTTCTATCCCATATGTATGGGTGAACCTTTAAAACTATATGTGTTTTTGATGAACTCATTCTTGAATATATGATCATAAATAAATATCCTTATATGGAAGGATTCAAACCACCCATAGTACTTGTATGAAAATTACTTGCACAACTCTAACCCATGTGTAGGGTAGGGGAATAGTTGTATCTTCTCACTAGTCCTAGGTTTGAATATCCTATAATCACTATGTATCTTATGGTAATAGTAATAAATATGCATGTAGTTATAAATTGGAGAACTCCCTAAATTGGTCAGACCCATACGGTAATGGGGAATTTTTCAGTTGATTATTTCCACTAGACCTATGATTGGAGATATGTGAATTATAATGTATTCTTTTATTGTAGGAATATTTACATGAATAGTTATTTAATGAGAAACTCACCATAAAGGACTAACCCATATGTAGGGGGTATTTTCTCTATTGATTATGGTTATTGGACCTAGTATTGGAGATTCGGGAAGAACTACATATCCTGTAATGGAAAGAATGAAGAAAAACATAGTTCTTTTATGAATGATTATTGCAAAAGTCTAAATTATGCCTAGGGAGGTGGAACATTTATATGTGAGATTGGTCCTTTTATTGATGATCCATGTTTCACTATATATCCCATGGCAATAAAAATCAACCCACACGTAGCTATTAAGTAGAAAAATATCTATGTAGGATTTTCTTATATTAGTAGGGGAATATTTACTATTTATTATTAGGGGTGGGGCGATGATTGAATATCGAGATGTCACATCATATCCAATTATATATGGAATCAATCCATAAATAGTTTTTGAAATGGATACACTCCACACATGAATAACCTATATGTTTATTGGTGGATTTTCCCCATTAATTATTGCGGATGGACCCAAAATCTGATATCATGGTGTTACAACATATTATGGGATGCAAGAATTTAATATAAATGTAGTTCATTAAAGGGAAACCATCCACGAAGGCATGACCTACATTAAGAGAGGGGATTTTTACCATTTATTATTGTATAAGTATCTATGATTGAAGATCCTTGCATCACTATGTATCCTGTGATAGATGTAATCAAGCCACATGTAGTAATTGAGTTTGAAAATCTCTATACATGACTAACCCAAACACTGAAGGGAACATTTTTTTATTGATTTTTGAGAATGGAATGGGTATTTGATATCTATGAATAACTATATCTTCTTTAATGGTAGGAATCTTGCCACACATATTTCATTAATGGAAAACTCCCTATAATGTTTTGACCCATCATAGAGGGAGGATTTCCCTCATTGATTATTTTAGTTGGGCCCTTGATTGGATATTTTTTGTTAATACATTTATTGTTATAGATGGAATCAAGCCACATTATATATTGAGTGTAGATATGGAAATATACAAACACCATGGTTAGTGGTCCTCCCAGGTACAGGTCATAGTAATGCACAATATTATGTCATGAAAGAGACATCAACCATGAAATTTAGTGTCATGTGGTAAGGACTCATTGTGTTACATTTATGGTCATGAATCTAGGACCATGATATCCACGATACAAACTAATATGAATCAATTATGCGGGTAATACCTTTGAAATTTTACTAGGTCCACCAGGTATATTATCAATGTGAGAAATATGGAATTGAAAAATGATTCTCTCACCACAAATAGGTGATTAAAACAACGGTCATGGGAGTTTTTATCATTTTCTGGATAGTCCAAGTTATAGGATCTATATATCTCAACATATCTCAATGTAATGAGGTTATATTCGTACATATCTTTGAGAAATCATCTCATGTGAGGCATCTAGTGTTTGTGTGACGAAGCTTCTTGAGCATGATTCCAATGACATCTTATTATCATTACAAAGGGTAAGACTAAATTTTAGTGTCATGTGTTGAATAAATTTTCATTCATATGAATGTCTTGGGATTGGTATTATATGGTGTATTTTTTTATGTTATAAGATTAGGACCATGGACACTGTGTAGTTTAAAGTCTTCATTCTCTTTCTTCTTCCGTACAGTTTAAATTCATGTGGTAAGGACACAAGAAATTTTGTAGTTCAATTTCATACTGCTACAACAAATTGGGTGGTTTAATGTTATTCATCTATGTCAAATCATATAATTTTGTGTCTTGTGACATGGAAAATAAATTCTTGATGGTTGTTAAGAATAGAAATTTTCTGGAACGGTGAATTGGTTGGGGCGTGATTCATTCCCCATCAATTATATCTAATGAATAAGATCTATTAAAATATAACATACATATAACATAAGGAACATCCCATTAAGTATCTAGAACATGATTTTTATTCCATGGTACCATTTTTTCTAGGAGCCAATAATTGTTCTCCTTGAAGGAATCAGGGGAGGAAGAAAATTTTATTAAAGGCTCCTTCAATGAGATTCTGATGGACTTCAAGGATATAGAGTATATGAAACATTTTATCATCGAGCAGTTTCATCCCATCAAGATTTTTTAGATAATCCATTGTATACGAGTTGTGTGTAGATATCTATTCAATGTGAGGGAAATTTTACTTCAATGGGAAACACAACCTTGGTTCGATACACCAACGAATATGGGGTTTCTCATGTAGCGGTGTGCATGGGGGTACAGTAGGCCTATAAAGCATGAAATAGTTTGTTTGGACATCACTTTTTTGTAATTATCTACCATATTCTATATTATATATGATTGAATATTTTTAAAGGAATTTATATAGCCATTTTCCAATACATGATAATGGGAAGAATGCCATGATTCAAATTGGTACTCATGGAACGATTTCTTCATCTCGTTAGAATATATTTTCGTGTTATTGTCCATTGATATCCTACGGGGGAATCCAAACCTGGTGATGATATTGTATTTTATAAATTCAATGATAATATTTAACCTATAATCATGAGGGTATTTCCTCATCCCATATGAACAAGAATCTGGTAGCATAGTGAATTTACATAAATTTCATTTTTGTGGCTGGGGATATGTCCCTATAACATCTATAACCCATACTAAAAATGCTTAGGAATATCTAGCTACATAAAAATTCTGGGGGAAAATGGATACAGTTTTCATGATTCTGGCATGCATGAAATATCATAATGAATTCCACACAAACCTCTATCAATTTTTTCAAGTTGTAACCAAGCCTCCTATTTTAATAGGAGAGTTTTCTTTTGGATTTTTGAGCATTTTAGGATCATGAATCGACCCCCTCCATGGATGAAGGGATATCTATTTATGGGATGAATCTAAGGAGGATTTCATTTAAGCCTCATTTTTAGAGGGTTTTTTCTCATTTGTCCCACCCTAAAGGGCAATCTTCAGTGATTTGTATTGAGTATATTCTCTATCAACTTGATCTAATGGGATATTTCCATTAAAGAGGTAATAAACTATTGAAACAGTCCATCTCATTATAGATATCTGTTTATCATGATCTGGGGCCATGTTGACCTGATTGATATCCACCATGGCAGAAACAATAACTAATGAGACCATCCTTTAGTACATGATGTGGAAGACCACAACATTTGGACTAGGACATGCCTGAACTGGGGCTACATTAGAAAGTGCATAAGAAAGATAATTTCGTAATCGAGGTAAATAATGAAATATTTGTTCAAAAGGGAACTCTACCATTATATATCTAATTTAATATTTTAGAGACTTGAATTCTTCCATCTTGATTTTATATTCTCTTCTAATTTTATTGATCACTTGAATTGATTCCCATTTGATGTTTAGGTAGCCTACCTATAGATATTGGGCTAGTTTCAATTAATAAATGATGGAATATAATTCTACCTAATTATTAGTTCATCTCTTAGAAAGTTAGATGAAGTACGGAAAATTTTATTTATCTGGTGAGATAAATAAAAATCACAGACTAACATGGATGAGCTATGGGTTTTATATCCTCTTACAGATAGGAATTTGAGAGGGACCTTCAAAATATTTCTCAAATTTTTGGTGAGTGTCATGGTTATAGAAAACACATTCATCTAGAAATCTAATGTTCCTTAGTGTTCTTTCTGGGGTGCAATATTCCACATGGAAATCATCCAGTTCCTTCCCTTTAACTTCCTTCTATGAAACAAAATGGATATTTTATTGCTATATAATAATAACCCATTGGGTCAAATGTAAATTCAAAAAAGGGAATATAAGAATGTAAAATATAATATACCAAGTGTAATATGTTAGGATTAATTTAATTAGTCAGACTTTACACTATAATGATGAGTTTGAGTTAGTTTTTTGTGATATCAGATTACCGCGTCTCAATACATATTATTGTTCAAATGAGGTAATAAAGTTTTCTATAATTACCCACATCATATTTTTTTTGAGAGGATATAATAAATTGATCACTCCATTGTGGTCAAATATAATATAAGTATCATTCATTACACATGTGGAATCAATATTTGTGGGTGAAAAAAGATCTTTATTTATATTGTCACTGATTTCTTGGAAGACCCCTTACCATCAATAAAAAACATCCCTTCATCATTAACATGTAGGAGGGGAGTGTTTTCTAGTCTAGGATTTCATTGAAACAATGAATATAAGATATACACTATTGGACACCTTGAATTTCTTTGTAATTACAAGGAGGTGGAAAATTGAACTAATTTTTTTATCTCAATAATATGGTGGTGTAGTATAAGTACAAACAATTTTCCTGATGTTACACTAAAATCAAACTTAAGTGGATTTATATTCAAATTGACCAACTCTAACATTCTGAAGATTGTTTGATAATTAGAGAAGTTGTCACATTTAATTCTAGATTTCATTACCATGTAATTGACATAAAATTATTATATTAATTACATGAATGGATTAAATATATGATTCATGGTTCATTGGTATGTGGTGCTAGCGTTCTTTAGTACAAAGGGGATGACCTACTATCAAAATATCAACTATGGTGCTCAGATATTGATGGATTACTCATCTTTAAGGGTCATATTTCTTTTATTTTACAATGAATACCCAAACATAAATTATATGTCATATAATATAGGATTTATATCGATCAAAATTTACAAGATAGATAATCAGAAGTCATCCTTCAGGAACTGTTGATTAATGTCCTCGAAATTGAAGAAGACCTTGATTTCCCATTCTTTTTCCTGATAGGGAAGGTATCAGAGATAAATTTTATGTCCTTATCTTCCTAAATAATTTTTCCATTGATCTACTTTTCAACATAAAATTATACATGAGTATAAATAGTAGGGTGAATCCTCTTGGATACCCTCTTGAAACCTTGATGGTCGTTAGTTAGGGCTAGGTGATGTGTAGACACATCAGGGATCATCCTGAGAATTTCATTATAATTAAAATTGATCACATATCAATGATGATATAGAAATATGATATACATATATTTCTCTTAAATTGGAATAATATCCTTAAACAACATAGGCCATATATTTTTTGATGGGACCATATTCACCTGCTTGAGCACATATATGGTGTTGGAGACTCCTTCCTCAAATGTGAGTGGGTAGTTTTTAAGGTAATACCCATCATCTTCCATTCCAATTTTTTTAACCCAAGGTGGGTAATCCAAGGGAATATATTTCACTGTCATGGTATGATATGCTTTGGGATGAGAGATTGTCAATCCAATCTACTAGAGTGGTTGTAAAGAGATTCTGGAACTAGTTATTTTCTATTATGCAATCATTAGGGAAAGGTGGATCCAAGTTATCTAGGATTATGTCTACATCTTCAATGAGGATTGTGGGTTGAACATAATCACCTTAAAGAATTCTCTAGGGATTCAAAGTTGTGGTCACCATGGCATTGGGTATAACAACCTACATATCTCCATCCTCTATTGGTTGTTCAGCTTCCCTTTTTTAGAAATAATGCACAACATATATGCCTTCTCATGACGAAATTATAGTGTCTTTGGCTCAGAATACATGTATATTACATTATTTTATATAAATTTTCATTACATTACATCTAAAAATGCCTTAGGACCATAATAGTTATGTTTCCCTTGAAAATTGGAACACAATCTTCTAATTTGGTGAATGATCTTCAATGTTTCCCAAAAAGATCATCCCATTTAGTATTATTCAAAGAAATACCCAATATAAAACCTATAATCATATCCTAGGTAAAATAAATATATTAATGAGTCAGATTATATGCTCACTAAGGTAATTAAAGTATGTAAAAACCATAACATGACCATATTTGTATGATAACCTGAGATCAATATTTGAAAACCGAACCATTCATATCAAAGGTCACAAGCATGAATCATGGTATAAAGATTGAAAGTTCCTTAGACATTGATCATAATGAAAAAAAATAACATGAGACATGATAGATTAAAATTTAAACAAGGCATTGAATCTGTAGTATACACATATGTATTGAAAATTATATTCATGTTGGTCAGGTATTAGTGCCATTTACATCATAGTGGATAGAGTACTTTAATAAAACAAGTTCACACCTCATTCATGTACTATATTACTATAACGGGATCACTCCCCATTCAAATCATGTCTTACTATATCAGGTTAAATCCCCATTACAAACCTATCTTATTATAATAGGGTCACTCCCCATTCTAACCATGTATTTCTATTATGATATATAAACATTTAACCAATGCTTTGGAAGGATATATAGGTCCCACCAATCCCTTAATGAAAACCTTATTGATGTTTTCCACAAGATCATAGAATTTGATCATATCTTAACCGATGAAATTAAATTGGAATCCTAAAAATTTCATCATATAATAACCTACAAAGAGAGAGAGGTTTGATAACAATTTAATCAAATAATAACCTAAGAAAATAAATGTGTTTCATAACGATTTCCTCATGGTATAACCCATGTAAAAGAATCCTACTTCATAAACATAATTCTATAAAAACATACACCATTATGTAGAAAATATGAATGGTGTCCTTGGATGATATCTACTATAAAACATAGGTAAAATAAGATTTAATCATTGGTGGAAAATAATTTTTAAATATTATTTAAAACATTACTTGAGGAAAATACCTTCTCCCCTTAAAAAACACTTTTTCAAGAAGAAATCATTATTAAAAATACTTTTCATTGAAAATATCCATTGAAAATTATAATGTATTCTTTGAAAATAATATAAAATACTTTTCTAAATAATTTTTTTCCAAAATCATTTTTTTAAATTAACATTTGAAACATATAAAGGATTATTTTAAAATCATTTAAAAATAAATTTTCAAAATAAAAATTTTTGTAAAAATTTTATTATAAAATAATATTTTAAACTTATGAAGTAATCTTTTAAAGTAATTGAAATAACTTTTAGAAAAAAAATACATTATCAAAATATTTTTCTTTGAAAATAATATATGAAAAGGAAAAATTAAGCCAGGAAAAAAAATTTAAAAAATTTAAAACATAAAAAAATATCAAATTAATTTACATGGAAAATATTCCTCAAATGAAATTTAAAAACTATTTTTAAATAATTTTTAGAAACAATGTTTTTTGTAAGAAAATTGACATCCATTCGAAGAGACAAATAAAGAAACATTTTCTTAAAAAATATTCTAAATTAACTTCAGTACCAAATAGTGGATGAATAGTACAATTAAATTAAAATATTAATAATAAAAAGTGGATAATGAAGTTCATGAGAATTATTGAGACGTATATAATGATATTTCTGCATTAGAGACTTAATGAAAAACAATCCAGATAAATTATCTAATTGTAAAATCAAATCATTACCAACCTGGTAATATTTAATCATAAGACCCATGGAGGAATAACATAAAATGAAACTCAAAATATTATGATGATGAATATATTCATGATATCACTTATCAAATATACTCTACATAATCCTCAATAAATAATATATGAACATATAGTATCATTCGTCTCAAAGAATGAAAATTGAGACAAATATCCCTTACAGATTTGGAATCTTTTAAACCATAGAACCCATTTAAGGGAGATACATTAATCAATATAAAAACTCAAATAGTTTTTATTATAAACATAATAATATACATTAATTGGAATTATATACACCCCATAAATAAAAAACTTGGTTAATATGACATGTGTCTCATGGAAATTTAAATTTAGATGGAAATCCTTTACCATAACTCTTGAGTTTAGTTGTAATTGTTCAAATATCTGGTATAATATATATATGTTTATTATAAATCTACTATAGAATAATTATTATATATATAGTACCATATATTATTTTCATATGACCCATATATTACCTATTTATTAAAAATTCCTTATTAATGTTATGTTTTGGGTAATAAGCACTGTATTTTTCATATATTGATTGAGTTGTTACTTTTGGGTCCTCTTACATCCATCAAGGTCTCAAATTCATCCGAATGTAAAAAATGATATAATTATAAAAAATATTCATTATAAATTTTTTTTGGGTAATATATTAACTATTTTTATAGAAAATGAAATATAACATTCATGGAGACAGTAGGCCATATATACACATGAACATTGTTTCCTTTTTCATGTCATATTGATAGAAAAATTAAAACTTATATATATATATATATTCATTTTGTTATAATTTTTATGTCATATATATCCCATATTTATATTAATATCATACTTAATGTGTTCCATGAATTTTTGAAAAAATCACATCGCTTCGCAAGGTGGTTGTCTATTGTACACCCGAACAAAGTTTTCATATTCCCAAAAAGTGGAAACAATGAAGGTATGAGTGATATAATAATTATATAATATTAATAACACCATAAATATTATAAAATCCTATATAAACTTTAAATCCATCCTTGTGTAATTCTTTGAATGGTTGTAATGGAAAATGAATGACATCAATTAACAAGCAGGTTGTCCTCCATACACACGGGCGATGATTTCATAACCCATTTCATGTAAGTATGTGTGGTTTTAGGTTGTAAACATTATGTGTATATATATATGACTATGTGGTTATTATATAAACATGTAACAATAATAATTTACAGAGCTGGATAAAAAAATAATATAAAGATGTTCGTTGAATAAAATTACCTCTTCTCTAGGTTTCTCCTTTTTTTTCCAGTAAATCATGCATTGGTTGAATTTATTCCCTAAATATGACTTATAGGATTATTTTTTTAGGTTGGGAAGTTTTTATAGCATGGGTTAGTCAAGCCAAATTTATTGAAATATGAGATTAAGTGAGAGGTGTGAGTGCCCTTTTATAACTGAGGAGGTGTGGCATTTTTTAAATAACCCAATCTATTCACATATGGGAGGTCTCCCATAACTCATGTGACTCCAAAAATTAATAATAACGTGTGAGAGTTTTTATGTTGGTGAGACACACCTCTAACACCAAAATAGAAGGACATTTTTTCATTTTATTTTTTAGTCATTTATTTTACTCATATTTACTATTTTAGTTTTTAACATGGTAATATATATATTTATATTTACCTAGGTAATTTTTAATTTAAGACTAAAATAATTATATGTTTTATTAGATACTTTTCACCTAATGATACGATATATTAAATCTTATCTATTAAATAAAAATCCAATATTTCAGTAAAAACAATTATACAAACTCATGTAATGGGAAGAAAATTGTTTTAACCTTAACAATGTTAATATTGTTTTTTTCTATTTAGTTGTTAATATATTCAATATTAAATATCGTTTGGTATATCAATGGAACATATATGATATTTTTAACATTTATAAATCACTAGGAAAATGATATTTATTTTTAATATTTTTAAATCATATAATAATTTATCATTTATTATAAAATAAAATTAATGTCAATTATGATATTATTCATTTTATTTTAATTGATAAAATATCAATAAAATAATGAAATTCAAATATATTACATTAAAACAAGTTTTTACATGATGTATATCATGGGTTTTTAAAATCAAGTGTGGTGTATAACGGTTGCAAACCCAATATTGTGTATAGTTCCTACATAAATTAGTGTTCCGTATAATGAAAGGCATCAAAGATGTTTAATTTATGGAAAAATAATAATTCATGAAAACTTGGGGTGTTACATTCAACCCCACAGAAAATAAAATTTTCCAAAGAAATTAAAATGTTTCATCAAATATTTAACATTTGGAAATTTTTTCATATCAACCCATATCGTAAAACTTTATTATATTAATTCCTTTAAGAAGTGGAATGTTACAAAAATAAATGTTATGAAAAATAAAAAATAACTAGGTATCCACATAGGATAACATAGGTGGGATGTGAAGATTTCTACATGGAAGAAAAGTGTAAATGATTAAAGAGTGTGGTGGAGATCACTTATAAAAAGAAATTGGGTGATACAGAGAAAGATAAGGACCAAAAACCCATACACAAAATAGAGATGAAAAGGTTACTGATATTATAAAAATTGATGATAACATAAAAAAAAATTATTCAAGATCCTTTTCCACAATTTGATAAACTTTGACCAGAATTTATACTTACATTATTTAATTCTACTTCTTAGGGACAATCTCTCCATTTGGTTATGTCTTGATCGATGAACACTTTTTCTCTTACTCTATGAAATGAAGGCAATTTTTTATTATAAATTCACTAAAAGATCATTATATCCATATATAGAATGATATGTCATTTTTTATCTTTATTTTTTATCACAATAAAATGTTTTTAACAGGATATCTAGTATGGATGAATATTCATATGTGAGGTGATATGATTGTCTTCAAATACTCACCTAAATTTTAACTTAAACCATTGCATAAATGATAACCCTTATAACCCTTCAAAAATTCAAAATCTATAAATAATGTTACTAAATTTCTCTTAAACTACATAATATCATTTCCCTATATATCATAAAGTATCTCTTTATATTAAAATAAAAAAAATCAGAATACCTTTATCATGTATTCTATTTAGACATTTTAATAACATAAATTAATATATAAAATAAATGAAAAAATTCAATTCTTATTTATTCCTGGAATAAAACCACATATTATTGAGTATATTCCATAGATTGGGTAATTTTTTAAACTCCATTAAGGAAAATGTAAACAAATTTTACAAAAAATACTTTATCATCTTTGAGGTGATCATTATAATCAAATTTACTTTATCCAAGTTAAACTCTATTTAATCAACATCTAGAAAATATTTAGGGTATCATTCTCATTATAATTTGTTTTCAATAAATAAAAACCTTAACATTAAATCACATTTATAGTTAATAAATATCGTTAAAAATATCCAGGAATATCCTTAATGAAAAATTATACTAGAAAATCCTTAAATATTTTAAAATTCTGTAATTCTAATATATAATAGCTAAAATTATTCCCCCTCATACTTATGTAATTAACTAGGATCATATTATTCTTCAGTTCTACATTTATATAATATGAAATATTAATCAGGTATTAACATTCCCAAACCTCAATTTTACCATGATTCCAATTTTTAATGTAAACAATACTATTAGAATATCCCTTACCTTTGACATATCATTTTTGGTCTCTTCATCATCAGCAGTATAAAAATTAATCATACTTACTTTCTGATTCTTATCATGATCATTCCCCTTAAGACATCAATTTTCATTATTCCCATTTACTCCATATTTAAAAAATTCAATAGTAAATGGTACTATATGGAGCCTATTATCGTTATCCACTGTATTTTCTGGTATTTTTATTTCCCTCTACAATTTCATACTCTATTCCATTCTTTCCAACATATAAAACATCTTCTCGTTCCATTTATAATTTCCCTTGATTTCTTCTTTCCACATTCTCAACACAAGGAAAAATTATTCTTCTTTCATCCATGATTTTTATTACCCTAAATCTAAATGAACACTATCATTCATTTCTTTTATGAGTACAAATGTTTGTAAAGGTATGAATTGTTAATCCTGTTTTGTGAAAACTAATAAGGTATAATCACAACACCCATTATATTAGTCGTTTCCCTACTTGGCTTCTCATCTTCGATTTTTCTATCACATTAAATTCAACTCATATAATCATGGTTCCCAATATTGACTATAACTAAAATCCATATTGTGGGAATCACTAATAATAGTGTTAATCCAAATAATAAAGAGAATTACATATATGATATCGAAATTATTATACATTGTTTTTATTATATGACACCTTAGCTTTATTCTAGGTAATTTAATGTCTTAATACATTTAAATCATTCAAGATGGTTTATAACAGGTTGGTAAATTTCTAAATCATGCCCCCCGAGAGTGTCAAACTAGGTGTGTTACAACACCCATTATCATGCACCAATTCCTAATTGATTCTAGATTAGTACCATTTTGGGGTTTTTACCCAAAGGTAAATCTATTCTAGAGCCACATCCACTTATAGTATCCATACAAGGATTTAATTTCTTAGAAAACTCTCACTATACCTTTTACCAAAATTATAGTAATTTTTCCTATACATTGAATAGTACATAGGCATATAATTAGATGGATCCTTATAAATATTCTTATATATATCCATAGAGAACTCACTAATATTTTCACATCCTAGTATATATAAGTTAATTAATCCATTTTTATGACATAGTATATAGAATTCCGATATTGAAATATATAGATATTACATCATTTTTTATGAATATTAAGTACATTACATAAAAACACATTCCAATAATATTTTTTTTATTTGGAAACATTGATAAAAATATTATAATCTGGTAAATGATCTCCAATGTTTCTCACAATGATATTCTCATTTAGCACTCTTCATAGATATACCATATATAAAAACATTCTTCATAACCTATTGAAAAGAAACATATGAAATGGGGAGCTCATATGTTCAGTAAGGTTATACAACTATGATACATATGAATAACATGAGCATTAAGGTATAGGAAAATTTTAATAACATTTGAAAATCATACTGTGTAAATCAAATATCAAACTCTTGAATCGTGGTATACAGATTGGCAGTTCGTAATAATTGAATCATAAGAATATTAGTGAACATGATCCATTAGATCATAACATTGGAATTAGGCATGGATTTTTTGTACTATAGATAATAACTTAAAATAATTTAAATATTGGTCAAGGCTTACTCCCAATTCCATCATTGTGAATAAATTCCCTTACAGATCAAATTTCACTACTCTTTTCATCATTGTCTTACAATACCAAGTTCACTCCCTATTCCTACCCTCTCTTACTATACCATGTTCACTCCAAATTCTAGGGCTATCTTAGTATTCCATTTTCACTTCTTATTCCATCCATTTCTATCTCCCAAGTTATATAAATATTTACCCAATTCATTGGAAATATATATATGTCTCTCCTATCATATAAACAAAATCGTATTTATCTGTGACATAAGATCATAAATATTTATTATATAATAACACAAGAAATGAAATGGGTATCATAAATATTTTATCATATCATAACATGTGGAAAACATGAAAGTTTCATAATCATTTCATCATTAAATAACCAAATAAAATAATTGTATTTAATATCTATTTCATCGTTTTATAACCCATTGAAGAGAGACAAGTTTCCAATATTTTATTCCATAAAAACATAAACCATTTATAACAAATAAGACTTTATCATTGGATCATATCCTAGTAAACTCATAGGTACCAGCAACAGAGGTCCTCATAGATGGGATTTGTTAATAAATATCATTTCAAAAATTTCTTGAGTAAAATATCATTTCATTTTTCAAAAACACTTTTTGAAACTATAAAAATTCTTCAAAATCGTTTTCTTTTAAAATAACCATTAAAATTGATAAAAGAATATTTGAAACCCATTTCAAACACTTTTTAAAACATAATACATTTATAAAAAAGTTTTATTTGATAGTAACCATTTAATATTATAAAATATTATTTGAAAATAAATTAAATCTCTTTTTAAAACATAAAACATTTTCAAAATTATTTTTCTTTAATATAACTTTTGAAACATATAAACTAATATTTGAAAATAATTTAAAATAATTTTTAAAACATAATATTTTTTCAAAGTCCTTATATATTTTTATATCTTTAAAATATCGTTTAAAAACATTATTGAATACAATTTTATAAAACATTTTCTGTAATAAATCATATTTTCTTTTGAAGAGGGAAATGTAGTCAGAATTTATAAACAACACTTTATTTTTTATTTTAAGTATAAAAGGGAGGGAAAATGATAACTTTACCTTAATATATCATAAATAACCAGATGAGAATAATGTTAATGAGAATTATGGAGATATAGATCATGATATTTCATCATTGGAGCCTTAGTCATAATCAATCCTGATAAATAATCAGATTATACCATTAAATCCATACCACATTGGTAATATCAATTCATATTCCCCATGAAGGAGTAATATAAAACTTAAAATTAATATATAATGTTTATGAATAAATTAATGATATTAAATTTCAAAGGGGTTGAATATACACCCCAGGAAAGAATATATATGTATACCATAACATTCATCTCCATGAATGGAAATTCAGAAAAAAAATGCCTTACCAGAATGGTGTCATTTTATCCATAAACCCATTAATAGAGTGATATTAAAATGGATATGTAAACCCCAATATTTTTAAGTATAATAATAATAATAATAATAATAATATCCATTAATATGATGTATATACACTACATAAAATAAATAGTTGGTTAATATGACATCTTTCTCAGATAATTTAAAAGTGAAACTGAAATCCCTAACCTAAACTTCGGAATTTTTTCATACTAGTTCAAAAAATACAATAACATAAATATAGGTTTATGATAAATATATTAAATAATATTAATTATATATATTGTATCATATATTATTTTATTAATACACTTTTATTACCTATTTTTTAATAATTCCTTGTTAATGTTACATTTCAAGTAATAATAGCAATTTTTTCGTATATTTTTTGACTTGTAATTTTTTTGGTCATCTTAAATTAATCATAGTTTCATAATATCCAGAATTTATATCATTATATACATATCATGTAAATTTTGGACATATGTATTTATAGTAATACATAAAATTTTAATGATAGGGAATGAAATACACTATTCTTAGAGATGATATGTCATACGTACACATGAACACTATTTTCATTTTCCTAGCATATTGAAATAGTGAAAATTAAATCATATATATACATATATTATCATTATATTATTATTTTAATTCCATAAATATCATATAATTTTATAAAAACATTCCCTAATACATTCAATGTGAAGCTTGAATGAATCAGATCAATTTTCTAGGCGGTAGTCCTCCATACACATGAATAACGTTATTATATTCCTTAAAATTATAGAGCCTGAATATAAGTGTGATATATTAATTAATAAATTTTAACATAAACATTAAATTAATAAATATCATATATACAATATAAATCAATCATTATGTCAAACTGTGAGACATGGTAATGGAAAAACAGATGACATTGATTGGTGAGGTGATAGTTCGTCACACGCCTGATCACTGATTTTATAACACATTTGATGGACATGTGTGAGTTTTTAGGTACTATCCATAACATGATAAAATATCAGTATATATATTTTACATTTTCTTATTATATAATCAAGGTATAATAATAATTGAAGGAGTTGGAGAAAAAAATAAAGACGTTCTTTGAAGAACATTAACTCTTCTTCGAGCAATTTCCTTAGGGTTGAAGTAATGATTTATTAGGCTGGATTTATACCCTCATTAAATATTCTTGGATGAGGGTATGATATTTTGGTAGTGATTTTGGTTGGGGTTTTTCTATGAAAAATGTCTTGAAAGGTGTGAGTATGTGGGAAGGGTGAGCGCCCTTTCATAATTGAGGTGGGGTGTCATTTTTGTAAATACACAAAAGTATTCAATATTGGTAGGTATCCATTACATCATGACTCTAAAAAATTTAATAATATATTGGTGGATTAATTTGGTCTAGAAAACCCTCCCCCACAAAAAATAATCTTATTTTATCATGTTATTCCATAGTCATTAAGTTTACTCAATTTTACCCTTTTAGTTATAACTACCACAACATGTATATTTTTATTTACCTAGGTAATTTATCCATCAAGAATAAAAATAAATTGATTTTTATTAGATAATTTAGACCAAATAATTATATATATGAAATCCAAATAATTATATAAAAGTGCAATGTGGGTTTAATATTAATTTTTATATAAACACATGGAATGTGCAAAACACTATTTTAACCCTAACCATGCTAACAATGCTGTTTTCGCTATTTAGGGGTAAATATGGACATTATAAAAGTAAAATTGGTCCTTTATTTCAATAAAGTTGATATTCATTTGTATTTATTAATCACAAGGAAGAATATGTGATTTATAGTGATTTTAAATTATTTAAGGATATATCATCTATTATAATATAACATTAATGCCAATTTTGAAATAATTCATTTAATTTGAATTTAAAAAATTTCAATAAAATGAGACAATTCTAATATATTATCCTCACACTAGTGAAAAATGGTTAGATCATAAAAATATTACTAAAACATAATATTTCACTAAAGTTACATCACTTTTATAATTTTCACTGTCATTTATTCTATTCAACTATTAACTAAATAATAAATGTGTTTCCATTTCATAAGAATATGAAGTAATATTTTCCTCTACAAAAAACTAATATAAATTATAATATAGAAAACTAATTTATTTTTCAAAATAATATTTTTAAAGGAGAATATGATTTTTTCCCTTATCCAAATTTTTATAGATATTAAAGGCTATGAAGGTTCCTTTTTTTTATTTTTCTTCACATATATTATTATATTACTCCATTTCAAGGAATAGTATCTTTGTAACTCATTAAAATGGGTATTAAGGTTATAAGGGTCAAAATATGTCCATTTAATTGGTGTATTACAAGTTGGTATGCCATTTTCACCCTTATCTTTTAATTTTGACCCTGAATAAACTCGTTTTTACCTTAATCACTGTAATTAATTTTAACTATTTTCAGTAATAATTATGGTCAAAAATTATTTTCAATTGATTAGATAAACAAAAATAATTATACTAATTATGGAATCCATTTTTTGAATTCCATTTATTGAAGTGGCAGAATTCAATTTAACATTAATCCCATGGACACGATGAGAAAACAAATTTTAAAAACAAAATGATCAAAAATTTTCATGTTTTTATATCAAATATCAATATGAAATTTATTTAAATGTCCTAAATTAAATTAATAAATACATTATAGATTTAATTATATTATAAATCGAATTTAAAATATAATTTAACATTATAAATTATTCAGTAAAAATAATCTTTTATAATTAAAATTCAATTTTTTCAGTATTTATCAAAATATTAAACCTTTTAGAAAAATGCCAAAAATTTACCCTAAGTTATTTTTGAAATTATAAATTAAATTCTGAATATTATTTTACCAAATTCATTTACCATATGTTTGAAAAGTTTTTAATATTTTTCATAAAAATAAATAAAAATAATTTTATTGAAAAGTTCCTTTTTAAACAAATATGAAAGTTACTGAAAATTACGTATTTTATTATCAATAGATTTTGTTATATAAAAAAAATTTAAATAGTATTTAAAAATTATTCATTATTATACTATCACTCTGTTTAACATAAAGGTTATAGTGGCCACCTTAATTGTAAGTCATGTTTTTTTTCAAACTCAGTATTCTGTGTAACATATGCTAAGCCTATGATGTGTGTAATACATGATTAACTTGGTGTTGCATGTAATGAACTCTATAAAATGAATTTAATTTATATCAAAATAAAATTAAAAACATAGGGTGTTACATGAATGGAGAATTGTCGCCATGTAGTATTCCAAAGTTCCAATCAATGGGGTATTTCAAATATTGATGAAATGATGAATGTACAACTATGTGGATTTGAAATGATGGTCTTTAAATAATAACATTATATGATGTGTCTTTTTTATAACCATTTAGTCATTGTTAAACGTGGGATCCCCAAAAAAAATTCGTGAGCATGATATTTTTGAGAGGTCTTTTCTTGGACTTATCATACCCTTGAATGATCAGATTGGTAGGAGATAAGTCCCCCTCCCTATATCCAATTTTTTGGAGGATTAGAACTAGGATGGTAAAAAATCCCCAACAAATTTCCATCATATTCCTATAAATGTAGACATTTTCTAGTTTTTTAAAACATACAGGGTTCCAATATGACTCTTGATAACATCATCAAGATTATGTTATGTGAACGAGATGGTGCCCTGGCATTCAGATGGTATAGTCTCCACTCAATAAACCATCGATGTAGAGACTTCTACCTCAACCAATTTTGGGCTTGATATATATTCTAGGAGTGAATACCTATTTTTTGAATGATGGGTATAATTAGAGATTTAGATTTTGGATGGAACAACTAACAACTATTTCTTAATGTTGTACATTTGTGCCAGAATTATCTAATTCAAAAGGTGGTGATACTCCCAATTAAGTGGATCAGATGTTGAGGATTTTTTGGTGTATGATACAGTTAATTTATAAGAGTTCATAGGATTAAATTATTCCAATGATGTAGGTCACGTCATCCTCCCACATTGTATGGGTTGATCAAACAATTTCACCCATGTTAGCTTATAAGGCCCCAGCCTTAAACCTTACTTAATCTTGAGGTATTACAAGATTACACATTGAGGATCTTTTCAGGTTTAGAGTTTTAGAGAATTAGATCATAAAACTTGCATTACATTCCACATATAAACAAAGTGGTTACATAAAGATAGTATTCCTCATTCCCATCAATGGAAACACATTTGAATTAAAACATGGATTCTTTTTGACACATCCTTGACCCTATCATCTTATCATGTACCTTTCCCTTGACCTGTGAAAAACATTTCAAAAACATGGGATGAGCATAAAAACTCAGTATGGGTTATAAAAAAACATGGAAAGGAAACATGAGTTCATATGTACATAAGAATGAAATCATACTTTACCCATAAAACATAGGCACTTTAACACGCCTCATAAAATCATGAATAAATCATAGAAACCATAAGACATAAAGGTAACTTGAGGCATTCATAACATTCTTACGTAGGGAGTAACCCTCTTGGTTACGTTTGGAATACCCATCACAGTATATTCCCTGAAAATCTCTTCGGAGAAACCTTAATGTTTCACTCCTTCGCGTTACCCAATGCATTGGAGAGCTATAACGGGCTCACCCGCCCTTAGTTTATCACGGAACCACCCGTTCTTCATAATAATGCCCAAGAACCATAACATAATCGTATCACATAAAACATGCATAAAGGAAACATAAAATTTCCACATTTCAATCACGAGATATCAATACAACACATTGATATAAAAACATTATGAAAAACCATTTTCAATACCAAAATAAAAGAAAAGTAAAACATGGTATTTATTTTTCTTTTAAAAAGAAGGAATGGCTTGTAGAAGAAGCCGAAACTCAAATAACGGTTACGACGGCGGAGAAGTCGTTGTCGCCGCATACGTACGACAAAAACATTCCCTTTTGTCGTTTAGTAAACGCTTCGTATAAAAAAGATTCCTTTTGAATAAACGTAAAAGTCAAAGGGGTTTATACACCGTATAAAAGAAGGTTGTGTATAAAACAAAATATGCCTCAACGAAAGGAGATTGAGACGAAATCCCATACCTCGTATCTGACTTGACCCGACCGTTCTTTAATCTCCTGAATAATAAACTTGAGTTAATCTCTACTTGATTATGAATCTTTTTCAAGTTCATTATTCCTTTTATACCATGTTATGAACATCATGTAATCAGTTAAGTTAA
This sequence comes from Viscum album, assembly GCA_963277665.1. Taxonomy (NCBI): domain Eukaryota; kingdom Viridiplantae; phylum Streptophyta; class Magnoliopsida; order Santalales; family Viscaceae; genus Viscum; species Viscum album. The sequence goes on along the minus strand of OY728147.1, from coordinate 406,198,681 downwards.
TAATGTTCATTTTGTCGGTATTTGGTTCTTAAGTCAAAAATAGACCTCTTACACTTACGTGTTGTTAATTTGGTCAAAGGTTCATTATATTCAGAATGTTATTCATGATTTAGATATCATATATGTCATATATATCCAGTACATTCATGCCTTTATAGTATTACATAATCATTTAGAGGTAAGAAATGAAATGCACCGTTCATGGAGACGGTAAGCCGTACGTACGCATGAACGCTACTTCCATTTCTATTTCATATTTCATGGAATGGATTCATAATGGTATAAGAGTATGTTATAACTCCAGTATAATAACATATATAATATCATTAACTTTATCCTTTACACATCCCACATATGGTATTAACGAATCAAATCACTTTTAGGGGGCGGTAGTCCGCACTTCCTAAAATGAAGATATCGTGTTTACCCATAATGGAAACCATAAAGTATGACCAAAATGAAGAAAAACAGAAGCTTAAGGAAAACATATACATAATATATATCATATATAAAAATAGTGACATCATAATGGCCACCTTTGAAGGTGTTAAATGAGTATTGAACAATCATCGTTTCGGGAGGCATAATTTCGCCATCCACGGAAAACGTATGTTCTTTAACCATTTGATGTAGTTGTGTGAGAGTGTAGCTCAAATAACTCTTATAACAACATCCTAGTATATTTAAGATACTGGTGTTGTTACAAAAGAAGTAAATAAAAAGAGTTTAGGGGGTTGGAGAAGCAAAATAAAACAAATGAGCATGAGAGGATGAATTACCTTAAAAAGTGTAACTCCTTTTGATTTGAGCCTAAAGGCTTCCTTTGAAAGGATTCTGCCCAAGGGGAATCCTCTAGGATGAGGAGAGGGATGTGGAGAGAGCAAATGGTCAGGGGTTGGCCGAGCCAAAGGCTTGAGAGGTGTGTGAAATGAGGTAGAGGTGGGGGCCTTTTATAAGAGGAGAGGAGGGGCACTTTTGGAAAGTAAAGAAATATTAATTTATTTGAAAATGTGTTTCGGTTCTAAAAGGTCCCACATTGATAGAATTAGTGGATAAGGTGATAAGGCTTAGAAATCCACTCATCCAATTGGTTTTGGCCATGTGTAGGTTTTAGATTTTACATTATCTTTCTGTTTTATTTAAATCGCCAAATAATGATGTCATCGCTGCATCATTATTATGTCATAAATACTTTAATTTATTTAATTTCTAAAAATTATAAAACAAATACTATGATATAGGAAATCTTTTTAGCTTTCCAATGACTATTTATAATCAAAATTTGGACTTGTATAACCCCACTTAAAAATTGTTTTCGCAAAACATATTATGTTTGTGTCACTTTCACTTTAACATTAAATAAAAAGTAATTTATGTTATTTCCCAACAAAAGTGGATCCATGGGGTCCCCAAGTTAGGCCATGGCTTGTCTTGGTCGGCCATGACACAACCAATGGGGTTGGGACATGTGTCTAGGTCATTTCATATTATTAAAGTATTAATTATACCTTAAACTACACTAATTATCACTAATCGCGATTAAAAACTTAATAAGTTACTATTCACCAAAAAATTATTATAATCTCATTGAACCACATTTTACTTCTTAATGACAACAATGTATGTCGGATTTTCAAAATTCAATACACATTAGTGGTAAACTTTTATTTAACTGAAAAATCAGTTTGCTTGATTATCACTTAGTGGTTTCACTATTCATCAAAAATTGAAGTTTTTCAGAAAATTACCAAAAATTCACCCTAAGATATATTTGACATTCCGAATTCAAAAATGAAGTCTATTTTACAAAATTCAAATCATATAAGTCACATTAATTAATTTAATAATTAATTCCCACTGCCAGAGCAAATAGCATGTTTTTACAAAACAATAAGTATCAAAAGATTGACACCAGTTTAAGTCTAATTTCAAAGTGAAATTGATTCCGATGACCACTATTGGATAAAATGGTAAAAATATATTCTAATTCCACTTCAAAACCAAAACAGAACATAATCTAATCATATAAATAAATTAGATTAAAAAGCAGTTTTGATGTAAAATGCAGTATTTTTCACTATTCATTAAAAAAATGAACATTGTCAGAAAAATACCAAAATTTCACACAAGGTAAATTTTGATGTTCCAATCATAAAGAATAAGTTTATTTTGACGAACATAGTTTATAAAATTGTCAAAATATAGATTCAAAAATGGTTTGCCATCAAAAGGCAGTAAAACAATCTTTTAAGAATATTAGTGTATTCCATGCATAAGATTGTATTTATTTTTATTTTAAGCCTCTATAACACTATCTTAATTATTAAAAGACATAGATAAAAATATCTATTATTCATTACTTACTTGGGATGTTACATCCTTCCCCCCTTTAGAAAATTGCGTCCCCGCAATTTATTTACTTATCGAATAAATTGGGGTACTTATCCCTCATTGCATTTTCAGATTCCCATGTTGCCTCTTCAATCATGTGGTTTTTCCACAAAACCTTTACCTGCTTAATCACCTTATTCCGTAACACTTGCTCCCTGTGGTCAAGAATCTGGACCGGTTGTTCCTCATAAGATAGGTTCTCTTCTAGCTGAACTACCTTTGGACTCAAAACATGAGATGGATCTGGCATATACTTTCTCAACATCGAAACGTGAAAAACATTGTGTACCTGAGATAAACTCGGAGGTAAAGCCACTCGGTATGCAACTGATCCAACTCTTTCCAGAATTTCGTACGGTCCAATAAACCTTGGACTCAACTTTCCTTTCTTACCAAATCTCATCACACTTTTCCAAGGAGAAACCTTGAGAAAAACATGATCACCTACCTCGAAAGATAGATCCTTCCTCCATTTATCCGCATAACTCTTCTGCCTGCTCTGAGCTGTTCTCATGTGTTTCTGAATCAGCTGAACTTTTTCTGCCATTTCTTCTACCAATTCTGGTCCCATCAACTTTCTTTCACCCACATCATCCCAGAAAGCTGGAGTTCGACACCGCTTCCCATATAATGCCTGAAATGGTGCCATCTGTATACTAGAATGAAAACTGTTATTATATGAAAACTCAACCAAAGAAAGATGTTGGTCCCAACTTCCCTGATAATCCATAGAACAAGCTCGTAGCATATCCTCCAATGTCTGAATTGTTCGTTCTGACTGCCCATCTGATTGAGGATGAAAAGCTGTACTAAAATTTAATTCAGTACCCAACGACTTCTGAAGGCCTTTCCAAAAGTTAGAAGTAAACCTGGGATCACGATCCGATACAATGGAGAGAGGAACTCCATGTAACCTGACTATCTCCTTAAGATACAAACGGGAAAGTTGATCAAGAGAGAAAGTATCTCGTATAGCAAGGAAATGAGAAGACTTGGTCAAGCGATCAACAACAACCCAGATTGCATTATTACCTCGAGACGTCTTCGGTAATCCAACAACAAAGTCCATGGATATATTTTCCCATTTCCACTCTGGCACTGGTAAAGGCTGAAGCATCCCTTTCGGTAACTGCCGCTCTGCTTTAACCTGCTGACAAGTCAAACACTTCACAGTAAAATCAGCAATGTCTCTTTTCATTCCATCCCACCAGTAATACTCCCGCAGATCTCTATACATCTTAGTACTGCCCGGATGAACTGAAAACGGAGAACTATGAGCTTCACATAACAACTCTCTCTTTAACTGTGAATCACAAGGCACACACAATCTCTTCCCAAATCTCAAAACACAATCATTATCAATGTTGAATTCAGGCAACTTACCTTTCTGAACCAGCTCTACCTTTTTCTGCAACTCACTGTCTTGCTTCTGTGCATGCTTGATTCTATCTGATAGAGAAGATCTCACTGATACCTGAAACAAAACAGAAGGACTTCCTGCACCAACAACTTCCATGCCAAAGTTCATCAAATCGTTAACCAAAGGATCACGTTCCAACCGCAACATTGTTAATGAAGAATTACTTTTTCGACTCAAAGCATCAGCCACTTTATTTGCTTTCCCCGGATGGTAATGAATTGTACAATCATAATCCTTGATTAATTCTAGCCATCTCCTCTGTCTCATGTTTAACTCTTTCTGAGTGAATATATACTTTAAACTTTTGTGATCGGTATATATTTCACACTTTACTCCATACAAATGATGCCTCCAAATTTTTAAAGCAAAAACAACAGCAGCTAATTCCAAATCATGTGTAGGGTAATTTACCTCATGAGTTTTCAACTGTCGTGAAGCATAAGCAATTACCTGATCATTCTGCATTAGGACGCAACCAAGTCCTTTCAATGAAGCATCACTGTATATAACAAACTCACCATTCCTGGAAGGTAGTGCCAAAACTGGAGCGTTCACCAATCTTCTTTTCAATTCCTGAAAACAATCATCACATTCTTTTGTCCAGATAAACTTAACACCCTTCCGAGTTAGCTTAGTCATTGGACTAGATAACCGTGAAAAATTTCTAACAAACCTTCGGTAATAGCCCGCCAAACCAAGGAAGCTACGAATCTCGGTTACATTTGTGGGTCTTGGCCATTCTTCCACAACTTTTGTTTTTGCAGGATCAACAGTTATTCCATCTTTAGAAACAATGTGCCCAAGGAAAGAAATTTGTTGCAACCAAAACTCACACTTGCTGAATTTCCCATATAATTTCTTTTCTTTTAAGGTTTTCAAGATAACCCTTAAATGTTTTTCATGCTCCTCTTTACTTTTAGAAAACACCAAAATATCATCAATGAAAACCACCACAAACTTATCCAAGAACTCATGGAAAATTCTATTCATTAAATCCATGAATACAGCAGGTGCATTGGTTAGCCCAAAAGGCATTACTACAAATTCATAGTGGCCATATCTCGTACGGAACGCGGTCTTCGGAATATCTGCCTCCTTTACCTTCAGCTGATGGTACCCCGATCTCAAGTCAATCTTTGAAAAAAACTGAGCTCCCTGGAGCTGATCAAACAAATCATCGATATGAGGCAAAGGATATTTGTTCTTAACAGTGATATTATTCAAGGCTCTATAATCAATGCAAAGTCTCATAGAACCATCTTTCTTTTTAACAAATAAAACAGGAGCACCCCATGGTGATGTACTAGGTCTAATGAAACCCTTCTCTAACAAATCTTGCAATTTCTCCTTCAACTCTAAAAGTTCGATTTGTGCCATTCGATAAGGGGGTTTTGAAATTGGCTTAGCATCAGGAACTAAGTCAACAGTAAACTCAACTTCCCGATCTGGTATTATTCCAGGCAACTCATCAGGAAAAACATCAGGATACTCATTTACCACTGGCACATCATTAATCTGAACAGTTCCTTTATTTTCAACGACGTGTGCAAGGTAACATTCATTTCCATCTTTTACAAGTTTCTCGGCCTCTTGATATGTTATCAACAGTAAAGGTTCATTCTTGTAAACAAACTGAAATTCTTTCTGAAAAGAAACTTCTTTAGCTCTACAGTCAATCTTAGCATGGTAAATAGAGAGCCAATCCATACCCAGGATAACATCAAACTCTACTAGAGGTAGAACAATAAGGTTTGCAAGTAGGTTCTTTCCACAGATAAGGATAGGAAGATTCTTATAAATTCTTTTTGCCTCGACACTTCCCCCAGGTGTTTTTACCAAAAGTTCAGGAGTCATTTCTTGAGATGGTATTCCCATTTTACTAGAAAAGGTTTCAGAGATGAAAGAATGTGTAGACCCCGAATCAAACAACACACTGGCATAATCTGAAAAAACAAACAAAGTACCTGATACAACTTCATTCGATGGCCCGACTTCTGCTGAAGTAGTTGCAAAGGATTTTGCCACCCCTTTCTGCTTGTAGTCTAACTGCTTCCCATCACTCAAGCTCCTTGTCGGACACTCGTTTGCATAGTGACCCATCTCATTGCACTTAAAACATTTCACTAACTGTAAATCAAATTTGTTCTTACCTTCACCTTGATCCTTTTCAGTGCAATCACGAGCCTTATGTCCCATCTTACCACATCGGTAGCACTTCCCAGAATTCAGAAGACATTCCCCAGCATGCCTTTTGCCACATTTATCACAAACCGGAAACTTAGTTTTCTTACCATCATACTTTTTTGAAGAATTCTTACCTTTCTCCTGCCACCTCGGTCTCTTCTTCTGCTGGTTGTTATAGAACACTTGGTCATCGGCAAACTCCATTTCCACCTTCTCAGCACATCGAACAAGCTTTTCATAACTTTTAAACTCACGAGAAGCCAATGCCCTTCGATACTTTGGCTTTAATCCTGAGTAAAAACGATTGATTTTACTATCAAGGTCCCGGATAAAATTTGGAGCATACCTTGCCAATCGAGTGAACCTTTCTTCATAGGCAGCCACTGAGTCTTCCTCTTGCCTCAATTCCAAGAATTGCTTTTCCATCCTAAGTCGAACAGCCTTAGGAAAATACTTCTCAAGAAAGATACCTTTGAAGTCATCCCAGTCAAGAGCATCAATCTCATCGGTATCCCTGATGTTTTTAACCATAGACCACCACTGATCTGCTTCACCCTCCAGACGGTAAATAGCAAGACTAACCTTTTGATTGTCTGAACACCCCATGACATCAAAAATCTTCTCCAGTGCCTTAATCCACCCTTCAGCTAGCACAGGGTCAGATGATCCTCTGAATGATGGTGGATGTTGCCTCATGAAATGTTCCACCACTGACATGTTCCTCTGCGGTTGGTCTGGCTGATCTCGTGCATGGATACCTCCACCATTTATCGCTTGAGTCAACTGCGCCATTACTGCAACAAACTGTTCAGTTCCAATTCCGACCATTTCTGGATGCTGATTCGGAAGGTTATTTCCTTCTGTATGCCTTCCTAGCACAGCTTCCATGTTTCCTCTGCGGAAAACCATTCTGAACAAACATGTCTTAGATGAAGCAACATGGTAATCTTTAAATGCTATATCATTTTGAAAAAAAAAAATATTTTTGGATAATCATTTAATAGAATTCTAACTCCTAAAGTTATCTAAACCGACCTTTGATACCAACTATAAGGCCCCAGCCTTAAACCTTACTTAATCTTGAGGTATTACAAGATTACACATTGAGGATCTTTTCAGGTTTAGAGTTTTAGAGAATTAGATCATAAAACTTGCATTACATTCCACATATAAACAAAGTGGTTACATAAAGATAGTATTCCTCATTCCCATCAATGGAAACACATTTGAATTAAAACATGGATTCTTTTTGACACATCCTTGACCCTATCATCTTATCATGTACCTTTCCCTTGACCTGTGAAAAACATTTCAAAAACATGGGATGAGCATAAAAACTCAGTATGGGTTATAAAAAAACATGGAAAGGAAACATGAGTTCATATGTACATAAGAATGAAATCATACTTTACCCATAAAACATAGGCACTTTAACACGCCTCATAAAATCATGAATAAATCATAGAAACCATAAGACATAAAGGTAACTTGAGGCATTCATAACATTCTTACGTAGGGAGTAACCCTCTTGGTTACGTTTGGAATACCCATCACAGTATATTCCCTGAAAATCTCTTCGGAGAAACCTTAATGTTTCACTCCTTCGCGTTACCCAATGCATTGGAGAGCTATAACGGGCTCACCCGCCCTTAGTTTATCACGGAACCACCCATTCTTCATAATAATTTCCAAGAACCATAACATAATCGTATCACATAAAACATGCATAAAGGAAACATAAAATTTCCACATTTCAATCACGAGATATCAATACAACACATTGATATAAAAACATTATGAAAAACCATTTTCAATACCAAAATAAAAGAAAAGTAAAACATGGTATTTATTTTTCTTTTAAAAAGAAGGAATGGCTTGTAGAAGAAGCCGAAACTCAAATAACGGTTACGACGGCGGAGAAGTCGTTGTCGCCGCATACGTACGACAAAAACATTCCCTTTTGTCGTTTAGTAAACGCTTCGTATAAAAAAGATTCCTTTTGAATAAACGTAAAAGTCAAAGGGGTTTATACACCGTATAAAAGAAGGTTGTGTATAAAACAAAATATGCCTCAACGAAAGGAGATTGAGACGAAATCCCATACCTCGTATCTGACTTGACCCGACCGTTCTTTAATCTCCTGAATAATAAACTTGAGTTAATCTCTACTTGATTATGAATCTTTTTCAAGTTCATTATTCCTTTTATACCATGTTATGAACATCATGTAATCAGTTAAGTTAATAATGTTCATTTTGTCGGTATTTGGTTCTTAAGTCAAAAATAGACCTCTTACACTTACGTGTTGTTAATTTGGTCAAAGGTTCATTATATTCAGAATGTTATTCATGATGTAGATATCATATATGTCATATATATCCAGTACATTCATGCCTTTATAGTATTACATAATCATTTAGAGGTAAGAAATGAAATGCACCGTTCATGGAGACGGTAAGCCGTACGTACGCATGAACGCTACTTCCATTTCTATTTCATATTTCATGGAATGGATTCATAATGGTATAAGAGTATGTTATAACTCCAGTATAATAACATATATAATATCATTAACTTTATCCTTTACACATCCCACATATGGTATTAACGAATCAAATCACTTTTAGGGGGCGGTAGTCCGCACTTCCTAAAATGAAGATATCGTGTTTACCCATAATGGAAACCATAAAGTATGACCAAAATGAAGAAAAACAGAAGCTTAAGGAAAACATATACATAATATATATCATATATAAAAATAGTGACATCATAATGGCCACCTTTGAAGGTGTTAAATGAGTATTGAACAATCATCGTTTCGGGAGGCATAATTTCGCCATCCACGGAAAACGTATGTTCTTTAACCATTTGATGTAGTTGTGTGAGAGTGTAGCTCAAATAACTCTTATAACAACATCCTAGTATATTTAAGATACTGGTGTTGTTACAAAAGAAGTAAATAAAAAGATTTTAGGGGGTTGGAGAAGCAAAATAAAACAAATGAGCATGAGAGGATGAATTACCTTAAAAAGTGTAACTCCTTTTGATTTGAGCCTAAAGGCTTCCTTTGAAAGGATTCTGCCCAAGGGGAATCCTCTAGGATGAGGAGAGGGATGTGGAGAGAGCAAATGGTCAGGGGTTGGCCGAGCCAAAGGCTTGAGAGGTGTGTGAAATGAGGTAGAGGTGGGGGCCTTTTATAAGAGGAGAGGAGGGGCACTTTTGGAAAGTAAAGAAATATTAATTTATTTGAAAATGTGTTTCGGTTCTAAAAGGTCCCACATTGATAGAATTAGTGGATAAGGTGATAAGGCTTAGAACTCCACTCATCCAATTGGTTTTGGCCATGTGTAGGTTTTAGATTTTACATTATCTTTCTGTTTTATTTAAATCGCCAAATAATGATGTCATCGCTGCATCATTATTATGTCATAAATACTTTAATTTATTTAATTTCTAAAAATTATAAAACAAATACTATGATATAGGAAATCTTTTTAGCTTTCCAATGACTATTTATAATCAAAATTTGGACTTGTATAACCCCACTTAAAAATTGTTTTCGCAAAACATATTATGTTTGTGTCACTTTCACTTTAACATTAAATAAAAAGTAATTTATGTTATTTCCCAAGAAAAGTGGATCCATGGGGTCCCCAAGTTAGGACATGGCTTGTCTTGGTCGGCCATGACACAACCAATGGGGTTGGGACATGTGTCTAGGTCATTTCATATTATTAAAGTATTAATTATACCTTAAACTACACTAATTATCACTAATCGCGATTAAAAACTTAATAAGTTACTATTCACCAAAAAATTATTATAATCTCATTGAACCACATTTTACTTCTTAATGACAACAATGTATGTCGGATTTTCAAAATTCAATACACATTAGTGGTAAACTTTTATTTAACTGAAAAATCAGTTTGCTTGATTATCACTTAGTGGTTTCACTATTCATCAAAAATTGAAGTTTTTCAGAAAATTACCAAAAATTCACCCTAAGCTATATTTGACATTCCGAATTCAAAAATGAAGTCTATTTTACAAAATTCAAATCATATAAGTCACATTAATTAATTTAATAATTAATTCCCGCTGCCAGAGCAAATAGCATGTTTTTACAAAACAATAAGTATCAAAAGATTGACACCAGTTTAAGTCTAATTTCAAAGTGAAATTGATTCCGATGACCACTATTGGATAAAATGGTAAAAATATATTCTAATTCCACTTCAAAACCAAAACAGAACATAATCTAATCATATAAATAAATTAGATTAAAAAGCAGTTTTTATGTAAAATGCAGTATTTTTCACTATTCATTAAAAAAAATGAACATTGTCAGAAAAATACCAAAATTTCACACAAGGTAAATTTTGATGTTCCAATCATAAAGAATAAGTTTATTTTGACAAACATAGTTTATAAAATTGTCAAAATATAGATTCAAAAATGGTTTGCCATCAAAAGGCAGTAAAACAATCTTTTAAGAATATTAGTGTATTCCATGCATAAGATTGTATTTATTTTTATTTTAAGCCTCTATAACACTATCTTAATTATTAAAAGACATAGATAAAAATATCTATTATTCATTACTTACTTGGGATGTTACATAGCTGATCATGTAATATGCCTTTCTTAGACTACTGATAAAGGAATCTATGGAATATCCATGTTTTTTAAAGAATTTCTAGAGTGATGACCAATGAGACTCATTGACCTATATTTACTCCATGGGGATATGGTCAGTGTATTATATTATACTATTCCCATCTCAACTTCTGTATCCCTATCTCCTATATCGTTGGCCTCTAGGACCCTAGTCAGGAATGGGGAACTCATACTCGATGGCGTATTCATCATTTGAGAAGTAATCTATTATGTTTCATACATTAACAAAACCAAATATGATCTCTTCATTCAATGTGGGTATAATTTTTTGGGGGAGTTCCTATTATTTTGATGTTAGAGGGAATTTTGGACAAGAGTTAGAGCATCCACATGATTTGGAAATGACTCTTCATTTACTATTTTATCACGTCTTTGATTATTATGTCTATATCTGGAAGGTTTATTTAACGTTACCTCTTAAGGTGATGGGATTGTTGTTTTTTTGTTATGATATTCTCTCAGGGTGACATTATATTGGTCAACTTTCATTTGAGTCATCCATTTATCTAGCATTTTTCCATTCGAGGACAAAACCACATTCTAGTGACCCTATTATTCTGGTTAGGGAATGGTTACACATGTACCCTATTTTGAGTAATTATACAATATCATGTATCTAAAATAAACTATGATTTTGAGAACATCTATGAAGATAAATCCATCTTGGATGGTTTCACTTTTCATCTTATGGAAAGGGAAGTAGTCCGAATGATTAGTGAGTATAACCTCATTTGGATTATAAGGCTCTAGTAGCTTTAGTATATTATTTTCAATTAATTTATAAAAATAACTAGGGACCAAGTCATTTTGGAATAATAACAATTTATTAATTTATGCCTTAAAACATGGGTGACCCTAATCAGTTTTTACTTCTAGATAGGGGGAATTTATTACTCTTACAAATTGACAGCAGGTGGCATGTGACAGGGTGCCTACCTAGTTTCTGGAATGTGAAATTCAAATGGTTTGAGGGTAACCATGGAAATTTATTCTTAACCAAGACTTTTTCCCAATTCCAAGGGTGTGGGATGATAATTGTATTGGGTCCACTAAATGAAATCTTTTAGGCATTGTTTAATTTCAAAAAACTAATAGAATCTTCCTAGATATTTTACCATGATCTGAGGTGTTTGTAGCATATACTAATGATTTTCAAAACCAATTTCTATCAATTTTTCATGTGAGTTAGTGATTATTAGTGACTAGGTTAAACCCTTACATTAAGTGGGGAAATCCAAAACCCTCTAATTTTCTCATTTCTTGCAGTTTATGAGACCAAAAATTCTTTTACTTATTTCATAGAAAAACTAATAAAGTAATTGACATAGAAGGCCTTCCCATCCCACAGTTTATCATATTGGAAGACTTCACTACAAAACAATGGATGGCCCCACTAGATTTTGAATATATTGTCTCATCTTTTTCAAGTCCTTCCGATCTTGAGGACCCATCATCAGGCCACATCAGGACATGAAGTGTGTAGGATGCTATTACAGATCTCCAATGTCATAAAATATTGAGAATGATAGATTTAATAAATTGGGTGGGGGGAATGTGTCAACCACCCATTCATAATATGGATCCCTATCGAGATATATAGGTGTGTGATGCCCTTCCATGGATTCCATTTGAGTATCCAAGGATTCAACATCATTGAGTATTTCTAGAGGAAACTTTTTCTGGGCCACATCTCCTTTAAAAGGTATGGTTGAGGCTTGATTATCTGGCCCATGTTTCATATACCACTGATTATCAATCAATGATTGGATAAAATTATCTCCCTAATGAGGGAAAATATGTCACCATAATAGAGGAATGATTTGATCATCATGGACTGCATCAATTATATGGACTATTTTCAAAGATTTATAGCTATCTTGATTCTCATATGAAACCCTTTTTGGTTAATTATCTTTCTCAAGTAATGCATAGGATGGATATTCATCTCTATCTAAATATGATTCCCAATGGAAATGTTTCTCCAAAGTAATTCTTCATTGAGATGTTTTATAATTTATATCTTGTTTTAATATTTTTCTAGTCCTTTCACTGTAAAAAGAATTTTAGTTATTTTAGGTGGTGATTAGAATATGCAAACACCTTTCAAATTTTCCATGGTCATATTCTTCCATATAGGTTGAAATTCATTATTCATTGGTTCAATGTTTTGGATCATTCTTTAATTCTACATATGTGAATACTTAATTGGTTCATCTAAATCATTGGATTCCCAAGGTTTGTTTCATGCATTGTATCCCACTTTCTTTCTATCCTGATCCACATAATCTATTATGATGATGGTGATGAAATTCACTATGGTGTATTCTAAAAACATTGTTTTCCTATTACTCGCAACATTACAGGATGATTCTACACATCTTACTCATCCCATTTGGGTTGCAACGGGGTCATTTCTATGAACCTTGTCCAAATTGGACCAGTTTATATTATTACTCATGTTGGAATTGATTACCTTCACCTTACATTATTCATTTATTATTCTTTGAATAATGACCTTAATGGATTTTCTGGTCATGGTTTTCACATAGGTCCTAAAAAGAAATGGCTATTAATGTAATAAGAGAAATAGATGCGACAATGACCATTAATATATACCTACCAAACTAGAGAATAATAATTCCTTCAGGGGTGTTGATAATGATGAAAATGAAACTAGAAAATAGGTTAGGGATGTTTTGAAGCTATTATTTGCACTTGTCAATCATTTGGTTGGGGACTTAATGATTTTAATTGAGGTTCTAATCTCTCAAAAGATGAAAATTGCGATATAAATACCCCATACCTATGGAATAGGGATGATTTAGAACCTCTTTTGATATATCTTGGACACTCTCAGGGTTTTATAAACATGGTGATGGAGATTGAGATAAGATTACCAAGCCGTGACAAATTTGGATTGTTTTTAGCTGCCAAAAATATTTCCTTGATCCTCTCAAGGTTTTATTAATTTAGGGATTGAGGTATTGGTAAATATTTTCCCATCCCAGTGCGATGTGATTTTTTGTAAATCTTCTATATAAGATCTTATTATGATATGTTTTATTTCGCACAATTGTGCTCATGTATGAGCATGGTGAAATGGAAGGCCATGGGGGGAGTCATTTTGAATTGGATGATTTTAGGATGGGAAAAACATCAGCCTCTGAGTTTAAAATAGATTATTAGTCTATATCGGGGACTAACCTAGGAATATGTTGGCATCCCATTCCCTCTAATAAATATGTATTTTCATCATTAAAGTTATGGTATTTCATCATGTTGACCAATATGATTGTAGATTACCTAATCCCCAAGTTTCCCTTATAGATATAACATTACATGACGTTTTATATATGGCTATTGGATATTATGGGACATAGTGAGTGGAAATGATCCATATTTTCCACACCCTTGGATATATAGATCTGATGGGGATTTGGAAACCAATTGGAAATGTGTTATTACGATATTTGGACAAGCACTATGTATGATTGTTTTGTGTTTTTTTCATGTGATCTAGAATATGTTGAATGTATTCATGTTGAGCGGATGAAATCATGTATTTATGGTCTGATGGCGACCTTCGTATCATAAATAGGTGAAGTGTGTAGTATTAAATAGCTGATAGGATGAACACATATTTTGTCTTAGTTTGGGTATGAAATACTTATCTATCTAATCTAGGATCTGATTTTCAGAAGTGGTGATAGTCCATAACATGGTTGGGAGTTTCTTCTAGTTAACTCTCTCTATAAATGAATGTCATAATCTTCATCATTATATTTATATGGATCATTTGGTCAGACCCCAAAAGATTCTCTTATGGGATACCTAATTACCATGATGAAGTGCTACTATTAGTTGATGGGACTCTATATACAGTTAATCCTAGTATTCAAGAACCTATATATACAAAGGTGTTAGAGTTTTGTGAACTTCTCTCTGTGGAGTTTTCTTATAAACTGGATGATTTCTTTGTTTGGGGGAGATACCACCATTAGGAGGCCGACCATGGAATGTGTTAGGATTTGAGACCATACGATGCATCTGTGCACTACCACATAGGGAACTATTGAATAATAGATCACATTATACATCTGTTTATGAGTTAAAGGACACTTGAGGTGTTATGTATATGCATCGAACAACCACATGAACACTATAATTGAATATATAAATAATATGATCCTCATTTGGCATTGTGATCTCAATATACCGACTTACCTTCTGGGGTTGAGCCGAGATATGAGATTCCTACATAAAATCTATTTAAATATGTTGATAACCATCTTCTTCTACGAGAATATGATCCCACTACTAAGAAGCTGTGGGGGTATTCTTATGATCTTCTGTATTTTTGAAAGAACATGAGCCTTCTTATGAGTGGTTTTTGAAATATGAAATTTAATCCTAGCTAAATAAAGGATATTATCCTTGTTCAAATATACATTCCCCATAAGATTATGAAAATGGAACTCTAGAGTGAGATATGGGATTTGACCCTCCTCCTTTATAGCCTCTAATGAATACTCCTAGAGTATTTAATTAGAGGAAGTGGGTATATGATATTGGATTATTTGAGATACATGAATATTCCATGTTTCTTCAATGGAATAAATTTGAGCATAATACAATGTGATTTCCAATGTTGCCAGACAAAATTTTATTGGAGTGTTGATATGAGCGTGGTATTGTTCATTTAGAGTATGTATCTTTTGTTTTTCGACAAGAATATGAGCATGTCCCAGGGCATGTTCCATTCTCAGAAGGTGAGACCCAGTTGAAATGAGGATGAGATCAAGATCATGTTTCTTTAGTGTATTCCACCTGAATTTTATGATAGGAATATGTTCCCATCCAAAGGCATGCGTAAAACCTTCACGGTGATCCTAGTTCAAAATAGGGATATGAGCCAACTCCGATGTCTTATACTTTACCAGAATATAATGAAAATCCAATTAGATAAGAGCAATAATAAGAACATGCTTTAGAAAATCCACAAATTTATACTGATGATGTTGACATGCTTCTCTAGCTATTAGTATTGTAACATGTGTGTATCCCTTTTTTTTACGAGTGACAAAATATTTTGACAGAGCTCTTTATATATTTCAATAATGTAGTGAAAATTTACCAATGCGTGTGTAGGGATGTACGATTACATATTATCAGTCTCCAAAATAAAATGTTAGATATCTTCAATTGATGTGAGGATATTATACCACTCATATCCTCATTATTCCATCAAAATATGATGATGGTATTCATGCATGTTGGAAGGGATATGTGTGATTCCAATTATTTTTATAGGGATATGTGTGGAGAATTAATCCATGTGAGTAGGGATATAATTCTACCAAATGGCTATCATTAGAATATAATATTAGGCTTCTTTAGTGGATGTGGGGATATGATTCCACTACCATTTATCCATAGATTTCTCTTCAAGATGTGACTTCATTGCAGATTCAGTGTGAGTGTCGATGAGTGAATTTTTTGGGTTATTCCCTAATATAGTGACAGGGGGGATTTAGTTATATGATCATAGTGATGAAATTTAATAAGATTCCTCTTTGTTGGATCATAAGATTGGATATATTAAAAGATGACTCCTTTATCCAAATTCATATAAGTAGTGTGTTTCTACTTCCTACACTCTAATGATTTGAATAGAATGTGATTGATGGGGGAAAGATGATCTAGTACAATCAATTTATCTTTCCTAGAAAGAGATAGAATTTTTAGAATCAGTATCTAGATATCATTACTATAATCCTTGAGGGTTTGGATCATACCATGTTGATGGTATTTCTAAACTATCACATTTTCCACTTGATGCTAATGGTTCTAGGTGGGTGGGGCTGTTTGGCGTCCTATGGGGTTTACATCAGTTAATGAGATTCAAAACAATTATCTTGATGATAACATGGACATAGGTCGAGGTTTTGTTTGTGAGAGTTGTATCTATAGTAAACAAAATAGGGAACAAGGTCACATAATTTTTCTTCATGTCAATACAGAAATTCTTTTTATCATATATTCATAGGTAAAATAATTTTCCTATATTGTTACCAGTTTTACAATTTTTCGAACATCGAATTCGCATAGTGAGAGTTGATTTATTAAATAAGAACCTCAATAATGAATAATCTCATGTTTGTGTACCATTTTAATTTTCATTGGAGAAACAAAAAAGTGTCCCAATGAGTGTTTAACTGATCATTTTTATTATTTTCTAGATTCACATTAAGTTCACCATTTTTTGTTTCATTCGAAAGATGATGGGTGTTTGATTTCATAGGGGTCCAAGAGACCAGAATATTAATGCCCATAATGATTTAGTTATTAGTCCATTACAATATTTCATAATTTTTCCGTCACCTTTATTTCCTATTTGAGGATTGATTGTGGGTGGTCATTGAATGGGTTCGTAGTCATTATCATTCGGTTAACCATTTCTGTCATTCATATAAACTCCCAACGGTTCCCAATCCATTACTAGGTACATACTCAATTTCAAAAATATATGGGTCATTTGTGGTTTTAGACCCAATAGTACTTAAGAGATCACATTTTTTGAGAGAACAAATATTTGGGTCATCAGAACCATTTGGGGGGGGGGGGGTAATTTTCTATTCAAGGACTCTATTATAGGATTATGATATGGCCATTAATCTCATGGAATTCCTGATACGTGATTGGATACCCTAAAAGAATATGAGTTGTTGAACCCTTCTATGTGAAAATTGGGGTTCTATTAATGATACAATCTATATTTATATAAATTTATCCCTATGTTTCCTATTATTTCTTAGTAATGGATAGTTTTTTCTGTTTTGGGTCTATAAATAGGTGCGCTCGATTTTACAACCATCATTGAAATCGATTAGAGTTTCTAGGATGGGATTGAACCTCTATGAGGAATCCAACATATTAGACTTCTAACATGAATAAAAACCCATGATGTTCATTTATGTTTCACCTATAAAGTTTAACATAATGAATAAATGGAATATATATGTTCCCATGGGGACTCTGTATTGATCTCGAGCCTGAAGAATGAATCTTATGAATCCTATTAAAATAACAATCATATCTATTATTGTTTTATCCCTCTATCCTAATGATGGCTGGGGAAATAAAATTACTTCCCCTGAGGATTATTTCTCCATGGTTAAAAAATAATGGAATTCTTTCAAGACATTAAACTAGGTGGATTCCCCAAAAAGGGGGAATCGTATCATGTCACAGAATGGGTCTTATACACTATGGTTTCCCTAGATGGGGGAAAACTTATGACACAGGTCATATAATCATAGAAAATATCTAAGACCATCTAATCATTAATTGTTGTGAGAAATGAAGAACAACATGTGATCAGTCTCATAACTTATTGGTATGGGACTTATATACTGGGGAACCCCTTATAGGTTATATGATATAAACCACGAGCCTTATGAAGGAATCAAATGTATCCTATTTATATGTAAAATCATATTTTTTGTTGTTCAATTTTCTTCTCAATCGAATAAAGGATGTTTGAAGACTATGATCCCATAGAAGTGTTTGGGTCCCATTGGTTATAATTTTGGAGATGTGGAGGGATATACATAGAGGTGGATTCTCATTGAATCTTTGGACATAAAAAGGTTTCATATGCATCCTTTCATGGAATGGATCCATGTTATCATAGTTCAGTTTGTTATATTTCCAATTCTATCTTCCAGGTAAGTAAATCATGTCATGGGGTTTCTTCCTGTAATTTCATGAGTTCATGTATTGTAAGGATGAAATGTCTAAAGGTAATTCAAACAATTTAAGAAAACATGGTGGAGTTATACTGCATGATCTATCTATCATGTCTGGATGACTATCACATGACCCAATTAACAGGTTTGAAGGTCTTCATTTGATCAACACAATGACATACCAAGGTCTTCTTGTGATCAACATAGACACATGGTGTCTCATGACCATGGATGACATGTAGGAATAATGTCGCATGATCTGGGTGTCAAGTATAGAGAACATCAAGATACTTATATAATATATTTAGAGGACCTCACAAAACATGTATGGAATGTATAGAGGACATAAATATATATTGATGACATGTTTGGGGGTCTTATCAAGACATGGATGATATTTCTAGGTGCTTCCACATGATATGGATAGTTTTTTAAAATCATATGTTGTCACGCCCAAAACCTAATTGGGGATTGAGGTGAAACTACCTGAAGCCTGCCACTATAGGCCAGGGGAGGTGAAAAGAGTTGAAAGGAATGACCTATATAAGATCTTTTTTTTTCTAATATACCTAAATGTACACAACTGTCCACCTCAATGATGAACTTTAGACAAATAATAATAAAATTATGAAACTTCTATAAATTAAACATAGCATGAAAAACATCTAGGGTGTTCAATAGTAAGAGAGTGAAAACTAAAAATTGATGGAAGAAAAATACACGCCAAACTAGAAACATGTCCCAAATTGAAAAAACTGGAATGTAAAATTCTAAGAAACATATTTTATCATGACCTCCAAGATAGGACCACCATATATAGTCCACTACACCATGTATCCCTAATCTCATCTGAAGTCACCACCGACTTATCCATCATCTAAATAAGGAAAAATACGTGTGAGAAAAGACCACTTAGCGCTGAGTATAAACATACAGAGTAGGATGACTCTAAAATAAGATGAGGATAAATAAGAGATACACCATGAATAGGGAGATAATAGATAGTAAAAAAATAAGTATCTAGATATTAAGAAAGAGAGAGATTTAAATCATCTTAGCACAAGTAGCTAAAAACAGTGTGATGATAGACTACACATTGAGTCTTTACTACCCATAGAAGGAGTGTAAACTCACCCAATCCCCTAAATCTAAACACAAATATCTTGTGGCATACCCAACACATCATGAATACCCATGGTAGAAGAGAAACCAAATCCAAAAAAATGGATATAGATGTGTGTGTGTGTGTGTGTGTGTATTCGCAGCAAAATAATCCCAAACAAGAGAAAATTTGGATATAAATATCATAACTCAACTCAGTAAAATATTTACTAATGATTCTAGTATTCCAAAAATCATTCTCATCATCTTGTGCATCTTCCAAGAAAAAACCATCAATTTTAATCCATGTCTCATCACTGTGCCGTGTAGTCATGGGGCCCCAATCTCTATGTATTGGAACCATACCCAGGTACAATAGGAGGGTTCCACTCATTGGATATAGAGAGGACCCATGCCCTATATAACAAGAGGGTTCTACTCTAATAGTTAATAGTGGACCCATGCACTGCCATGTTGTAGGTTTCCAGTCAGATGGTAGCAGACCCATGGCCCATCCAACAAGAGGGTTCCGCTCTATAATTTTATAGATAGAGGAACCTTGAACATCCCAAAAGTTGGGTCCCACTCAGATGGGATACAAAGTACTCATGCCCATAAAATTTAGAGGGTTCTTCTCTCTAATTCTAGAGGACCCAACCTTGACACTATATAATGGTTCCACTCTAATGGTCGATGTGGGACTCATGCCTAGCCTAGTATGATGCTTCAACACTAAAACATGGAGGACCCATGTCATGTCTTAGTAAGAGGGTTTCACTCCAATAAGTATATAGATGACCCATACCCTATTCACATAAGAGTGTGCCACTATCTCATACTAGTGGACTCATTCTCTATCTCCATAGGAGGGTTCCACATTGATGGTTGATAGATGATGCATGTCCATCCTAGTAGAAGGGTTCCACTCTAAAATAACCTTCTGATCCTACCTTATCACTAACATCATCGAGTGTCTCTTATATAATAACAATGCTCAAAAATATCAAATAAAACCTCAAAAGTCTCAATAGAGGGAACCATCACATTCTAAAAAAATGAACACTCCGGATGGGATGCCTGGAGGAAAAAATATCATTCCAAATGAAGGAGATGAGGGAGTTTGATGTTTCCATAAATGAAACCAATGGGTAAATGGTGTTTATGGGGAACCAAATTACATGTGGTCCCACTACATCACATGCTCGTTTCCCTAGAAGTACATGACTCACCAAACCATGTAGAACTTCATGAAGTGTAGGGTGGATACATGAAATTTACAACCCACTCAAGGTCCCTCCCTTGCATAATGACTATATACATATCCTCATGATGTGTCCCTATACATTGGAACATGATATGTCACTTCACATGGAGTGCCCCCTGTGTCTCTGGTTTGGTTCGTGTACTCAGACCTAGGGTGTGTTCTTGGCAGTGTCCTCCACCAAACGGATAATCCATGTTGAGAATATGTACCAAAAATTTATGGAATCTACAAGGCATTCCATACATATAAACTACTAAAACCCAAGCTTCCACAACATAGGCCCTACATACTATGTGTTCATTGTGGTATAAGAATTGGTGTCGTGTTTTCCATAGATTGTCAAATATATTTTAGAAATCCTTAATCCAGTCTCTAAGACATTAGATCTCCCCTCTACGACTCCTAAATATGATGTTGTTCCCTAAATTTGTCGTTTCCGGCCATCATTTCCAAAAAAACTAGTTCACGATTCATCTCACCTGTAACCCACTGACCTTTATCGCATCAGGTTCATTGATCATTGCTTATTTGGATTTTGATCGTCAAAATGATCAGAAAAACTCATAAAATATCCCAAAATATATTTAGTCTATAGATCTATACCATTAATGTGATTCCTTCATGAATCTGTGGGTCTGATTATGGTTGGTACCACACAAAAATGTTGAACCGGGACTGTGGTGTCCCATGGGTGAAGAACATGAAGAATCATGGAAGAAAATCACCACAAAAAAATTAACCATCATTATCAAGCATTCTTGGCCAATTTTGATGAACATGTATATCTTCGGTTAGAAATAAATTTAATAATGAATGAAACTCGTACATGTGTGCATTCCAATGTTTATCAATTGGAGAAAATCACAAAAGGGATGATCTATCTCAATAAATTTAATTAATAAGGGTGAAATCAAATATTTTATGAGTCCTACTGAGATATTGGTTATTTTTCATTGAATAGTGAGTATTTCAATGAATGGAAGAGGTATTTTTATTCATATCATCTAGATTCTTTCTGATCCAGAGATTTGTCCTCACTGAATGTGATTCGCCAATTGATGGAGGATGAATGATCTATAATCTTACAAGAGTTTATTCAGCTAACCCTAAAGGATTCAATATAGTGGTGAATTTATAAACATTTTAATTAGGGTAAAATAATAAAATAAAATATAATATTTTAATTAATTAACCAACTGAATGCACCGCCAACGGGAGACATATCCAAACACCTAGTGCTGACTTATATTTGGTCATTCTTATAGAGAACATCACATTCCAGACTCAATTTTGATATCATATTTCTAATCCGATATTTTCATAAATATTTACCCTATTATATTTAAAAAATGTTTCCATATAATATGAAACAGATTTTTTTAAAAAAAATCAATTTTCGGCACATCAGGCCTTTGAATCACACATCATCTATAAACATGTTTGAAAATATATTTGTATAAATATTTTAGAGTATTAAAAGGAAAATATTAGGTCTTTACATCACCCCCATTCAAAATTTTCATCCCTTGAAAGGAAAACTAAAAAAATGGGGATACTATGCTCACATCTAGTTTTTCCACTCCAAAGAGAACTCCATCATGTTCACATTCTAGCAAAACATGCATACCAACGACATGGTCCATCCCCACATGGTCCTCTCTTGTTGAACAGTGATCACCACTAGGTGATCCACAATGATGGATCTATAATGTATGTCAAGATATCCAGTCCATAATATGAGTAGAGTCATGAACATATCTCCACAATTGTGGCATGTGGAAGACATCGTGAACCTGCTCCAGCAACTGTGGTAGGGAAAGGAAGTATGCAGCCTTTCCAAACTTCTAAAAGACCTAAAATGGCCCGATAATCCTCAAAGATATATTAAATCACTAGATGAACCTCTGCAATCATCATCATGGGAAGACTCTAAAAAAACTCAGGTCCCCCTACTCAAACTACAAGGGCCTACAATGATAATATTCATAATATTTTGGTCTAATCAACTCACAGAGGGTTGGGACCTTCTCCGTCATCACCCACACCATCTATGGACCTAAAAGAGATGTCATGATGATATCAATGCAACACAATGGTGAGTTGTATGGTCTGTCATGTAGGGACTCAAAAGTTTCCATTCCAATAGAATAATTTTATATATTTTTTATGAAAACTCTACCATGTAAAAGATATGCCACAAATTTCAAATGAAATTTAAAAGTATCCCCTTAGAAAATCATCCAAAAACTAGATACCGTGATCGGTCTTTCCATCCATCAAGGGGAGAAAGTTTTTATTCTTCCCCATTTGGGTCCCAAATTCCTCTTGATGGCCTCTCCACAAACATGAAGTGAACCACATGTAATGAATAAAGACAATTGTTGAGGGAACCCCATGTATCTAAACAATCTCTCAGACATAAAACTACCCCATACTCTCCACCAAACATTTCTACCTGATAGTTGGGATGGGTGTCGACTTTTTCAGTTAGTCAATTATAACCAAAATGGAGTCATTTACCATAAATATCTATGGAATCCATATAACAAAGTCCTTTGATATTCTATACCACTTCCACTTGGGGATCTCAAGGGGCTACAAAAAACTTATTGTAACCTAGTGCACATCCATCACTAGCTGATAAGTGATGCATAGAGAGGCTAACACGGCAATAATCTATCTCATTCCAGACCACTAGAACTACCATTGATGGTCTTTGTACATATCCCCGCACTAGGATGTTCAATGAAGGTAGAAGTCTGGAAAACTCACATAAACAAATCCATCATCATGATTTGGACCAATATCCATCCTTGTAAAATGATGATGTTATTTCCTCCTTCAAAATAGACATCTGGTGAACCTCTAGTGCATAACTTTTCATACAAGACCTCACAGTTGATGTATCAAAACTAAGACTCTCTCAAACAATTGAGAAATGGAGGATTCAACACCCTCAACTGAATAAATGATGTACCCTCATGCTTTAACAAGATCAACTACAAGGAAGTTAAATTCATAAAAGTCCCTTATACCAAGAGATATTGGGATTTCATTCTAAAAGAATGGGCCACATTGTTTCCATTCCCTAGAGTATATACTATTTCAAATTCATAGTCCAGTAAGGAATCTAAATAGTGCCACGGTATAAGGTTTAAGTCTCTGTACATGACTTTTTACTTGAGGCTCTGAAGGTCTATGTAAACCACAATGTTCTCCCCTAGAAAGTAGTCCCTCTACATCCTCTGGGTGGAGAATATCGATACTATATCTCGGTCGAGGTTTGAATAGTTCCACTCATGAGGTATAAACTACCTTGACCTGTATATGATAAGTTCTTATCACTAAATAAATAGGGTGCCGATCTCATATCTAGATTCATTTCAATAATCAAAATAAATATTTTTATTTTATGGAAAGGAAATAGGCTGCAAACAAGTGGAAAAGAGAATAGGGGACATATTAGGGGGAATAAAATATTGTAAACCAAGAGCATCCCCAAAAACATGTTCACCCCCTTTGGGGGAAGGGAATGTCGAGTATAAAATACAATCATGTTTATAGTGTGGGGGATACAAGAAGCCAGAAAATATGCAACAATGTTTTCCTCCCTCCAGGTATGATGAACACTCATCTGTCTGTTGATAGACCTTTAACACCTTTTGATAATGCTTGAGATTGACCAAGGAGTCGAACCATTATCTTTCAACTAATTAAAGAGAATGAGTGATTCCATTTCCACCACTTCTAAACTTCAAACAATGTATGTGATAGATTGAGAATTTCTATATAGTATTAAAACCGTGTCCTCCAATTGTAGTATCAATATAGGATCACTCATTAGCCTCATCTTAAACTCCTCAAAATATCTCAATTACAACTCATTTTAGGTAAAAAGCATCCCTTTCTGTATTTGGATGGTCTAAGGGGATGCAATCCTGGAGTGGTTTTCAACAAACCTACTATGAATGAGATCATCCTTCTCTACCCGGGGATCAATCGTCCTTGTGTAAGAAAACTCCATCCCATGACCTAGAATAACTACCAAACTCACTTGTAGAAATCATATAAAAATGAATGGTTAATGACTAGTCCATACTTAGGAGAACATCGTAGGGTCTCACTGCCTCTCCACAATGATTTGGTGTGAGGTTCTCTCCCTGTCTCTCCTTTTAGAGTATTACCTCCTCATTGGATGAAATGTGTGACCACTGTAACTATCTTATAGTACCACCAATAGAATGATTGGAAAAAAAATTCATCCACTGCTATCTCTAGGTCTCGAATATGGGCTATGTAGAGGGAAATGTGTTTTCCAAATATATTATAGCTACTACTTGTGATGTAGTATTGACATAGGTCATACCCAAAACCACACTCAAGCCTCCTATACAGATGTCTCATATATCAAGAGCTAATCTTTTCCCATACCTGGTAGATCTCCCCAACTAGTGCCTACTCTGATACCCCATCACATCTTCACATCCTGAATATGAATGTAAAAGGGAATAATTCACCACACCTTGAAACATTCCCTTGTGAGCGGCACTGACATTCCCTCTTGATATTGAATCAGTTCACAATGATGTGTCTCAAAGGGTAATGAATCCTACATTCATATATATTTGATTTCATGGATAAAATTACCTGTTATAGAACTCTAATGACACTCAATGTCATCATGGAGAGTTCTTGACATGAGGATCACTATCAGAAGGTCTATTACTTGATTGGGATATATATACCACAGGATCATACATGCCCTAAACCAACTGATAAGGATTCTAGATCAACACGATTCCAAGATAGTCTTGAATCCAAAAAAATATAATATGTACTTAGCATAGGTGTGTCATCTACTAGTACCACGAAAACCAATTGCTACTATATGAAGAGACCTGATTGTTGGTGAAACCATATGATCTGTTTGGATTCAACAAATAATGATACCTCATATCACTAAATAAAGCCAACCCTTTTCTTCTATGGGGCCACTGTCATCACGAAACATCAACAACCACTAGTGTTGTAACTCTTTCGATGTGCTAAGAATGTGAGGAGCGTCATCTCTCTATGTCGATACCAAATACTGCTTGACTGGAAGGGGTGCTGCTACCTATCCTCATAGAGGAAAATAACTTCCATGATGGACCATGACTTATGTCCTCATCACTCATAGGATCATTATCAATATATGGATTTGGACTTCTAGATAGCTATCATCGTGGAGGCATTCAGAAATTTATCCAAAAATATTATTCAGATTAGAATATATATATATATATATATGGGGAAAAAGTAATGTAATATACTAAACCTTACATTATGCATGTACCATTGATCCCTACAATAAATTTAGTTTTATTCAAAGTCGACAAGAAGGTAGCAATAGTCCTGGTGAATGGATATGCCAGCAGTTCATACCATCACTAGATTATCTTTCCTGGGTTCCACACTCAAGACACATGGAAATGTTTTTAAAAATCCCAACTAAATCATCATAAGGGGACTACTCTAGAAAATTTCATAAGGAAAGAATGACACTTGTACCAATATTTCATTAACCAACCATAAATGGGTGTCAATCCGCAAATACCCCAAGCCCGCCTCCATAGTCTAGGGGGTGTCGGAAAGTGTCTAAAGTCATATACTCTATGGGAGGTCTTTTCCTAATGTACCAGTACACAAACTAGACCATTTAAATGTAGAAGTGTTGGGTAATAATAAAAAAATGATTCAAAAACATGAATGTAATCCATGAATGCAAAAAACTATATGTTATACCATAGTGCGACAATGAAAACTAAAAGGTAAAGAAAAAAATATACACCAAACCAGTAAGATTTTATAGAATGAATAATAATGAAGGTAAAATGATGAGAAAAATCCCACCTCCCGATCTCCAAGATATTCCCAATATAAGAGGTCCATAGAACCCATTATCCCTATGCACCTTTAATGTTTTGGTTAACCTATCCATCATCTGCATAAGACATGACAAACATTGGTAATTCTCATACATGGGTGAGTATATAAATACCCAGTAGAATGACCATTAATATTGAGGTTGTAATGTAGGATATATGAAAGGAATATAAATATGTTCGATAACAATAGGATGAAGATCAACCAAAAGAAATAGAAATAGAAACACATCCCTAACAAAAAGTGCTCAAAACAATATATAGATGGACTATATGTTAATTATTTTCCACCTATAGAAGGTGAGTGAACTCAGCTAACCATGAGATGCTAAAGATGTAAAGAACATGGCATAACCCTTGTTCCTTATCAACCCATGGAAAGAGAGTAACATAATACAACAACATGGATACAGCTGTATATATATATATGATAAGAAAAATAATCCCAAATGAGAGAGAAATATATCTCCATCACGAAGATCGGCCTTGGAAAAAAGTCACCAACTATTCTAGTAATCCATAAACGATACCCAACATCTCACACGTCAACCTAGTAAAAACCATCAAATTCAATCTATGACTTTTCACTGTACTGCACAGTTGAGGGGAGACAATATCAAGTTAGAAAACCAATTTCTTGGTTCAATAGGAGGGTTCCACTCAGTTGATAAATAGATGACCCATTCCCTGCTCCAATAGGGTGGTTCAACTCTAATAGTTGAGGGCAGACCCATGACTTTCCTACGAGGAGGGTTCCACTATGATAGAAAAGGACCCATGCTTTGCCAAGCGATAGGTTTTCACTCTATTATTTGATATATAAGAGACCCATTCCCTTACCATCAGGAGGGTTCCACCTTAATGGGAGATACTGGAGTCATGCCAAGCCTAGATAGAGGGTTCCACTCTTCGATGCTATAGGTCCCATGCCCTGCCTCCATAGGTAGGTTCCACTCTAATGATTGAGAGAGGAAAAATTCCTAGACCAACTAGAGGGTTCCACTCTAAATCATGGAGTAACCATTCCCCATCATAGCTGGAGGGTTCCAATATGATTGGAAGACTGAGGATTCATAGCCTATGACAATATGGGGGTTCCCATATCTCATACTATAAGACCCATTACCTCTATCTACAAGAGGGTTAAACTCCAACGGTCAATAGAGGACTCAATCCCAAGCCAGCTAGAGGGTTCCACTATGGAATCCTCTACTAGTCATGCATAATAACTACCATTATTGAGCATCGCCTCAGGCATCACTATGACAGTAAATCTCACATCATAACTAAATATTTACAATGGAGAGAACCGTCACATTTTATATTGAAAAAAAGTTATGTTGGGATACTTATGGACAAAAATACGAGTCCAAATGAAGGAGATATGAGATTTTTATATTTACTCAAAAGGAACCAAGTGGTACATGAAGTGTGAGGGAACCCACATAGCATGTGGTCCCACTCCACCATATGGTTGTGTTCCTAGAAGTATACGGTTCACAAACAATGTAATAATACACATCAGGTAGGGAGGCTACATGGCCATTACATGCCACTAGGGGTCCTTTTCCCATTCACCTTGGTCATGAATCTGTCCTCCAGTCATGTCTGTTTACTTTGATACATGGATTGTCTCTTCACAATGGGCATCACTCGTGTCTCCATCTATGTCTGTGTACTCGGGAACATTGAGGGTGATAGGTTGTGTGCTCCACCACATGACTCATTCTCTTGGGGAAGGGGTACATGACATTTAGGGAATTTACATGGCATATCTTCCATATTAATTCCCAAAACCCTAGATGTTGTATAATAGGGGTCACATGCCATGTGATCATCATGGTAGATATTGTATAGTTCCATTTTTCATATATTCTCATAAATGTTTTTGAAATTATATATTCATCCTCCAAGTATTCGAATCCCACCCCCATGCCTCAAAAAATTGAAGGGGGTCCATATATTTATTATTTTCCGCTATCGCTTCTGGAAAATTGATTCTTGATTCATCTCACACATAACCTGCACACATTTCATTCATTAGGTTCTTTTTTCCTTGAGGAATTGGAATTTGATCCACCAAAAGATCACCCACAACCCATGATATATCTAAAAACATCCATGTTTTGTCAATATATTCCTTACACATGATTTCACAATGAATTTTGGGGTCCAATTGGGCTCCATACCACCCATAATTGTCAAACTAGGACCACAATGCCACAATAAAAGAATAAAAGAACAACCAATGGAGAAAAGGAAAACAAAATAGGTTTAACCATCACTATGAATATTTCATGTTCAATGATCATTAAAATGGATATCTAGGGTTAGAAAGAAATTTAATAATTGATGAATCTAGAACATGTGTACATACCGAGGTTCATCAATTGGAAAAGATCATTTAAAGGATGATCTTGCATAATCAATTTAATCAGTTGGGGAGACCTCCTATAATAGATGATTTGTAAATATGGATTGGATCTTTGTTAACTAAAGAATGTACCTTACAAAAAATGGAAGAACTCATTTCATTCACTGCGTCTTAATATATCTTGATCCAGAGATTAAACATCACAAGATGTGATTCCCCAATAGAAGGTGGAAGAACGATGTAGAATACTTCTAAGATGAATGTGGTTAACCCTGAAGAATTTTACATTGACCTGAATTTATATACATTTAAATTAAGTTTAAATAATATGTAAATTAATTAATTAATTAATTAACCAACAGAAAACACATCAAATGTGTGTGATATAGAAATTTTATATGCTAATAAACTTTTGGTCGTACCTAGTGTAAAAATAGCATTCCAGACACAATAGTGGTCTCAAATTTCTGATTCAGTATTATAGATACGTGTTATAATGTTTTTAAGAAACTATTTTTGCATAATAGAAAATATATTTAATATTTTTATAAAATAAATTCTAGGCATACTTGGCCTCAAAATCATATATTATCTATGATTATTGATCTAAAAATATATGTTGAATGTTTTCAAATCCATCCCATGTACAAACTGAGTCTCTACACAAGATTAATTTACATAAAAATTTTCATATTCATCATTTTGTAAGACTTATATCTTTTTCATCCTTAATATCATATGTGCACTATGGTTTTTCAAGAATTATCTTGTTGAGGTTTCACATGGCCAAGTCTTCATGAAGAGGCTCTTTCATATAATATGGATTGAACGTCGAATATTCCTTGAATGATCAATAAAGTGATCAGGTGAAGAATACACCCGTGCCACATAATCAATTATGGTGTTTCATATATTTCATTAGATGGAAGACCCTTATAATGGTGTAAATTTTCATTGTGATAATTCCACTCTTCTAATATCTCATGTCTAGTCATTAATTTTATGCATATGGGGTGGAATTTATATTCATATATACCCTATTTCTACACATCCTTATGTGGTAAATATCGTAAAGACATTGGATTGTGTTAGTGGAGGGAGCATCTCTTCATGCACTTTGCATGATCCAACCAAATGTCATTCTTTGCAACATACGATAAATAGTAACTGTGATAACACTCTATCATCTCCATTTTTATTGGACACATGTATTATAATAGGGATTTTACATGATCTTTTATAAATTTAAATATAACTTTAGATGATTATGATGATAATTGTATGTGTATTCATGAGACTAG
Organism: Viscum album; assembly: GCA_963277665.1. NCBI lineage: Eukaryota > Viridiplantae > Streptophyta > Magnoliopsida > Santalales > Viscaceae > Viscum > Viscum album. Next base: position 406,168,294 of record OY728147.1, on the reverse strand, counting down.
GACACTTGTCAAAGAGGCATTCACTTGACCCTGAGAAACTTGTATGGGGCCTTTCCCAAGATAATGTTGGCTTCTTAGAGTCCACTCGTGAGATCAAACTATCTTGTTAAAGGCCGCTCACATGATCCATGGAGATAAATCAAGGATTGTAACCCCTTGACATAGAAATTTTTATATATTCCATTATTTAGAGGCTTCCTACTATTCCATCATTTATTTGTTATTTTAAAATACCTCCTCCATTTTCCTATTTGGTTTTCTATCAAGGGATTGAATGATTAGGTGAGGATATGATGATAATGTGAGAACATTTTCATTGAAAATATATTTTCTTGTATTTGAAATTCCACACGATCAAATTGACATGTTTTAGGTCTTATTAAATACAACTCTATCATGTCTAGGAGTCTTCATGAGATCAGTTCTCCAGTGGAAAAAGATTTTTCTTGATCGGGGAAGAATTTTCTAGGGAACATTGCAAGATCAATACATCTTATCATAAGTCCTTCACATGATAAATGGTGATTTGATGAGGATCATAGCCCTTCCACATGAAAAATAGCATAACATGGGCCACATCAAGTATCCTCCCTGTTTAGAATTATTTATTTATTACGGAAGGGGATTTGGGTGACTATCAAGAGTTTGTCTCCTGAGATATCACTTGACTAGAAGATCTCATTATGCATGTTTTTCATGTTCATCAGTGATTATCTAGAAACAATCACAAGAAAAAGAGGAAATTTCAATGGGGGTTTTCATGATCGTGAATAGATCATGTGAAAAACATAACTCATTCACATGACATTCTCATGGTCATGTGATATTATATCTACATGGCAGTCACACGATTCATGTGATCTATCCACTCGGTATCCATATTTTTGTGATGATACATTATTTTTCTTGTGGAGAATATAATACCCATACATCATGTATTTAATCAGTTCAATAATTTGTGGCACTTATTTTTCGATTGTCAACAAACCCTATTGTTGTAAAATTACAAAATCTCCACCTCAACTATCTCATTACATAGTATAATTTCATAATAACTGGTGAACTCATGATTTACTAGACACCTTTTTTAAAATGGATTTAATCTCATGTAAAATTGACATGTTTTACTCTTAGGTTTCGGAATGGAATTTGCGGCATAACTAGTCGATCTAGTAATGTTATGTCCATTGGTGACAATGGATTCATCCTCATTTTTTTAATCTATAGAAATTTTGTTTCTATTAAATTATGAATAACATAAGGAAAATAATGTTCAAGGAAGTAATATTTAAATAATATCCATTCCCTAACATCAATTTATACCTTTTCCATAGTTTTCTCAATCAAAGACCACTATAGACACAATTCACTGTCAAAATGATAAATTGTAAGGGTTTCATTCTGTGGTTCCAAATATCCCAAAACCTCAAATATATTATATAATGAATCAATCCACTCTTTATATTTTATTAGGTATAAGGATCCAATAAAATCCAAAGGGTTATTTTTCATTCAATGGTTTACTGTTGACATCTTTTTCGATATTGATTCTAGGAAACCTATCCTATAAGAACTACTATTAGTAGACTATTAAAAATTAGTCCATACTATCACAAAAGGTTATATTCAAACTGTTGTAGTTTTATAGTTATGAGATATATTATCCTCCCAATTCCTTTCTTTCACAGCTTCTTTGATTCCAATATTGATAACCATTGGGAATAGGCAGGGATTCAAAATAGCAACATAGAAATTTTCAAAACCTATTTCATGATAATAGAACTATAAATTAGAATATCTGGAGAGTATTACTTAACATCACCCAAACCTAAAATGTTTTCAAAACCTTTCCTATGTTACAAGATTTAGTATCCCATACCATATTAAACTAATAAATACGATAATTATAGTAATAATTTCAAAATATTACATTTATATGATATTTTTGGTTTATATTTTTTTTTGGAATTAGGTAACAAATTACATAGTAAAGATGGAATTTCCACTAACTGTTTTTTTACACAAAACATGTTATTTAAAATGAAAAATTTTCCTCATTCAAGGTAATTACCAAAACCGGATCATTAACATTATTAGTGTGTCAACCCATCTAGAAAACATGTATTTATAAAATATGGGATTGGAAACACCAATCATAGAAATGTACATAAAATAAATGAGTCTCATTATTTATCCTTTAAACTAGAAAACTATATAATAATGTTTTCTATTATACAAATAAATAGTTGACATAAAATACTAATTTACTTTTCCAATAAAACTACATAATTTTCTAATATAATTCATAAAATATTGAAAATGAAATAATAAAATAATATTCATCATCATAGGGGTTTCTGGGAAAATGTGAACACTCATGAATACATTTAATTGAAATTCAATCCATTATCTTTAAAAAAAGCGACTTTACCAAAAAACATAATCTCAATTTCATACCACTTGAAATCAAAACACAAACATTATAAACTATTACAATAACATCATATAAATACAATTGGACATTATAAATCCATTAAAACTTAATAGAACCCTTATAATGGAATAAAAAACTATAACATTCATATATATCTAATGAGTAACCTATACCGGTAAACTCTGTCACATTACCCAATACATTGGACACAAATATTGGGATGACCCATGAAAAGAGATATTTTTGTCACACCCATGATTAATATAAAATTTCAAATACCATAGATTGAGTAAAAAACATTTTGATTCCACTTTAACTAGAAATTTATTTGAATTGTAAATCAATCTCATAAAAAATAACACTTCCAATTATCACAAAATGATTAGAAGAAGTATTTTTTATATTGGAAAAATTATTAAATATCAAAATTTCTAGAATATTTAGATAAATATATTATTTTCAAATAATAATGTAAATTTTTAATGGATTATTTAAATTGATTAATCACTATGATGGTTGTAACAATTGGTAAATTTTAATACGTAAAAAACATTCCATTTTCACATTGGTAAAAAACCTCAAAATTTATTGTATGTTAAATGTTTTAAAAAATCCTTTTTCCATTGATAAAAAGAATAAAAACATAGTTTTAAATGAAATCTTAAAATATATAGTGTATAAATAAGAAAACTCTTCTAGAATTTTCATTTACATTGATGTCAAGGAGAAATATTTGAAAGGAATATATTAAAAAAAGGTTTTAATGAAAAATCAGTTACCTTCTATCCTGTATTGATTTGATTATTATTTAACTCCTAAATAATAAAATTATATTATTTTTATTCTTCATTAATAATATTATTCTTGTTCATTTAACTATTATAATTCCTTTTATCTTATATGTTTCTATGACTTAATAAAAATGTTATGTCCACATTGGATGATTTTTGGGGTTAGTTTGTTTATAACCTTAAAAAATAGTTTGTTAAATGAGGTTAAAGGGGTTATGATTCCATTTCAAATATAATACTAAAATTTTTATAATTATTAAATATTACATCAAAAACACTTTGAAAACCTACCATGTTTGGTGTTCATGAAAAATTAATGACATCATTTCAGGGAGATGTTAGTTTCTTTTTATGCATGAATGGTGTTTTAGTTTTTCTACCAAGTAATAAATTAATAAATAAGATAATATTTTACTTTTAAAAAACATATATATATGAAAAATTTTATATTTATTCATTTGTTCCATCATAATGACCAATCATGTTGGGCGGCAATGGAAAATTAATCAAATCACATCATAGAGGTGGTATTTGACATGTATGCATGAGAAGAATTATCAATTTCCAAACTAATTTAAATGGTAATATGAAAAGTGATATATTATATTTAAAGAATCGCTTTAATATCATGAAATTATTATATATTAATTAATTTAGTCTTTATAACCATCCTTTTCAGGCAGTTATGGAAATCGAACCACATCACCTGATGGAGGTGGTAGTCAAAGAATATGTATGAGTGATGTTTTGATATACTATAGGATGGAAACGATATATAAAATCATTTTCAAAAATAATAAACACTTTTTAGTATATATAACATACTGATTTTTTTATTTTATAGTTTTTACAACTGATTTATATGATTTAGAAGAATAAAAAAACAGTAAATATGTTGGTTTGGACTCATACCTCATCGTTAGATATATCCCTTTTGTATTTTACCTTAAGGATTTTAGGAATATTATTAAGTAAAAAAATGACATAAATGAAGATTATAATGATATTTGATGGAATTTGGGTCAGTATCAGTTGATCTAAATGGATCAAAGTGTGTGAAGAAATGAAGAAAGAAGTTTCCTTTTATATGTGAGGGTATTGAGACATATGTAAATTTTCAATGATTTAAAACAATAAAATGTATTAATCATCAGATTGTGGCTCCAAAACAAATAAAAAATTAAAATTTATTATGATATGGGTCCAAATAAAATCATCCAAAAATGACTAAGATAATATTTTTTTTCTTTATCACATCGATATTACCTTAATTAACATGTTTTACCCTTTTTAATCTTTTACCGAGGTGATAATGATTTTACAAAGTTACAATTTATAATTAACATAAATGAAATTTAATATTTTAAAAACTAATGACATCTAGATTCGAAATTTAAATTTATTTTTTATGATTCAATTTATTTATATGTTTTGGAAATTATCATTAAAAATATTACAAACCAAAATGATAATAATTATTAGAAAAAAGACTTATTAAGAACAAAAATAAAAATATAAAAAATAAAATTTAATTATGATTAATATAATTTTAATTAGATTGTTTATTTATAAGGAAACTAATTTAACATTTAATTTAATCTAATATAAAATAGGACTTTTTTAATCCTTGATAAAAAATTAAAATTTTAATAAAAATCATTATTTTTCCTCTTCACGCAAAAATAATTATTTTAGAAAAGTACCAAATATTCACCCTCAAATAGATTTTATATGATTATATCAAAAATTAAATAAATTTTATTATATTTAATTCAAAAAATCATGATATTTAACTATAAAATAAAACCATGAAATACATGGAAAATTATTTAGTTAAGTAAAATATTTGATTTTTTTTTGATAAATTATATAACAAAATTTATAAAAATAAGATAAATATGAATCCATAAAATGAAAAGAACTTAATCAAAAGATTTATTTATTTCTAGTATTACTTGGGTTTTCATATTTTAAAATGATGTGTTGAAATGTGTTAATTTCATATCCATAATATGAGCCCATATAACACCTCATCTCATTATTTTATGGTGATTTTTTTCACCTTTAAATTATTATATTCATGAACCATGGAATAATGTTTTGGAAAAAAATACAATTTACTTTTATATAGTAATGGAATGGTGATCACATTCCGGATTTTTCACTATGAATATTATGTGTAGGGATATTTATTATCATCATGAGATAATCCGCAATTGTTTTGTTTGGGATTCCTTCTAGAAATACTCCAACCCCTAAAATAAATTTTAGACCATTTCTGTTATTAATATTGGAATTTCAAAAATGAATCATGGAATAATTTCCTCTACCATAAATATTTCCGGTTTTCTTATGGTGATAAACCCCTTGCCCTTTATTTCTTTTCAGAACCATGGTAATAATCAACACTATTATCGAACATCAATATCCATAGAACCATAGATTTCTCTACCCTAGGTATTCTACAAATTTACCATGAAATTGGGTATTTCAAAAAAATTGATTAAGTCCAATTGATCAATTACTAGAACAAAAAATAAAATAATAGAACAACCATGGCCATTTTTAAGGATTCCCCCTAGCCACACCACATTGTGATCTACTGAGTGCCATGTAAATTTCGAGTCTCCTTTGAAAATTAATCATTCAACTAAGGTATAATTATCAACCTTTTTATTATTTTATCTCATAATCAATAATGACCTCAAATATTCATCATGATGATTATAATATTATTATGCTCTTCCATTCCCATATATCCAAATTCTAGATAGTATTCATTACTTATCCTTGTGATAAGCATGTGATATATCATGTATTAAATTAATAAAAATAATATATCCACAAGAGTACCCAAAAGGAACAAATCAAAACACACACACACATACATATATATGAAACATTTTAATGTATCATGAAAAGATCATCAATGGATGTGATTAATATCTAACCACATTCACAGATTCATTCCAATAAATAATTGGTTTGAATAGTTTTTATGAGAGATATCTATCCGTTTGTAAACATACAATATAATGGACAATGTAAATATACTTTATTATTATAATGATCTATAAAATCCTCCTTTTTCTGTATAACCCAAGTGATTTTCTATTCATGTGTTCTTTATCACTATGAGCTATCAATATTCAATCATGAAATATAAAATTAAATAACTTTCATTGAAAAATAATCCATATATATCTTCATTCATGAAACTATTCCATGAGATATCCATGGAATATGATGAACAATGGAATCATATTTATATCCCTAAATTACTTATAAATTCATTCATTAAATAAACCATAAATGAATTTATAATCTATAACGATGTTCTTCCCATGAAAAATCAATTTACCTCATATTCATACTGATCTTATTAAAGACACTTAATGTAAGAAGTATATCTAAATACATTGACCTCTTCATTTTCCATCATTTGTATCAAATACAAGTCAAAAAATAAAATTAAACTTTCAGAATCATAAATCACCCTTGAGAAAATCAATTATCATAATGTATATTAAATCCCTCATGATTGATTATTGATAATTATTGATCACATAAAATTTATAAACATTGAAAAAAAATCCAACATGAACTAAGATGACAAGAATAGAATTTATCCTTCATTACATGAATAAGAATATCAATCTCCATATTTTTATTTTTTCTATTACACCATCATAAATCATTTCCATAAAAACAGACATTTCATTTTAAAACTTAATGAAGATCGTTGGAACATTGTTTGTAACACAAGGAAATAAAACCCCTTATTTAATAGAAAATAATATTATCGATTTTAGTAAAATATATTTGAATTTATCTGTCTGTTATCACCATTTTAAAACATAATATAATGGTAAAAAATTATATTAAATGATTATAATGTTACCTTATCCTACCCCCTTAATGGGTATGAACTCCCCCACATCTCCACATAGAATTAGTGTTTCGTCATTACATGCGTAGGGATTCAACAAAATTATCCCTAGGTATTATTATACTAACATTTATAAATGAATATCAATTCCTTAACCTTCTATTGATATTTTATACTTATTTAGAAAAGGGAAAAAATAGAGAAGTTTATTTATAATGTTTTTACTGTAATCATACTCATGACAATCAATCAATAATTTATTATCTTGATAATTTACAAAAAAAAAGTTACATGATAAAAACAATTAATAAATTACAATAATAATTTCAATTAATCACTCTATACCAATGAGGAAAATATTTTTTTAGAAACATAATTAATCAATTAATTAAACAAATTAGTTTATGTATGATCATTAAATAGAAATTACTTTTTAGAAAACCACCTTTGATTTATAAAATAAACCAAAATGTTCATGAAATACAATCAAAGTTATTTTATGGATAAAAAAATTGGGCTCATCCAATAATACATAATTTTTAAATATATTATATTTTCTTATTTGTAATAACATCGGATTTAAAATATTTAATGAATTACCTCATATAATTTTCATAAACTTTTCCCATTCATTTTATCAAGACATTCATTTTATTTATAGGAAACATCAATAAAATATGTGTATCTTTTTTTGTTCATTTAGACCAATGTTTTCATCTCCCTAATACCCTAAAAATATTTTGAGGCTAAAAGGGTTTTCTTAATATATATATATATATATATAATTTTATATCAACACTATAGTTTTATTTTGAAGATAAAACCTCGTATGAAACATCTATTCATTACATCTTTAATGTAGATGGAATAAGGTAAAACTAAAAATGAATCCTAGAGTCTCATTTAGCGATAGAAATTCATCTTATCCTTATTATTTATTGAGTGTTTTTTGTGATCCTATAGGTTTTAATTAACTAACATTATAATAAAATCATTTCAAATCATCTTATTATAAGTATTAAACTACTCCGTTATCTAAAATTACTCTAGAATCTAATGGACGGAAATATTATTAGTGTATTATGTATGCTTTCACCATATAAAAGTCTCAATAATATATCTTAAGGGATTATTCATCTCATATTTTACTACTAGATTTTCATATCCATCATTATATAATTTATTTCTAGTGAAACCACACAATGAATAACATCATTGTGTTTTTGATTTCAAAATAGAATATGTGTTCCCAATATGATACATGTGTTAATAGATTCATTTTTTATTCATAGTGACAACATAAATTATCATTGAATAGTCTTTTGTGGGACTCTCCATATCATGGTTGTGTCACCCCATACACAATTTCCCATTCTACATTGGTAGGACTTGTTTAACACCAAACTACTCCTTTTTTATTCATGATTGGAGACAATAGTAATTCATAAGGGTAACATTTAATTATTATCAACCCATTCAACCTTGAGTTTATTCTTTTTCAAGATGTTATTATTCGAATCAAATCCTATGTTATTAATAAAATTAACACAATTTATTACACTTAATTGATAATGAGGTTTTTTATGTAAGAAGTACTTTTCTTCCAATTTTTGGGAACACGGTTCGTTTTATTAACAAATTAAAAGGTTTATTTTTACTATTATAATTTCCCAAAAAGATATTATTGTCATATTAAATCATAAATTTCATGATCCAAAAATTATAATTGATTGAAATTGGTGCATTTATATCTAGTAATTTATTGACATATTTTAATGATTTGAGTTAACTAAAACTTTGACTCTTATAGTTCATCCCATAATAATAAAATTATGGATTGGTATTTAATAAATTATTATATATTAGAATAATATTTATAATAAAATTTTGATTCATAACAACTCATGAAATATGTTTCTCCATTATCCATATCATTCATTTATATTGTAATTGAAATAATATTTTTATGCTTCTCATTTCCTTAACCAATCACAATATAATTTTATGTCATTTTTACATGAGAATTTACCTATTTATTCATCAAAATCCATATTTTATTTTCCTATATTTTAAATATATTTATCAATTAATTCATACATATACTCTTAAATATATCAATATAAATATTATCTAAACTAATAGTGGAAATCTTATTAAAATTTAACATCATCTTATATGTGAGAAGGTAAAAAATTGATTAAATCATAGAGATATATCCATCAGAATATCTTATATCAATTAAAGAATATATGAAATGAATTCCTAAAAAATAGATGCTGAATCAATTTTTTTACAAATATCTAGGTAAATTATATATCATTGGAAATTTAAAATGATCAAAAGTGATATTAAAATCCAAAATATGCTATCGATTTTTTTAAGAAATCATTCCCTACCTGTGATTACATTTGACCGTCATCAAGATATTTTGTTTTTCACCATTTGATAAGTTGAATAGAATTGAAAAACCTAGATTTTATAATCCCTATGAGTGACGAAACTATGTTTTCACTTGTAAGGAATAATTGAGAGATGTATAACCATGGTGGGGTGAACTAATAGTCAACCTCTAATAAAATCTTTTAACCCATTAAAAAATTCCTCCCAATATTTTTGGTTTGTTAAAGTATCATCTAATTATAAACATAAAAATTTATATAATTAGTTTATTAAGATATTATAATAATGTAATTAACACAACACAATTGATTTCAAGTTTCACAAACTTGTACTATGGAGCTACTATGTCCTTTTATATCAATGTCTTTTTTAATTTATCCATCCAAAAGTATTATTATTAATAATTAATTAATTAATGATAAGAGAAAGAATATAGTCCTAAAATCATATAATTATTTGGAAATATTATAAGGTAACTAGATCAAAAAAAATCATATTGGTATGTGTGATATTATTTTATCGTTAATAAGTTAAACATTTTTAATGGATATTCTCTGAGATATTATCCTCTCACGCATGAGCCCAAATGGAATAACCAATATCATTTCGTTTTCATTACTTTATTCAATATCCAAAAAATCATTTAACTTTTCAATTTTTTGTAAGATAATTCATTTATAAAAATACTTAAATTATTTATGTCTTTATTAATGACATGATTGATCCATGAGTCTTGAAAATAATCTTATTCATCCAAGAGTTAAGATTAAAAAAAATTATTCAATTTAATCATATAATTTTTTGAGATTTACCAACATAATAATTTATTTCATTATTAAAAATATACAATTTAATATTAATATATTCAATATTTTGATACAGTGTGACAATATGGAGATTTCACTATGGTTTTATTAAATTTTACATATCCAAATAAAAAATATGATGCCAGCTATCACCTCAAATTTCAATTTGTCTATTACCAATTTTTCCAGTGAAATTTTTTCTCCATGAAAAATGATATCATGTATATAGACAAAATATAATACCATTTTATTCAAAAATTATATTTTATAATCCTTTGTTTTTTAGCTCTGATTAGGATGTATACTGAAATTTATTCCCACTATAGGTTCATCTATGCCCATATTTTAGTCACATTATAGGGAACTTATTACTACCAATTAAGAATTCAAATAATGATACTCATGTAATAAAGTGTTTACAAAATGAATCATGACATAATCTCATAAACCATTTCCATTTCATTATTCCATATGGTGATATTACTCTACATCAATTTTTTATTTACCTCCCCAATATGAAATTCAACTCACCCCTTAGGCTTTAATTTCCCCAGAACCTAGGATTTATCTACTTTATCCATTTTCAAAACTAAACATAGTAAATTTTACTTTAAATACAAAATGATTGGGTCCCCATGATCACCTACTAACTTATTAACGAATAATGAGAACATAGAAGATTGTTTTCACTAACATTTTTTCTCCTTGGCCACACCACACTATTTTATACTTTTCACATTAAGAGTGTGTTATATTTCTTTGAGTACGATAACACTACACTCATGTTTGAGTATTAATTATTCGTTATGCTATATCAATATTCAAAATATCGTCTAATATTCATCATCATTCTATATAATTATATCAACCTTTTTCATTCATATCAAGGCTCAATATTTATCTTCTTTCAATAGTATTTAATTGACGAACATGTGATTTGTCAATCTAAATAATTCATAGGAATATGTCATCAAGAGTACCTATAATACAAAACTAAAAAACATAAACGTATATAAAAAAGATATCTTATAATGAAATAATAAAAAGATGAAATTATTATAAAACTATGATAGGAGGTTCATGGAACCACGCCATCAGTTTGAATGGAGATTGTGAGAGATATATACCCCTCAATAAACATGAAATATCTAGGAAAATAGAATAAATCATTATGATTAAAAAGATTAAAGGAAGGATTGTTTTTATTAATTATCTATGTATTTATACATTCAATTTTTCTTTTTCTCCATGAAATATCATGAGATAGTCAAGGAATATAATATTTAATAACTTTCTTCAAAAAATATTTATTTATATTCCTTCCTTTACAAAACACTTAAATGAGGAAGCTAACACATATGATAAACTATGGAATATTTTTTATTTCTATATATTAATTGGAATCTACTTTTTTAGTCATCCCATATATGATTATAGAATATCTAATGATCTTATTCCAAACATAACTCACTTCATATCATCTTTATGATTATATTAATCAACAAACTACTTAAGGAAGTATATCAATCATCCTTGATCAACACAGTGTACCCCATGAGTATCAAGTAAAGATAATAAAATTCAACCTTAATTCATGGAATATCTATTTACCTTTAAAAATAAATGCATTCTATATCCAACAGGATTATATATTTATTGATCATTAAAAATTCATGGACATTGATGAAAAATACAACATGAAATAACATATCATGCACAAACATCATCATTAATAACATTCATGGGAACAAAAACTCACCCAACCCCATGTATATATCTTGTATACACCCATATATACATTTATGCAATGATCCATACACATAAATGTCTTAAAAGTTATGGAAACAAAGTTATATAAATGGAACCAATCAGAAGACATTTTCTTAAGACACAAATCACAATCTCTATTTTTCTTGATCTAATAACCAATAATGAAATATGATAATTGGTATTAAAAATCATTTTAAAATATATTTTTCAAATACCACATCCACACAATGAACCCATGAGAAACAAAATTCCACAAAAAAATTATGAGAGTAAAAATATTCAAATTTATCATAATAATTATATTTGATATTAAATTTTAATGAAATATTAAAACCCATCAATACTGGGTTTTTTTATCAAATTGTCTTTCAACGGACACATTGAGTTTTATTGGGAACCAAAAACCATATCCAAAGTCAAATAAAATCCAACCAAAAATCCATCCAAAGATAATACAACCACACCAAAACATAACCAAGGGACCCACGACAAAAAATATCAAGAACAAAAATATGAACAATGGAACCAAGGTGGGATGAGCCACATGGATACTCATATAGAAACACTAGTAAATATCATGATCCTTAAAGATATAGTAAATAAATCACAAGGAAACTCTTGTGACCCAATCATCTAAAGACATCGTAAATCATTGAAAAATGATGTCATATTACAACTGACACTAAGAAAACTATATTCTATCACCACTGATCACGTAGGTCTTTCATTTCCTACCCCAACCCACTAAAATTTAATCACTATTACCCAATTTTTCTTAAATAACATGAATCACCATCAATTTTAGAAATATACACACATAAATATAAATGTTTGAATAAGAATGTTTTAATAAACTAAATACTAAGGACTTTTACTAGATCACTATGGAAACTTCCTATCCTAAGGTCACCACCACAGAATATCTAATCGCGTGGAGGGTTTCTTTATACATTCACATTTACACCTCATCATTAGAACATAATACTATAAATATTAGAAAAAATGTATCCCTAAACACTATTATTGAATAACCAATTCAACGAAAACCATTCCATAGAACTAGGTGATATAGGAATAACAAGAAACCATCATTCCAAAGATAGAGTCACCATGTGTAAAGGAAAAAATACCATGCCACAATGGATGACAAGAGAACACTAATTAGTCTAAGAAGAATAAAACATCATTATGATGAGAAGTTATCACTTCCATTCTTGTGTAGTGAGTTTCACCACCAAAAATCATCTCCCAAAGAAATAATCATAGAATAAACATGACTAAAGGACACATAATCCTCTACCTTCACAATTATAATTAATAATTTGGATGAAATTAACCCAAAAAAATCATCCATTGTGATAAATATGTTGAAACTCTATGAACTAGAGCATCACAACCACATGTAACTGATGGATTTAGGGAAATATCAACTCACATCCATACAATAAAACAATGATTTATATATTATTCTATGATCCACTAATTTATGGTCACTCTAATATTTAATATTTAATTCATCTACATATACCTATAATAAAATAACCATGACACATTCAGTCACTCTAGAAGAATGAAAATCACATGAAATCTCGATAAAACCAACTATTATCATTCTAGTAGAATTATAAATGTATATTAGATATCACTAAAATCATTATATAATATAGTTAAACTTTCCTAACTATACGAATGATATTATTCATAGTTAGAGAATAATTCAATATATCTACTTTAAGAAGAATATATATGAGTTAAAAAAAGAAGAAAGATAATTCACACACATTCAGTACTTCAAGTTGATTCCACATCATGTGATGATATAGTTTAATTATTTTGATTAGTATATATCATGAAACCTTACAAAAGAGACAATTCCATAAATTCATTAGGAAATAAAACACTCAAACTGAATCTCATTGATCATTATGATAATCCTTCTAGTGTGATTCACGTATTCTAAATCCATATGATTTTAAAAGATATCCATGCATAAGAATACACTAAATATATACCCCATTAGTGTCATAATACACCATATATCCAAAAGTTAAATGATCAAAAAAATATGCAAAAAGGTAATTCCTTTTATAAATTATTTAGAAGGCTCTGAAACGTCATCATTCAACTTGATGTTTTCTACATTTTATTAAAACCCTATTGTAGGTTAATATAGAATAGATAAATATCAAACGAACCTCTAAAAATAACCATCCAACTAATTAAATACAATGATTTAAATTTAATTATTATGTATCTATTAAAATACCATAACTATAACCTCATTATAATAATAAAATTTATTTATTAGAAACTACTGGATTTGGTTCCCTATAACCAACTTATTTTTACATTCAATTACCTATATATTAACTGTCTTGAATATAAAAATATATATTTTCACCTGGTTGGTGTTCTTATATGTTTAATTAATGCTATAATTTCCTTAGATAATATTCCACAAACAATGTCACAAAATATCCCTTCTATGATGAGAGAAATCAAATAAGACAGTGATATTTTTAAATATAAGTCTTTTGGATTGATTAAATCAATTATATGGACATATAGGATGTATTTTATCTTGTGTTTTAGGCTCAAAAGACATTGATACTTATTCTAATAAATTTATCACATGGTATTTAAAATTATAGGAGATTAGGAGAACATAATCATTTCTAGGAAATCCATATGTTATGTTTCATTAGATATTTCTATATGTGATCATTTTTATTGGTTCGTAGACATGATATTATTATTAATTCCTGAAAAAGTCATGTACTCCAATGTATTGATGAAAATTTTGATGAGTTATGCTTGTTGGTAATAGGATATGTTGGGTTCACCATGAATGGTATAACATTAATGAACATGAAAAGAAAGGATATTTTACCTTTTGAGTTAATATATATAAATGTATAAATCCATTTAATTTTAATGTAACCAAATTATTAATCCCATATACATGATATTTTTTATCAACATGTTCATTTCACGAAATTAAAATAATCATATATCAGGAATATATGTTGATAACCAATGTTTGAAACAACTTTGATGAGATATTGAGAAAAATAGTATATATTAGTGTGAGAATTAATTGGTAGTTATTATAATTTTGGAATTAAATTATTTCTCTATGGGCACCTTGACATGTTTCTAAATGACCATATTTTACTTTAGGCTAGTAACTTTAATCCCATTGATAATGAGTCCTAGAGGGTCACACAGAAAATGTATCAAGAACCTAAAATAAATTTTATTTGAATTTATTTTGTAATAAATATTATTCTCATGTTTTTAGGAATAATAACTATTTTTATCACAAAACTAAATTTTAAATTCATAATATTGTGGTTCTTAATTATTAAAAATTTTATTGGTTTTCAAGGTTCAATAAATATTGAGAACGATTAATGGGATGAGAAAAGGGTTTATAATAAATGATATATAAATATCAATGAGTTTATGACACATTATGGAATCAGCATAAAAACAATAAAAAGTAATACTAATTATCAAAATAGAGATTTCCTGTAATAAATATATTGGTTAAGATTATTTATGAAATAACTAATTCTCTAAACTATGCATATGACATGTTTTGGGTCAAATATTGGATAATAGATTTTCTTTTCTTAATATATATCTGAATTGAATAATTTATTTAAAAAAGTGATTATTCTCTAAAACTCTGCCAAGAATGAAGATCTTATATCATCCACCCCTCTTATGTTCCATAAAGATATAGATAGATTACTTCCAATATAGATGAAATTATAATTACAACAAATGTGAATGATAAAAAGTTATAAATTTAAATAAGTAGATTGAAAGTATCCCTTGGTGACTTATGGAGGTTTGTGTAGTATATGTAGATACTTGTATAGGGATATAATACTTGAACCGTTCTTCATAATGATCATATGACTAAAGTGGTTGATCGATTCAACAAAAAATAAATAATTAAAATGAATGTGGTAATTATTATTTCTAAATATATTTTTAATTATATGTGCACGATTATGTATTTTGGATTATATGGTTTATATTTATGTCGTTTTAAAAATTAATATAACGAAGTTGATGAAAAACCATTGTTGGGAATGGTCCAATAACTTCTACTATGGTAGAGAACCTTTAAGTGGTATCAATGGTGTCATGTTTCAATTTATAATTATTTATTAATCATTAATTGATTAAAATAAATAATATTATCTTCTGATATTTATATGTAATTCTTTGTTAAATATTAATGCATATATAGTTTTTTTGTTCACTTCATTTGTGCAGGAATAGGAAATGAACATACGAAGGTCAACTACTGATACAATCAAGAATTGCTAATGATTATTGACATAGGATATAGTTTCATGGCATGTAAATGAAAATTACATGTCCTATTATATAGTTAACCATACTAACATTTTTTAGTGTTAATTATAGCTTCTCATGTGGTAGAACATTGTGTGGTGTCCTTATATGCAATGTATTACCCAACCAGATGGAATGCGGTTTTACGATTTACACAGTGTATTGGTGAAAAACAAACTACGTAACCCCTAAAAGGTAGGGCCTCATGGGAATTTTGGAATCAGTGTATTCAAATTATGCATCATTTATTTATTAAATGTTCTTCACTGATAGAAAATCCTAAAACATGATCTAGTTGTGACTACATAACATGTATCTAGTGTGTACACTATCTAACACATAAATGTCTACATGGGAAACATGTTGTATCCCTATGCATGCATTGTAGATAAATAGAGTAGGTATTACACCATGTGGAGTACACTATATATGTTGTGTAACTCATAATATTTTTTTTAATGTACACTCTTAGTGAGGTTATACATTGATTGAATTAGTTATGCGCAATACAAATTAAACATAACATTATATGGATAAATAAACTATTATTTTTCATGTTTTTTGAACTAGATGTTTTCTATGGTTTTCATATACCTCATGTACATCATATATATTTGTAGTAGTGAATTATTCATATATTCAAGGTGTATTTTGTAGTAAAAAATGATCCACTTACTTTGTAACCTGACTTATAAGACTATTCACTATGTAATATAACAACATGGAATGTTTTATACATGAGATGTAATTATATGGTACAAGAGAATGAGAATACAATGTATAGTGAAACTAAATGTGAGTAATAGAGTTTTCCATATAGAGAATAAATGAATACACCATGTTATCTATAGTATATGTATTCTTAAAATATTTTTCAATATATACAGGGAGAACATTTTAAATGTAAAACATGTACAGATTTTATAATATTCGATCGTCCAATCCCCTATTTTACAAGATTTGAACATCATGGACAAAAATAATTATGATCATATATTTAAAATAATTCATTTTGAAACCCAGAAGATATATTTTGATGTTAAATTTATAAATAATTAAAATATAACTAAAGCTAGATTACCTCATCTTATTATATTTTTTATGAGGATGATGATCAACCAATACCATTTTTTGGATTTCCATCCTTGCATAGGGATATGTGATGTCTCAAAATATCTGAGAGGTAGAGATTATATAAATTTGGTTAATCCCTCAATAAGTATATGTTTTTTCTTTTGGCTGGGTGACAAAACCATTGAAATGGTCTATTTTCATTTTGGAAGGAAATGTTTTAGGTTAGATGGAGGATGGCTATAGAATAAATACACGAGGTCAATTAAAATCTTAATGTGAATATAATCCATATCATGTACATAATATATATTAAATGAATACACTATCTAGGCCCCATGATATTCTATGTGGCATGAACAAAATATATGCTATGAATTGAATACATTCCATAAATTCAAAATTCAAGGCAAGTAATAGTCTAGGTAGACCCGGTTCCTAACATGTGTTGGTTTTTCGTAGGAGGGTAAAAACCTTAGCATTACACTATATGTAAAAATACACACACCTTATAAATTTTTGTATTATTTTTTATAGGGGAAAGACCTATAATTTTTTATAGTGGATCCTTTATTTTCTACCGCATAGGAGGCAAGATGATCGATACTCCTCCTCCATTTATATAAAATGGGTCCTTCTGTTCTACTTCATCTGAGCCCCATTCTCTTCATAGTTAATGAAACTGGATCTGCTACGGTAATATCCTCATTCATTTTCATTATCTTAATTTTTTAATCTCACCTTGTTTTCTGTTATTTTAGGGTAATCTAATATTCCATATTTTCATGGAATTTATTGATTCTTCCATTTACCTTCATTATAGACAAATGTAATGGATTATACAGGAATATAAGTGTATTGAATTAATAATGTAGGTGGTATAAAAAATTTCCCAAAAATTCTCACTAAATTTTGTTATCTTCCATTACGTTTTGCACAGATATTCGTCGACAATGCCTCCCAAATGATTAATAAATTAAATTAAATGATAACCCTGTAATAATATGCTCATAGAGACTCATAAATTAATTTCATAGAGAGAATACCCCAATGTGATCTATCTAATGGGTGTTCATTTACTGAAGTCCTATGATACTTAAGAAATTAATTAATTTAAACCACCATTGGAGGTGTTTGTTTCTCCATGTGAGGATTATATCCTTTTTCATACATGGTATATGTTTTCTTCTAGTTACACATATACGCATTCTTTAAGTCGTGGGTGATAAAAATGTCTAGACATAAATACATATTAGATGGGAAGATCAGGTTTTACAAATTAGAACTTTATAAATGACTCTTAATATGATGGGATTGATACTTTGATTCTTATGTATAACACCTTTTACATGATGATTCGGAGCATGCCTTATGTACTTTTCCCATTAATGATACCTGTTTTCCTATTGGATTGTTTTTTATGGGCTCAGGGGGGAAGTGTTGAAATAACATTCCATGGTCAATACATGGAAACATAGGTGGAATTCGATGGATGGGTTCAGAGGATTATGTATTTACACAAATCTGATAACGATACATAGGATTCCTCTTATATATTTACCTTGGAATACTCTTTCGGTGATGGATTCTTATAGTGATACTAGAGAGATAATTTGGATTCCTTATATGGATACAATTATATAGGTTCATTATTCGTTTTTATTAAGAACTGAGGATGAATATATTATTTAGAATTAAGGATGATAATTATCACCATTCTAGGATTCATCCACTAACCCAAATAACATGCATGGGTTCTATCCGTGTTTATATTTTACTTTTATGATGAAATCAAAATAATTTCCACACTTGTATACCAAAAAACTTATATATAAATAAATTCCTCCTATATAATATATATGTATAGGTTGAACATGATTCCTAGATAATTGGATGAGTCTATAGTCAGTTGTGTTAGTCAGGGGTCCCATGAGGTACATGGTCTGATTTGGTTTATTTATTTATTTACATACGTTTACCTACACACTGGTTGTTTAATATGCACATACATGATAGCTCTAAACACCATTGGTTATGGCCTACATAGAAAATCTCACTCCCTATTTGAGGCAACTATTGTACCTAAATAGTGTTTATTATTTTAGGGGTGGTTGAAGGGATGTTCCTAGGATCCGATGTTTATTTTTTTGTATATGGATTCACTACGAGAGTATAGAACCCATACTATTCTCATGATACCAATTGATTCATTTTTTTGGCCTTTATATATTTTTTATCATTTTTTATATACCTATACCTATGTATCATGTTTAATTAACTTTTTATTAGTAGCATTGCGTGATCAACATTTTTGAATTTTATATTGATTATGTGTCCATTGGTTGGTTATATTGGTTGATTTATTACTATTATGATGATTCGAATTTATTAATATATTCACTACTTATATTTATTACTTAAAGATGTGCTACACTCTAATAATGTGGGAATTGTCTCCCCATAGACACACTACAAGCCATTTCTACTAGTTGGAAGCCAATGGAATATAGGGAGGTTGGCTTGAGGTCATCTAGCCAACCAGCTCATGGATCCGCTTAATGTATTTCAAGCCAGGATGCTGCAATGTAGTATGATATGTTTCTTATTGATTGTGTATAATTGATAGGGTACTATAAGGGATACTAGGTGTGTTTCATAAATAGCTAATGATATTATTCCTAAAATTAGCTCACTCTTGTATATAGGAATGAAAAAATACCTAGGATAAGATATTTGTGTTTTGGTTTTCTTATTATAGATGTACTAATTTTTACCATTGGGTGAAACACATTGTTTTTATTTTTATCATTATTGATATTATTGTTATGTAATTTTTTACTTGACCAGATATAGTAAGGATGTATCATCCCATGCGTCATTATAAGCTAATGAGAACTCACATTTCATTCATTATACTATTCTATATATATATAATTTTGTGTATTGCCTATATTAATTTGACTATTGTGAGGGTGTTAACTGTTATATATTTAAATATGCCAATTTTTCATGAAGAGATAAATTAATTGGATATATTAATGTTTATGACATAATCTAAATGGTGTTTTCCCATATATATTGATTATGAAAGCTTAATCAACAAATTACACCAGGTTTTATTCATGTACCACATGTCCAATGGGATAAAATATTATTCAATTTTATTAGATAGTTTTCAATTATAATTAATGAAGAATGTACTTCTATAAATTGGGAATGGCAATTCATTAAATCAAATCATTTTATATGATCTATTATATCTTAATACTAAATGTGAGGGTTATGTCACAACTACTTGACGTTCCAATTGAACATATATAGAGTATAATCATTTATATATTGGGAATGGTGAAACATAATTCTATAATATGGAAAATCTATGTATATAAATGAGTATTAACAATGATAAATTTAGAATTTAGAATAAAATTGTTACCATTAAATAGGGATTCCACTTGAAAAATAAAGGTTGTTTTCCTATATACCATGAAATTATAACTCTATATACTGGAAAACACGTGGTATTATATAAGACCTTGAACCTTTCCCAAAATTAGTAGTGGCTTGTAGGGGGTGTCTTTTGGGATCCATTGTAACATTTATTATCACATAGACATGAATTTTGTAATATAAAGAGAGGTGTGACTCATTATAGGAAGATCATGTACCTATCCTTTTCTATTTTACTGATCCTATATAATGTTAATTTTTATCTGAGGCATGTTTTTGGAAACTATATAGATATACCACCATGATGTCTTCAAGATGCATTCGAAGAGTGTAGGTAAGACCATGATATAGATGTGGTGATCCCTAAGCCACTAGTATTACATCTTGTATTTCACCTAGATCCACATCCTGTTGGTCCTCCACTAGGTGACGTTGCTTAGTTTAGAAGGAGATTCTTTCACATTATGCTGTATATATGGGGATATCTATGACCTAACCCTACTATGGAAAAATTGACATGGGAATTATTATAGAATCATCCTTCCACTTTATTGGGGCATGGTGGTCGTCAGACTATATAATCATTAATATAGTACATTCTATATATCATCTAGAATTTAGGGAACTTCAATAGTGGAGGGTCAATATCACCACCAATATACTTTAGGAATATTATAATAATTGGTGGGATGTCATCTCCCAAGATAACCATCATTAAAGAATGGTCTTGGTGGACTTCTAGACAGTCTTCTATGACTATTTTTTCCACGATAATAATGACCTGAACACGCTTAAGAGTTTATAAACCATTAATAGGTTTCTTTGTATTTGATGGAGTATTTAACATGTTTTATCCAAAATAAGTGTATTTCAAAAACACATATTAGTGATGAGTTGACAACGACATGTTTAGGTGAGGGTGGAATTGTGTACACCATCTGATCACTAGTGAATGTTTATCAGATGACCACCATTTCATATATAGTGAACAAAGACCTCATCAATGATTGAAACGTTCGGGAAATTGGTAGTGTGGTTCCTGTTTATTGGGCTTTGAGGTAGGGGTAAAGTTTATTTATTAGTTGTAAATGTTGTTTTGAGGTTGATCATAGGGTCAGTTATAGTAATATGAAGCCCATTGAACGTTTTATGGTGTGTCACCATTGGGGTAGATTTGGCCATAAGAATCACAAGTGTACGAGGAACCCAATTGAGAGATGATCTTGTAGAAGGTGGGGTCACCATTATCATTTCATACAGAAATTATCTCAAATTCCATTCAATAATCATTCTATACCCACACTGCAATCAAGTACAGGATTTGTAGCTCCATGCTAGGAATGATGCTGGAGTACAACCAGTCGATCTTGCTAAAGAGGTGGTCAAAATTTAGAGGTAAAATGACAATATAGCAGACCTGACTAGGTTAGTTAGGATGTATCTTAGGGTCATGGAGTTTGATATATCTATGTGGTATATCTGGATTCCAAGGAGTAGATTAAATGGACTTTTATAGTATGACATACTATTCTAGTATCCTCTACATTATTATATTCCTTATTTAATATGGGTGATGTGAATGAAATTATATCTATAGAATTTATGGAAATTTCATACCTAGAAAGGGAATACATATATGGTATGATGGATCTAAACACACGATTAGTGTTTTATCAAATAGTATACATCAGTATATGGATTTACCGCTTGATTTTGGTGCATATATCTTTCTATGGAACCTTTTTGGCATTGATATGAAAGGATTCCATTTCATTCTTGAGCTGGAATATTGTGTTCCATACCATGCCCATGTGGATTGATTTGGTAAAATGGTGTCATGTCCATGATTGTCAATATATACCCACACATCATGGGATGGACTACGAGATACCCATATAAAGGATTATACATTATCCCATATATGGTGAGAATTGTCGTATCATGGTAACATCCCAATAATTTCTTTGAAAACATAGTTTATAATTTATGGATGTATATTACAGACACATTTTGCATGAAATTTAATAGATAGATTCACCTCTCATTGGCATGAAAGAAAGGGTGTTAATATTTTATGGCCAATGAAATATATGAAAACCATTCCATAACTAAAAGTGAGGCTGCATTCAGTGTCATTCCGGATTATTCCATACTCATGAATGAGAAATATAGAATATTATGATGCTAGAGTAATTAGGAAAACAACAGTTTTGTTGTCGGGAGATTGGGTAGTGGAATGTGGGTCCCACCAGCTAAGAGTTCATTAGAGGAATTACCCTACACATGACCTCATGCATGAAACTTTGGTTCATGATTTATGATGATAAAGGCTCCATCATTCAAGGGAATGATTCATTATATAAAAAGACTATAAAAGTGCGAAATACATTTCTATACTGTGTGATTTGAAAACTAGGCAACACATGTGGATAGAGTATCTCTAAATATTAGTCTTTCGACTTGGTTATACACCAAGAAAGGGAAATAAAGTAGATAACATTCTGATTCATATGACTCAGAAATAGGCCATCCCATAGGATATTTGTGAGTGGTTGTTTGTGGTTCTACATTCTAATATTAACATGAAGGATCAGGAATATAATGGGAATCCCGTTTTAGAAGTATTGGTATTGAAATCCTTTCTTATAGAACATGTAAGGATGATACATATTTCTGATCCTAATGGATTGGCCTTAATATTACGTGTTTCAGGTGTAAACCACCATATACTTGGGTTATCAATATGGGTGATATTATACAATTTCAAAGACATTTCGTGGTCCCTTCATACATATGAGGTGGGTTGATGTGGGCATGTCATGGTACTATTTGGGTAGCACACCCTAGGATTACAAATATGTATTGAGACATACTTCATTAGTATGGGTTTCCATGTATGATTAAATATATTGTAGGTTTTGTCACATTGTATTCCCTAATTCAAAGGTGAAGGTAGGGAATCAAGGACCTTTGGTAATTTTATAGAATCCTCCTATTCATGGGTGGAAATGTGATGATGTCACTAAATATTTTATGATGATTTTCTGAGATCCTGACATGGTAGTGATGTGGTATGGGTGACAATGGAAATGCTGACCAAGGTTTCACACCTCCGTCATATCTGAGAAAACTTCTACATAAATGATCATCGAAGGAAATACCTTTGGTAGATTATGTGAATTCATGGTGTTACCAAGTATATATTATTAGATAGAGATTATCCATTTATATAATGGTTCCTGTAGGGGTTAAAGAAATAGCTGTCATTACAGTTTCATCTAAGTAAACCATACCACCCTCAGACTGACATTAAGTCTAATAATATGATATAGGTTTTAGAGATGATTTCACAAGAATGTACCCTCGATTTTTTATATTCATAGGAGATTCACCTACCTCTAATTGAGTTTTCATACAATAATAGATTTTAGGAAATTGTTTAGATGGATCCATATAAGACACTTTGTGGATGGCAATTCCATTCACCTTTGTGTTGGGAATTGGTTGGTGAGGTAGCTATACTATAATTTCATCTTGTATAAGAGACATTATTGTAGATATAGGTGATTCTGAACCATATAGATACAACTAAATCTATGAAAAATTCCTAATCCAATCATCACTTCCAACATCTAGAGTTCGATGTGGGAAATCAGGTCTTTCAATAAATGTGAAACATATTGGGTCAAAGACAGATTCAAATACATGTAAATATATCACCTCATTATATTGGAACTACTTGAGATCTCGGATAGAGTCAGGCTGGAAGTCTATCGGTTGGGTTTACCTCTGAGGTACTGGTTCACGCATGACATTTTACATTTATCAAATCTTCATCATTATCATTCTGATCCATTTGATTCATTTGATCCTAAATATATTGTGCTAGAGGTAGATGTTACCTTTTATGAGAATTTGATATGCATCATTGGGCATAGTATGAATTTTCTCAGAGGTAGGTCAGTTCCTATGTTTTAGGTGTTATGGAAGCACCGCCAGGTGAATGAAGAGGCCTAAGAGATATAGGTTGATGTATATACCCAGTGGTTGGAACAATCCTATTTCATTATAACATCCATTAATGGGAAACCCATGGATTATTTGTCTTAAATAGGATTGGATTCATCAAACCATCATTTAGGCGAGGTGTGGATAATTTACATTCAGTTGAACCCTCATTATGTTTCAATTTTTTCGGATGACTATGTTACCATTAAATTTGGCTAATCTATTTACTTTATGGAAGGAAAGGTAACATGGGGGATGTAGGCTGGCTGTAGGAATAATACATAGTGATAATTTAATTAATTACATTTATTTAATATACACAATGTTAATTACTCTATATTGGAAAATTATTGTTTTTTATACCATAAAATCAATACATACTATGGATTGAATACATTTGGTGGATTCAATATTCATGATGTGTAATGATATGAAAAGATCCATTTCATGATGTGTATTTGTTTTTTCAAGAATGGGAATGTCCCATGAATTTCATGATTTCTAGAAATATATATACCACGTAAATTTTGGGATTATTTTTAAGCGTATAAATCCCATATTTTTTATATGTTCACCTTTCTTTTATCTCAACCAGGAGGCTAGCCGATTGAAGATACTCATCCATGAATACCATAGCGCCCTTAAATTCTACATCATATGAGCTCCAATTTTACCACCATCAGTCCCTTTTGATATGAAATGGAGATATATTTGTTCATTTTCCCTCTCTTATTCATTTATCTCACCATTCACTGCACTATTATTGGGAGAGATTATAATCCATATTTTCTTTATATTTTTTGAGTCTTCTATTTTCCTCCAATCCAAACTAATTTAAGGGCTAATATTAGAAAAATAGAGTATTTAGTGAATAAATAAGGTGGTCTAATTCATTTATCTAATATTATATCACTATTTTATCATGAAAAATTATGTTAAACACTGGAATTATTAGAAAATTCCTCCAAAATGTTGAATTAATTTAATTAAATTAATACACATTCATAATATGGTCGTAAAGACTTTTGAATTAACTTTGTAGTGTAAAAATCATGAAACTAGCCAGCCGAGGGTTGTGCCTTACCTAAATAAATAAGACCCATAACAGATAAATTTATTTAAACCACTATTTAGGGTGTGTTATTTTCATTATGATTGTTATACCTCTTTGATTACACAATATTATTTTCCCACTAGTTAACATATTATCCATCATTAATGAAGAGGTTGATACAATGTTCTAGACATATGGACACAATGGATATGCTTTTTGTGCTTTATAACTATAAATATTGTAAGTGAATCTAAATATGATGAGTTAAATATTGGGTTTCTTAAATAAAATACCTTGTATTGGATCACTAGGTAGATTCCTTATGTGTATTTTCCATGAGAGATACATGTTTTAGTAGTGGATTTCCTTGGATGGTATTTCTTGGAAGTGTTTCTATACGATTCCACAAGCGATTAATGGATATTATTTGGAATTATATGGATAAGATCATAGGGTTATGTCTTTTCACTATATATATATAGAGATACATGAGATTCCCCTTATGGGTCACATTAAATGGATTCTTATGGTGATGGATACTATATTTCTCTTGAAGTGATCATTGGGTTCCATTCTATGGGTCACCTTGGAAATTATCAAGATGCATTTCTCCTGAGAACATAGTATTCCTATTTAATTAAAATTTAGGATTCTAATTATCCATTTCCCGGGATACATCCACCGAGACAAAGAATGTACTAGGGTTCTATCCGTGTTTAAATTTTTTTATGATGACCTCAATAGGGTTCCCATAATTATATAACAGAAGAATAATATATATATATTCCCCCAATATACAATATATTTATAGTATTACCATGGTTCAGAGATATCCAAATTATTCCATAGTAGGTACTGTTGGTAGGGGAATCCTTGAGAAAGATGACCCAAAAAATATTTTTATTTATTTATAAGTTTTCATTTTCAATCATATTGTTCATTTTAAATGAAAAAACATGATAGTTACAGACATCGTTAAAGGTGGAATACTGAGTATATCTAACACCCTATTGAGGTTTACTATGGTGCTCAAATAGACATAATTATTATTATTGTTGACATGGGGAGGTGTCTAACTTTGGATGTTTTACTTTTTAGTACTAGGATTGTGTACGGAAGAAGATTACCAAACCTAGGCTTGTTATTATAGTAGAGGATGTTTTTGGTATTTTTGATTTTTTAGAATGTTCTATATTCCCATACCCATTTATCATGTGTACTTACCTTTTTATATAGAATTATGGTATGATAATAACTTTAATATATGATATTGATTTAGATTCTAATTTTTTTTAATATTTTATGATTTTTAATTATTGTATTTAAGACTAATTATTCTTATTTCCATTGGTTATTATTATTACATACCATTGTACAAAAATCTGATCAAGTCAAAATAGTCACCCCATTGACACATCATAGGGCATCTTGATTGTTTTTAGCCCCTGTCTTATGTGGATGTGTCGTTGAGGTCTTGTTTCCAACAAGATCGGGCCACTATTTAGTGGATTATGGGTTGTGGGGCAAGAGGAGGATCCAAAAAGCCCCCCCTATAGTGATGATCAAGATGTTCTTCTTTGGTCTTAAAACAACACCAATGAATTATCATGTCCTAGAATGGTAGCTCAATCACAATTCATGGTATATCTTGATCACATCACATTCCTTATGGGTTAAATGAATATCCATTCTTCTTCTCATTCGTGATAGGTTGAAATAAAGAAGAACATACAGAGAAATATATCATGCACAACAATTCTCAATTCTCAATTAACACTACACAATAGACGTATCCATTTATTTATATATTTAGGGTCACAATTAAAATATTTTTTATTTAAAAACATCACTTAAATATTATAATAAGCGTTTTCGGACCCCAAGTCAAAGAATAATAATAATAATATTATTGTGTCTTGTGCTAATAGGCACAACTATAAATACTATTTTTCCAACATTCAAATTAATATTTATCACTTGAAATTATCTTGGTCTACTCATCCTCCTCATAATTTATTGAACACCTAAATAAATAAACAAGTAAAAATTGATTTATATATATAAGTTTTAATAACAATCTAGAAAATAAATATTTATTAAATCATTAATAAAGAAAATAAATATTCTATTCACAATTGATAGAATAAATTTTAAATAAATATTCATGTATTTAAATAAATTATTTTCTAATATATAATTTTTTATTATGTTTTTATTCACATGAAATAAATAATTTTTATACAATTTTTTATTTAAATAATTTCCCAAAAAATAAATATTTATTTAATATTATTGGTCAATATGACTTAGAAAAATTATTTCATAGTCTAAAGAATAAAATTTAATCCAATAATTAAATAAAAATAGAATTTAAATGAGATAAAAGGAAAAAAAGTGTGTCACCCACTATGATTCTTTCTCATTTTCATTAGACGGACACACCTAATGTCAATGATTAATATCTACTAACGGGTCAATGCACCCACACAAAATAATGTAATTTCGCAATGTCGAAAACTACATACAAATTATTACTATGTAACATAATCCTTTTTCCATAATATATCATCATGTTGGTTTCACCAACGTTTCATCAGCCTATGTTCTTAATACAATTTTCATTCACTATCTAAAATAAACTCAAGGTTACACCATGAACAGGTTTTTCATATAATAGTTATTTTTTATTCAAAGGCTTTAGATATCAACATCTATAAATATAGAAGGGAAAATCCTAGATCCACTAATTAATTAATAAAGCATCTCGTATGATTCATCCAACATATCCAACTTCACCATGAGCTATATCGTCCTGGTTTACAAAATACATCAATGTGAATAAGTCAAATAATTTATAAAGAACAATCATAAAGTTTAATGACCATTACACACTCTCACAGATACAAATATACAATGAAACATAAACATATGGAATTCCCATAAGAAGATTATATTCTTATAACCCACCAGCATGAAAATTACTAAATTAGAATTTCATGAGAAGATGTATCATCTTTTTACGAGTACTCTCACATGAAAGTCAAAAATCTTTGTATCCCATCATAGAGGGTTATCAAATTATAGAACAATAAATACGAATATCATCATTGAATTTCAAGACTCCTATCATAGTAGGTAACCATCATGAAATTACCAATACATCAAATACTTTATAACATTATTAAATTATTATAATGAGAAACAATAAACACATTGTTATAAAATGTATTATTAATATTCAAATATTTTAATATACTTGTAATTCAATGTAAAAACAGTTGGTTCTAAATCACTTTCTCTAATAAACTCTAAATTTTACTAGAGCCAAATGCCTATGACTTTCAGTCCTCTATACCACACCTGAGGATCATGTTCCCACTAAGTTGAGGATTTAGTTAAGGGGTATTCCATTTGTCCCTTCATAGATATTTTTCTCACTTTATCATCAAACATTTGACAAAAATCCCTCAAAATACGATCCTTCAAAAGTATGTGATACATACAATGAAGTGTAATTGGATACTTAGTAGGAGACGCCACTACATTATTATCATTATAAATCATGATAGGATCAGTACAAAAAGGAACCAATTCAAGACCATGAATGAAGTTACATATCCAAAAATCTTACTTGTAATTCTCAAATTCCACAATATAATGAAACTATTGTATAAAATATGTATCCATATATTTCTTGGAGCTATTACATCTCATAAATACTATATTTATCGTGAATATGTAACTTTACTATGATTTTAGATTGTTTTGATTTATTTGGAAATGAGAGTCTATATATCCTCTGATGAGTAGTTCCCCACCTCATTTATAAACATGCTACATATATATAGTAAACATTAGCTACACATTGATAGTCATGACTTCCATCCAATGTTAGTCACTAGTATAATGTAATTGAAGAATATTATACTCCATATAGCCATTAATAATAAATATAGAATTTTTCATGTTACTTTGTAAACATGTGTGATATTCCACAAGTGATTTTAGTTTAGAAGAATCCAAATATCCATCTTTGTGTAATTTAGTCAAAATCTTTTTTAATGACCTAGTTGGTGATTCCATAGTTGTGTGTGGTAGAAATCATGTGATTAGTTTTCATTATCAATTTCCATTACTTAGTTCCTTTAATCTAAAAAGTAAATTCAAAATTTTAAATATACCATATAATCACAAATAGAATAATTATTAAAGAATATAATTTTATTCAAAAATTTGAAAATAAATGCATCTATATCATGTCTGTATACATAAATAAGAATTTTTGAAATAGATGGATCATTATAAAAACATTTGAAAACAATTATCATTCTCATTGTAAAGGTGTGGTGATAGTCCCCAATAGCCACAACAATAATTATGGATTCACATAAGACTACCTCACGTTAGAAAAGAATCTTGAATATACTTGGTCTATTTATTTAAAGTAAAATGTGACAACCAAATTCTATATCTAAATCTATTTTTTTAAACTAATAAATTTAACTCAATAAAAAACACACATGAGGCATTCACTTTATTCTTTACAGAGGTGAATATTTTCATAAAACACCTCTTCTTTCCTTAAGAAAAATTTTCAACATCATGTTCCCATGTTTGTAGCTTGATACATAAAATATCAGAATGGTGTTTTTAAAGAGATTTAAATTTAGATCTCTTCAAATGGACTTTACATTTCTTCACCATCTATATAAAAGTATTTTGTCTCTTTATTGGTTATCAACATGACGATGTAGTGCGAATATATCTAGAGGATTCTTATCAGTGTCTTTTATATTGAAATTATCAAAAATGATCTATAATCTCTGAGGTAATAATGCACAATGAGGTCAGTGCATTGTTATTTAGGAAATTCAAACCCTATAATCCTTAGTAGATTAGTGTATCATATGAGTTTGACTATGTGAGTCATAGATAGTACACCTTCTCCATGTTTTCTATGATAGATTTCCATGGATATGTCAAACAATTTCTGCCTTTCTCTCTCCTAGTAATGTCCACGAAGATGCTGGAGCATAATATATGTATCTATATCTTCATGTGAATTCATGGTTTATTTTTACTTGGATAAATTAATTAAAAAATAATTTAAAATAAATCATTTAGATGTTTATCACAGACTGTCCAATATACACAACAAACATCCATTGCATGTGGATAAATTAGTGAGGATTTTAGCATGTAATATTTATGGTAATGGAACAACATAACCCAATGGTGTGTTAATATTTCCTGGAAGTTACTACTAGTTATAATATGAAATTTTAAGGGAATTTATCATAATGATATTATATCTGATGATCAATTCTTTATTCTATAATATTAAAATAACCAATTATCATTACATTACTTGATTAAAAATTTTGTGGGGCATAATAAAAATTTTAATTTTATTATGTCTCCCACTATTTTATCATATCCTAATTACCCACACCCATAAACTAGGAAAGTCTCATTAGTGAAGACATTATAGAGGAAATGATCCATTTTTATCTTCTTTATAATATAGATTATTCACATGAAAATCACAAGATGGTTTTTATATAGGCGGTCCTTCCAAGAGTAAATTGGTCTCTTTGAGAAACGTTTTGTGGGATCCCCAATCCATAAATCCTAACTAGGTTTTCCTAAAAACTTACATCAAAATTTTTATTGAAAAAACTATGTCCATTAAATTCTAAACATGTTTTGTTAATTAGACCAATAATTTTTTTTACGACTCCTAAAATGTTAACGGTTCCCCTAAATTTTTCCTTAACTAACAATTTAACTATGGTTTTATTTTCATTTTGATGATGGAAGATGTAATTAGATAATATTAAAATAAAGGATTTGGTTTTATTGTGCATTTTTAATCCATTAATTGTCTTTTTAATATTATGTGGATTTTAATTATTTAATTATCCATGTTTCAATAAAACATTTATGCATAATACATTTATTTAAATTCCACCTTTCATATTAGTGCATTTATTTATCTGATCATGGCCTTGAATCTATAAAGTAAATCATGTATAGAATTGACATAAATAAATAATAAATTATGTGATAATGATCTTGACTAGTGTTTGATTTATTTGGATAACAATAAATCAATCTATTAACCTTGGTGGAAACACCTTGATATACTCTTGTCATGAGATACAACATTCACCACATGTGTATCACCTACGTTGGTTTCTTCTTGATTAAATATCAATCTATGTCTGTAAAAATTCAGAAAATCGTTGTATTACATTTTTTTATAACACACTTTTAGGTGAGGGGAACCAAATGATTAGTTTAAGGGAATTTTATAAAAAACCATGAACACATAGTTCCTATATAATAAAATATAAAGGGATGACACACAAGAAATATAATTAATTCAATATTAAAAAATTTCAAAACCATCAATCTAAAATAAATTAGTTAAAACCATCTCATACACAGTTCCAGTCAAAGCGAACGATCGGTCATACACATGCAACAAATATGAAAAGTTATACTAACTTGAAGTCGCTTAAATTCATTATGTATTATTAAAATTAATTACAAAATATTAATTAATTAATTAATTAATCAATTTATTCAATTTATCTTAATGACCATTCAAAATATCCTAGAGATACCCAACATAAATATATTTAGGTAAAATAAATGACAGGATGAATATTTATAAATAATTACATAGAATTAATTAATCATTAAATAATTAATCAAACCTTGATGACATAATATAAACATATGGTTCTAATAAAATAATTAGGTTTTTTAAGTAGAAAATAATTACCTTTAATTTAATTTAATTTTGATCTCTATTGGGAGACTACACATTGTATTCTAATGACCTACAAATCATGTTCGTCACTTTTATTGTAGTATGGATAAACACATAGGTACTCAACATATAACTTGACAGGATTACATAACATTTATTTACGAGATACACGCACTGTAGTCTACATGTCATGTGCCTATTTAACCTTATGAATAAATTCTCATGTTATGAAGGTATGAGGATTAATGATTCACATGACATTTATGCTCGCTACATACTGTGTATCATTAATGTTTGAAGTTGTGTGTGTCATGTCATATCAACCATGTATTTTTCCGCATTGTCATAAAAAACTTCACATATAAACCATGTATACTACATGATATTCACAATAGAAACTTTTCATGTAGTATAATAAATCATGTTTAATGTTATCTTGGATGTCACATGACATAAAATAAATTATCCACATGTAATAACCATTTGGATGGTTGTGTATCTCTTGATATTCATAGTTTTAGTGAACTAAATGCAACCAATCTTATCATACATGGATATTACTATAATTTTTCTCAATGTTAATTACTTTACACTAACACATTCCTAAGGACCGTAATATTTTAGTATCTATGGAAATATAGAAACACAAACAATTGTTCCATATTTAAACTACTTAATCTACCATTCTGATGTTCATAAATAGAAATATTCATAAACATATCATATGTAATACATTTCTTAATAACAAGTTGAAAGGAAATATAAGTAATGGTGAACCCAGATTCTTAGTATGGGTAAGTAAGAGAGATATGCAATCATAACAAGAACATAAGTGTGAGGGGACATGCACATTACATTTGATAATCATACCCTACTTTTAAAAGATCAAAATCATGAGTCATAAAATAAAAAAATTTAGTTCATAATACTTGAATCATAAGTGAATCATTGAACTTGAACCATTAATCCACGACATTATCATAAGACATAGATTTGAAACATATACATGATCATAGAAAATCATTTCCATATTAGTCAAGTCTAATTAACATATTTATCATAGCGGAATGGGATTATTCACTGAAGAATAATAGTATTCAAGGTTCACTCCTAATACCATCATGGAATACAAATTCCTTTAGTGAATTGGGTTCACTCCATGTTTCATCCATGTTTATTTCATGAGAGATAAATCTTTACCCAATTCAGTGGAGGAAGATATAGGTCCTACCCATATCATAAACATAACAATTTTTATGTTTGATCCAAGATCATAAAACAGTCATCATATCATAAAAAATTAAATGAAATGGGTTATAAAAAATTTCTTCATATCATAAAAATTTAAAAAGAGATAGAATTTATAATCATTTCATCATTACACTATTGCATAACCCATGTAAAAATAAGTGGGTTTCATATTAATTTTATCATTGTATAACCTATAGAATATAAAAAAGTTTAATATAAATCATTACACCACAAACATAACCCATCCAAATAAATAATAGGAATGGTTACCATGGATTTAATCACTATTCAATAATATGTAACATCACCATATTTCATCATAGATTGAAAACAATTTTGATAGACCTTTTAAGATATTTCTTACAGAAAGTAAAATATCTTCTTGGATTTTTTTTAAACATAAAAATTTTCAAAATATGTTTCTTTGAAAATAACCATGAGAATTTTTATAATGATTTTCAAATAAAATAGTTTTCAATACAAAAAGATGTATCATTCGTATTGTACACATTAAATAAGGATTTCTTCCACTTTTTTTGGTAAATTAAAAACATGAATAGTTTCGAATGAAACAAGAAGAAATCATTACATTTTATTTTTAAATATTCTAACATGGACAAATGTTTCATTTAAAATTTAGTGTTTAAAATTAAAAAATTTTAAAATGTTTTTTATCATTGGATTTGTAAGAAAAAAAATTCTGAATGATGAGATAAATGATGTCCAATTTTATTAAACACACTGTTTGAATTATCTTAAGTACCATAGATTATAAAAATGGTAATATTAATTGAAAATTTCATTAATAAACAATGGATAATAAAATTAATGAGTTTCCTGATAGGTAAACCAAAATATTTTATTATCAAAAACAAAATCATAAACAATCATGATAAATGATGACATTGTGTGATAAAATCAGAATCACTTTGGTGAAACTAAATCATAATCCCCTTGATTGAATAACATAAAATATTAGGGGTAAAAATAATTTCATTACATTATATACCAGTGGGGATGCATATAATCCTTGTTAAATTGGACATGTGAATAACAAAACATATGGCTCAATGAATGGAAATTGAGACAAAAAACCCTTACATTAAGTCTTGACTTACGTCACACACAATAAAATCTAAAGTATAATAAATAAAACATTATTATACACATATTATATGAATGTATTTATCAATAAATTTCATAACATATATAATTTTCTTGTGACCTATTATTACCTGTTTAAAAAAAATTCGATGTTAAAGATATATTTTAGGTAACACCCACTTTTTCACTCATATATCTTTTGATTTTATATCCCTCACTTGATCATGATTTAATAAATTAAATAATGTTAATAATGATATGAATATAATATATTTTCCTTTTATATTTATTTATTGTAATCTATAAAATGTAGTGATAGAAAATGAAATTTACTGTTCATGAAGATGACTGTCCATATGTATACATGAACATTGATTCCATTTTCTCATATGAATGACATAAATAGAAGTAAGTGAAATATTATAATTAAAGATAATTTTAATTCTATATATATCAAATATGTTTATTTAAACCATCTTTATTACCTTTCACGTAAAGCGTGAAGGAATCACATCGTATCATGAGGCGGTATTCTGCTGCATACACGAGCGATGTAATCATATTCCAAAAAATGAAAATCAAGAAGTTATGTGTGATAAAAAAATTATATAAGAAAACTAATATCATAAATATCATATATAGACTATTAATAAAACATTCTTACTATTTATTAGAGGTGGTCGTTGAAAAATGAATGACATCAGTTCTCTAAGAAATTGTATGTCGTACACACGAATGATAATTTCATAACACATTTGATGGAATTAGATATTGTTGTAGGAAATAGAAATAACCAAATAAAATAATAGTATATGTATGTTAATTAATTAATTATATAATAATTCGATAATATTAATTATAGGTAGTAGAAGAAGAAATAAAACAAAATCACTTGATTATGAACACTATAACTTCTTCAGGTATCCTCCTTAGGCTTTCCTGAAAATCCATCCAAGGTTGGATTTATGTCCAAAAAAGTCTTATAGTATTATATGAGGGAATTTGAGAAGTGATTTGGGTAGGTACATTCTAAATCAAATGGGTTAAAATGTGCGAATAATAAAAGAGAGTGTGGGGCATTTTATAAATGAGGTGAGTGGCACATTAGTAATTGTTTTGATAGAAAAAAGCCTACCCATATTTTGGAAATTAATGAATATTATAAAATGGGTAAATTTAAAACCGTAGAAATTATGATCTATTAAAATATCCATCCATTATTTTTTTATATTTTTATTGTTCATTCTAACACTTATATTTTTCTTTTAATCTCCACCCTAGAAAATTCATTTTTACCCTAACCACAATATATAATTATCATTCTTTTTATTATTAATTTAGGTAAAAAATGTAGTTTAACCTATATGTTAATATAATATATTAAGATTCAGAATATGGAATTATTTTTTTAATTCTAATAATGTAAGTGTAAAATTAAAATTTTAAATTAATCCTGCAAATGCGATGAGAAAAATTGTTTTTGTTGAGAAAATCTTCACAAGTTCACACAATTTTTATATCAAGATTCTATATATAATTTATTAAATTGAACATAATTTTATTAATAAATGAATAATTTTACTAATTTTACTTTATAATAAAATTAAAATATATTTTTACTTAATATATAATTTAAATAATAAAGTATCCTTCAAAAATATTCTTTATTTTTCACTATTCATAAAAAATGGATCTTTTTAGTCAAATCCAAAAAGATAAGCCAAAGATAATTTCGAAATTATGAATTATATAAATATGGTTATTTTACAAAATTAATTTTTTAAAAGTGTGATTTTTTTTATTATTGATCACAAATGAAATAAAAAACAATTTTCGGGATAAATTATTTTTAAAGCATGAAAAGAATTTAATGAAATTTAGGAACATTTTATAAATATGTTTCTTAATATGAAATAATTGTACATTATATTTTTAAAGTAGTTATTCCAATTAATATGACTATTTTTAATTAAAATGACATAAAAATTACATTTATGTAACTATATTAATAATATATCAAGGTTTTGATAAAACACACTATTGTGTGTAATGAATGATTACATAATTTTTTGTGTGTCATAAGTCTAACTTGGTGTTGCATGTAATAAAATGATGAAATGTAATTTATTTTATTTTTTAATATATAATTCCTAAAAACTCATGGAGTATCATTCTAACTCAATTAAAATTAATTTATCCCTCAGAATTCGTCACAATCATACAAAACAAAATTGATGATACATCTAAATCATAACAACTTCAAGTTACAATGTAGGTTTCTCAAAAAGGTGTTTTCACCACAAAAGATTTACTAGATGAGTGGACATGTTTCAAAAAATGTTATTTATATGATCCTAAAATTTCCAACATTTGTTCTTCATTAGAACAATATTTCGCTAGTGGTATGACCTTTGAGTAAAGTATATGTGATGTTTTGGGTATGTAATTCTCTAGGGGAGATACGTTAAACACATCATAGACAGGTGTTTGGTTTGGTGTAAGTTTCAAATGATGGATAAAATCCCAGTATGATCAAAAATATATTATGGAATGATATACCTAGTGATTAGTTTCTATTTCTACCTAAATCATGTAACCTTATTCCATATAGAAATTATTATAAATACGTTTTCATAGAATTCAAATTATTAATCATTATTTTTATTTTCAACATAAATTTTCTAACAAATCGGAGATTTTGTGATGTGTTGTTTAATGTATCTAACCATATCTAACATTTCATCAGCTATATTAGGTCAAAATAGATTTACTTCCCCAACATCATAACCGAACTTTGGATCATTACCTTTATATACATATAGGGATTCATAAGGATCGATCTAATTTCTTCAGTAAACAAATTTATGTAAGAAAACACAATGAGTGAAAATCATTGATCCCAAACACCATTGAAATCTATCCAATAAGATCTCAACATATCCCCTATGGTTTGAATTTTTGTTTCAGGATGAAAAAATAGTTTAGGATAGTACACAATGATGGAACTCAACTATATATCATGAGTATCTTGAAGGCTTCAACAGAGCATTGAGGTAATCCTTGGATCTCAATTAGACACAATTGAATGTTATAATCCATGAATCCTTACCACTTTAATAATTTTTATCTTATAAATATCATCCAAATATAATTATTCTTTATTAGAGCTATTGTTTTCAAAATTAGTATTGAAATTGACTAGAACCCATATATCATTATTCCCTTTATGCATTTTGGGGATTCCAACAACAAAATCAATGGGGTTATTTTATATTTCCATTATAGTATGGGAAATTTATGTAAAAACCCATTATAAATTTTCATCATATTTTTAACATTCTAACATACAAATAATCAATATAAAAACTCTTTGAAATCGTTCTTCATTCCAACCCCCCTGATATACTCTTTCAAATCTATATAAATCCTCATACTTCAGAGATGAATAGTGAACGATTATCCATGAGAATTCTATAAAAACCCTTTCTTTTAAAATGAATGGATACAATTAATACACAATTATTGATTCTTATAATTCCATGATGACCATGGTTACCCATAATAAAAATAAAAACCTTCTTTTATAGCTCAATAGAATCCTTAAACACAACTTTAATCATCACGTGGATAGATGTTTGAACATTCAATTGATCAAGATAAAAATTTTCCCCATCCTTGAGGATGTATAGATACATCTATTGAAAATTCATAATTACATGGACTAATTTAAACATGAAACCAATTTAAAATATAATTTAGCTTTCAAATAAATTAAATGATATGCCAGTTTTCAATTAAAAATCTATATTTTTTAGTGTTCAATAAAAAATTGAACTTTTAAAAAAATCCCAAAAAATCACTATAAGATATTTTTGAAATGATATAATATAAAATTATTGTAATTTTATAAAATTAATTATGAAAATTTATGAATAATATTTTATTATTCTTAAAAAATAAAATAGAAAACCTTTTTTATAATACTTTTTTTCAAATCATTAAAATATTTAAATGAAAATTGAGTACTTTTTATCATTATGTTTTCATTATATATAACCATTATACAAAATATTTAATTTTTTTTTCATTATAATATATATCAATATTTTTTAATTATAGATTATTCAAATCATGTTCAAATAACTATATTAATAATATATCATGGTTTTGTTAAAACTCAGTGTCATGTGTAATGAAATCTAACAAAGGGTTTCATGTGGCGCAAACATAACATAGTGTTGTGTATAATAGAAAAAATTTAAAAAATTTAATTAATTTGAATTAAAAATATAAAAAATATGGTGTTACATTTTACCACCCTTAAAATGAATTTCTCACTCAAAATTAATCACTTTAGTACGTACAATTGATAATAACTTTTCCTCATCACATCCTAAAGTTCCAATGTAGCATCATCAAATAGGTGGTTTTACCAAAAATCATTGATGAGGTGAGTGGTCTTGTTTTATTGAACATAATTTGTATGATCAAATATCTACATTAGTTGTTCCTTTTAAGAATTATATTTCTCCAATGGTACGAACATTGAGTTCAGTATGTGTGAAGGGTCTCGTATGTACTTCCTCAGAGAAGATACATAGAACAAATCATCGATTGGAGATATATTTCTTAAAAGGGCCAATTGATAGGATACCATCTAGATATGATCAATAATTTCAATGCAACTAATATACTAAGGTCTTATTTTTTATTTCTTACTAAACCTCATAACCTTCATCAATAAATAAATTCATTGAAATACCATTTCACGAAATTCAAATTTCAAATCATGATGGTGATTGTTCACATAAATTTTCTACCGACTTGTATATTTCATGATGTTTTGTTGAATGGATCAAACCTTATATGCTATTCCTTTATCTATCTCAAGTCCCAATAGATTTCATTCTCAAAAATCATCCCAGAACATTGGATATCTACATTTCATTATATATGGGGATTTATATTGATCCATGTGAATGTTTGATTGAAAGGTATTGTTGTAATAACACTAAACTAGAATAAGGTGTTGATACCAACAACCTTTTAAATCCAAATAAAAATATCTCAATGTATCACCTAGAGTTTGAATAGTTATTTATGACTGAAAAAATACCAGAGGATGATACACAATTATGAAACTAAAATCTGTATCAAGATTATATTGAATGATTCGAAAGAACTTTGTGGAAAATCTTGGATCTCGATTCGACACAACAGAATACTATACTTTATACAACCTTACCACATCCTTAATTTATATTCTGTAAATCTTATCCAGAGAGAAGCCATCTCAAATTTGGATGAATTGTTCTAAATTTGTAAGGTAATCAACTAAAACCCATATAGAATTATTACTTTTAGACATTTTTTTTGATTCCAATGACAAAATCCTTGGTTATATTTCCTAGTTCCCATTCTAGTATGGGTAATTGTTCTAAAAAACCATTGTACATTTTTCGCCTAGCCTAAACTTACTAAAATACCAAGCATCGAGATTTTAAATCTTTTATATATTTCATCATTCAATCCCACCATATGAAATCCTTAAAGTCTATTTAAATATTCATACTTCCTGAATGAATAGATAATGAATAACTACGATCTTTATCTGACAAATCCTTTTTAAAATATAGTATGGATAGAACTAATACAATGTTAATGAACCTTAGCATTCCATTTTGATCATGTTTAGACTTAGGAATTATTAAAACATTATTTACAAATCAAAATATTCCTTATGTGCCTCATTAATCAAAACTTGGATAGATTGTTAAAAATTCAATTGGAAAAGATATAAAAAATTACCTTCCTCCTGGATTGGAAGATCCATCCCTTGTGAATTCCATAAATATTGGATCTTTTGTAAGCCTCATAATTGATAAGAAAGAATTATCCTTTCGACTCAAAGCATTGTCCATCTTGTTTTTCCTCAGGATGGTGATGTATTGAGAAAGCATAATATTTAATAATCTATAACTATATTCTTTGGTGGATATTCAACTAATTATATGTGAATATATACAATATCATTATATAATCAAAATATATAGCACAATTTTTTCCATAAGGGTAATTCATCAAGATATTTAAAATTTAAATTTCCATAGCTCACTCCAAATAATGAGTTTAGTAATTTTGAACTTGATAGTTCAGTTTTCAGGAGGCATAATGTATAACCATTCCATTATACAAAAGAACACACACCAATGTATTCATGGATGTGACACTATAAATTAAAACCCATTATCTACTAAATGGTAATGTAAGAATGGGTGGTCTGTATAATCTTCTCAATAGTTCCTGAAATATTTCTCACATTCATCTATCTAGAGGAAGTTAGATCCTTTCTGAGTTAACATTGTTATTATCTCAGAAAAGTGTGATAAATTATCTTAAAATCATTAATAATGACCCTATAAACTGTGAAAAAAATGAATTTCAGTCACCGTGGTTAGTTGGTAAAAAATTAAATATCATACATCTTTGATGGATCTAAAGATATACCCTCTATTTAGATTATATGACCCAAAAAAGAAGCATTTTCTAGAAAAAATTCACACTATATAGATTTTCCATACTATTTCTCCTTCTATAGGGTCTTTAGCAGAATTCTGAATTGATCTTCATTATCTACATTATTCATTGAGTAGATAAGAATATCATGTTTAAATTCTACCACAATCTAATCAAAGTAAACTCTTTCATCACTACTCATTAAATCCCTAATGAAGGAGGGATCATTAGAAATACCGAATGGAATCGATTTATAATCATATTATATATACCGTGTACAGAATTAAGTCTTCTGTATATTGTCATTCATGGCCCTCAATTGGAGATATCAAAAATAAAGTTAAATCTAGGAAAATTATTAATCTCTATGTAGTTGATCAAAAATTCATCAATATATTGAATATGATAATTTTACATAATTGTGATCTTATGTATCTCCCAATAAACAATTCTGTGTCACATTGATCCTTCTCTTTTTAGAAAATAGAATAGATACAACCAATGGTGCCCCACATGGATAAATGAATCACTTATCAACATTTTCTTGTAGTGGATTCCTCAATTTATAAAAATCTAGTAGATCAATTGTATAGGGAGTCTTTAAACGTGGTATAGAACTAGGTATGAGATCCTTTGAGAACTCAACTTCTCATTTTGGAGGAAGGAAATGAAACTCTGTAGGAAAGACATTAAAAAATACCGACACAATAGGCATACCAATGATGCCATGTTTTTCCCAAACAATATGAGATAAACACCCCTTATTAATAGGAATTATGACCATTTAATGGATGTGATCTACATTATATGTACACACTTACCATCACATTGATATATGATCATAGGTTGGTTTGGAATATCAAACATGAATTAACTTAGTTGTTAATTTATGTGGGATTTATGTAGAGAAATTAAATCCATTCCCATGTTAACATCAAATTCAACAAGAGTTATAATGATAAGATTTTTAGGAAGAATATTCCTTTGATAATCAACTAGATATGAATCATATACTTGAGAATAAATACTGATACCATTATGGGTTTTAAAAACAAATAATTTATCTAATTGGTTTGGTGGAATCATTATACCCCTCAAAAATTCATTAGAGTAGAATGAATGGGTATATCTAGAGTCAAATAAGACATTAAAATTTCTAGAATGGATTGTATGTTTTCCGTTCACCACTTTGTAATCTCATCCTTAATAAAAAACACTGATTAAATGAGTTTTCTCTTTGTTTCATAGCTTAATAGGTCATTGATGTTGATCATTGTCACTAACCTATTGATATGGGAATTGGTTTGTATAATGAATGTACTTCTTGATATTGTAACATATGATTTTGGGTGGTGATTCTTTTCTTTGTCTATTATCATTGTTAGATAACATTTTCCCATCACATTTTCCCATCACATAGACAATCAATTACTCGATGAACTTCCCTTACACTCTTAAAACATTTTCTAGACCCCTTAATGAATCTTGCTCCATTTTATTCCCAAACACTGAACATATAGGAAATATTTTATTCTTCCCTTTTTGGTTCTTATGTTTTCCATTGAAATCTATTTTTATCTTCTAATCTAAACCATGAGATTGATAAATATCTCTAACATCAATAATAATATTTTTTAGAAAACATGGTTTTGGAAAAAATGATCTCCCGACCAAATTTAAATATAAAGATAGATTTTATTAATAATATATTATATATTATTTGTTCTAAAAAAGAGGGAGAAAAATGTACTATTAGTTCAAAATATCATTAATAACTAGTGGAGAAGAAATTTTTTTAGTTTATTAAGATATGGATAATATTATTTTATCATTGAAAACATAATCATAAATAATATTGATAAACAATGATATTGTGACATAAATAATTACGACATTGGTAACATTTAAGGGTAATAAATATAAAGAAATAACATAAAATGGAACTAAAAATAACATTATAATAAATAAATTCATGATATTACATATAAATGGGGATGTATACACACATCTTGAAAGAATATAGGCACATAACATAACATATGCCTCAAGGAAGGAAAATTGTAAGAAATCCTTTACTATAAGTCATGAATTCCTTCACACACATTCATACTTCCATTATAATTAATATAAGTTTATTTTTAAAATATTAAATAAATAAATAAATATATATATATATAGAATACTATATATTATTTTTCATGACCTTTTATTACATGTTTATTAATAATTCAATTTTAAAGTTACCTTTGAGGCAATAACCATTTTGTTTCTCATATATGTTTTGATTTTTAATTTTTGGTCCTATTACATGTATCATGATTTAATATTATCATAAATTTTATACATTAAATAAATTTCATTATATTCATTAAATATTTTGATAAATTAATCTATAAAATTTAGTGATAGAAAAAAAATGCAATGTTCATGAAAATGGTTGGCTATATAAACAAATAAACATTGTCTTCATTTTATTTTAGGATTGAAAGAAATAAATTTAAAAGATTTATTATAATTATATAATAGATTTTATGTCATATATATAACATATGTTTATTAAAACAATCCTTATTTCCTTCCATGTATTGTGTGAATGTGTCACATCGCTTCACAAGGTGGTAGTCTACCGTAAACATGAGCGACATTGTTGTATTCCCAAAAAATATTAATCCTAAAGATATGTGTGGTATCATAATTTCAGAAGAATAATAATATCATAAATATCACACAAACATATATATATATATATATAATTATGACCATCCTTGAGTGGAGTTAACAGAAAAATGAATGACATTGGTTCGTGAGGCGAGTGTCCACCATACACACGAATGATGATTTTGTAAACCATTTGATGAAAGAATATATTTTTGTTGGCGATGAACATAAAATAAAATAATATTAGTGTTTTTATGTTACTGAGGATGTTATATCATCCTATAATAAAAGTAATTGAAGGATGTGTGGGGAAAATAAAACAAAAATGGTCATTTATGAATATTTACTCTTCTCTAGGTATCCACCTTAAGAATGCACCAGAATACTTCCATGGTGGGATTTATGTCCAAAATAAGGATTATAAGATTATATTATGAAATTTGGGAAGATAT
This sequence comes from Viscum album, assembly GCA_963277665.1. NCBI lineage: Eukaryota > Viridiplantae > Streptophyta > Magnoliopsida > Santalales > Viscaceae > Viscum > Viscum album. The sequence continues at coordinate 406,123,491 of OY728147.1, read as the reverse complement.
TTGGGCTGTTCTTGGTAAAAAAGGGTTTGAAGGTGTGAATAACGTAGGAGAGGGGCGACCTTTTATATTTGAGGTGAGTGGCAAAGTTGTAATTTTTTTAAATAGAAAAATGGTACCGTTGTTTTTCAATTTTAAAAAGTATCCCATATAAAAAAATTAGATCATTAGATATTATTATATTCAAATATTTACCTATAATAGAGTTTTGACAATTTTATAGTTCATTTTAATCCATATCATTTTATTTTAACCCGCTGTAAATCCAATTTTTACTAAACCATGATAGATATTTTTTATTGTTTATATAATTCATTTAGGTAAAAAATTAATTTAGAAATATAATATAATATAAATAATTAATATTAAAAATGTTTAAACAATTTATTGAAATTACTTTCACATAAGGGGGGAAAGATAATTTAATCTTATTCTAGTACACGCAATAAGAAAACGGGTTTGAAAGATAATATATTCAAAAGATTAAAATGTTTTTATATTAAAATTCAATAAGAAATTTATTTCAATGGAATAAATTTATTTAATGGATGTATAATTGAAGAAATTTATCTTTAAAATAATTTAATATATAATTTATCTTTATAAAAAAATTAAACTAAACATATTTTTTCAATTGAAATTCTATATTTTTAACTATTCCTAAAAATGAATCCTTTTAGAAAAATCAGACAAAATAACCCACATCTAATATTTACTTTAAGAATTTAGAATAAAGATTATTTTATCAAATTTATTATATAAAAGTGTGATAAATAAGTTTTCTTACTGTTCAAAATTAAAATACAAAATATTTTTTTTGAGAAAACATATTTTCCAAAAATATAAATATTTTAATGAAAATTATTTCATTTTTATCAATATATTATTTATATTAAATAATTATAAATAATTTTTATTATGTTTTTATTACTATTCATATCAGTATTTTTAATGACTAGGTTATAATAGTTATGTTTAAATAACTATATTAATAACATATAGTGATTTTATCCAGAATTAGTGTCACATGTACGACAATCTAATCTAGTGGTTTTTGTGGAACAATATGAAACTAGTTTTTCAGGTAACAAAATGTATTAATGAAATATCGTTTATTTGATGAAAATTTCAATAAAACAAAGGGTTTTATAGAACATTGGTACACGGCATGTACTCTGACCACACACAATGTATCCTAATCTACCAGTCAAAATAATTGGAAATTCATGATTTCATATCTGATCGTTCATTATATGATATTAGTACTTAAGATAATATGATTTTTGAAGGAAAAATATTAAATTTTTAAAATAAAAATTAATTACACTTATGGTTAAATAATTATTTTTCTGTAAATTAAAACTAACGAAAATGTGTATATATTATATCAATTTAAATAATAAATAATAAATTTAAACATGAACTCCATTTGACACCACATGATAATTATAGCTGTGGTGGAAGCACAGTTTGGTCATAAAATCATTACGATTGATTCTGATTCGATAGATCAATCACATATTTAAAAGGACATGAATTCCATGAACAAATTTTTTTGTATCGAGTATTAGAAAAAAGGTCATCTGAGCAAAGTGGATATTTTTTCACATTAAATTTATAATTAATTTAATTAGGTTGAATGAAATATTTAATCAACTTAAGAACATTATTTTATGTAGGTGTAATTTTTCTTTAACTCTCTTCCAAATTACCTTCATTGCGTATGGAGAACCAAAAATAAATCCCCTATAGCAGTGAACCACGCATGATATATTGTTCTCCAAACAATAACAATGGATTTTTGGGTGATAGCACGATGAATAAGTTATCTTGATCACTTTTAATTCATTTATGTTTGAAATAATCTCCCTTACTATTCTCATTTTTGTGATGTTGATAAGAGGAATCAACAATGAAATATTTTGTGCACAATTATTCTCAAATCTCAATTAACGTAGAAAAATTGAAATAAAGAGATTTTTTATAGAGTTAGGGTTAAGGTTAAATTATTATTTAATTTCAAAGGTATCCCTAAATAATATAATATAAATTATATGACCCACTCCATTTATTATTATTATTATTATATTGAGGATTAAATAGTGCATCGATAAATATTATTACACCGACTTGTAGATTAATATTTTTCAGAAGAAGAAATAATAGTATGATCATCCTCCACAAAAAAAATTGAATATCTGAATAAATATTTTATTAAATATATATTCATTAATAAATATATTATTCATTATTTTGGGAAAAAATTATTATTAAATATTCAATAAAAATTTAAAATTACTTTCCCATTCATGTGAATACAAATATATTATATATTAATGTATATAAATAATTTTTTATTACTTTTTGAATAAGATGGTGTAAATATATATAAGATATTCATGAAATTAAATAATTTCTCTATTAATAAATAAATATGTAATATTTTTGATTAGTAAAACCTGAAAAAAAACTATTGCTCAGTCTTGAGAATATCATTTACTCAAATAATTAAATTCAAATTGAATTTAATTGAGATAAAAGGAAACACTGATTGTTTTACCCTCCAGGATTCATTCTCATTGGTATTAGGGGGCTTGCCTATATTCCATGACCAATTTCCTACAATGGGTCATAAACCCAAAGAGAAAAAAAGGTAATGTCACTACATCATCAACCACATAAGAACACATACTGTATAATAAAATACCTTTTGTTTATGTCTCATCAACCTATTTTCATGATGTGTATTTCTCTAACAATCTGAAATAAATTATGCATTACACCATTGAAACTGAGTTTAATGTGATGGTCTTATTTTAATAAAAGGGTTTAAATGTTATTTTCTATCAAATATGTATTGGGAGAATCATTTCTCAACATATTAATTAAAAAAATCACCTATAATTAACACACCATATCCATGTTCTCCAAGAAATGTATAGACATGGTTTATCAAATACATCAAAGTGAATGAGTAAAGACATTAATTTATAAAATTTGATGAAATTATTAATATTTATATGAATTTAGAACTATATTTTAGAATATCATTGTGGAATTTGAATGTTCCCATCATACCATGGATGTTTTATGATATAATCATTGTGATAGATACCCTGGTACATTATTACATCAAAATTATTCTATATAATGAACCAAATTTTATGTGATTTTTTATTAGTATTCAAATATTTTAATATATATGTATTCCAATTTACACATTTTTATTAATATAAATCTAAAACCAAAATTAAATTCTGGAAAAAATATAAGGTTGATAAGATGGTTAAACATCAATTATGGGTAAATTTCGAATTAAACTAATTTCATTAAAATTACATTGAATGTGAATGTACAAGGTTGTTCTGATGGATATATTAATATTAGATAATTAATTAATTAATAAGAAAACTATTTGATTAATTTAATGGATTTTACATAATAAAGAGTGTTTATAAATTAATTCTGTATAGTTTAACTAAATACATTATTGTTTCACAAATGGATAATCATGATCTTGACGAAAAAGTGCCTGTGTTGTGTTCCTATTAATTTAAATATTTATTAAATGTGTTAATTATTTGGAAACAAATTATGAAATTAAATATTATGTATTATCTATCATTCCTCATGCCATTATTATGTGTGAGCCTATGTTCTCAACGTTTCATTTTTATAATACAATATCGATGGTTCCCCTCATTTTGTGTAAATAAATATTTGTAAAGGTTGGTTCTCTATGGAGGGGAGGTAGTATATGACTTGATATTAGGTGAAAAAACTAAGGATATACATTGGACTAGGATAGAATTTTATACTTGAATTCAGACAAGTTCAAGATGTTTTTCCCCTCGGGTTAATGGTTAGTTTATTATCGTCTCGATAAGATAACCAGTAGTAAAGGTATTGATCTTTCCACTTATTTATTTAATTATATATAGTGTTTGGATATTTATTTATTTTTGACGCGTGTATATTTCATTTCAAAAACGATCATATAAATTAAGTTAATTGAGAAGTATATAAGAAATAACTAAATATATGTGTTAAGAATAAATAATGTTAACAAGACACATTTAATCAACTATGAAAAATCAACATAATAATAAAATGCATGTAAAAGGCAAAATTACAATAATTTTTTCATACCATAAAATTTATCAAAGAAATCATAATTTTTATATACATTTTATTACATAATTTGGAATGAAACCATGATTTAATTTTTAGTCTGGACCATATCATGAAACATTGATTTACCTAGGATTTATAGAGATATATCTCAGTGAATATAACTATGATAACATTAAGATGAGTAGCCTTCATGGGGAATGATGTTACAGTGATTTTTGTCTTAATCAAACATATTTATATCATTTTAGTATTGTAAAATCCAATCAAGAAATCATGTAGATTCCATTTAATGTATTTGGAAAGACCGCCTACCCATGTACCTTCAAGTGATTCCCCTGATACACCTCTAGGTAATTAGAAGGTAAATATAGAACCTTTCATCTAGAATTTCCATATGATAATGGATTATGAGTCCTATGTTGTGGGATATTGGGGATTTATAAAATATTAAAATATTATTAATAAAATAAAACTATTATTTCAATTTTTTATAAATCAATGAAAATATGTGACACCTTAGTTTTATTATTATTAGAAAATGGAATGTAATGTTACCTTTAAATTATCAATATGATTCATAATAGAAAAAGAATATCTTCTGACCACGAGTAACATCCAAGAGAGTTTTACATAATTTTTCACCATACTACACCATGATTGGATGTATTATATTTTAGATTACCTTATTTGCAATAAGCCTTCTAAAGATATGATTAAAGAAGATATCATAATCTACCTGATATGCATGGATGATGAGGTATATGTCCAGTGATTGATGTTATTTTCTTTGTCTAGTGAGATCTAGTAGACACCTGAAAGAATAAATACATTTACAATATGTTCTAACTTTAGGGATCTTTATAATGATAATGATAGTGATCAGTGGTATGAGATCTAAAAGTCACTATTTACATTAAAGGGTATAGATGGAGCATCTTCTATGTAGAGACCCGACTCTTGATGTACATGGACATTACATTAAGTTTGAGGAATACTTAGTACATAACAAAAACAGACACACAAGGACCATAATAGTATAGCGTCTTTGGAAACTTGGAATGTAATCTTCTAATTATAGTGAATGATCTTAAAATTCTCCCATAAAGATCTTTCCCTTTTGTTTTGTTACCTAAAACCTTTCTTTATATCCCAGGGAAACGAAAACATAAAAAGGGTGAGCTCAAATGCTCAGTAAGAGTAAGCATAGAGAACATAAAACAATCGATAAACATTTGAATGCAAAAGCTTGAAAATGAAATCTAAACATCAAAATCATAAGCAATGACATAAATCATGGAAGTACGTAAGGAATATATAATAAAGGAACATAAATCTTGATAAAATACCATGGTAATAAATCATCTAATTGTGGAAAACATTCATCACTTGTTTTGATTTCCATAGTAGCCAAGGCATTGCTGCCAAGACCATCTTAGTGGACAAAGTCCCTTTCTAAATTGAGTTCACTCCTCGTTCCAGTCCTGTACCACTAAAATAGATTAACTTACCATTCCAACCATGTCAATCTCATGAGATATAAATCTTTACCCAATTCATTGTAGGGAGATAAAGGTCCCACCCATCTCATAATGAAATCATTCTTTCGTGTGCCACAAAATCATAAATCATACATCATAGCATAACCCATGTAATAGAATGGGATTCTTAAACACCATGTCATCATAAAATAATCCATATAAAGAAAAATGGATATAATTTCATCATAAGGAAAATCAAACCATGTAAATAATGGAGACATTATACTTGAAACATAAACATACTTAATAATGTCATATTAGACGGAAAACAGTTTTGATAAAACACTTGAAATGAATTCTCGAGGAAAATATCCTTTCTTCGTCAAAATAATTTTCTTTTCAAAAAATGCCATGAAATTTTAATTGAAAAGTATTTTGTTGAAAATAATCATGAAATATGGTAGAGTAAGGATCCTGAAAAAAGGATTTATAAAACCGTATAAATCCTTTCATGCCGTATAAGTTAAAAAAACATTCTCCTCGTACTTCTGTTGGAAAAGTCAAAAAGTACCACGTAACGTAAACAAAAGAAATATTCCTTACATACCATATAGTAAAACTAAAAATGGGTAAAAATTAAATTAAACATACATAAAAACACTTTTATAAAACATGGACATGGATGTTAACAATAACCCCAGTAAATACTTACGTATAAGAAATCTCAGATAAAAATGAGATTTGAAAAATTATCCCTTACCATAGGTCCAATATGCTTCGTATGTATCCAAACCTTCTATATAATGATGAAAGTAATTTCATTGACTTATTAAAGAATCATATTCATTGTTATTATATCATATATGGTTAATTTATGACTTTATATTACCCGTTCTTTTGTAAATTCCATGTTAAAGCATCATTTTGGGTAAAATCGTTTCATTTATCGTACGTGTTTCGACTTGTTGTTCTTGATATTATTAATTATATACTGATTTATATAATTACATAATATAAAACATGATTTTAATATAACATATATTCAGCATATAAATATATATAAATATATGATAGATCGATAAATGGAATGAAATACACTGTTCAGTGAGACGGTAAGTCGTACGTACGCATGAACGCTATTTTCATTTCCTTATTGAATTGAATGGAATTATGTAATGACTTACATATATATATATATATATACATAAATCCAGTATCATTATTATTTCATATATTTCATTATTAATCATTATATATATACTTTATAATCATTCATGAATGGTTAACATGGAGAATGAATCTCATCGCGTCGTGGACACGGTAGTCCGTACGTACGCACGAGCGATGATATCATTCCCATGATTGTGGAATTGTATTGAAGTGTATGTATAATATTTCAGAATCAATATCACTTTACAATAATAACATATAGTTATTTATTTACACCATGATACCCATCCATGTAAGGTGGTGGTCAGAAACAGATTACACCACGGCGTGGAGACGGTATTCCGTACGTACGCACGTGCGGTGATTTCATTTTCCATAGGATGGATAGATGGTGAAAAATAGTTGTTTCATACTTATAATAACATATCAGTATATGAGTGATACTGATGTAATTACCTCATAATGAACCAACTAATGAAGAAGAAGTAGAAGAAGAAATAAATTTGAAAGAATCGGTAACAGACATTACTTCTTCTTTAAAGCGCCTTTTCTTAACCTCCTCTTATGGCACTAAATATGGAATTTTAAGAAGACCAGATCCTCTAGTATGTTTTTAGGGAAGTGGAGAAGAGATGTTGTCAGGTTTTGTCTGAGCATCAAGGCTCAAAATGGTGTGAATAGGAGAGGTAAGGGGTGCCCTTTTATAAGGGAGGAGAGGGGCACCTTTGGAAAAACAAAAAATATTATTTTATTATAAAGTCATATTCGGTTTTTAATAGCTCCAAATTGATTTTTTTCAAAGCTAAGGTGAGGATGGTTAGAAATCATATCATCCAATAGAATTTATACAATTTTAGGTTACTATTTTTACTTTATCATTTTGATTTAACTTTAAGTTAAATAAGTTTACTTTTACCGTGTCTTCTTGTTTTCTTACAATATAAGGTTAATAAACTTACTATAACAAGACAAAAGAACCCCAAGTTGTTTATTATTAATATATATAACATTATCTAAGTCATTTGGCAGAACCTTAGATTTTTAGGAATAAAATAACAATTAATAATATAATATTTGTTTAAAAACTATTTTATGTCAATTTTTACACTATTTTGTAATTGATTTTGTAAAAATCATAACAGAATTATTAGTTCGAAAGTTAATTAAATCACTAATAACATGTCATATTAACCTATAAAATTAGTTTAATTCATAAAATGTATCAAATTACATTTATTTGAGTATTTATAACAACAATTATGTCAATGTTTCATTAATAAGATAATTATTGCATCATCATTAAATTATTTAATGTCTAAAAATTATAAATAAAATTCCATTAGGTAGGAAATATTTTTATCTTTCTAATGAATATTTATAGTAGAATTTATCTTATGTATAACTCAATATTAAAAATTAATTAGTTATTAAACTTTCATTTTAACTATTTTAACCCTTCTTTAAATAAATTAATAATAAATGTCCTAATATAAACCAAGTGGACCTAAATGGTCATATTTTATTCCTATGGTTTTTTTTGTCGAATTATACTTATCCAATAGAATTAGAACATGTTTTACGGTAATATTAATATCATTTGTACCCTTAATTACCCTATTTACATTTAACCGTGGTAAAAAAAGTAAATAGTTACTATTCACCAATAATTGTTTTCATCTCATTGAACCAAATTTTAGTCCTAGATATTAACCGTGTCTCTCGGATTTTTGAAATTTAATTCAAAGAAGTGGTAAAATTTCATTTAAATGAAAAATTCAGTATTTTGTAACTACCACTAAGTGGTTTCACTATTCATCGAAAAATGATGTTTTTCAGAAAAATACAAAAAATTCAGCCAACTTTTTTTTTTGATATTTATAATTCAAAATTGATGTATATTTTTTCAAATTCAAAACATTGAAGTGGCATTAATTAATTTTAAAATTAATTCCCATTATCAAAACAATTAGCGTGTGTTTAAGAAACAAAAACTATAAAAATATTGATACTTGTTTATATCCAATTTCAATGTGAAATTAAATCCAATCAACAACATTGAATTAAATGGTAAAAATATATTCTAATTACAATTTGAAACCAATTAATAAGATAATCTAACCATATAAATTATTGCGATGAAAAAAGTTGTTTTTAATGGAAATATAGCGTGTTTTTACTATTCATTAAAAAATGAAAGCTATCAGAATAATATGAAAAAATTACCAAAAGTAAATTTATATATTCTGATTCCAAAGAAGAATTTTATTTTGTCAATTTGAACTTATAGAAATTTCAAAAACAAGATTTAATGTGGGTGCACCATCAAAAGGCGGGAAAACTGCAATTTTTTAAAAATACATATTTTACATGAAAAATTCTTTTTGTTCTCATACCATATTATAGAAAATGTGTAAGATGAATAATTCAAAATTTAGTTAATACTATTAATATTGGCTAGTCCATAATAATACTATAACAATATATCGTTGTTTAGTCAAACCCGGTATTGCGTACTACACATGCTATCGAGGAAGGTCGTGATTGCGTGTAATGCAAGCCATGTCAGGGTTGCGTGTCGTGCAAAACTCCTCCGTTGTTTTGTATAACAGAATCCAACCATATTTAATTTATACATTGAATATATATATACATATATATACACTTAATGTCGCATATAATAACTACTATCGAAATTGTGTGTAACATGATCCAAGAATAGTGTTGCGTATAATGCAATCGAATACGGTTTTGCTTATAGCGAAGGTAACCTTGGTGTAGAGTACAACACAAGACATCAATGATATTGAAAAGAATAATTCTCATAAAATCTCGGGTTTTTACATTCTAATACTCATGTAATCATGTGGAATTGAAACATTGAGCATTTAAAAATTATAAGGTTTATGGTACATGATGAATTGTTAGTGGAACTTGTACATTATTCACATACTTGGATCAAATAAACATCTATTATGAATCTTTATATGAATAAATTTATATGACACACCAAAAACTACATAATCAAATTCTCTATGAGAATAAGTATGTGATCTGTAAAGATCATATAGTTTTTATGGATAAAATGAAAACAGGAATGAAAAAATGGACCAAAAGATAAACTATAATTCTAATGATATTACACATAGCTTGATCAAGAAAATATGGATCTATCTTAAAGATACCTAACAAAATGGTGTATTTTTTCATGGGTAAATAAGTACCTCTTCATGAAGAACTATACATCTGTGTAGAAGCGTGTTGAAGCTTCAACCATGATTATTATTAAATTTAACCGCTCTATTTTGACCACCAGTGTTTTTGATAGAGATATTAGAGGTCACAATTATATCAAATTTCACTTAAAAAGTATAATTTTAGTGGTTTATATAGGTGACATGGACCTATGATTCACCATAGGAGTAATGCGAGAAGCCTTTGAAGTTAGAGACTACCACCTTAATTTTCCAAGAAGATTGTCACAAGTTATTGAGAAATGTTATTTTTTGATTAGTGTTACCAAAAACATTATATTTAGGTACAGTTTAGAAAGGGATGTTAGGTTTTTCATATTTGGAAATAAAATTTGATAATTCTATAACAAATTTTTTTTATCAAATAGTCCATCTTAGTAATGGTCATTCTGTATTGTAATATCAAATCCATGTATTTGAAATCAATAATGAATCACATTGACATTAATAATTTCACATCAAATTTTACCATAATTTACATGGTATTGTAAATGATAAGTGAACAAAAATGCTTCACAAATATGGTTATTTTGATTCTAATGAAAAAATATATTGGTATGTGTCACAATTTTTTAATGGTAAGATTAGAAAATCATTATTTAATAGACAGGGTAAAAGTACCAAAAATATTTTTTATTAGATCATACAGATTTTTATAACCTTTTATATTTGAATCAAGTTGTTTAAATTTTAAATTATTACTTTTACTGAGTACTTTAGTAAATATGGATTTGTTAACAAATTGTGGCATAACATTACTACAATGATATCCTACATCTATTCACATATTATTTATGTTTTTTAAAACTGTGGTAATTGATTATCTAATAACATAGATTATTAAATCAATGGAAATACAAAACCAAATAATATACTACATTAACCATATTCCTTCCCTTTTATAAGATGGATCGCCATCCTCCACAAATCTCCTCCCAAACCAGCACCTCCCATCTTCAAAATCTACCACAGGATCTAAAATTTGTCTCTATAGAATATGATTCCCCTCTTTGGGTGATTTACCTCTTAACTCCCTATGATTCATCTATTTATTTTACTGGGCATGGAATTAAATAAATATAATCTTCAGTGCTTCCCCTCATCACAAAATCACCAATCATAGTGGTTCTAGTACAATTAATGTCTAATTATTCCCCACAGGGTAAACCAATCCATACTCTTTTCACTTCATTTTACCCCTTGGTTCATCTCTAGGTGTGATCAGTGGTTATGGAAATAGGATTTCCGAAGAAACTATAAATTATCCATAATTATTCCTCCATTTTCCACAAATGATCTTCATAATTTAAATCATGTTAGTTATTCACTATTCTATTTAGGAAAGGTTAATTTTTTCTACAATCGATAACCTATACTACTGTATCCCTATTTAATTTGATATTTAATCATTTTTATTAGATATAAAATCCTAGTTATCATATTTTATTCCACATTTTATTTTATTTGATTATTTTTGTGTGTCACTTCATAAAAATTATGAAGTTATATTTCATTCATTATTTATTCATAGTTCTTAAAAATCATTATGTTTATAGGTAGTGTGTTTTTTATAGTGTGTATTTTTTTGAATGTATTAGCTAGACAAGATGCATAGAAAAATGGAGATTATAGCATCATAAGTGGTGTTGGATTAATGATTCCACACCCTCAAATAGTTCAAAAAACTCAAAAATATAGGTGGTCTTTATAGCATCATAATTGTCAAAGGAATGAGACACAATAAAAAATGGCTACATGGGGATTTAATGTACGTCATAGTGTGATGAACATGCCTCTTAAAACTATTGCACATTCCATGAAATGATAAAATATATAAAAAAATTTGAGAAAAAAATTAAATTTTTGAAATATAAATTCAATCAAAATAAGAAAAATTTATTCAGTAATATTTTTAACCAAAACATAAGCCAAAACATAAATCATTGAGAACCTACAAAATAAAAACGGCATTAATTGAATATGATGAATGTTAGGGATAATGTGAGTTAATACTGTTATTAAAAGCATCACTTGATGTTGTTCCCCCCAATGTGTCTACTCTTACTATATCAAATGGATCTTATGAGCTTCCCATGTTGGGTTACTATTCTTAGAATTAAAGGATTACTTGTATATTTTTTAGGTTTTGTGTATTTTTTGGTTATTATTATTAAATTAAATGATTTATTTAATATTTTTTGAAGTAAGAGACCCCTTCCCTTTTTCATTGGTATATTTTAAAAAAATGACCTGATTTTCTCCTTGCTGGTATAAATTCATGGTTAGTTTGAAAATATAATATCTTGTTGTTTTTTGGTTATTTAGGAATATAAGACCTAAAATAGTGATTTATTTAATTGGAATTTAATTTAAAGAATCTATTGATGATTAATATTTTAATTTTTTGAGTAAAATAAAGAAATAATATAAAATTATTGGAAGATGTAATGTTTTGATATATAATATGAATTATCTTGGAATATCTATTTTTCATAAATTTTCTATTATAATTTATAAAATTTTGACATCACTTATAGAATTTTCAAGTTATTTTGTCTTATAAGGATATTATCAAAAAACAATTTGAAGAAATGATCTCTTATTTAAAAGAGAGGGGATATAAAATTTAATTTTTCTTATGAGAAAATTAATTATTTTTTGACTATGAATAATAATTAAACAAATACTATGTAATATTAACAGAAATCATCAAGGATGAAACATTATTTCAGCGATGATAGTTTAGGAAATCTAGAATATAGAATCACCCCAACATACATCCCCCATATATGTAGTTCTTCACTGAACATGGCCTAACAGTCACTAAGAAACTTCTTATAATCATTTAATCCCCTTATATTCCTTACCCATATATTGGTGGCCAGACTTTTTATCCATATTCTTATACTAAATTGTAGGGGGTCACCACTCCTTCCGTCCCTCAATTTTTTTTACCTTTTTCGTATTCATCTCTATAGTGTACACCTTCACTATTTTTTCCTCATATATTCTCATACCCCCTAACCCAACATCATAATCTGGAATCTACTATAGTAGAAAATCCTCATATTTCTAACCTTAGAATAGAACATAAGATCTAGAGGAAACATATAGTTCTTCTTGTATATGTTTGAAAATTAATGAATTTGTTTTTTAATTAAATTTTAAGAATATATTTGTTTGAAATATTAATTTATTTCTCAATTGTATTTTTCTATTTAAAGATGTGGCTTAAAAAAGAAAAAGTTAATGTTGAGTAGACACAAATAAATCATGGTTGAGAATGACGTATAGATGAAAATAATTGGAAAAAATGGTAATGAATTATGGATTATTATGGGGAAACTAATAAAATATATTAATATTATTCCACTTCAAGTAATCCAGTAGAGAAAATTTAGATAAGAAACAAATGGATGTGATTTTGCAGAAATATGGGTAGAATATTTTTTAAAATTAATTTTCAATTTTTTATAAAGTGTTTTTGACAATTTGTTATAATATTTATCTTTGATATAAATTCATAGATGGCCCATAAGAAAAAGAAATATAGGTTAATGGAATTAGGTGAGATGTGATGGGCCTATTTGAAGGGCTTGTATGTTAAATTAAATAATATATGCACTCACTTTGAAATTATACCTATCATCAAATAATGTCCACTTTCACAACATTAAATCCAAATTTCATACTGTGTCAATTAATAATTGATGTATATATTCTAAAGTTTACATTTAATTAATTTTTTTTCTATTTGGATTCATTAAATCTTTATAAAATATAATATACATTTTTGTATTGAAACTATATTATTTACATTCAATCAAAAATTTAAATGATAATTGGTAATTCAAAGTGTTAATCCCAATACTGTTGAATAATCATGTACATATAAACCACCCATGGTGACAATGTAAGAGAAATTAGTTGTTTTAGAAGTTAATGGAAATAGAATTGTTTATAAAAAACATGTTGAAATAATAGAACTGAATATTTTGGAATAAAATAATAAAAACATATCTCTAATCCATTTATATTAACAATAAATTATTTTAAGGGGCTTTAATTTCAATAAAACCAAATTTAACAACATTTAAAACATTTTAATAGTCATGGAATTTAGAGTTTAACATACTTGAAAAATAATTAATAATTACGCATACCATATAATTATTTATGTTTGGAATAAATTGCGATACATAGCCTCATTCATTGATTTTATTTCAAGTATGTTATTATGATGAAAAAATATACACATTTCTTTTATAATGAGATATTATTCTATGAGTTAAGTTTCAATTCAAATAACACTTAAAATTGTAGTTCCCATTGAAAACTAGCATTTTCATGATTCGATATACATGTTTTAATAGCCATAAATGAAACAATGTTGAATCTATAATGGAAAATAAATTGAATTTTCAAAGAGTGGCCTAAAATGTGATAATTGAAATGGTTTTTTATAGGCTATCCTATATTTCCATAGATAAACATAATGTTCTTCAAACTAATCGATCCTTTCGAGTCTAAAAATACACTTTATAACCTTAGCTCCAGTTGAGTTTGATTCTACATGATTCAGTGAGATTATTCACATTATTTACACTAAAATATCATAATTACTTTAGTTCATAAGTAATTTTCGAACATCAAAGCCTTAAATCCCTCTTATGAGACCATGATATATATCAATTATCATAGTCACACCCATCACAAAAATTATTTCAGAAGGTGGAAAAATATTAAATAATTAATATCCAAAAAAATATTTGAAACATGTTATGTACATTGAATAAATTAATTCAGACTTCAACTAATCATAATTATCAAGCCAAAAATATGAGAGATTACAATGTTCATAATTAAAAATGTAGTGAAAGCAGAAGAAACAATGCATTCCAAATGGTGATGATGGATGATGATCCTCTTTGATCTAATGCTCCACTTACACAATTTTGGATTAATACCTTACCAAGACCTATTTAAATTTTACTTCATATATTTCAATAGTCAATTAAGCATTATCTCTCACTATGTCATATGTTGACAGACCAACATCTTGGAAAAGTCAAGAAAATTTGATTCGGGGCCAATTTTCTCTTACTTTGTGAATTAAAAAATATATCATTCTTAGTGAAACATGATTCCCATTCTACATGGATATTTTTTATTAATCCTTCCATTAATAATCTATCTATAAAGTATGTTTATTTTATTTTTTTCGATGCCTTTAACAAGTAAAAACCTCACTCCCATTAATATTTCCTATAATTCATCATTTTTTTATAATGAATGTGATGGAATAAATCCTATAAATCATTTAATATAAACCTAAAATAATAATTATGTAAATTATAGGTCAATATTATGAACCAATATTGTAATATTTAAATTTGGTATTTAATGTTCCTTTTTTATATTCATTGTATGTTTTTTATTTTTATATAATAAATGGATGAAATTCATTGTATATACTGCCACCTAGCACTCATAGTGAATTCAATTCTCTTATGGATTAAAAGTGTGAACATAATATCAAGGAGTAATTCGGTAATCTCTATAGAGATATCTAGTTAGATAATATAATTTTCTATAATGACTTAAATACTCAAATTGAGGGTTATTATACGTTTTCATGACACAAATTTAAACTATTTTTGGGATTTTTATGTTTAAAGTGTGAGTGTATAATTAAATGGAATAGTATATTAGTAACAATACAAATTTATACAGGATTAAATTAATATTCAATGGTTAATTTAATGTTTAACTAAACCATTTGGGCATGAATAATGCATTACCAAAAACTTAATTAGAAACATAATATATTATAAAAATCTCCAGTCTCAAAGTAGCTAAGGAATTGTTAATTTGGTCAATAGTCCACACGAAGATTCTATTTTCCCTTTAAATAAGTTGTTATATACAATATATTTAATTATCTTTTCCTTACAACCCACAAATTCTCCTTCCCTAAGATGTAGTTATCATGACTTAATTCTATGTTTAGGTTTTCACTCTTACTAAAGGACCCTGACCCTCTCATCATTGAACATTTATAAAAATAGATAAGTATTAACAATTATATTATGATCAATCACATATCTATTTCACATGGTAAGTAACTTATTATCAAATATAACCCCCTATTCCCTATATAAAATTTCTATCCATGAATGTCTAAAATAAATAAAACTATGTAGAAAATGAGGATATCCCATATAGATGTGATTGACCTATTATTCTCATTGAGTTGTAGATAATCACCACCCAATGAAAAGTAAAGATGAATGAATTCATCATAAATTAAAAATCTTCCACTATCATACCCTTCCATAATACTTCCCTACATAAAATATACACTACCTATCAATATTATGTATCACTCTCACATATAATTAATCAATCTGAGATTTATTTATGAAACAATATTTTTAACAAACCACACAGTGTTATAAACAAACCATGAAAACAACATTTTTAATCATTTCATACATTAATATACATCATAGAAAATGTAAAATATATACTACATAGCATGATGTAACAAACTAAAATAATAAAAAATACATACATAGGATGTGTAAAAATAAAAACTACATACTCATATTGAATAGGTAATAAAAATCATGAAAACAGATATACCTCTCTTGAACTGAACTAAAACATCTCAAAGATACCTAGTTATATTTCACTTGTTCACTTTTACTTTTAATATAGATTTATTACATATTCTTAATCATTGTTTAATGATGGGATAATAATAAAGATCTCTTATTCATTTTTCCATTGTATTGGGATGATTGTTTTGGTATATTAGAATCTATGGTGTTAATTTCATAGTACATTTGAGTTAATTTGTTTTTTTATAAACTATTTAAAATTTGGTTCTTATATTTTGGATTCATTTTATGAAATTTGAAAAAACTAGTTATTTGATTTATGTCTTCAACTCATTAAATTATTAAGTTTAAATGGTGAGGTTTTATCTAGTATGATGTGTTTGAATTGAAATATATTTTTCTTTACTAATTGGAATCATTTTAAAGGAAGAAAAAAATACTAGTACCATGAAATATATTAATAATTTTCGGAACAATTCAAATTAAGATATTAAACTATCAAAGGTAATACATCAAATAACATTGAATATTGATGGAAATTTTCCTTAATTAACCTTTTTTTGTTAGTAGTTAAAAATAGAATAATAGAAGTACTATGAATTGAGAAAAAGAGAAGAAAATTTAATTTTGTTTAGTTTTTTAGATTTTAAATATTCTTAAAGTTCAAGATATAAATTCTTTAGTGAATTCCAGGTGTTTCTTTAAACTTTTTCTAATTGATAAAATAATGCATAATGATTTTTTTTTGTCTTGAAACATCAATCTCTCTTAAAATATCTACAATATATTGTATAAGGAAATTCTAAAACAAGAGTCATATTACTTATTTTATTCAATGATAATATCTATAAAATTATATGTTAAATATTATACACACTTATTTATATATTTTAAAACTTTTATTTAAAATTTTTCAAGCAAAAAATTTCTAAAATCTTTTATATGAAAGATATTTAATTAATGAAATGTTGTAGTCAGTTTACTCTAAAGAACAAATATTTTTCTTATTTTATTTCTCTTCTATCAATAAAAACTAAAAAAATTCATATCACCTTAATTTTCACATTTAAATTTGAAAACAGAAATGTTAAATGAAAAAGAATTAACATAATTTAATTATTGAATGAAACAATAATAACTAATTGTAACCTTTACGATCTGGAAATAATGTTGTTTAAGAAATGCATCAGTGGGGAGCTGATTCAAAGAGGACAAAAATCAAAAGTAATGATGTGATACTTAAAATAATCAGTTATATTAATTATTTTCCAACATAAGTATTGAAAGGGTATGGATAACCATCACTCATTCCTTTTTTATAATGTCCTATAGTCATTATTGTCTTCATGCAACACGTTTTTCACAAAAAATCATTTCATAAACCCACTTCACTTATATATTATATCTTACAAACCATTTTCAAAAAAGTTATAATAATATAAAACTTCTAACATCATTAGAAACCAAAAATATGATTACATTAAAGTAAATTTCAGCTATAGAAACTTGTTATGAAATTAATTATTCTTTGAAATTTGTATCATAAATTTAACACTTACAGATGCTTTAACTCATTATATGGATTTCATAGGGTATATATTGTATATGAAAAATTCAAAAATAAGTCTAATATAAAGTAATACTCTTATATCTACTATTAATGAAAAATTGATGTGTAATATCAAGGTTTGGATCAGTTGGTGTTTACCTTCAGTTAACCCACCAAACATATCAAAGAGTTTCTAAATCTTTTCTGTAAATTATTAAAATGAAAAATTTTCTATATAATTTACAAAAATTTTCTTTATTGTATATTTATGAATTTGGAAACATTATTTTGATATTCTTGGATTATGCATTCTTTTATTGCTTTTTTTAAATTTATTTTATCATTAATTTATGAGAAATATTGAAAATATGTTATCTTGTATAGTTTTTTTCTTTTAGTTGCAAAGTTTATTATTATAGAATAAATTAATTAGTGCTATTAGTTTGATAATTTGTAAGAATATATAGATGGTATATATGTATATTATATAAAATTAAAATGTTACAGTGAGTAATCAATATAGAGGGAGATATCATTATAACAATGTTTTCAAATTTTTAGTTTTAAATAATTTTTTATTTAAATTCATGTTTTTAATTTTTTATTTTTTTCATTATATAATAAAATGGAAAATAGATTTTATAATATGATATATAAAATATAATGGGGAATAAAATAGACAAATTTCAATCAAATTATCATTAATATTTAATCATTGAAGTTTATCAAGGTCACAAATTTAATTGCACGCCATGATGCAAATCATGTGAACTAAATATTTATCATAAAGTATTGATTCTTATAGCTACATAGAAGTAGGGGTTTCAAATGAATACATAAATTACATAATTAAAAAAAACAAATAAAAAGTTTTACATGGGTATCAAAATAATCATGAAAATATAAATGACCAATTATTTAAAGTGATATCAACGATATGCACTTAAATCCTTCTAAATGTTTTAGTAGGAATGGTTGGATGTTTATCATTTATCTGCTTGATTTATAAGGATATAAATGATTTTGAATTTATTTACATTGTTTCTAGTTGAGGGGATAATAATGATGTAGAGGATTATGGTGGTGATAAGTATGTTGGTTGTGATGATGGTAATTCTAGTGGTGATGATGGTGAAGTTGGTGTTGATGACAATGTTATTACTAGATCACATCTTGATGGTGTTGATATCTATGTCGATGAAGATGAGGGTTAATATGACGCTATTGAGTAACATTATGTATAATTTATGTATTTACATATCTATCTTTTTTTTATTTGTTTCAAAATTATAATTTTATATTTTATGTATTACATTATTGGTATCTATTTTTTTCTTTTAGTGAAAATGATTTTCAGCATGTGGTGTATTTGGTATATGATTTGGGATTTATTTCATTCGATGGTTAAAAATAATTATGTGTCTTCCTATTTCCATTATTTTATACATTATATTAGAATCTAATTATCATGGTTAAATCATGTATATAGCTACTAATTACTATGGTTCAAACTATAACTGTAGAATTCAAATGCAATAGTTTTAATTGTGGTATTATGAATTAATTACCATGGATAAAAAATTTATATATAGAGATAATTATATAGTTTAAACCAGGGATACACATAGCATATCACCTTATTTTAGGAATTGTTTATTGAAACTCAATATTGGAATAGATTTAAGGTCCATGTTTAGAGAAACTATGGCAGTACACATTTGCCACAGTTTTGGACTACCTCTACCGGTTTAAACCATGAATGTTGGATTATATTATAGTTTTGTACATTTTAGTTCGTTGGAAAATTTAATGATATTAAGAACCATTTATGGAATCATCTCTGTAGGAATATCAAAAACATCAATCCAATCAATGAGGATAATTTTCTAACTAATGGTTAATTGACTATCTATAAATGTTTAGGATTTTATCTTGTCTCACTCCTCTTTATAAATCATGGTGTAATGGTTTCATTAAAAGGGGGAGAACATGTTGTGTTACATGGTGAGGCAAACAAGGATTTATAAATATTTTCTATTATCCATTTGTGTATATGCACTACAAGCTATGATATATACACTAAAACTAGATCCAACTAATTTAGTGATTGGTATTGTAAGCATGATAAAGAATGGAAAGAAATATATGTTACAAAACTTATGTGTGTGGGGTTGTGATTTTTTTTTCATGTCTTATTCAATAAATAAACTTATACCTCATGTAATGAAGTGTATATTTATTAAGTATCTCAACGAAATAATGGGATATTATATATATGATCCCTCACATGGAAAGGTAATAGTGTCTATAAATTCGATGATCATTGAGAGGGAGCATGTCTCTATAGAAGATAGTGGGAGAATGATCTACATCAATGTATTTGATTCTTATGATAAACAAGAGTAGGTGTATAAATATATTATATAATTCATGGGTATGAGGTTTTTCCATATAAACCAATAATATATAGGATATCAAAATAGGTTAGATAACCATATATATATATATGTTATTTTTTATTCATCAAGGGTGGTTACTAATTATTAGTTGATATTGATTAACCTCTATCCTATAAGGATGTAGAAAATGGAAAAGATGATTCTATATGTCATGAATCCATGAATTATTTGAGAGATTCCATGTTCCAAAACCATTTCAGGTTTTGGTGGATCCTCCAGTTGATGTAAAACTTATTTTTTTCAAATTAGGACATCAAGAGGAAGCTTAACATGGAAGGTATTGTTAGTAACGATATGGTTAGTCCAGTTTATTAAGGGTTTATGATATTATAGTGAATAGAATATTGAAAAAACATTTAACATGTTTATGTGTTGAATTCCATTAAAATTATAATTTCCATCGAAGATTATCATTATTATTTGATTTTATAGATTTATTCCAATGTTGATTTACTTTGGGGAAACCTTGTTAATGAAGTCTATATGGAACAGTATGAGGGTTTTGTGAATCTAATAGATTATAATATGGTATGAAAATGGTATAGATCCATTCATGGGTTTAAGGAAGAATCCAGATCACTTATCATTCACTTAATGATTCCATAAAACAATTTCACTTCATAATGAATAATAGTGATCTTTTGTATTCAAGCAGTTTAATAGGATTATAGTTTTTTTTCTTATTATTATATCCTAATGAAATTTTACTAATGGTAAATGAGGTTCCAATATTATTGTTAGTCATGAAAAGGTTGACCAAGTACTTACTTATAATAGAATTAGGTGAGATGTCATACCTTATAGGGATCTATATTATTTGTGATGGATATAATTTGTTACTTGGACTATTTTAGGATATATACATTGAAAATATACTGTATATATTTATTTTGATGAAATATAAAAGTGGATTATTAAAAGTGTCAATTTTATACATTTGTTCTATACAATTGTTCCTCAAACACAAGTAGAGATACTAAGGATGACCATGATTTCATATGTATTGGTGATAGGACTAGTCATTCATGATTATCTGTGTACCATGCTCAATGGTTTCTCTACCTTGATCTCGGTAGGTAGATATCATTCTGATTTTATTTACCACCATAGTAAATATACTTTCCTACTTTAAGGATGTGATAAACTATAGCCTCCAAGGGATATACATATGCTAGTTTTTAGATAAATTAAGATGATCTAAAATCATATTATAAATATTTATTCACCCTCAACAGAAAAGTTATGATCTAGATAATAACAAAAAATAGTTGGTTATAAATTATCATTTAGAGTATACATATATTTTATCATATAATGTATCTAAAGAATAATTGTTCACATGAATCTTATTCTGTGAACTAGGTACTTAATGATAATTAGTATTCATTATTTTAAATATTGATAAACCTTTTATCAGATAATGGTTGTTCATCCACATGATATAGTATGTGGAAAGTTCCAAAGAGTAACCCTCACACTAAAATGACATAGTCATGTACTTCTAAGAGGAGAAACCCAAAGTCCCATAAAATTATTATCAAATTTATATCATATAGAAAGATGATATTATTTGATTGGGAAAAAAATGAGAAAGTCATTCAGGGGTTGAGCCTCATAGTACTTTGAGGAACTTTGACATGGTGTACATTCATAGTAATTTGAAGTGTAATAGTAAGAGATAATTCAACCCACTAGTAGGAAATACATATTTATATATTTCATTGGGTGTTATTATATGTGAATTATTATATTGATTTGTATACATTAATATTATTATTAATGGGTATTATCATTTGTGTACACTGATGTTTAGATGAAAACAATGAAGATAGATGTTCACGATGAAGTATTTTATGTTGTGTGAATCATGAGAAATATTACATTAATGAATAATAAATGAATTTATTTCCCCCCTATTTTATTTAATGGAAGTTGATACCTCAGGGCCTTTAAATGATATATATTAACATAAATCAATCAATTTTTATGGTGTTATGTGGTCCAGATTATTTTTTACAAAGTCAATGAAATAGGAATCAAACACATAAGATTATGAAACTAGTATACAACCATCTTAATTATAAATATCGTGATAAATAAATTATATTACACTATAATAATCTATATGAGGTTATATATCATTTCCTTATTAAATTATTAATTTTTTGGTGTATTGGAATGCTTCAAGATACTAACTTTGAAATTTTGGTGGCTCCACACAATGCCTTTGATAACGATGTAGAGAGGGTCACACACTAAGTGCATCAAAAACATAAATTTAGTATTAAAAAAAATTTACTATTAAATTTTTTGAATAAATTTTATTCTCTTATATAGTTTAATTACTATTGGTGTTTTATTTAAACATATATTCAATTAGTATTTATTCAAAAGAATTTTTTTTGAGTATAATATTTAAAAGATATTTTTTAGTTATTTAGTGAATATAATATTTATTTATTTATTAAATAATAATATACTGAAATTTATTTATTTAACAAATTGAAATTATTCAAGAAATGATAAATATTATTATTGAATAGAGGAGCACATTTAATGTTATAGTGAGGAAAAATATTAATTATTTGAATAAAATGTAATCATTTAATTCATGAGATAATATTTAATTATTTTATTTGTTTTTCTCGTGATATGAAATAATAATATTATTATTATTTTATAGATATGGTTTATTGTGGGGATTAATGAAATTTTATGGGAACATGTGAAATTTTTATTTTCTAATCGTAGAACTAATAAATATCAATTTTATTTTTTATAATGTTAATGATATTCATTGTGTTAGTTCTGCACGAGAAAACCATATAATTATCTCAAATACTAGAGAGAACCTCTCAAAGAGCACTCTCAATAATGGAGAGCGATCTTCCTCCATCACCCCTTTCAATACTAGGGATATCAATGGGAATAGTTATTAGAATATAGTTTTGTTTTAGTCAAGAAATAATGATAGAAGCATTATGATATATCGTGATATCACCTATATATTCCTACAATAACACTTGATTGTTCATAATACATATTTGTATCACCTATAGAGGGAATAAATAATTTATTACTATGACACAATGACTGTACCATGTAATGATGTTGATAGATTCAGAAAAAAAATTATTATCATAAGATAATTCTTTAATTTCCTAAAATAATTATAAAATTTTTATGTGGTGATCCTATATTTTGTTTATAGAATTATCATGTTATTTAATATTTTCTTTTACCGTGTTGGTCATAATGTTCTTCACAGATATACATATCGTTTTTTTCATCGATTGAGAAAAAAATTATGTTATGAATGCCCCAGTGATACTTTCTATGATCCCAAAGCATTCAAGTTGTATTAGATCAGTCTCATAATAATATGTAACAATTTAATGATCGTTTATTGTGTTATAATTTAATCATTAATTTTAAATTCCATTTTAAAAATTATTTTATCCAAATATGGAGGTCTTATTTTTTTCATTTCATTATAAAAAATAGCATTAATAAATCAATAAAATTTTATTGAATTAAATTCAAAGAAATAATTTAGAGGTGCATATAATTCATGACAGATAACACAAGACTACAATACATGTATATTGCTGGTATATATTGTGTACCATTGTTTAATGATCAATGAAAAATCATGAGTTAATTAAAAATTATTTTGGAGAATCTTCATTTATTACACATGTTGTGAATTTAATATATTATGTGTAGACTAGGCCATCTTGATGTAAGGTTCACTAGAATAAATGACATGTAACTTCTATATACAATTTCTTTTCCATTAGTCAAAGGAACCAGTGTATTTTTAAATGAAAAAATTTGTTGGTTACTGAGTAAATAAAAGACCAAATGACTTGTAACTCACTTACTCATTGCGTACTCTGTTAATTTATATTATAAAGAAACACACCCAGTCCATAAGCATGTCTTGAAGATAGACAGTGATGATTTATACATGATGTGTCACTATATAGTATATTATGTGTATATGAAATGTTTACATAGAATTAAAAATAATTTTTTATAATGTTTAATCCTTGTAAACATGTGTTTTTTGGGCCATCCGGTTGACTCATATACACCATGTGATGGGTTATACATATAAATACATATATAGATATATTAAATTCCAAATTAATTTCTATATAATATTCAGAATTATATGTGGTATATAAGTTATAATACACTGGCTAATCTTTATTAATTTAAACATTACACACTATGTTAATAACCTATATTCTCTGTGTAATTCTGTTGACTCATACTCACCATGAAATTATGTGATAATACATGTATAATACAAGCCACATGATTAAGAATTATATATATAAGATACACGCTGGGTAGTTCATATTGGTACTCATCATGTTCCCACTATGGTACTTTTTTTTACATAGTCAATTTTAAATAAAAATATCAATTTGTTTAAAATATGTATGGATTAGAATCTCCTGAATGATGAGATAAAAATTTAGATATATGAATTCATTAATCAAAGAAGATAGTTAATTTAAGAAAGCTTCATTTATCTAAAATAAGAATGATTTAAATTGAATTTTATTTCATGATTTATATAATTTTTTCTATGTATAAGTATGGTCATGGGAATGGATTAGACCAACATATCTAATTCATTTCATTTGAAATTATTTTTAAATTAAATTTATGTCAAAAACATAATCCCTCATTTCATTAGGTAAGGGAATGCATGCCGGTGTTTTCCTTTTATATAAACACCCTCAATTTAATCACCCAGACTTAAACATCTCATAATCCAGTAAATTCTATTAAAATGCACTTTATTATGTTCAATAATATTGTTTCAGATTAGAGTGTTAGATAATTTGGACACAATTCTTACATAGAAACCTTCAATAGTAAAATGTTAGTACTACTAAAACACTATATATTTCTTATATAAAAAAATGTTTTTAATCACGTATGAATTATTTTCATGAAAAATATTCCCATAATTTATCTTGGATTCTTCTTTTCCCTTACACATCCTAAAAACCAATAAAAAACATTTAAAAGAATGGGATAAGACAAAAATGGCTTGTTAAGAGCATAAAATTAAAAAATGAAACCATTAATCCTTGAATACATATAAATATATGAATCAATTTTCACAAAGTCAATCTTCTCACCCACAAATTATAATATACTTACTTTGAGAAAATAATTAATTCCCATTTAATATAAAGAACATAAATATAAATAAAAAAGAAACTTGGGGATATAATTTATTAATATTGTAACCCTCACATCTACCATATTATTTATAACCATCAAAACTACCTTACAATGTAACACTCATGACTACCATATGACTCAATCCTCATGGCAACCTTATGGTGTATGCATTGCAGTTACACTAGGAGTAACCATATTGTAAAACTCTAATACAAAAATACACCACTAATTTTCTTGAGATATAGGTCCCACCATTCATAAAAAAATACCAAGAATAATAAAATAATCATAAAACATGAACAATTTCATTATAAATACATTCCTTTTGAATTTTTAAAATATATTAATTTAAAAAAAAGTCCCTTACCCTGGTTTTTTCTTGTATCAAACTTGTACGAACATCTTTCATAATGGATTAAAGAGTGTTATTATTATATTAATGAACCATATAAATATTTATAATTAATTATACTAACTTCTTATAACAAACTACCTCCCATTTAATGATAATATTTTGTTATTTTCATTGTTTCAAGTGCGTTTATTTCATGGTTTTCGTGGTTGGTTTATTATGGATTTTCATGTTTAATGGAAGGAAAACATAATAAGTTGAATGAAATAGTGTTAATATGTTTCCATAAATTTAAATGATACCATATATCATTTTTTTTCTGATATGAGATGCAATCATTAGATGAAACATTAAGAAAATGATTAAATTTATTTTGGCAGTTTTTACAACCATCAAGTAGTTATTAAATTTCATATAATATCATGATTATATATTGGTTCCATAAAAATATATAACATATAATATGTGTAAAAAATTATTTAACCATATTAATTTGTTTATGTATATCCTTGAATGTGGTATACGAAAATGAAAATTAGACGTCCACAAAAGAGGTAAATCGACATGTCATTGAAGAAACATCAATTTTGGAATAAAATTTTGAGGAGAAAGATTTTGATGATACATTTCCCAACAATCATGATAAAATTCATGTGTATATATATATATATATAAATACAGTTTTCATTCCACTAGGATATTGGTAGGGTTAGAGATAATAAGATAAGAAAAGGAAATAAAGTGTACATAAAAGGGAATGAAAGGGGATTTCACCTCTTAAGTTCTCCTCCTTGAGATTATATTTAAGGAACATGGTTATGACCTTTTGGAGAGACCAAAAGGACGTGGACATGTGGGAAATTCATGAAAGGGGAATCTTGTAAAATTAAACAAGAAAATAGTCTTTTAAGTGTTAGGATAAGATTTGGTGAGAGTTGTATTTATATCTAAGGGGAGGGGTGTTTTCTCGTTATTTTATTCATTAGTTTATTATTTTGGGCCAATACATTGAATATTATGAGAATTATAACTAAATATATTAAAATAATTAATGGTAGTAATAGATTATAGGGATTACATCAGCAATAAATCAAGGATTATGTTATTTAACAAATAATGTATATATACCGTAAATTGTTTTATTTTACTATTCTCTATAAAATTCATGTATTTTAGAAAAATTTCAAAAAATCACCCTAAATGTTTTTCAATGTGTAGAATTTAAAACTTTATTCAATTTTACGAAAATAATTTTATAAATATGATAAATTAAAATTTTAATTAAAATTATCATTTATTCTGAGAAATACTGATTTTAAAATTATAACTAATTTTATGAAACATTGAAAAATTAAATATGGTCTCATAAAATAATCTTCTAAAAATAAGAGAAATAATATTAATTAATGAAACAATTTTATGAATATAATTTTTTTTAAATCATTATATTATTTGTAAATTTTTAATTTAATATTTATTACTATCAAACATACCAACAATTAAATTATCATTTACTAAACATTTATTTTCATACTCCATATTAATTTTTTATCATGATTACACTTATAAGATACATAATTTTTTTATACTCTCATAAGTTAGGTTGAAATTATTTCAGTCTAGATTCATTAATATATATAAAAATCACTTATTTCATTATAAATTTATAACGAATTTTACTGGTTAATTCCTTAATGAAAACAAATAATTTTATAAGTACCATGGTCATTACATTCTTCATAAAATTTTTGGAATTTCATCCTCACAATTTTTATTTACTTATTAAATAGGTGAGGATACATTTCCCTCACAGCATTATCATATTCCCATATTTCTTCTTCAAACATGTGGTTTCTCCACAAAACATTATCTGAGTGAATTACCATTTTCCACAATACTTTATCTCTATAATCAAGGATATGATCCCTTTTTCAACATAATAAATGTTATCTAATCATGGAACAACACTACGTCTCAAAAATGAGAGGAATATAGAATAAACATTCTTAACAAAGAAACATGAAAACATTTTACACGTGAGATAAACATAAAGGAAAAGCCACTCGATTGGAAAATAGTGTGAATTTCCCTAGGATTTCATATATCTTAATAAACTATGTACTTTCATATCCTTTATTACCAAAAAAAATAACACATTACCAAATAGATACTTTATAGAATACAACATTCCATACCTCAGAAGAAAATTATTTATATCTATTATCTGCATTAATTTTCTTCCTACTCTAGGTTTTCCTCATGTTATACTAGATTATCTTCATAGCCACATATACTTCCCCTACTAATTATAGTGTCATCAACTTTCTTTACCCGAATTCATCTAAAAATGAAAAAGATTGAAACCACTTTCAATATATTTCTTCAAATTATCCCATCTGTATATTAGAATGAAAGAATTTATTAAGAAAACACAACTAATAAAAGATGATGAACACAACTTCCTTATTAATCCATTGAAAATATGATATAATATCTTCCATTATTTGAATAGTTTTCTATGAATATCCATCACATAGAAGATGGAAAGCTGTAATGTAATTTAATTCACTACCCAATGAATTATAAGGGCCTTTTAAAAAGTTATAAGTGAACCTGGGATCACGTGTATATAAAATGGATATACTAACTCCATATAACTTGACTACCTCATTGAGGTACTATTGAGAAAGTTGATCCAAATTCCCAGCATCTCAAAAAGGAAGAAAATGTATAGATTTATTCAGTCAGTGAAAAATAAAAAAATCATGTTATTACCAAAATAAAACATTTCTAATACCACTACAATGTCCATGAATATATTTTATCATTTCCACTCTGGCATTGGAAATGTCTTAAGAATCCCCTTTGGTAGTTTCTAGACATCTTTAACCTATTGAAAAGTCAAAATTTTCATGGTTAAATTTAAAATATCTCTTTTCATTCCATCCTCTGAGTAATACTATAAGGAAACTACCTTAAACCATAATTAATATTGAATTAAATGAATAATTCACATTGAGGATCTTTTTAGGTTTAGTGTTTTAGAGAGTTAGACCTTAACTATTACAATTGAAAAATATTACATCTCAAAAATTCAAAGTAGACACTCCTACTTAGTTTCAAATTTTTTCATAAAATAAATTTTTTGAAAATAAGAGTATTGCATAATTCCATGTTTAAGAGAGCATGAATTTTCCTTGATCCCATAATTTTCCCTATTCAACTTTATGTCCTGTGAAAAACATTTCAAAATCTTTTGATGAGCATAAAAATCTCAGTAAGGGATAAAGAAAGAAGGAACACTGTTAGTTTTTCAAAAAAAACAAGTAAACCATAAATACTTAATCATAAGTATTAAATTTAACCATTATGAAGTTGTGAATACTCTTCAATGAAAAAAAGATCACTTTATACCCTTTTGTAACCAAAAGATTTCCATAAAACCCAAATCAAGAACACATAACACATAAAGGTAACTTAGGACATAAAAATAATTAAATGGAATAACCATACGGTCTACTTCCACACATATCACTTAATGGAATAGCCACACAGCCGACTTACATACCCAATTCATTGGAGTTTATAACGTAACCACCCATCCTGGTATTCACAGCACCCCCCGTCATTTGGTTTATCACGGAACCACCCATCAAATGTCCAAGTAATATTATAAAATCATATGAATGAAAAAAAATATAAAGGAAAGAAAAAAAATTCCCCATTTCAATCAAAATATATCACTTAAATATATTGACATAACAAATATTTTATCAAAACCATTTTCAATACCAAAATACATAAAAGAGTTTATGGTATTTATTTTTTAAAAAATCATTACGGCTTGTTGAGGAAGCCAAAGATCAAATAATACCGGTGGCGGTAGAAAGGTCATTGTCACCACTTATGTTAAAAGAAACATTCCTTTTTTTTCATTTAGTAAAACACTTCATAGAAAAATATTCCCTTTGAAAAGTCAAGGGTGATTGTACAGAGTATAAAAGAAAGTCTTTTATTAAAACAAAATATGCCTCAATGAAAGGAGATTGAGACAAAGTCCCTTACCTCATGTCCGACTTGACTCGATCGTCCTTTAATCACTTAAATAATAAAATAAAGTAAATTTCAAATTTCAGGAGAACATTTTTCAAGTATATTATTCCTTTTATATCACTTATTACCATGTTATAATCATTATGTAATCATTTATGTTAATAACGTTCATTTTGTCGATATTTGGTACTTGAGTCCAAAATGAACACATTATATTTACAAGTTGTCCATGTCGTAAATAGTCCATTATATCCAGAATGATTATCATGATTTAGATATGATATATATCATATATATCTGGTATATACATGTATTTATAATAGTACATAACATTTGGAGGTATGAAATGAAATGCACCGTTCATGGAGACGGTAAGTTGTACGTATGCATTGACGCTACATTCATTGATATTTATTATTTTAATGTAAATAAAACATAATGATACATAGTTATATTATAATTACAGTATAATATCATATATAATATCATTAACTCCATCCTTTATACATCCAACATAAGTTATTAATGAATCACATCACTTTGAGGGGGCGGTAGTCCGCACATCCTCAAATGAGATTATCGTATTTAAACACCATGGAAACCATAAATGCATGCTATAAATGGAAAATACAGAAGCATAAAGAAAACATATACATAATATATATCATATATAAATGCAGTTTCATTATAATGGCCACCATTTGAGGCGGTTGGAGATATTTGAACAATCATCATTTCGTGAGGCGTTAGTTTTCCATCCACAGAAACATTATGTTCTTCATCCATTAGATGGAAGTGTGTGTAAGTGTAATTCGAATAATTCTCATGAAAAATACCTAGTATATTGATGATACTGGTTTTGTTACAAAAAGAAATTAATTAAAAGAGTTTAGGGGTTGGAGAAGTAAAATAAAAGAAAACAATTTAAGAGAAACTGTTACCTTTAATTGGTGTAACTCCCATTGGTTTGAACCAAAATGACTTCTTTAAGTTCCTTCTACCTAAGGTAAGGCATCTAGAAAGAGGGGAGGGATGTAGGTAGATTAATTGGTCAGATTTTTGATGTAAAAAATTGCTTGAGAGGTGTGAGGAATTGGTTATAAGTGGTCTCTTTTTAGAAGGGGGAGGGGGGCTCTTTATGAAAGTGTGAAAATATTATTTTATTATATAAAGATATTCGGTTTCATAAGGTCCAAAAATATTTAAAGATGAAGATAAGATGACTCATGTTTGAAATATAATCAACCAATAAATATTGGACAGGTTTTGGAAAATATTTTAATCATTATAATATTTTTTATTTAAATGATTTATTAGTGATGTAAATATTGCATCATTATTGTGTCATATATAATTTAATTTATTTGATTTGTAAATATTATAAAAAAATACCCAGATGTATTAAATCTTTTTATCTTTCTAGTGAGTATTTATAGTCAAATAGATTACTTATATAACACCATATAAAAATTAATTTACTAAAAGATATTTTCTTTTGTCATTTTTGCCTTTACTTTATGTTAATTAATTTAAATTCTAATTTTCACTCCCATGTGGCTCAATGGGGTCCCAAAATCGACCCAATGATTCCCATGGTCGTTAATGACTCATCCAATAAGGTTTGGATAAGTGTTAATGAAAGTTTTAATTATTATAATATATTTTTTACCTTGAATTACGTTATTTACCTTTAACTGCAGTAAATAAAAGTCAAAAGTTACTATTCACCTCAATTTATTTTCATCTTAATGAAACAAATTTTACTTCTTGATAACAACCATGTATTTAGGATTTTTTAAATTTAAATTACAGATGTGGTAAAATTTCATTTAAATGAAAAAGTCAGTTTTTTTAACTACCACAAAGTGGTTTCACTATCTTCAAAAATTAATGTTTTTCAGAAAAATACCAAAAATTCAGCCTATGATATATTTGATTGGTACTTTTATTGAGAAGGTAAGATGCATCTGAGTTTACTCTCAATCTCATAAATCTATTCTGGAATAACCAGTCAAAAGTTTTGTATAATTATCCAAAATAATCCTAGAATCTAATATAGAATCCCATGACACTCATACGTGGATATTATATTTTTTTAGAAAAATATTCATTGCATTACCCAAACAAACACCTGAGGACCATAATAATTTAGTGCATTTAGAAACATGGAAACCAGTCTTCTAATTTGGAGAAAGATCTAAAATGTTTTCCACAATAAACATCCCATGTAGTAGGCTTGAAAAATCATACCCTAAATAAAAACATTCTCTATAACCTGTTAAAAGGAAAAATAAAAAAGCTGAGCTCAGATGATTACTATAGGAAAAAAGTGAAATAAATAAAAATAACATGATCGTAAGGGTATGAGAACATGATAAAAACATATGAAAACCATTCCATACACATCAAAGATAAAAATTTTAAGTCTTGAGAGAAATATTTGAGGTTCATAAGACATGAATCATAAGGAAATAAAAGATAATGTGTCATGAGAGAATAACATTGGCATAATATATAAGATTTTTCTATTCAAGTATACATAGAAAATCATTTACATAATAGTCAAGGATTGATAGAAAGACATATCATCGAATTACATTGGCATATGTTCCTACTTATCATGACACACCAACATCCCCAGTCGTATCTCTTTCCTTATCGTGGAATGAGTTCACTCACAAACCTGTCAGAGTAGAAAAGGTTCACTCACAATAACATTACTGATGAAATACTACCTTATTAAACCAAGTTTGCCGATCATTTTATTTCTGTATACCGAATGAGATATAAATCATTACATAATTCCTTGGAGGGATTTATATTCACCACCTATATTTTTTTGTAATATATCAAATTTCATGGGTTTTAACAAAACCCCCATCATTAGTTTTAATATAATGACCAAAAAATCATTAGAGTCTTGCATATGTGTTCCAACAAGATCATTAAACATTCACCATATCATAACCAATTAAATGAAATGGGTTTCATAAAAATTTTATAATTTCATATCAATTTGAAAAACAAAAAGTTTCATAAACATTTAATCATTTATTTATAGTATAACCCTTGAAAATAGTTGGGTTTAATAAACATTTTTTCATGGTATACCTTGCGTAAGAGAGATATGTTTACTAAACATCTTTGAATAATTGACATAAAATATTCCAAATGAAAATAATAATATTAACCTTGGTTTATATTCTCACCAAATCATAAGATACCGAAAATGATGTCATCTTAGATGGGGAATGATTTTGAAATATAAATCTCATAGAACATTTGTTAGGGAAGATAACATTTATTTGAAAAAATATTTTTAAAACTAGAAGTTCAAAAAAAAAATTTAAAATTAGTTTATTTGAAAATATAATTTGAAGCTAATAAATTAATATTTAAAACCATTTAAAAACATTTATTAATGAAAATTATAAATTCAACTTTTAATATCACATTTTGACCGATTTTCAAAATCTCTATTAAAATTGAAATGATTTATCTAAAAATTTCCCAAATTCCAAAAAAAAAATTCTTCTGAAAATAGATTTAAAAATTGACTAGGGAATTTTGAAATATATTTATGGTATTAATATAGATAAATATTTTTCATAACAATATTTTTAAATAAAATATTCATCTCAAATTTTTTTTAAATACCAAAAAAAGAATTATTTGGAAAATGAAATAAATATTTCTTTTAAAAGAAATTAAAAAATTAAGAGATGGATAATTTTTAAAAAAAACTGTGAATTATAATAATTTTATAATTTTTTTTGGGAAACAATGTTTTGGAATAGAACACATTTTGGGCTGAAGAGAGAAATAATGTCACATTTTCATTAAACAAACTAATTATTTTATGTACCAAAAAGTTGAAAATTGTACATTTAAGGAAAAATATCATGAATAACTATTGTAGAATAAAATTTATATGTTTTTGAGGTATTTATCATAATATTTTATTATTAGAAACATAATCATAAATAATCATGAAAAAACAATGAGTTTGTAAAATTAAATATATTCTACTTTGGAAAATTTGAATCGTAATCCCCATGAAATAATAACATAAAATGAAATAAAAAAATATGATGAGGATAAATATGTTTATGTTTTTACATTCAAAATGGGTTGTATATACACCTCTTGAATGAATATTTAGGGATTACATAATGTAAATCTCATGGAAGGAAAATTTGGACAAAGTTTATTTTAGTGATTTGGTAACTTTTGAATTGTAAACCACAAGCAGATAGATCATAAATTGGATATGTAAATAAAAAATATATTCTTTATAACAATCATAAAATACAATAATCTATAATTATATAAATGACATAAAAGAAATATGTGGTTAACATGACACGTTTCACATAGAAGTAAAAAGTGAGAAAGAAATACCGTACATTAAGTCACAAAATCTTTTGTACTTGTTCGAAACTCCTGTAAAATAAATATTGGGTTATTATAAATATATTATATAGCAATATATATATATCATAAAATATATAGTTTAATAATATATATTTATTACCTATTTATTTAATAATTCGTTGTTAAAATCATATTTCAGGTAATAACCTCCTTGTTTTTAGCGTGTGTTTTGATTTTTTATTTTCAATCCTCTGAATATGATCATGGTTACATAATCTAAATAATAATAATTGTTGTCGTATTGGAATCTCAAGATGGGGGGGGGGGGTGAATAGAGTTCCTACTTAAAATTCATGTTAAAATCATTATGCTTAAGAACCGCCAATTTTGAAACGTTCCCATCAAATAAGGTAGTAGAGATATAAATATTTATTTGGTTAAAATGTTTCTAAATAGGATATTAGTGTAAAACGCTTCTTTAACTTTTGAAACACATTTACTAAATTAAACACATACACACACCAACCAGAACTAACTATCATAGTCAATGCAAAACAGTTTTCTGTTTGAGTGATTATAAGTAGAAAAAATAGATAAAACAGAGTATTACTAAATATATTAAACAGTAGAGTTAAACTAGAGGTTCAGTCTCAATATGAGACTTAATCCTCTCCACTTAGTTATCACCTTACACAAAGTAGTTTATATAAATGATAAACATGATACACAACATGTATCGAGCTTTACATCAATTTTCACAGACTGTCCAGGACTCACACCCTCTACCATAGTTCTTCGTGAAAAAAAAAACATACAAACCACACACGGTCTCTTCCACATTTATATGTGGGAAACAACGTTTATGTGAATCTTGATGTGATGATTTTTAGTATCCTACAGTTCAACAACAAGAGATAGTGTGTGTAATATAAAGACACAAACATGTCTCAGAAATGTAAAATGAAAGAAAACAATAGTCTTATGATTATAATAATGAGTTTAGAATGATCTATGGGTTTGTAGTTCATATCTTGACTCCTTGGTGTGAAGAATTTGCGGTTTGAGTATTTCTCTAGAATATTTCCTCAAAAAGTATCACAACTTCAGGATCTATATATTAGGAACTGAGTGTTGTTCTTCTTATATGGATTGAGAGTTGATGAACCACAAAAGGAATACATGAGTTTTTTCTCCCAAAATATCATCTTGAAGCTCTTGGGTCCTCAGTGTAAGTGATGGGTGGATCTTTCTTGTTCTCTTTAATATTGTGTGTAAGCTCTTTCTCATGCATTCCTCTATTGTTTCACACTTCTTTGGGGTTTCTTTTACTTTATTTTCTTCCTCAGTCTAATCTTTTATATTTGATGTTCGATAATAGGAATAATTAAACCACATGCAGTCCTCCTCATACCTTATACTATCCTTAGATATGATCTCTTGATATGTCTATAATCATTATTAATTCATGTCAGAATCATTAAATTTACCAAATATGACTGTTAGAATAATCTTACGAATTTTAAAAAGTATGGAGTAGAAGGGTAATCATTGGTAGACTGGTAATGGTATCCCTCACAATAGTTGGCTTTAATAGTCGGTGTGCATCAATAGCCTTCATCGGTAACCTTCAATGGTAGCCTTCAGCAGTAGCCTTATCATCGGTAACCTTCCATCGGTAACCTTCTCATCAGTAACCATGAATCGGTATCCTTTTCTTCAATAACGTTACATCGGTTACATTCTCAACGGTAGCCTTTCATTGGTAAGCTTGCATCGGTAACTATCTCAACGGTGACCTTTTCATCGGTGACCTTTCTATCAGTGACCTTCACTTAGATAAACATTTCACTGTATGCTAAACAATGGAACAGTGTGATTAAAGATACATAGGTATCATTGGATAGATATTATAAATATTAACGAGACATGATTATTCTATAGTAGAATCATGATTATCAAATAAATGAAACATGATTTGGGATTATTTGTAAAAGTGAGTCAAAAAATCTCCCCCTTTTAGATAATAACAAATTATGACAGTATTTTTGAATCCGGGTTAAGCACATTTTCTAAATATCTTTAGAGGTGTGTATAAGTAAAATTGAACCATGTTTCATGGAGATAGTATATATATGAAAAGATTCCATTTAACTTAAAAACAACTCATGGAAAAATATAGGGAGTATATATATTGAAAGATTACAGTTAACTTAAAAACATCTCACCACTTCAGGTAATTTACAACTTCTCCCCCTTTCTGATTAATAAAAATAATGTAAGTCAAAAAAGTGAAAAAATATGATTTTATTATTAATGATGCAGTAATATAGTATACAAAAAGTGTACAAAAGATCCATATCAACTAAGACATTCCATATTCTATCAATATTAGATATGTACAAGGGAGAATTGTATTTGGAAGCTGAGGAGTAACGTACTAAAGTTGGAGGGATAGGCCTAGGGATGGTAGTGAGTAGGGTTAGAGGAGATGCTATAGAGGCATAAATAGACCTACAATGAGTGGATCTCTAAGGAATCATAGGGGTCATGCTTCTAATGGTTTGTGCATGATTCATCAATGGGGAAGTACTAGTAGATCCTGATAGGTAGCCGAGGAAGGAGGTAAGGCTGGAGGAACCATGATGGGAGTGCAGTGCACATAGAGGAAGGTGTTAGGACGGAGAGTGATGGCAAGAGGGGGGTGAATTGCATTTTAAAAAAAATTAACAATTTAAAATCAAAGTTAAAAGTGCAGCGGAAATAAAAGAGGCAAGACACAAAACATGATAACGGAGTTCGGCTTAAACCAAAGCCTACGTCTCTGCTCCCAACTCAACCGTTGAGAGATTTACTACCGCTTGCTTTTTAATGGTTTTAGCAAGAAACCCACTAGACTTTAAGGTAGTCTAGAACCTATTACAGCTTTCTTTTAATGGTTGATCAAGAACCCACTAGCCTTCTTACAGGTGAAGGCTAGCTCACCTATGACTCAAGCCTTTTAAAGGGAAGGCTTGACTAACCTCTTCACACCTTGAAGGTGGTGTGAAAACCCAATCAAAATGAAGATGAGAGAAAGAGGGGTTTGTAGGCACAAACCCAAATTGATGCTCAAAATAATAAAACAAGAAAAACCGTAATGTGGAGAAGTCTTGGGAGCCAATGGATTGATTGGAGTTGATGAAGAGCGCTCCCAAGCTTCTATGGTGATGCTCCTTGGATGTGGAAATGGGTTGGAGCAATTGAGGTTCCTTAGAGGAATCCACCGGAGGTTCGCCAAATGATGCAAAATGTTCCCGTGGGCTTCCGTGTGTTTCCGGGGCTTCCTAGTCCTTTATTTATATAGGGGGAACCCTCAAATGGCCTTTGGGGGTTCTTTGGAGCCGTTGGAGAGGCCTTCGGAGCCGTTGGGAGTCAAGTGGACAAGTCTGGTCAAAGCCCAACGACTAGTTTGACTGGCTCCACCGGCTGACTGGTGCTTGGCCACCGGTTGGCCGGTGCTTTGGAAAGTGGAGAGGCCATATGCCCAGGCACCACCGGTTGGCCGGTGAGGAGGCCACCGGTTGGCTGGTGGTGAGACAGTAGGTGTCTATAGCATCCCGCCTTTTTATAACATAAACTTTCATTACATTACACAAAACTGAGGATCTTTAAGGTCTAGTGTCTTGGAAACCAGGAACATAATACATGAAAACAACATAAAACATTCTTCTTAAACACTTGAAAGGCGTCTCCTTAAGTTCACTCTAGGTTCATTACTGCATCTCATAACCTGGGGACATACATCAAAAGAAAGGGTGAGCAGAAGGCCCAGTAAGGGAAACAAGAGGAACATTTTACATGTGAACTTGAGATACTCCAATAAGGACATGAAAAGAACTTTAAGGCATAAGAAAGAAATCATGAGGCATTTCATAATAAAAATAACATTTTTCATAACTTGAAGATGTGGCTACATCATTTAACATAGACAATCATGAACATATCACCAAGGTCCATCCCCAAGGTGTCATTTGAAAATTACCAAGGTTATTCACCAAGGTATCCTGAAAATTGTAATCTCTAGTGTTTACATCATTACCCAATGCATTGGAGCGCTATCAGGGCGCACCCTTAAATTTTCCTTTATTATCATGTGAGCCACATATATCATCATCAAACATTTCATAAATAACCCACATAGCATAAAATAAATGGGTTTCATTTCATAATCATAACGTTTTAAAAAGTGCTTTAAAGACATGATCTTTACGTCACTTTAAACCCACGGAAAGGGAAAGAGGGTTTCATGTATGTAAATCCCAGAATTTAAAATGGAACATTTTGATATATATGTGAATACCCTTGTAGAAATAAGAGCTTTGAGTATTCACTATATAACATAAAATAATTTTTGAGAAAAGAGAGAGGCATTTTGAGGGGAAAATTCTGCAGCATAACGGCTAAGTTTCGGGGTTTTAGAAAACATTGAAATGAGAGGGGACATGGGTCACCCACTCATAAATGATCCATAAAACAGTAGGTTGAAAGAATAATAAGGACATATGGACATGGTAATGAAATTTTAGGGACATACCATTTGAAATGAAAAACATGGAAGGAAGAAAAAAAAATTGATTTCTCTTATGAAAGTTCGGCAGCCTAACGGCGTTACTTAAACATCAACAGAAATGATTTGAAAAGATCAAATAGGATCTCTCATCATGTGAAAATAAGAGTCCAGTATGATAGATATAGAGATAATTCCCCAACCTAACAAAAAGGAACTTGAAAGAATTGACATGAAAGTAGAACTTCAAAACGAGAAGGGTGAAGAACCACTTAAAAATTCGGCAGCCTAACGGAGCCACTTAAAACATCAAAATACTGAATTGAAGAGATCAAATGGGGTCTCTCATCATATGAACATAAGAGTCCAGTATGATATATATAGAGATCATACCCCAATATAACAAAAAGGAACTTGAAATAATTGACATGAAAGTAGTACTTGAAAATGAGGAAGGTGAAAGAATCCCTTAAAAATTCGGCAGCCTAACAGCGCCACTTAAACATTCTTAAAACGAATTGATGAGAGCAAGGGGGGGTCTCTCATCATATGAACATGAAATAGGCAGTAGGATGAATATAAAAGAACATCCTCCAACATAAGAACATGGAGTATAAAAGAAAATACATAAAAGAGATTACTTGAAAAGAAAGAGAGAGGTCGGATCCCTTACCTTAAAATGTAACTCTTAAACCTCAAAGGTTGGGACCTTGAGGGCTTGGGGGAACCTTGGGAGGACTCCTTGGGAGGTAATGAGACCAGAAATTCGTTGGGAATGAGTGGGGAGTCGAATGGATGAGAGGAGGGCTTGGTATTTATAGGGAAAGTGAGGGGACAAGGCATTAATGGCCAAGGGACACCTCACTAGTGGTTTTGGCAAAACCATGGGCTTGGCCATGGTATTTTCCCATGGTATTGGCCACTTGGGACACCTAACACCTTATCTTACTATTCATAATTCGACCATATTGAATATATACTTAATACATCATTAAATGATGTCATTAAACACCCGTAACTTAAAAACTATACTTTCACTATTCACCGGAAATTCAACTTTCTCAGAATAATCCCAAAATTTCACCTTAACCAAATATCAATGCTCTGATTTCAAAAATGAAATCCATTTTATAAAAATAATTTTCTAAATATTTTTAGTTTAATTTTTAAATAAAAACACTATTCATCGAAAATTCATTTTTTTCAGAAAAATCCCCAAAAATTACCTTAGCATAATATCGATGCTCTGAGTTCAAAAATAAAGTCCTTTTTATAAAAATAATTTTCTAATTATTTTTAATTAAATTTTTAATTAAAAAACACTATTCACCCAAAAAAAACTAATACTTGAATAATAATTAATGAAACCGTTATTTAACTATTTTATTGAATCACATTACTTAATCAAGGTGCCTAGATTATTTTAAAACTTTCTTTAAGTGATATTACTAATCCATTTGGTCATATTACTAATCCTAATCATAAAATCACTATTCATAATTTACTATTCATCAAAAATCAAGTTGATCTTATTAGACTCTAAATTTCGTACTAAACATAATTGCAGAAGACCATTTTTTGAAAATCATTACACATTTTTAATTATCTAGGGTTTACATAAACATATTTAAAATATCCTTTTTCTAAAATTCATCAAAAATATGCATACTATATTTATCCGGTCATTTCAAAATTCATAAACTTCATCATAAGAAGAAATCCCAATTTTTATTTAAAACAAGGATTACACAAGGTAGTTACGGTCTCGTTACATAACCCCTTATAATACCAGCATAGGACCTAAGAGTAAGGTGTGCTAGGGTGATAGAAGCTTGGGGCGGCTCGGTCAACATTGCCCGAGTAGTAATCTCTATCAGTT
This sequence comes from Viscum album, assembly GCA_963277665.1. Taxonomy (NCBI): domain Eukaryota; kingdom Viridiplantae; phylum Streptophyta; class Magnoliopsida; order Santalales; family Viscaceae; genus Viscum; species Viscum album. The sequence goes on along the minus strand of OY728147.1, from coordinate 406,082,418 downwards.
TGAACTTCTCACAAAGGCGATTCCGTTCCAGCTTCACATGATGAAGTTCGGCTTGGATTTGATCCAGAGTAAAGCCCAGTGGTGCTACCTCCTTCCCAAGCTCTGTTAGATGGGCTTCGATCGGTCCAAGACTACTAGGTGAGGCCATCGAATCTTCTTTCTATAATAATTAACCAAGATTACTTATATTTAGAGACAATAATCAAAACATTTTGTTCACAGCGGTCATATTGACTGATGGTCATATAACACTCAAAAACCAATGGTCTCATTTTATTTATAATCATGTTTATCAAATAAAACATTTTTTTTGAGTATAAAAATAACACATGAAATTAGGAAACAAGATTTATTCAAAATTTCGGGTCGTTACAATCTTCCCCCCTTAAGAAATTGCGTCCTCGCAATTTTTTTAAATTGGGTTTTGAAATTTCATTGAAAGTCCCACATCGGAAAAAGAGTCAGTAACACCATTACTTTAAAAGAAAGAAAAGGAAGTACAAAGGCCACCCGAGTTAACCCACACTCGGGTTCCATGTAGGAAAACATGGACATGGAGGAAAAAACAAAGGGTCAGTTCTGAGAGAGAGTGATAGAGAACATGATTAGGAGAAAGTTAACCATGAGAAAATCCCAAAATTATGATGTGTGTAAACGGTCTTTGATTACCTAGTAGGAAACGTAAACCAACAACATTTTTGTTTTACGTTTCTTTTCATAATTTTGAGGATTTCATTTACTACATAGAACAAAAACATAAGAAAATATACCTACCTTCAAGTAGAGTTTCATCCTTTAACAAGTCCCTACCAACACTAATCTTTTCGCCAAATGATGAGAATTCAAAAACACTTGGTCTCATAAAACCACAAGAATAATCTTCTATAGAATCACATAATCTAAAAAAGATTAACTATCTATTTCTTCTATCTTTAAACATTATCCCAAAAACAGAAAGGTTAAGGTAAAACAACTCTTCAAAAAGAAAGGATCCCATAGGAATAGAACCTACTTTTAAATCTTCAAAGTTCCATGGTACTACCCAACGTTCATCATAGACCACTCCATAAATAACGGTCCTTAAAATTCCTCAAAATAAACCAAACTAAGATTGAAACCCAAATACAAGAAGGATTTGATAACATAGTCTTCCAAAACAACTTCATTGTTCATCTCCAGACAACATCAACCACTCCTAACATCTTATAACAAAAGTAGCTAACCTAAACATATTTTACCCAAGATAGGTTAATCATTCCCAAAAGTAACCTAAATTACTATAAGTCCACCTTAAATTCATCAATTCTTCAAAATATAAGTCAACCTTACTCCTCAATGAAAATACTATAGTAATCTATTTATCTCGATCATATAGGGTCCCCAAAATAGTGAACGCCTTCCAAAATAATAATCATCTTTTAATCCCCTAATCATCTCTGACATATTAATACGGAAATTGTCGCATTTCCTATCACATTGGTTGTTGGGACACCTTATTCCATTTCCCACCATTAACTAAGAAGATAAAGTATAATTAGAGGCTTAAATACTTAACCAATAATCATGAAAAGGAACTTAAAGCATATAAGGATAACTTGTAGAAGAAAAGTATACCCTAACTTGTGATCCCCTAGGTTCCCATCTAGGTTATCCATGATCATATATTCTTATTTGAATCTTTATTTTATTTTATCTTTGTTCCTTTAATAATGGTTCATATCAAGCTTATGAATTTACCAAAGCATATCCCCCAGGAGTGTCGTAACCAAGAGTGCAGCAAGGCCCGTTGTCGTGTACCAGTTCCCGTTCGAGTCTAGCTCAAAGCGGTGTTTTCGGGTTTTACCCCTATGTACATCTGTGCCAGAGCCACCTCTACCTGCTCGTATCCAGACAGGGATGTATTTGCTTGGCAACCCCTTACTCAATACTCACCAAAATACCAGGAAGATTTCCTATATTAAACTTTTCTATAGGGTTCCTCCTAGAGTTTTCATATCCTAATTTCCACAAATAACTAAACCATCCTTTGATACCAACTATAGCATCCCGCCTTTTTATAACATAATCTTTCATTACATTACACAAAACTGAGGATCTTTAAGGTCTAGTGTCTTGGAAACCAGGAACATAATACATGAAAACAACATAAAACATTCTTCTTAAACACTTGAAAGGCGTCTCCTTAAGTTCACTCTAGGTTCATTACTGCATCTCATAACCTGGGGACATACATCAAAATAAAGGGTGAGCAGAAGGCCCAGTAAGGGAAACAAGAGGAACATTTTACATGTGAACTTGAGATACTCCAATAAGGACATGAAAAGAACTTTAAGGCATAAGAAAGAAATCATGAGGCATTTCATAATAAAAATAACATTTTTCATAACTTGAAGATGTGGCTACATCATTTAACATAGACAATCATGAACATATCACCAAGGTCCATCCCCAAGGTGTCATTTGAAAATTACCAAGGTTATTCACCAAGGTATCGTGAAAATTGTAATCTCTAGTGGTTACATCATTACCCAATGCATTGGAGCGCTATCAGGGCGCACCCTTAAATTTGCCTTTATTATCATGTGAGCCACATATATCATCATCAAACATTTCATAAATAACCCACATAGCATAAAATAAATGGGTTTCATTTCATAATCATAACGTTTTAAAAAGTGCTTTAAAGACATGATCTTTACGTCACTTTAAACCCACGGAAAGGGAAAGAGGGTTTCATGTATGTAAATCCCAGAATTTAAAATGGAACATTTTGATATATATGTGAATACCCTTGTAGAAATAAGAGCTTTGAGTATTCACTATATAACATAAAATAATTTTTGAGAAAAGAGAGAGGCATTTTGAGGGGAAAATTCTGCAGCATAACGGCTAAGTTTCGGGGTTTTAGAAAACATTGAAATGAGAGGGGACATGGGTCACCCACTCATAAATGATCCATAAAACAGTAGGGTGAAAGAATAAGAAGGACATATGGACATGGTAATGAAATTTTAGTGACATACTATTTGAAATGAAAAACATGGAAGGAAGAAAAAAAATTGATTTCTCTTATGAAAGTTCGGCAGCCTAACGGCGTTACTTAAACATCAACAAAAATGATTTGAAAAGATCAAATAGGATCTCTCATCATGTGAACATAAGAGTCCAGTATGATAGATATAGAGATAATTCCCCAACCTAACAAAAAGGAACTTGAAAGAATTGACATGAAAGTAGAACTTCAAAACGAGAAGGGTGAAGAACCACTTAAAAATTCGGCAGCCTAACGGAGCCACTTAAAACATCAAAATACTGAATTGAAGAGATCAAATGGGGTCTCTCATCATATGAACATAAGAGTCCAGTATTATATATATAGAGATCATACCCCAATATAACAAAAAGGAACTTGAAATAATTGACATGAAAGTAGTACTTGAAAACGAGGAAGGTGAAAGAATCCCTTAAACATTCGGCAGCCTAACAGCGCCACTTAAACATTCTTAAAACGAATTGATGAGAGCAAGGGGGGGGGGTCTCTCATCATATGAACATGAAATAGGCAGTAGGATGAATATAAAAGAACATCCTCCAACATAAGAACTTGGAGTATAAAAGAAAATACATAAAAGAGATTACTTGAAAAGAAAGAGAGAGGTCGGATCCCTTACCTTAAAATGTAACTCTTAAACCTCAAAGGTTGGGACCTTGAGGGCTTGGGGGCACCTTGGGAGGACTCCTTGGGAGGTAATGAGACCATAAATTCGTTGGGAATGAGTGGGGAGTCGAATGGATGAGAGGAGGGCTTGGTATTTATAGGGAAAGTGAGGGGACAAGGAATTAATGGCCAAGGGACACCTCACTAGTGGTTTTGGCAAAACCATGGGCTTGCCCATGGTATTTGCCCATGGTATTGGCCACTTGGGACACCTCACACCTTATCTTACTATTCATAATTCGACCATATTGAATATATACTTAATACATCATTAAATGATGTCATTAAACACCCGTAACTTAAAAACTATACTTTCACTATTCACCGGAAATTCAACTTTCTCAGAATAATCCCAAAATTTCACCTTAACCAAATATCAATGCTCTGATTTCAAAAATGAAATCCATTTTATAAAAATAATTTTCTAAATATTTTTAATTTAATTTTTAAATAAAAACACTATTCATCGAAAATTCATTTTTTTCAGAAAAATCCCCAAAAATTACCTTAGCATAATATCGATGCTCTGAGTTCAAAAATAAAGTCCTTTTTATAAAAATAATTTTCTAATTATTTTTAATTAAATTTTTAATTAAAAAACACTATTCACCTGAAAAAAACTAATACTTGAATAATAATTAATGAAATCGTTATTTAACTATTTTATTAAATCACATTACTTAATCAAGGTGCCTAGATTATTTTAAAACTTTCTTTAAGTGAGATTACTAATCCATTTGGTCATATTACTAATCCTAATCATAAAATCACTATTCATAATTTACTATTCATCAAAAATCAAGTTGATCTTATTAGACTCTAAATTTCGTACTGAACATAATTGCAGAAGACCATTTTTTGAAAATCATTACGCATTTTTAATTATCTAGGGTTTACATAAACATATTTAAAATATCCTTTTTCTAAAATTCATCAAAAATATGCATACTATATTTATCCGGTCATTTCAAAATTCATAAACTTCATCATAAGAAGAAATCCCCATTTTTATTTAAAACAAGGATTACACAAGGTAGTTACGGTCTCGTTACATAACCCCTTATAATACCAGCATAGGACCTAAGAGTAAGGTGTGCTAGGGTGATAGAAGCTTGGGGAGGCTCGGTCAACATTGCCCGAGTAGTAATTTCTATCAGTTTGAACTTCTCACGAAGGCGATTCCGTTCCAGCTTCACATGATGAAGTTCGGCTTGGATTTGATCCAGAGCAAAGCCCAGTGGTGCTACCTCCTTCCCAAGCTCTGTTAGATGGGCTTCGATCGGTCCAAGACTACTAGGTGAGGCCATCGAATCTTCTTTCTATAATAATTAACCAAGATTACTTATATTTAGAGACAATAATCAAAACATTTTGTTCACAGCGGTCATATTGACTGATGGTCATATAACACTCAAAAACCAATGGTCTCATTTTATTTATAATCATGTTTATCAAATAAAACATTTTTTTGAGTATAAAAAATAACACATGAAATTAGGAAACAAGATTTATTGAAAATTTCGGGTCGTTACAGTGTCCCTTCTGTCTGGGTTCCACCGGCTGGCCGGTGATGGGACACCGGTTGGCCGGTGGTCTGGACAGAGGGAATGCCTTCTGTCAAGATTCCACCGGCTGACCGGTGGTCATCCACCGGTTGGCCGGTGGACTGAAATCAGTCAACTTTTGCCTTCTGGCTTTCTTGGCCCAATTCCATGGCAACCTGAAATCATTCCTATCATCCAAAAACACTTAAAACAAGATTAGATAAATAAGAGAGTGATTGTGATCATGAAAATTAAACCACGAGGGGTACGAGAGGTACAAAAATCTCCCCCTATTTTGATGATCACAATCACCAAAACAAGCAATGTAAAAGACTGAAATGAAAGGCAGGCTTTAAAGGATAAATTGAAAAGTAAATCAAAGCATGAGAGAAAGATTTCTCCCCCAATCAACCAAGAATTTCTCCCCCTTTGTGATTATCAAAATAGCACGGGGCATAAAACTTGATTGAGGGAAAGGGTGAAAAACAAGATAGAGTTTTTAAACCAATTGAAATTTTTGAAATTTGAATTGAAAGTTTTGAATTGAAATTTTTTAAAATAAAGAAAAAAGGCTTAAACGATCCTAACTCCCCCTAAATAAAAACAACAAATCACCGGGGAGAGGATTTTAGAACCGAGACAAATTTTGGTCCGGTGATACTCGCTAAAAGGGATTTTTCAATCCAAACTTGTCTAGTGGCGGGTCTTCTCCTATGAAATTCATCATTAAAGGAAATGGTTTTGGGCCTTCCATACCGGGCATTTTTGCAATCGCACTCATAAATTAAGTGCCCGGGTTTTTTACAATAGTTGCAAAATTTATATTGGGAGCTCCCCCTTACAAAAATAGTAGGAGCATCGGAAGAGGAAGCTTGCTTGGAATATCCAAGACCTTGGGTGGTTCTAGATATGCATTGGGAACCAAGGAGCTTCGAAAGGTTATGTTCACCTTTGGTGAACTTAGCTAGGGATTCCCTTAAATCCTTGATTGTTGATTCCATAGAATCAACATCGGGAAGGTTTTGGATCTTGAGGGACAACTCCTCCTTTTCTTTGAGAAGTTGTTCCTTTTCGGAAGAATGTTTTTTGAAATTGTTTTTTAAAGAAATAAATTTGGAAGAATGTTCGTGAAAACCTTCCTCCAATTGATCTCTAGCATGTTGGAGATCCTCATAAGATAAATGATTGAAAGAATTTGAAGAACTAGAGGATGAGGACTCGGAAGAGGATACCTCATGAAATTCCATTAGGCATTTTTTACCGTTGTCACTTGAGGAGTAGGTGGAGGAGGATGTGGAGCTATCACTCCATGTGGCCTTGAATGCCTTCTTCTTTTCCTTTTGCTTGCCCTTTTTCTTGTTGAGTGGACAATTGGGCTTGTTAGTGCCCTCATGGGTCCCTTCCAAAAGCTTCCAAATTTCATGAGAAGTGGTGCAAGTATAAATACGATTAAATTCATTACGGTCTAACCCACAATGAAGAGCATTCATGGCTTTGCCATCAAAGCTCAAAATTAGCAATGTCTTCGGGAGTCCATTTAGACTCGTCTTTGCTAGAGAGAGTGTAGCCTTGCATAACAATTCTAAATATAGGATAGCCAATACTTCTAAGAAATGTAACCATGCGGGTTTTCCAATAGGTATAGTCGGTTCCATCAAATAAAGGAGCACGACCCAATGAATAACCTTCGGGGACGAAAGAAGATGAAGCCATCACAATGGATATTGAATTTGAAACCGTTTAAGGTATTACTCAAATTTTGCCTCTGATACCAAATGTTAGGATGGAGAGTGATGGAAAGAGGGGGGTTAATTTCCTTTAAAAAAATTAACAATTTAAAATCAAAGTTAAAAGTGCAGCAGAAATAAAAGAGGCAAGACACAAAACATGATAACGGAGTTCGGCTTAAACCAAAGCCTACGTCTCCGCTCCCAACTCAACCATTGAGAGATTTACTACCGCTTTCTTTTTAATGGTTTTAGCAAGAAACCCACTAGAGTTTAAGGTAGTCTAGAACCTATTACAGATTGCTTTTAATGGTTGAGCAAGAACCCACTAGCTTTCTTACAGGTGAAGGCTAGCTCACCTATGACTCAATCCTTTTAAAGGGAAGGTTTGACTATCCTCTTCAGACCTTGATGGTGGTGTGAAAACCCAAACAAAAGGAAGATGAGAGAAAGAGGGGTTTGTAGGAACAAACCCAAATTGATGCTCAAAATAATAAAACAAGAAAAACCGTAATTTGGAGAAGTCTTGGGTTCCAATGGATTGATTGGAGTTGATGAAGAGCGCTCCCAAGTTTCTATGGTGATGCTCATTGGATGTGGAAATGGGTTGGAGCAATTGAGGTTCCTTGGAGGAATCCGCCGGAGGTTCGCCAAATGATGCAAACTGTTCCCGTGGACTTCTGTGTCTTTCCGGGGCTTCCTAGTCCTTTATTTATAGAGGGGGAACCCTCAAATGGCCTTTGGGGGTCTTCGGAGCCGTTGGAGAGGCCTTCGGAGCCATTGGGAGTCAAGTGGACAAGTCTGGTCAAAGCCCAACGGCTAGTTTGACTGGCTCCAACGGCTGACCGGTGCTTGGCCACCGGTTGGCCGGTGCTTTGGAAAGTGGAGAGGCCTTCTGCCCAGGCACCACCGGATGGCCGGTGAGGAGGCCACCGGTTGGCCGGTGGTGAGACAGTAGGTGTCCCTTCTGTCTGGGTTCCACCAGTTGGCCGGTGATGGGACACCGGTTGGCTGGTGGTCTGGACAGAGGGAATGCCTTCTGTCAAGATTCCACCGGCTGGCCGGTGGTCATCCACCGGTTGGCCGGTGGACTGAAATCAGTCCACTTTTGCCTTCTGGCTTTCTTGGCCCAATTCCTTGGCAACCTGAAATCATGCCTATCATCCAAAAACACTTAAAACAAGATTAGATAAATAAGAGAGTGATTGTGATCATGAAAATTAAACCACGAGGGGTACGAGAGGTACAACAGAAGGGTAAAAGAATATTTATAAAATCCATTAAAATGCTCCCTCCTCTTTCCATAGCAGAAATAAAATCAACATTATTCTCTATAAATATCTCTAGGGTAGGAGTGAACTATTTATGTCTAATAACTTGATCCTTAAATTCCTGAGTGATAGGTGGGATCCTCAAATTCTCCAATAGTATATTAAAGTGACTATCCATTTTATTCTTAATGTACACCCTTTTGTAGTATAAATCAATATGCTCTTTGATGGCTTTCTGATCATGAGTATCTTCCCTTATATAATCTCACACAAGTTTATGAATCTACATAGTAGTGTAAATGAAATAAGTCATAGACAGAGGGTCTATGGTTCTAGTACCAGAGAACTTCTCCACATCTTCTCTAACAAATAATCTGAAAGCCTCTAGATCAATAGGAGGAGCGGCTCAAGGGGAAGCAGATGCAAACAGAGGTTCCATATTAAACGTCAATGTCTCCTTAAAATATTTGGTTAGCCCAATAATTATCATCATCACATCATCATCCTGGCCACTCACATGTGTCTCCATAGACTTCTTAATGTCCTCAAACATAGTGACCATATGATAAACCACACATTTAATATATCGACGATCTCTATCCACATGAACTCTTGAAGCCATATCTGATTCTAAACATGCAATAGATAGCTACACATATTCCCTAGATTCTTCCGTGGATCTGACTTGATCCTGGCACTACTTTACATCAAGTAGATAAATTGAGTGAGAGGTGGAAATAACTCTTTCTATGGAAAATGAAACTAATTATTGACTTAGGGCCACTATTCTCTATATCTCATTGTATTTCTCATCAAAAAGCCTCTTCAAGTCTGACCTCAAGGATTTTAAGTCATCCATCTTCAGATTGTATCCAGGAAAAAGCTCTAATGGATGAATTATAGTAGTCTATAAAAAATAAGAAATTGGAGGAATTCTGAAAGGTTGGTCATCATCAAAGTATCCATAATCTAAGCCCAAGACCACAAATCTAGGGCTTTTTGAAAAATCTTCTATCCAATGAGCAAAAAAAACTGAACATTTGAAACTGGTTCCTCCCCTTCACTTGGATAATTCTCCTGATCATCCACATTTATCACTGCCATACCTCCTTAATCAACTGCATCAATAGCAGTGTAAACTGCTATATCTTCTACAGAATCTTCAACAACTACCAATACGATTCATGTTTAAACCGAATCAGTAAACTCTTCATCCACACATTCTACCATTTCTATATGACCTATTAGAGGAATATGAATTATAAATTCTTATTCACTTTCACCAGCAGCTATTTCAAAGTTACTATGACTAGATTCTGTGTTATATTCCTCTTCTGAGGTCAGTCTAATGTCTCCTAATACATTTTGGTCTCCTTCTTCTTCACTGGTTTTCTCATAATCACTATCCTTTAGGAAATTTTCCCTTATATGAAATCATTTTGGTTGTCTAGGATCACCAAAAGATATAATATTGGAATGAGGAAGGTTAGGATCAATATTATCATCTATAGGAGAATCATCTCTGACTTGCATAACACCAACCTATTATTCTTCATCTGAGTATGCAGGCTCTACTTCATCAGCCTTTAAACTGGAGTATATTTTATCCTTAGGCCTAGTAATATGAGTAGTTAGGGTTGAATTACTTATATATCTTATCCTCATCATTTACCCATCTTCCTTTCCAAGGGTTCCAGCTGATCTTTCTAAACATGGAAATCATCTTGGTGATGCAAAAATTGTCCCTTACAACAACTAGTTCCTCTTTATTTAATGCAACTCTATTCCCTTTCAACATTATGGATATTAATCATGCTTGATACAATTAATTTTGTTTGGAACTGGGCTTTGTCATATCCTCTAATTGAATCATCAGAAATCTATAAAAATTTATCTTATGTCTACTCTTTTACAGATATAGAAGAAATGCATCTTGATATTTCATGGCGAAAAATCCCCCTCTCCTAGGACTAAAAACATGTTGAACAAAAATAAAATGAAACATGTTTTCTCCTTACATTTCAGTTGCAATCACTTTCTTAGGGATCATATTACCTATTAGTTCAGTCTAGGCTTCATCATAATAGAAGAACTCACTAGTGGGAGGCACCAATCATGAATAGTGATCAAAAATCCCTTCATGTGGCACAATTAAACAGTCTGTGCAGTCAACAGAGGAAAATATCACACTTACCCCATTTACATTTGAATACATTCTATTCTCATCCTCGGACTTCTCAAACTTTAGATACTCATAGAACTAATTCACTAGATTCGGGTAATAAGGGCCATTGTTATTTTCAAATCATTTGACCTAGTCCAGAGCATCAAGTGCCTTCAGCACTAACGAATTTCTTGAAATAAGATATTTCGAGCTTAGTTCCTTCTCAACCATGATTTCCCTCTTCAAAAAATGGGGATTGATTAGCTTTGCCACTTCCTGGTTCCATTACTCGACACATATCATGGTCTCTTAGGATTTAGTGCATCTCCTTTATCCCTGACCAGTGGTCTTTTCAATCATTCCATGTCAATCTGGAGTGGTTCGAGGGTTTCAATAGAAGATGAGGTTCTAAGGTTAGAGATAAGGAGGTTTGGGAGAGCGTATAAGTGGATAGAAATGTGGTTTGTACTTTTATTTTATCATTTAGGGATATAAAAAAATTTGTAAAAGAAATAAGTAATAATTAAAAACGTTTCAGATTCTGGTAGAAAAATGCAAAGTCCTAGAAAATTCGACTATCAGTATGGTGCAATAGCGAGGTTCCAACGGTGAGGTCCTAATAGTGAGGTTCCTAACGGTGAGGTCAGATAGTGAGGTGCAACGGTGAGGTCCAATGATGTGGTCCAATGGTGAGGATCTTAATGGTGAGGTTCCAACCAGTGAGGTTCCTATGGCGAGGTTCCTAACGGTGAGGTTCCAACAGTGAGGTCCAACGGTGATGTTCCAACGGTGAGGTTCAACGATGAGGTTCAACGGTGAGGTCCCTAACAGTGAGGTTTCAATGGTGACATTCCTAACTTAAAATTTCATCATACCTAACTCATGTTTAATGTAATTTAACCTCTCAGAATTCTAAGGATTTGTGAACATATCATTCAATTGGTGTTTAGTTCCAAATAATTCAAAAGTGATATCACCTCTTTGGTAATAATCTCTCAAGAAGAGATGTCTCACATCAATGTGCTTTGTACTAGCATTAGATACTCGATTTTTAGAGATGTTAATAGCACTTGTATTATCAAAGTTTATAGAGACATGTTTGAATTGATAGACATTGTCTATTAAAGTGTGTTTCATCCACAAAATTTGAGCAAAAAAACTATCAGCAACTATATGATCAGATTCAGCTGTAGATAATGCAAATGAATTTTGTTTCTTACTACACCATGATACCAGTGACTTGTGCATAATGTGACATGTTCCATAGGTTATCTTTCTATTTAACATTCACTTAGAAAAGTCAGTATCTAAATAACTTGTTAAATCAAATTATTTTCCTCTTGGAGAAAATAGGCCTATGTTTTTTGTATACGTGAGATATTTAAAAATACTATTAACAGTCGTTAAATGAGACTTTTTTCAGATTGAATTTCAAACTAGCACACATGCATACACTAAACATAATGTCTGTTCTTATAGTAGTAAGATAGAGAAAACTCCCAATCATACCTCTGTAATTTGTTTGATCCACTGGTTTACCAATTTCATCAGCATCCAACTTACATGTGGTGCTTAAAGGTGTATAACTAACATTATTGCTATCTAATACAAAAGGTTTTGAAATAACCATATTATATTTACATTGCTTTAAAATAATACCTTATTTATTTTGAAAATTTTGAAATCCATGGAAAAATTTATGTTCCCCCATTAAACACATTTCAAATGAATCTTCCATCATTTGTAAGAAATCAGTACATAAATAATTTTTTTGAGGATCCAAAAATAATGTCGTCTACATAAATTTATACTGTTAAAATATCTTTGTAAATCCTTTAAATAAAAATATTTGGATTTATTATTCCTTTAGTAAATCCTTTTTATATAATAAAAGAACTATGTATATCATACCAATCTATTGGATCTTGTTTCAGAACATATAGGGCTATATAATGTTCAAAAATAAGATTTGAAAAATAGGGATTTGACAAACCTGGGGGTTGTTCTAAAAATAGAACCTCAACTATGTACCCATTTATAAATTCACTTTGAACATCCATTTGATAATGGTTGAAATTCAGATGACCTGTATAAGCAAGTAGTATCCTAATGGCTTGTAGTTTATCTAAAAGTGTGAAGGTTTCCTCATAGTTTATTCCTTCTTCTTGACTATATCCTTTTGCAATCAGTCTATCTTTATGGCTAACTATGTCACCAGAATCATCAAACTTATTTCTAAACACCCATTTAGTGCCTATAGTCAATGTGTCTTTAGGTCCTTATACTAATTTCAAAATGTTGTTTCCTTCAAAATTATTTAATTCTTCTTGCATACCTATCACCCAAAATTATTCATTGATTGCATCATTGATATTTTTAGTTTCAATATGTGAACGAAGAGCTTGATGTTCAACTTTGGTTTATCAAAGAAGCTCTAGTTTTTGTTCATCTATATAGATCACCTACTACAACATCTAAAGGATGATTCATGATAGTTATAATACATTTAGAAAGATTAGAACTAGACTCCTCATGCTTGTCTATGATTTTAGATTCACTATGCACAGATTCTGGAAAATTTCATAAACTGGTTGTTTTTACTAAGGGTTCACTATCTTTATAATTAATGTCCATAATTGACATATCTTTTTCAAGATGTTCAATAGAGGTTTTGGGATCATGTGGATCAGTCTCATAAAATTTTACATGAACTAATTTCTCTAAACACTCGTGTATCTTATTGACTACTTTATAAGCAATACTAGATATTGAGTAACCTAAGAAAATAATATCATCACTCTTAGAAGAAAACTTATAAAGATTATCCACAGTGATATTAATAAAGAGATTGCAACAAAAAACTATAAATTAATTAACCTTAGGCTTCCTATTATTCCAGAGATCATAAGGGGTTTTCATAAGAATGGGTCTAATTAAGACTCTATTGAAAATGTAACAAGCTATATATTAATAGCTTCAACAAAAAAATAGATAATTATATTATACTCATTTATCATCGTCTGGGAAATCTCTTGAAGTGTCCTATTTATTATTTCTACAACTCCACTTTGTGGATGTGTTCTTGGAGAAGATAAATTGTGATTATAGCCATTTTGGGGGCAGAAAGATTCATATTTCTTATTTTCAAACTCACAACCATGATCACTTCTCAAGGACTTAATTTTAAGTCTAATAATATTTTCTATAGACTTGGATTATTTAATGAATTAAGAACACACTTCAATTTTGTGAGCTAGAAAGTATACCCATGTATATCTAGAAAAATCATCTACAGGAACATAAACATAGTTCATTCCATTTAACCAAGAAACTCTATATGGTCCGAATAAATCCATGTAATCAAACTAAATTGGTTGATAAGTGGAAACTTCTTTCTTTGTTTTTAAACAAACCTTTTGTTATTTTACTTTTTGAAAAGGATTACAAACATTGTTATGTGGGAATCAAAATTTAGGAATATCTCTAACTAAAAATTTCCTAGTTAATTTCCTAAGTGATATCACATGGAAGTGTCCAAATCTTTTGTTCTATAACCAAGATTCCTTATGAAAATCATTTAAATAAGAAACATTATACTTAGAAAAAGAGTTTAAATCAATATCATATATGGTTTCATTTTCTAAGCGTAGTGAACATTACATCCTTTTTAGACTTAAAAATTTTTCATGAATCATTTTCAAATTTAACATTAAAACCATTATCACATAATGGAGAGATATTTAGTAAATTGCATATTAACCAATAAAAAAAAGTTCTTTTGAAATTAATACAGTATTACGGTTAACATTTTTATTAAGTTGATGATCTAAGCTTTACAATTATCACCGAATGTGACATGTCCACCATCAACATTAATTAGGCTGTTAAATCATGAATAGTATCCTATCATATGTCTTGGGAATCCAGTTTCTATGTACCATAGAGTCTTACAGGAGCTCTTCAGAAAATTTTCTTTCAAGATAGATTATGTGTAAGATAAATTTGGTACCCAATTTTTCTTGGGTCCAGAGAGGATAGCATGTAATAATTTGGGAACCCATACATGTCTCATAAGTTTCCTAAAATTAAAAGATATTTTTTGAGACATAATCACTTTTTTAGGTCCTTTTTAAAATTATTTTTTAAATATGGTCCAGAACATGAACTAGTAGTGAACTGTCCAGATTTATGAAAAAATTTATTTTTCATAATCCTCCTCTGTTCTGGTTGATATCCTAGACTAGTTGTATATTTTGGATCATTTATTCCTATAAACTATGTAAAGGTATCTATACCTGTAGTAAAATTCTCAATATCCATTTTTAATTGCTCATTTGATAATTTAAGTTCAGTATTTTATTTTAACTGCATAGCACATTTTCCTTTCTCAATATCCAGATTATACTTATAATTATCATTTAAAGCACGTTGTATTTTAAATAATTTATATTTATAATTGAGTTCATTAAAGGTATCCTCAATGATTACACAATATTTAAATAGTTCATCCATATTCATATTCTCATCATTATTCGATTCACTTTCATTCCCAGAATAAAAAGCATTTGGTATAGGAGAATTGGGTATTACCTCAGATTTTGTTTTCATGAAACACAGGTTTACATGTTTGTTTTTCTCAATATCAGAAGAGTAATATCCACTAGAGATATCATCTAAATAACTCCAAGTGGCTTTTATATCGTATTTATATCCCTTTAACTTGACTTTATATTTCCTCTTAAACTTTAGATTGGGGAAATCGGTCTTCACATGGACTTTTTCTTTTACACTCATTACAGAATATCTCATCATTGTCATCATTCAATTTTCAATCATCTTTCCATTGTCTTTTATTATCATATCTTTATTTTTAGTTTGATTTTATAAATAAATTATTCTTATCGTAGATCTTCTTGAATCTTCTAGAAAGATGAGCCATCTCATCATCATTGTCAGAAGTTGTGTCCTCACTGGTGGAAGTGTCTACATGAGCCTGAACTTGTTCTTTATCGTATCTCTATAAGGTAGCAGTCTTGAATACTACAGATTTATTTCATAGTTCTTCATCTGTATCTTTATTTACATTAATCCTTTATTCAGACATTATATGTTTTCCAATTATTTCTTTCATAGGTTGCTTTCCTATGTTACATGATTCTCGGATAGAAACATAAGTTCCTCTTCGTCTCTCAGGTAAGCATCGAAGCAAACTGATAATATGATCCTTGTTGTCCACTGGTTTACCAAGTAGACACATAGTAGTATCTATTTCGTTGAACCTAAGATAACTTTCAGATATATTTTCATCAATCTTCATTTACAAATTATCATATTTAATAGTGTAGGTATTTAATCTCATTTCTTTTATATTAGTTTCTCACTCAGGAGAAACAACAAAAGTATCCCAAATGTTATAATAAGTTTTATAGGTAGATATTCAATTTAATTCTTCATCACCTAGAGAATAGTACAATGCATTCATTTTGTTACATTTATTGTCATATGTAGCTTTAGTCAACTGAGACCATGCATCCCTAGCAGTAAGAGGAAAAATATGTTTTTCTTTAATTGTGTCCTAGATTTCAGGACCCATGCTATCTGGATACATTTTAATTTTTAATTTCCGCTGAGAGTAGTTATTACAATTAAGTAAAGGTGTTCTGATTGTAGTACCAACCTCAACTCTATTATCCATAGTTAATTAAAATTTAAAGAAATAGAAATTTATATATGAGAAAAATTTCAAGATCATTAAGATACAACTAAAATCACAGTTGAAAAGAATTCACCAACTTACACAATAGTACATATAGTAGTAATAAATGTTTCCTTTGATACCAAACATTTCTCATAGTGGAATCTCAAGAGAGTTTGAATTGAGTTCCTACATAAAATATCTGTTAAAAACTTTATACTTAAGAAGCCCCAATTTTGAAATGTCCTAGTTAATTAAGGAGATAGAGATATAAATATTTAGTTGGTCAATATGTTTCTATATTAGAGATTAATCCTTAGTTTAATTAGTCTAAAATAATTCTTCATCTTTTGAAACAAGATGACTAAATTAAACACCTACAAAAACTTACCAGAACGAACTATCAAAGTCAATGAAAAAAGTTTTCAATTTTAGAGATTATAAGCAGTAGAAAATAAGTAAAAATTGATTATTAATAAATATAATAAAGATTAGAGTTAAACAAGAGGTTCAGTGTCAGGACAATACTTAATCCAATAAATTTGGAGATCACCTACCACCAATCAGTTTATATAAATGATAAACTTGATACACAGCCTGTATCAGGCTTTACAACAGTTTTCACAAACAGTCTAGGGCTGACACCCTCTACCACAATTGTTCGTGGGAAAAACAAACAATACAGATGACACAGGGTATCTTACATAGTTCTACATGGTAATCAAGGTGAATTTGATGGTTACATAGATATTTTTTGCACTGTAATCTTAAACAATAGAACAATGAGATTAATGATACCAATGTATTACTATATAAAGACAATAAATTTAAATGAAACATGATTATTCTATAGCAGAAACATGATTATTAGATAAATGAAACATGATTTGGGATTTTCAAAATAGGTTAGTCTAACAATAACCATGAAATAATAATGAAATTTGTACGTCAATTATACATTTTATAGTAATCATTAAAGTCGGTTTTAATAAATGAAGTATACTACGATCAGGGAGACAGTAGTTCGTATGTACACATGGATAACATTACCATTTATAGTGATAATTATTTAAATTAGGTAAGTAATAAATTATTTATTCATAATGATAGTAAATTAATATATAAAATATTATCTCGTAAAATAGGGTTATACAGATCATCCATGTGGTGTGGTGATGAAAAGATAGAGTCACATCGTTTCGTGGTAGCGACAATCCACACGTATATGAACAACATTATACTCATTAAGTGAGTAAAATTGTAACAAAGTAAATGGTATATTATATTATAATAATGATAAATATTTTATTAATAACATAAATATTTTATGACCAACAAATATTTCTCTCTTCATTATATATCATGTTATTAGTTTTTTAAAAACGACTCATATCACTTCAGAAAGTGGTCATCCTCCCTTAGACATGATTGACATTATTGTATCTCATATTGAATGTAAATTCAAAAAGGAATTATTAATATAATGAATCTAGTGGTGTAAATTTTTTATAAATATCATATATATAGTTTATATCCATCACCATACTAAACCATGCGATCTGGAAATTGAAAAACCAATGACATCAGTTCACAAGGTGGTCATCCTCCATACACATGAATGATGATTTCATAATTCCCATCAATGAATGTAAATATGGTTTTAGGTCATAAAAATAAAATAAAAACATCTTCTTATTTTTATGAAACAGATTTTATTATATCATAATGGTTTAATTATAATTTAATGAGGATGAAGATGAAGTAATATAAAAATTCTCATTCAAGAATGTTACATCTTTTTCGGGTATCCTCATTAGGTTTGGACATAAAATAATACTAGGTTGGATTTATACCAAAAAAATGGATTATAGGATTAGATGAAGGAAATTACTAATTTATTTGGGTGTTTATTAGCCAAACTAAAAAGGGTTTATGCTTTGAAGAATAAAGGAGAAGGGGTGTCCTTTTATAAGTGAGGTGAGTGACACAAATGTAATTTTTTTGAATGAAATAATTCCACCAGTTATTTTCAATGACACATGACTCTAATAATGGCCAATTATCAATAATAAATATTTAAAGTCTATATATGTACACCCAATTGGTTTTCTAAATGTTTTGGGTTATTTTTAACTTATATCGTTTTAGTTTGGCCCCATAGTTAACCCATTTTACTTTAACTATGATAAATAATTATTATTGGTTTTACTATTTACGTAGTTCAAAAAATAAGATGATAATATTAGATAATATATATTTTTATTATTCCAAATATTGAATGAAATTTCCCTAATCCAATTTAAAAAAAGTGTAAAAAATTAATTTAAAATTAATCGTACAAACACGATGAGAAAGCTTGTTTTCAATGATAAAATATTCAAACTTTTATAATGTTTTTATATAAAAAATCTACATGAAAATGATTAAATACCATAAATTAATACAATAGATATGTAATTTATATAATTTTATATTAAAACAAATTTATATATAATATAACTATATAAATAATTTAAATTAAATTGTGGTCTTTAATTAAAATTATATATTTTTCAGTGTTCATAAAAAAATAGAACCTTTTAGAACAATACCAAAAAATTAAACTAATATAATTTTTCTATTATTATTAAAAAAAATTGTGTTATTATTTCAAAATAAAAATTTAAAAGTGTTATGTTTTAAATTTAAAATAATTTCACTGATGGAAACAAAACAACTTTTTAGAAAATAATGTTTTATGTCAAAAAATATATTTATTCTTATATTTTGTCTTGAAAAAACACAATATTAATGATTTTTTTAGTAAATATAAAATATATAAATTTCATTCAAATCATTCAATAAAGTGATTAATTTTATTTATTTATCTAAAATGCGATTAAGTGAAAAGAAATAATTTCCCTGAATATTAGTTCTTTTATTTTCAAGAGGTATTTATTTTAAATTATATATAATTTTTCCATATAGATTTCATTATATATATACATGTGTGAACTATATATTTTAATAATTTAGTTAATTTTATTCTTAATAACCATTCCAATGGCTATGTGATAACCACCAAATTAAATAGTATTATTATAATAGTATGTCATGATTTGGTTAAACATGTAGTTGCATGTAAGGCAATTTTAACTCAATATAGAACGTAACACAAGCCAAAAAAAGTTTTCATATGTAATTAATACTATAATAAGTGTTCTATGTAATTAAAAATATTCATAATTTTTATATTGATTTGAAAAAATATATACAAAAAATCTCAGGGTGTGACATTATACCCCCCTTAAAATGAATTTCACCCTAAAAATTCAACACAGTTATCAGGGGTTTATCTTTTTAATATTACATCATTAAAAACCACATTTTATAATGGATTAATATAATATCTTCATGAAAATTATAAAAGTGTACCACCCAAAAATTATAATATAAGAACATTATTTTCGATAGCATGTATGACACATAAGACAAAGCATGTTAGGGAATATAATAGAATGGGAATTTATAAAAATTTTAGTATTTTAAATAAATTGAATATATTTTAATACTGGAAATGCATGTGAAATTGTGTTATATTATGTTTAATGCAACAATTAGTTTCTTGGATGGCATGTCTTACAGGAAAGACTGTGTTTTGCCGAACAAAAATACCTTAATAAAATATTATTAGATAATATAATATGATATAACCTAGAAGTAATATTTGAGGTTATGAATAGGATTAAATAGTTTATGAAAATATATGGTGTACAAAAATATAAATTGAATTCATTTGTTACTAATTAATTTTAAATGAATATGACAACCAATTGAATATAAGCAGAATGGTTTTATAGAAAAGTGTTTTTATTCTCACAAAGATATTTTATAATAATAAAATAAATTATTTATAATTATTGAATGATATAAAATAAATATATAATTTATATATTCAATAATATTTCTTTTATTTTAATCAATTCAATTTTAAAGTCATAGGATGAGAACAGAGTCATTAATAAGCATAAAAACAGTATTTTTATAAAGGCACTTTTACCACCATTTAATGAATAACCTATCATAAATAAATTTTATGGCACTTTTAAAAATCCTATATGTAAAAATAATCATAATTTATGAAATAAAAGTATAAAAAATATTTTCGGTTAATTTTTGGTATTTTTCTTGCAATGGTTCATTTTTTAATGAATAGTGAAAAATATAAAAGATTAATTTAAAAACAAATTCATCTAAACATTTTATAGGATAAAATTATATAATTTATTGGGTTTAAAGCTTACGTATATGGGTTTTATATAAATAAATCCAATTTAGTACATTGGAATCTACTTCACATTTAAATTGGATATGAAAACTTAGCAAACTTTTCAATGTTTTTCCCTTAAAAACCCACTTTGCCGTCCCATTTGTGGGATAAATATTAAAATAATTTCTTCCTATTGTGTGATTTCAATTTTCAAGAATGTATTACAATTTTTTAATCCTCATAAATTATAATTTATAACAAGTTCAACTTAGTTTTTTACCAAAATTATTTGTGAATTTGAATAAAATTAATTATAATGATTACAAGAAGAAATAGATTAACAAAGGACTATCCCTTGTTATTGATATGCAAAATAACCTATAAAATTTAGAAATTACATTTTATTCACATATTTTGACCCTATAAAAATTTTTATTTACTATTTCCTACTATTGGATCAATTATAATCAAGGAAAAAAAACGACGGAATTCAATTTGGAAAAATTTACTAAAGTGCCACTCTTCCACTATTAAAAGGAACTCAACCCTCCCACTTCATGACACCTAATTCTCTAAAAATACCTCTACTAATACTATAAGACTCACATTTCTAAAAAATTATTCAATGATTCCCTTTGGTGAAAATCAAAAGGAGTTATCTGATTAAGAAGTAACATACTTCTTCAAGCACATTAGTTTTATTTGTTTCTCAACCCATTAAATTATTATAATTACATGATTATATAAAAATAATGTTTCATAAATATACATAATTTTTTTATGTTAATTGTTTTAGAAAAACATACAGCCAATTTTATCTAATGGGTAATGAACTTAACGTGAATCTGTACGGCGAACGACCGCCTCATAGAACATTGTTGTTTGGTTTACCTTGACCACATATAAAGTTTGGAAATTTTAAAGACCTGGAAATTTCATGGAAAATTTTTTCTTAAATACTTAGGAATTTTACGAGACTGCGGCTTCTGACGGGACTTGATTCCAAGGACCGGTGTGCCCAGAATCAATTTATGAAGTTTTGTTCAGGTACGTTCAGTAAACGTACGTTTGGGTTTTCCTATATTTTGAACTGGTGCTGGGAATTGAAATCTAAGGGCACCAATGAACTCGAAGCACCGGTATTCGCCTAAGGGGACCTTTACCGCAATTGCGTTTTATGCGGGTTGAAAGTTAATTTTTGGGGATTATAATAAAATAAATAAAATTGTTGTAAACAATTTTATTTATAATTGGTGGTTATTTCCTACAAGGGGAAGTAAGAGGTGGCACCCACACCCACATAACCTCCCATGAGAGGATAATGTGTGGTGGGCCCCACACGATACCCTAACCTTTCAACTTCCCTTAAACTATCCATTAACTCCCCTTCATTTAATGTGAACTCTCCACCTCCTCTCTTTTGAATTTTGAACTCTTCACCCCCCCTTTTGAAACTCTTGGATTTCCCATGAATTAATGAGGCCACCTCTTCTCTCACAAATTGTACCAACCCAAATAAATAATTCCTAATTTAATTCACTTGGGTTTCAACAATTATTTTTGAATTATTTTGAATTTCATGGAAATTCTATAATAATGGGAAGCCTTATTGTAATATTTTTCTGGGAAAATATTTGGGTGGGGGAGGCTCTGGATAATTAGAAGAAGGTGATCCTCTCTGACGAAGAACATCGTTCTTCAATGAAGAACAACTCTGATGAAGAATGCGAAGAACCTCTTCCAACGACGCTTCCTCTTCAGACACACCCCGACGTCAAGGAATCTTCATCGTCTTCGAATTATCTTTCTGCGGCATGACAATGAATATTCCTCCAATGTTGACGGGACGACACCATTCTTCGCAATGCCGTCTTTCACGACACCCAACTACTACGACGCTCGTCTTCTAAAGCTCGTTGACGTGCGACTTCAATTACGAGGTTGGGGGTTTGTATAATTTTAGTTTAATAAAATTATACTCTATTCGTTGTTGAATACAAGTGATCGTCTTGGCCTCTTGATACCGTCTAACGCAGATGGCATAGGCCGAACAAACACGGCCCGACGACCCTCTGTTGATCCACGTTTATATAGGTGAAGGAAGCAATGTCGGGAGAGGCGATGGTGACCCTAAGCGATGGCCACCGTAGATAATGGCAGTCGTGCGCCGGCCGCGTGCGGATGAACCGCGACCCGCAACCACAGGCCGCTCGGACGAAGAAGAACCGACTGGTCATAGCCGTCCTGGCTGGAGGAACTGCTATGCACCATGGTGCCGTGCTGTGGAGGACCGCGACCCGCGCTCCATGGGATGCCTTGGCTGATGAACCTGCCGGCTCGCTAGCCGGACTGGTTAGAGGAGGCCGCGGCACCCGCAGGTGCCGGCCGCTCACACCGGGAAGACCTGTCGGTTTCGGCCGGTCGGATTGGAGGGTGGCGCCGCCGGTTTGGGAAATTAGGATGCTGCCACCCCCACCCCCCCACATCGCTCGGCTAGCCATAGACTGGGCCGCGCCACGCCGGGTCAGGCTGGGCTGACCCCCCTTCCAGGTCGAACCCACCAAATCGGGACGGGCCGACCCGCCAGCCCACCGGGCTTGACTGGCCGGGCCCGATTCACTTAAATGAGAATAACATTAAGACCACACATCCAATCGACGCTCCATCTACAGCACTGGAACCCTCATGACGAATCGGTCCTTTTGCGATATTCTAAGTGAGTTTTGGACAACTTTGGAAAATGGCCAGGTTTGGAACGAGCGTAATTCAAACCGGGACCATGGAAGGGGAAAGCCCATATCTCTCAGACCGGGCATCCGATTGATGCTACGTCTGTCGTGTTGTGTTCCATTTGATGATACGGTTCTTTTGGAATACTCCACATGACGTTTGGATACATTTGAAGTACGGTAGGGTTTATTTTAACTTAAAAACCAACCGGGCCCCTGGTACGAAAAAGCTAAAAACTCACAGACTGGGTGTCCGATTGACGAACCGTCTGTTAAGTTGAGACCTCTATGATGTGGCGGTACTTGTGATACATCTACGTGAGATTTCCTGACACATGGTGTATCAGCTTGTGGCATGTGAAGCGAACCCTCCCGGTGACGAGCGAGCAGATTGCAGAGACCTAGTAGTTGGCTGAGACTTAACGACTGCTGATCGATCGACTCGGAGTGATTCTGATGGCCTAGTGGGGAGCACTTGGTTGTAGCAGCAGATCCACAGCGGATAAGCGCTTGGTTGTAGCAGCAGACCAACGATACTCGACAGAATGAGTACCTATGTAGGCTATGAGGGGGAGCGCTTCGTTCTAGCGGCAGACCCATTGTGGTAAGTGCTTGGTTATTGTAGTAGGCCCACAATACTCGACAGGTGGAGTACTTCAGTAGTCGAAGGTTAGTGGGAAGCGCTTGGTTGTAGCAGCAGGCCCACTATACTCGACATAGGAGGATTTCTCCATCAGCTGTGGTTTCAACATCATGAATAAAAATCCTGGTTTGAGCTGAGTCAATGACCTTTTTGTTTTTCTCATGATTGAGATTGGTTACTTAATATCTTAGGTATATATATGCTCATATACCTAAGTAATGGTTAACCGTTGAAATCATACTTTTTTATTATCCTTTTTGGATTTTTTGAGACCTTGAGGGCCTCGGGGTCCCTACTGTGTATCGTTATACTCACCCCTACACGGGCAATGCTCGCACCTCGTTGGGTTGGATGCAGACGACGGACAACGCTGATCGAGGCTGAGTGTACGAGGATTGGACAGTACCTAGAGGTGGACCTCAGAACGAGACGGTACCCAGAAGAGAAGGACGAGTGTGGAGCACTGATGAGGCTTTCTGTACCTACCCTTCAGTTAGGATTCATGGTGGGCAAGCTGGGAGCTATTAGACACCTTCCAGCTATTTGTCTTTTAGTTGTACCTGTTTTTCATTTCCTTTTACTTTACTTTTGTGCTTGTATTTCCGATCCCTTTACTTTCTGCACACTTTTTATACATATTTTCTTAGTGTTTTCTTTCGCTTGTACTCTTGTTGTGTGTGTTTACATTTTATAAATTCAATGCCTTCTCAGCCATAGGGACATACGTCTTTGGTGCTAGTCTCCATCCCCTGGCCTATGGAAGGCGGGCTTGGGGTAGTCACGATGCGGGCCCCAGGGGACGGGTCGTGACAGAAATTATGATGAATAAAATGTTTTTAATATAAATTATGTTTATAATTTCATAATACTCATTATATTATTCTACAAAACAAACCTATATGCACTATATTTTTTGGAAATATGATATCATCGTTTGTGGAAGTGCGGACTACCGCCCCCACAAAGTTATGTTATTCATTCACACTATACATGAAATTTATATGGGATTTTTTTAATAAAAAAATGTAATATATATGACATAGATATGATACTTGAATTAAAATATATAAATATATATCATTCCTCTCATAATTTTAATGACACAAAAAATTGATATTAGTAGTCATGCATTCGTACAACCTACCGTCTCCATGAACGGTTTGTTTAATTTAATTTCTCCATTAATTATAGATTATTATAAATATATATATAATGAATATATATGATAATTAACCCATATATTACATTTTTTATTAGATGAAACTGTTATCTTATTTATAAATAAACAACTAACAAGTAAAAACAATCTCAATAAACAAAAATATTAACACCTGAAACAGTGAAAATAATCCAATATTGTTATCAAATAGGTAATATGATAATATAAAAATGATAATATTGGATATTATAAATATCAGTATTGTTTTAGTATTTTTTATTGACATTTTCAAAACCACAATATGTGAAGTTAAAAGATTTTCACCCAAAAAATGCATGGTAACAGATTCCATCTCAATTTAAATTTCATTTAGACTTATTTTTTGTAAGCACATAGTTTATTCTATATGATGTATATGCTTCCCTTTGACATGTTATGTTCAGAATATCATTAATATCATTATATTTTATGTTTTAGTTAATTTAACTCCATCATGGAAATTATGATTAAAGTGTTTCAAATTGGTAAGAGACACTTTTGAATGTTTAATGATTATTATCCCCATCAACATTATTAATGAGTATCTTTGAAATCTCACTACATATTATGATAGATAAATTTATCTTGAACCAATAATTTTATTTCTGTGCATATAATTTATTCTATATGGTTTATAAACTGCATATTTGAATTGTAATATCATTATTCATTCATTATTCATTGTATTTTGTGATTCAACATTAATTATTTAATCTAAGGGGGTTGGAGTTAAAAGTTACCCAAGTGGAAAAGAAATTTCATTACCCAAATCCTTTTGTTGGGTTATACTACATCATGTTTTTCATTAATATTTATTGATTATTTTTATAATTAATTTGAATATTTATTGAGCTATTGAGACTTCATTATGTATATTTACATTTAATACATATAATCTACTCATTTATTGATCCTCACTTTAATGTTATAATCTATTAAAGGCATTACATTACAATCTCATTTTTGAGGGATTGTTTATATATGAATTTCCTTCAATGAAAATTATATCATAATTGGCTAACAGAACCCTTTTATTTTCATATTCTCTTGTTATTCAAGACCTTTAGTGGTAAGAACCCTATAATAATACATTAATAATGGGGGGTAAAACCCCATTGGGTGCATGTACTGTAGCAGTACTGTAACGGTACTGTAGCAGTGGCGACACTGTTGATAGACGAGCACTGTAGCGGTGGCGGTACTGTACGAGTAATGTGACAGGTAGGTTACTATTCACAAAATGGGCATTGTGACATAAATTTGGACCTACGGACTATGTAATGGGATACAAGCCCACTGGGCCTTCGAGCATTGTAATGGGTTTCCCTATACCCAGTTAAAAGAGGTCTTTTCATTGCTCTAAAAATAAAAATGAGGCTTCGACCCCAACATTTTTTTCTAAAATAAACCAAACCTAATTTCTATAATTAGTCAGAGAACTTGTTTTCTTCTAAAAACCTTTTTCATGAAAATGGATTTCAAAAATTTTTAACCACTCCCAAATTATTTATGAAATTAAATTTCAGTCATTCATCTCTTTTAATTTTTTTTCATATTTATCTTTTTATCACTTTATAAACAAGGACTTTTTTATCCTGTTACTATGAAAACTAAAAGTTTTCGCTTGTACGGAATTTACAGATTTCCTAATAATTAGTTAATTTAATATTAATTTTCATGTTTAAATTGTTACTTTTTAATGAAATGTTTTTAAAATAAACTTTCAATGTAATGGAATCTAAAAATGTTTTTCAAAATAAAATTTTTATTT
Organism: Viscum album; assembly: GCA_963277665.1. Lineage (NCBI taxonomy): Eukaryota > Viridiplantae > Streptophyta > Magnoliopsida > Santalales > Viscaceae > Viscum > Viscum album. Next base: position 406,055,709 of record OY728147.1, on the reverse strand, counting down.
TATTCAAGAATTTTTAAAAGATATTTTTGTAGTATTTATATTCATCAATGAAAAAAACCATTTATTTTACTCTATATATCATGTTTTTTATTGATATTGTCTTTATTTTTTAATCAAATGGTTTATAATTTATTCAGCTATGTATATTATTGAATTTCAATTCCTTGATCCCTTTATTATTCCCCCTTGAAATATTAAATTTCATATGATCATTGTACATTTAATTTCTCATTGTAATTCATATAATTCATCATTGGTATGTTTTTTTACAGAAAATGTAGACCATTTTTCAAATGGTGTTAACAGGGATAGTTGTTCGAATACTTTGGAAAATATTGATAAATATGTATTCTTTATTTAACCAAAATATTTGATAAAGAATATTGATTATTAAATAAATCAATTAATCGTAATGATGAATTCAATGGAAATGCAGTGATGAGTGGGGCCAGAAAATTATATAGCCCCACGTTACTTCAATAGGTTATCAAGAGATATATTAGTTGTTCAAATATAATAGGTTTAGTCCTTTATTTTTAAACTATCCAGAAGGTATATCTTGATAGTAGGAGTTTTCATGTTCATAAGAAATTACATCCAATAATTAAGCATTATTTTTTTTCTTTAGTTATTATTTTTCCATGAAATTTTTCTCGACAAATCTATTGATTGATTTCATTCTGAACTCATTGATTAAATGAAATTTCTTTCAGTTTCATATCTTTTCAAATTGATTAATCCATATCCAGTTTTTTAAATGACTTATATTTTTAGTGATTTACCGTTACATACTATTTATGCACCTCTATCATATTTTTACTGATTTAATGGTATAAGTGTTCATTTATTTACCATTACATAAATAGTTTTCTTATTGATTAATTATTACTTCCTATAAACTTTTCCCTTACTGATACTATGATCTCACACTTATTATGTTTCATTCCCCATGAATCCAATAAGATTAATAAAAAAGTTATGCAAGGATAATCTTGATAGAATAATGTTATAATCGATAAAAAATTATCCTGTAATTTGAATATTCATTGGTAATAAAGTACTCTTGTATTTATTTGGTTTAATAAGACTACTAAACTCTTCTATCATTAGGAATTTGATTCCTTCTAATTATTCTATTTTAATTGGATCATGACACCAACTCTTGGATTTCTGGGGTCGGGACACTACAGTTGGTACATGAGGGAGGTTTAGTAGAAAATATAGGAAATAAATTTATGAAAACATATATTATATATCATATCCCAAAGATATCCATTGAGCATATGTATAGAATAACATACTAAAAATTTAGTAAGGTATAAATTATATGGGTATTACTAGAAATAAATAATTTTCCAAATACTATAAGTGGTTGTGGTTCTAGAAAAAATATACTTAGGTGTATCAACATTGACTAGGTGTGTCATTCCAAAAATGAGTGAAACCAAGTGTATGAAAATATATCTTACTACACACATAGTTATACACTCTTATGGGATATGCTTAGTGAAATTAACATTTTATTTACAAATCATTATAAACATTTTGAATAGATAATGGCAACGAATGACGTAGGTTAAACCTTATTCCAAGGAAGGGACTATGTTTAAAAGAAAATAGCTGATGTATTTAAGTATTTAAGTTGCACTAAAAATCATATTTAAAATCATGTATGGTGATTAATTTTTTTTAAAGTATTTTCCTTATATTTCTTTTAGAAATTATATTAATTCAGATTTAGAAATGGAAATATTGTATGTTTGGTGAAAAAAATCAAGTTTGGAAAAGGTCACGGGTCTTGAACCCGAGACCGAAGGATGATAAAATTTTCACATCAACCACTTACCTAAGCAATGTCCTGGTTAATTTGTAAATATATTTTGTTAAATACTCTGATGAATAAATAATAATAATGAACAACTAAGGTATATTTTTAGGTGAAGAAATTAATTTCATAACCATATTGGTATTGAATAATAGTTAGTGATAAATGTAAAGACGTTTTACTCTTTCACGAGACTTATGATCGAATGAATTTTTATTTTAGTGCTTCAGGGAGCACCATTAATTTTTGGATACCCATTTCATTATGTAAGGTATGAATTAGTATTTGATTGAATATAAGATAAAAGATGGTATTATTCATATGAAATTCTAACATATCATGAAAATAAATTTCTTATATTCTTAGGTAGTAAAAAATGTTCTCACCATGAGTAAAAAAATATTAAAAAAATGTTTCCCTAATAAATTTTTTTTAAGATATGGTCATCTAAATCATAACAAATTTGTACCTTTGTTTCCATTATTATTCAATTGATTATTCTGTTGTTTGTTGTTGATGATCTCATTCAATCACAATAAATATTTATGCTTTTACTTTAAGTAAATATATCTACATTCCACTAATTTTATCCACCTTGGACACATATTTATAGGTTATTCCATGTAAACTTTGTACTTCCCATTATATATTATATATAGGATTTGTTTTAAACCGTTCTCATGATGTGGGATAGTAACCATAGTAAATATAAAATACTCTATCATCAAGATCGAGTTTAAATTTCAAAGAAGCAATTTTAATTTAGGTTGAGAGAATCTAATGCCCAAAAAATATAAAGTTGGATCCCTGTATTAAATATTGTGTATGAAAAAACACCAAGCACATAAAAGAATATAATATACTAAGAATGTATAATATATTTTATATTTTTAATAAATAAACATATTTTATTGATGGAGATTCACGAAACATTGTGTTAGTGTATGTCACATGCAAAAATTATTTTCTTTAATGGCTAGCATTATACGCATGTCATAGTTTTACCGAATAATAATATACTAGTAAGATATTATTATTTAAAATAATTGTATATAACCTAGATGTTATATTAACGATTGTAAATATGATTTACTAACTTATGAAAATTTATGGTTGACACAAATATAAAATGAATTGAACGGATTCATATTTATTAGAATTTAAAATAAGAACCAATTGAACATAAAGGGAATGTCTTTATAGAGAACTATTTTTATGCTCAGGTGTTTTTTTATCGTAATAAATTAAATTAATTAAAACTAGTGACTAATATTAATTATTTATAAATTTTTTATATTCTATTAAATTTTTTTTGGATTCATCTAATTTATTTTATAGTCATAATATGAGTACATAAATAGTACTATGTATAAAAAGTAATATTTATATAAAGGCACTTTTACTGACATTTAATGGTGAACCAACTAAAAATAAAATTTTTGGAACCTATATAAAAAATTATATTTCAAAATAAACTTCATGTTTTTAATATAATCATAATAATTAGGTTAGGGTGAATTTTTGGTATTTTTCTATGAGTTTTCCTTTTTAATGAATAGTGATAAATTCTGAATTTTAATTCAACACTGCATTTCATTAAATTTTTGTATAAAGAGTAATTTCAATGTTCACTAAGTTTTATGATTAATTAAATCTATTTTATATAAATTCATCCAATTTAGGTAAATGGAATCAATTTCAATTGGAAATTTATTTTCAAACATAGAACGATTTTGGATATTTTTACCTTAAAAACCTATATTTTCATCTCTTTTATGAGATTAATTTGAAATTAATTTCTACCAAAAATATGATTGGAAATTGAAAAAATATTTTCCATATTTGGAATCATAATAATTTAAAATTTCAAATAATTTCAACAAATTATTTCACCAAAAATATTTTTCAATATGATTAAAATTAATTACAATGATTAAGAGTAAAATTTTCTTAACAAAGGACTAAACCTCATTAATATGATAAAGAATAACCTAGAATATTGTCCAAAATCCATTATATGGAAACATTTAGACTCTATAATCCATTGGATATAATTTTAAACATTATTAGAGATAATTTTCATAAGAAGAACATTCATGGAATTCCCTTTTCCAAAGCTTATTGGAATGATATTCCTCCCCCCTATAATAATAAACTCAAACCTCTCAATTCCTCACACATCTCAAGACACAATGTATAAACTAATATTTTTCTGGATACGTGATAAAATAATTATTAGAAACCTAGAATCCTATCGTTTTTATAATACCATGCATGGATCCCTATGATGAAATCCAAAAGGAGTTACCTGATTAAGAGGCAACATCCTTTCTCAAGGTCTTTAGTTTTATATCTTTCTCCACTCATTAAAATATTTTTATTCAATGATTATATAAAAAAGTTATATTTGATGTATTTATATGTTTATATGTTATCTTTTTAACTTAAACTCACAAAAACATTCATCTAATGGGTATTGAACTAGGCATTTATACGTACGATGAACTATAACATGATGAAATGATGTTGTTCGTTTTCCCTTAACACCTCTCATTTGTAGAAATTATTATTTAAAATATATTTATATACATTATAAATTCAATTTATACTTTATTTATACTTGTTAAATTATTTTATAACACATAAAATTATACATACCATTTTTTTGGAATATGAAAACATCCATTGTGGAATTGTGGACTACCACCCACTCAATGTGATGTGATTTGTTCACACTATACATGGATTGTATACATGGTGGTTTTAATAAAAATATGATACTTATATGAATTAAACATGATATGGAATTAAAATATTCATATATATAATTTTCATTTCATTATTTAAATATGAAAAAGAAATGAAAGTAGAGTTCATGCGTACGTTTGATCTACTATCTTCATAAGAGATGCACTTAATTTCATATCCCCAATCATTATAGATAATAATAAATAAATATTTACTGAATATATATATGATATTTAAATCATTTATTAAATTTTATATATTATAAAAAAAGTTTTAATTAATAATTACCACAAGTAAAAAAACAAAAAATGTACTGGAAAAACTAGGTAATTAATACAAGAAATATTGAAAATAATGAATTATATTTAACAAAATGGTAATAAGATATTATAAAAAGTAAACATATTATATTATAAATATGAATATTCTTATAGTATTAGTTAATGAGATGTTTAAAACCATTATAAATGAATTTAAAATATTTTCACCCAAAATGAAAATGTTGGGTAATAGATTTCATCACAAATTATTTTCCACAAAGGCTTATTTCTTTCTATAAACCTAATTTATTTTATATGGTGTATATAATTCCCTTTGAAATGTTATAACATGAATCTCCTGATTATAATGATATTCAAGGATTCATTTATTGTTATTACTTCATATAGAATATGATTCAATTATTTCAAACTGGTATGAGAAACATTGTGATGATTAAAGATTATTCTTCTAAAAAATAATCTTAATGATTTTCTTTTCAATATCCCTTATTTTTGGATTGTTTAAATTATCTTGAAAAAATAATTTTATTATTGTGAAACAAATTTTTTATATATGGTTTCTATACTTCCTCATTTTTTTTAAATATCATGAATCATTGATTATTTTTTGTATTTTTCATTTCGATTTGAATTATATATATTAATGGGATTTGATTTAAAAGTTTCCCAAATGGGAAATAAATTTCATAACAAACTCATTTTCATTTGGTTATATGAATTTATTATTGTTATTAATATTCTATGAATGTTTTTATAATGAAATTGAATATCTATTGATATATTTACCCATATTTAGGTTTCTTTATAGTTTATATACAAAATCTTCTCATTGATTGATTCACACTTCAATGGTATAATATTTTTGAGGGCTTACTTTCGAATCTCACATTATTCTGGATTACTTACATAGAATTTCAATCAGAGGAAATTATTTGATCATTATATAATAAAACCTTCCATTTTATTCTCCTCTAGTTATTCATGAACTTTATCAAGTAATAGTACCATTTCTACACCCCCTCGTATTGATAATTTTTTAGAAAATATTTTTAAGATAACCCAACCTAATTTATGTCGTTAGTAAGAGAACCTATTTTTTCTAAAAAAACATATTAATGTTTTCAAAAGGTTTATATTCTTTAATAAATGGTTTATTAAAGAAATCTTTACCTTTTTTTATTTTACATGTTTTTTCAAAGAAACCATCTTGTGTCTTTTTGAACAAGACATTTTTCTATCCTCTTAACATATAAAAGGATGTTATTTTAACCATGTATGGAATGTAAGGATTTTCATCCCTTAATTTTGTGGAAGAGTTACCTCATGTTTAAAAGGCTACTATTATAATAAACATTTTTCAAAAGTGATTTTTAACGAAAATTATTTTAAAAATGTTTTTGAAAATAAAATGTATAATTTCCTCAACAATTTTTTTAAAACAACTTTTTATACTATTTCATATCATCCATGATTATGACCCTTTATTTTAATACATACGGGATATTTTTTATTGATATCATCCTTATTCATCGTCTAGATGTTTTATCAATGTTTTGGGTAAGTATTACATCAAAATTCAGTCCCTTGAGATATTTACTATCCCCTTGAAATATTATATTTTATATGATCCTTGAACATTGAATTTCCCCAAATTATTGATGTCATGTATCATTATTATGTTCGTTGAGTATACTATATACAATTTTTCATGTTATGTTTACATTGATTGTTATTGGAATATATGCAAAAATATTGATAAATATTTATTCTTTATTCAATATATATATTTGATAATACATTTTGTTTATAATTTTAATTAGTTACTCGATATAAATAATGCAATAGATATGCAGTGATAGGTGGGGCCCTGAATTTATACAGACCCTTGATGAATCAACATGTCCCTATAGAAAATATTAGTTGTGGAAATTAAATAGGTTTCTCCATGAAGTTTTAAACAATCTTTATGATAGAACCTGACTATAGATGTATTCATATAGAAAAGACATGACATTAGATAATTCATAATTTATATAATTTTGAATCAATTATTATTTATCTATGATATTTGTCATAGAAATTTTTATAGATTCATATCATTATTTATTCATTAACTAAATGGAATATGCTTCATTTTATGACATTCCTTATTAATTATGGATTGTCATGTTTTCAAAAAGGAATGCATTTTTTGTTATTTACCATTCTATATTTTATTATGAACATCCTTATCTTTTTTTAAATTTCATTGTTTATGTTTCTGGTTTTTTAATATCCATAATAATTATTCTAATTGATTGAATATTTCTTCATTTGTAGTTTTCCTTTATTATGAATTTGAGATCACCCTTTTTATGTTTTGACCCCCAGGAATCTAATAAGTATACGAGGTAAGTTATACAAGGATACACTAGATAGAATAGTTTTTTCTTAAATAGAAAAAACATGTTGTAATTAATGTATTAATTTTCAATATAATACTGCCATTTGTATTTGGTTTTACTAGACTACAAAAATATTCAGCCCTTCATGATTTCATTACTTGTAACAATGATAATGAAATGGAAGCATGGCACCGATTATGGGCACATGGGGGTTGGGTTGCTACAAAATGTACGTGTGAAAGTCATATAGACTATCAAATAATAGGTTTCTAAATTGAAGAACATAGTTGGGTTGTTAAAAATGGACATTTAAATGAAAACAAACACACAAATACCGATGTAGAGTGATAAACAAAATGTTCAAGAGAAATTTAATTACCATAAAGTCATAAAACAAATATACATGAAGGAGGACCATGATACCATCAAAAGAGATTTTAATAGGGATTTTTTTATTCAACATCAATTTCATAATTACAAGGAATTTATAATCCATTAATATCTAGAACATATTAAAATTTAATTACTTGTTAATATTTTCATTTCGCTGGCACAATTTCAACCTTTGTTTATGATTTTATCAATTTCCACTTCTTCTCTTATTATGGTAGATTATGTTTTTATTTTTCAAGCACCAAATAAGGAAAATAAATGAATAATAAGTCATTACTTATATCACTAGTTAAAAAAGGTTATCAATTTTTTATCTATTTTGATAAAACATCATATGGTGAAGTAATATTTTAATCTCTAAAACTATATATGATGTTACAAATAAACCATTCCATAAATGGGTAAACATATAACTCTAAAAAATCAAAATTATTAATGAAAATTATTAAAATTATCAATATTAACATAAAATTAATCACTCATATAAAATAAAATAACTCATGAATGTCATAAACCAAACACGTGAATACCTTTATCATGAATTCTATTGAAACTTGGTAAAAACTAGAAGTATCATAGAACCTCACTAAAAACATACATTCTTCTTCAATAAAAACATAAAACATATATTATTGGATATATTAGTTAAAAAGTAATTAAAAAAATCAATGATAATATAAAAGACTTTAAAAAAATACTTTATCAGATCTGAGGTCATCAACAATATCCAATTTACATTATCTATATCAATAATCTCTTTTTACAAACAAAACACCATTTTCTAATCCTTTAGATCATATTAAGTGTTATTTTCCCTTAAAAATCTGTTGATTATAAAATATTTCCTTTCTCTTAAGTCAACCAAATAGGATATTAGTGTTATTCAACATATTTATGTATATACTTAATGAAAATCTCATAATTAACAATCCATATATGTTTCATGATTCATATAATATAATCCTTGTTTTAAAATACATTAATACTTAGATCATTCCACCTCATCCTTAATCATGTAACTAGGATTCATAATTAATACCTTTTATCATTATTATTTGCTTCATATTTTGTTCATAATCATAAATACAGACATTACTCATACAACCTAGCTGACTCCCTTAAGAAGACATCCCCGCATGGCATATAATTGATAAATTCCCATAATTTTCACAATTAAAACATTTAGTAGTAACTAATTCTTTATGGGGACGATTATTAACATCCATTTCATTAACTAAAATTTTCATTCCCCCCTAAAATTACTTTCTTGGTGTCCTTTTTCACACCCAAAACTTATTCCTACCCCTATGACACATTCTTCGAGTACATAATCCCACATTATTAATGTATATGAAATTGTATCTTCTTTCCTACAAGGAATTTTTACCTAAACATTAAGAAAACTCTATCTATCCATCCTTTTATGAGTCTGAGATTTGGATAAGCTTCATGTTTTTCATCATGTTCTATGACAATTGATTAGGGAAAATTAAAAAATAATTCCCTCCATTCAAATTATGATTTGACATCTTACTAGATAATTTCCTGTCACATTCAACATTAAAATAGTTTCCACTATTGACTGAAACAAAAAAACCTAGTTTCAGCAACATTAATCATAGTATAAAACCAAATAATCCTAAAAATCACATACAATATGTCTAGATAATTGCACATTCTCGTAAATATTTGACATTATTGGATTATCCTAGGTCATACATGATAACATGCTATTTAAATCTATAATGATGGTTTGAAATAAGTTTTTTTATTTATGTCACATATTAGTTGAGAGTGTCAAAACAGGTGTGTAGAAAATCCTATTTTTGTGACTTAGGTTATGATTGAGTCCCCCTCAATATACCCATTCCAGAGTTATTACCCCATGGTACCTTTATTCCAGATCAATATCTATAGGTAATATCTAGATAGGTATTTAATTATTAATAATCCACTTGATATACCCTTTACAAAAATAACATTACATTTTCCTAACCTTTGACTCATCCATATATATATATCCTTAGATGCATTACTTGAAATGTACTTAGAAATGTCCATTGGAATATCATAAGGATTTATCACCCTAGTTTTCAAATGATAATTAAGCTATTCATTTGATAAAAACAATAGATACCTAGGATTATCAAACATGGATATTACAACATTTTTGTTAAGTATTAATTACATTACTCAAAAACATGGTTGAAGAACATAATATTTTAGTCCATTTGGAATCATATATCATAAACTTATAATATGGTGAAATTAATTCAATGTTTACCACAAAGATAATTCCATTTTGAACTCTTTGTAAAAATACCATACATAAAACATTTCTTCATAACCTGGGGAATGGAAACATAAGAAAGTGTGAGCTCATGTTCTTACTTTGGATAAAAAAGGAAATAAATAAAAAAGTGAACAGAATGGTATGATAACGTGATAAAAAGATATGAATACCATAACCTACATATCCATGATAAAACTCATGAGTCATGACATAAATATAGGAAGTTCATAAGACATGAATCATAAGAAAATAAATGAACTTGAATCTTGAGGTCATAACATTGGCATATGGCCTATAAATTTACGATACAAATATGCTTAGAAAACACATTCCACTGTAGTAAATGATCATTTATATGATTTATTAGGGAACTCTATAGATAGATACACCTCATGGGTAATACACACCACCATCCCCAGTGGTATCCCTTTCTTTATAGTGGAATGAGTTCACTCCCCATAAAATTTTAGTTGTCAAGGTTCACTCCCAAGACAATCAAAGTGAAAAGTGCCTCTAACTAAATTGGGTTCACTACCCATTATAGTCATACATATCTAATCAGCTATAAATCTTTACCTGATGATTTATAGGGATATATAGGCTACACCTATGTTTATTTACTACACAACCAACATTGATGGTTATAACATAACCACCATCACATAATGGGAATCATACATATGTGTGAAAAAAATATCATAAAACATTTTCATATAATCACCCATGAAATGAATTGGGTTTCATAAAAATTTCATTATATAACAACCTATATAAAAGAGACAGGTTTTGTAATCATTTCAATAGTTCATCATAGCATAACCAATGAGAATAAGTTGGATTCACAAAAATAGTATCTTGTTTTATCCCGTGGAAAATAAATAGTTTTCTTAAAAGTCTTATCATCATAAAAATTTTCCATTATCATAAATAATAAGAAGTGCACCCTTGGTTCATATACACATCAATTCATATGTTTCCTCAATGGATTTCATCTTAGATTGAGAATGATTTTGATTGATAATTCGCATGGAATATTTTTGTAATTATGATATATTTTCATTGGAATAAACTTTGTAAATCTAAAAATGATGAAAAAATTAATGAAAGTAATTTTATTTTAAAATATACTTCTAATCATATAAAAGAATATATAGAATAAGTTAAAACCTTTCTTGGGTAATATATTATTTCCTCTTTGAAAAACACTTTTTATGAAAATTTCAAAATCAATATTTACGTTGAATCAAATTATATAAATTCCCAAAATATTAATGAAAAATTTTCATTGAAACTAAAATTTAAAAATATTAAGGGAATCCTGAAATATATTAACGATAATGAGAGTGAGAAATAATATTCATGTTGTGCATGTTTAAAAAATATATTATTTTAACATTTCGGTAAAAGACAAATGAGCATTGTTTGGAAAATGAAATGAAGATTAAATTAAAAAATTAAACATATAAATATTGGTTAAAATTTTCTTTTAAAGATAATATGAGAACAAAAAAAATTTTAAGACATTTATAGAATATAATATTTTTGATGAAAAGTGTTTTCTGACTGTAGAGAGAAAATAAGACAAATTTTCTTAAAAATATTTTTTTAGTTAATATAAGTAAAATAGAGTGTAAATGATACTATTAAATGAAAATATCATTAATAATAATTGGTGTAAAATATCACAAGCTTCATGAAATTTTTGTCATAATATATCACTATCAAAACTGTAACACCCCAAGATTTCATAGTGTGTTATTTCTTCAAAATAATACAATAACTTGCACTACACGCAACACCGAGTTCAAGCACACCATGACTTACCAAACAAGCTGTTAAAAAGAGGTTATGAATAGTATTAACAAAATTTTAAACTTTATATAATCCTTATAATTTTAGAATCCATATTATGAGTTTTTTAGACATAATGTAAGAAACAATTCAATTTCAGTATTGCATTTTTACCAACTTTAAATAGTGAAACATTTTTAAATACAATATTTTAAACTTTTTGAATAAATGGGGACATTAAAAAAAAATTTAAAATGAATGTCCCAAGCTTCCACGGTACGCTTTCCTTTGAATAATACAGTAGCGTGTGTTGTACGCAACTTCGAGTTCTACCACACACCATAACCAATCAAACTAGCCGTTATGAATAGTCATACCTACTTTTTGAAATTATATATATTTTATATTTCAAAATGGACTTAATTTTTTGATTCAGAATATGTAATTTATCCTAAGGAGAAATTGTGGTACGTTTCGGATAAATTTCATATTTTGATGAATAGTGAAAATTACTAAATTTTAATTAAAAAAACTTTTTTCATCAAAATAATTAATAGTGATAAATTTTGAATTTGAGTGGTTTTAAATTATATTTAGAATATATTTTTACCATTTAATATAATTTTGGTCATTGGACATAATTTTACAATTAAACCGAACATAAACAAGTGTCAATCTTTTGATAGTTATTATCTCTTAAAAACACGCTTTTTGTTTTGATAGCGGGAATTAATTTTAAATTAATTTATTCCACTTCTATGTTTTGAATTTAGAAAAATGGATTCCATATGTGGAATCAGTATTTTCAAATTGTGTAAATAGGTAACTTTTATTTTTAGACATTTTGAATAATTACTGTGGTAAATATTTTATTTACCATGGTTAAGGGTAAATCCGGTAAACAAGGGTAAAAAAATAATATTATAATAATACTAAATTACCCTAAAACGTGTCCTATCCTTATTTGTTGATACATGTTCGACCAAAGGCATCTTTGGGTCGATTTTGGGATCCCATGGTTCCACTTGTAGGTGATAGGGACACTATATTTTAATTAAGTTAAAATGAATACAAAAATGACACAAGCATATATCTTTTAGAAAAATAATTTTTACATAGGGATATATATGTTGTAATTTAGATTATAAATATTCATTATAAATAAAAAACGATTTCCTACATAATGATATTTTATTTATAATTTTCAGACATTAAATAAGTTAATTTATTTATGACACAATGATGATGAATTAATTACTATAATAGTGAAACATTAAAATAATTGATATTATAAATACCCAAATAAATATAATATGAAACTTTTAATGAATTAAACTAATTTTATAGGATAATATGATATATTAGGATTGATTTAATTGACTTTTTTAGAAGTAATAAATCTTTTATGAGTTTCACAAAAATCAACTATTGAATAGTGTCAAAATTGACAAAAAAGAGTTTTTAAAACAAATATTATATTATTAATTGATATTAAATTCCTAAAAATCTAAGGTTCGGACAAGAGACTTATATCATGATAGGTTTATCATTAATGGACCACTTGGGTGACTCTTGGATGTATATCGTATGTTTATTAACCATATTATATAAAAATACAAAGAGACATTGTAAAAGTGAAACTAATTAACTTAGAGTTAATACTTAAAGATAAGGTTAATATAAGTACCCAAACCTATCTAAATTCTATTGGTTGAGTTTTTTTCGACCCATACCCACCTTAAAATTTAAATAATAAACTTTGAGGCCATTATAAACAGAATATGAATTTATTATAAACTAATATTTCTAGCTTTTCCAAAGGTGCCTCTCACCCCTCTTATAAAAGGGCAGTCCTCCTTCCCCTTTATTCACACCTTCAAAGCCTTTTGGTTCGGCCAAAATCTGCCCAAATACTCTCCCAAAATTCCTAAATAAAACCTATAAGCCTTAGTTTGATCAGAAAGCCAGCCTAAGGAACCATTTTGATCAAATCAAAAGGAAGAACCCGAAGAAGAGGTAATGATTTCACCACCCTTTTCCAAGTTCCTTTCTTCTTCCACTTATTCTTCCTTTGTTATAACCATTCTAAAATAATAACTACAGTATCATATATATACTTTGATGTTATTATAAATATGGTACAACCATATTCAGTATTCTATCCACCCTTTGAATAACATGTCACCATACGTGCGTACGTACGGCTTACCGTCTCCACGTCGTGGTGTAATTGTTATTCAATATATTATTATTTGGATGGGTATAATAATGATGTGTAACTCATTTTAATAATAAATCTAACATGTTAATGATTCTGTATATATGATATACCATCCATTTATATATTATTTTAATATCAAAAGAATGATATTGTCGCTCGTGCGTACGTACGGACTACCGTCTCCACGAACGCGATGAGATTCATTCTTCATCGTATCCATTAAAGTATAATTATCATTTGATGATTTACAAATGATGTTTAAGGACTTGATATAATTCTGGTTATGAATAATATACAACCTATCCATTACAACCATGGCTTACGTAACAAAACATATAAAATAAAACAAGTAAGTTAACACCCGAAACAACGATAATACTAAGATATTATTATCAAATCAATATTAAAAGATCATATATGATATCATATTAATGTATATGATTCATGTATAATTTAATAAAAATTATTTCACCACTATACAGGAGGTTAACCTACCCCAACCAAGGAAAAGTACAAGGTAATCGGTTTTCATCTCACTCCTTATTCCCGTGAGATTTATGCCATATTGCCACCATTACCATTTGTGTGGTGTATGTACTGCCCATAATTATATTCTTTGGGTAATACACTCTAATTTATGTGTACTTACATATTAATTGTATGATACCTCTTTCATGGGTTGTATGTTTCATAAGTTACCAAATTGGTAAGGGTTATTTTACAATCTCATCATTATCCGAGGTTGTTTATACATAATAATCTACTGGGATCTCTTTATCATCCACATCCATGTTTCTTAATAATGTATTTCAAAACATTTTTACTATTTACAAAAATATGGGTTAAATTCATTTATACCCTTATGTGTTTCAAAATAAATATTTCCGTCGTTTTCCAGACAAGGCACTTTTAACCTTTTCGACAAATTTAAGGTAAGAATGTTTTTTTTAACTTATACGGCGGGTGCGGCTATTTACCTCCATTATAAAATCGTCAAAGATTCCCTTACAAGATAATAAGAATATTTTCAAAAAAATGTTTTATTTCATAAATATAAGACTCTTAAATGATTTCAAAATAGAAAGAGATATTTTTCTAAAATAGTCTTGATTTCATTTATGTCAACATCCTTTGATGGATTTTACGCTTATTTGAAGTTGATTTATTATGATACAAAACATCCATATATTATTGAAGGTTTTCTGATATTTTTGACTGTGGATAAGTTATTCTTATGTCACTCATGGTTTTTGTTTAGAGTATTGACATTTCATAAGTTATTTGTAATCAAATGTTTATGTTATATTTCAACCTTTCATTCAAATGAATGTGTTAGACAAGTATGTTCCGGGTTGGGGACCGGTAAAAGTAAGCCCTCCGGTTTGGTCTCCGGTTATTAGAGGAACTCCGGTTTGGTCTCCGGTTATTAGAGGAACTCCAGGTTGGTGTCTGGTTATTAGAGGCACTCCGGGTTGGTGTCCCGTTATTAGAGGCACTCCGGGTTGGGTTCCGGTAACAGTTAGCCCCTAGGTCTTGGGACGAGGCCTTGACAAGGAAATTAAAGTTCAGCATTATGCATTCCATCATTATGAAAGTGGTTATTGATTTTTCATGTGATTATTCGATTAGTAGAATATCCATGTGAATAAGTAAATGGAATTATTTCATTTTATTTATGCCATACTATGTTGAAATTTCAAATTTGAAAGGCTTTTGTTTTAGTTATACATTGCCTTAAATGTTTATTCTTATTTATGAAAGTTTCCGCTATATTGTTATCCTTACTGGGCATTTGAGCTCACCCCTTTTCTATGTTTTATTTTTCCCAATATGTGAAGAAGTAAATTATGAATGACTTGCAGGGATATTATGTGGGGATATGAGTGTGAATTATGGAGACAATATGTTGTTGTAGTAGTTTTCCATTTTATGATGTAATGTAAGACTTATGAATATATCTAGTGTTTTCAAGGCTACTAAACCAATCAGTCTTTCGAGATTTGATCTTTCTTGTGATCATGCCAATGTTATGTAATAATGCACCGACTCTGGGTAACTAGGGTCGGGGCGTTATAAAAACCATAATCATAACAATCCTAAAAAACAATGATATTGTAATATAAAATATTTACCACTTGGTTAACAATGAATAATATTCCCCATAAAGGAATAAAATAAATTAAAACATTATATATCACAAGGATAAATAATATCATTATATTACATGTAAAATGGGTTGTATTTATACCTCATAGAAAATATAGGTTTATAACCTAACACATACCTCGAAGATGGAAAATAGAGACCAAAATTTCTTATTGATTTCGTATGCTTTGAACTGTAATCCCCAAAAAACGATATCATAAAATAGATATGTAAATACCTCTAATTTTTATGATAATAATCATTAAATAAATTCATGATATGTATATAAAAACATAAAATAAATGGGTGGTGAATATAGTATTTGTCTCACAGATATTAAAAGTGTGACAAAAATTACATACTGTAAGTCTTAATTACCTTATACTTGTTCAACCCTACTATATAATAAATATAGAATTATTATTAAGAATTATATATATATATAATACCATATATTATTTACATATTTACATTTATAACCCATTTTTTTAACAATTCCTTATTATAAATATGATTCATGTAATAACAGATTTGTTTTTCATATTAGTCTTCAATTGTATTTTTATTATACAGTGATCATGTTCAGATCATCCATGGAATAATAATAATTAAATAATGATCAAATTTATAGATAAATATTACTCTTAAGACCAATCTTGCATGATTTTTTCGATAATTGATGTACGTTATGATCATGTAGATGGTAAGCCTTACGTAGACATAAGCAACGTTTCAATGTTTAAACGATCATTATAGAAAAGAGATAACTGTCACATTATCTTCATTTAATGATCATAATATCATAAATTAAATATCACTTATTAATATATAATTATTAAAATATACATATAAAAATCATCTATGTGGTATGGGGATTATAAGGGAGAGACATATAGCTTCGCGAAGGCAGTAGTCCACATGTGCACGAACAATGTTATCATAATTTAGTGACTGAAATGGTTTGGAAGAGTATAATATATTATCTTTTAAAAATGATATATATTTCAAAAAAATATTAATTACGTAATATATATCACATAAATAAACCGATATTATATTCTATTTAAAGCATTATTGAAAAATGAATTTCATCGCTTCATGTGGTCGTAGTCCGTCATACACATGACTGACGTTATCTTATCCCACAAAAAATGAGAAGTAAAAAAGTTAAATATTATATAATGAATAAATAGAGATAATATTATTATATATATCATAAATATATATATACATTACCTATATCATCATACCCAACTATGAATGGTGGTAATGGAAAAAATAAATATCATCGGTTCATGAGGTGGTAGTCCACAATCAATATGAATGATAGTTTCATAACCCATTTAATAGAACATGATATGGGTTTTAAAACAAAATAAAATCAATATATGGAAGATATTGGGGTTATTATATCATCATCATTGAATACTTTTTTTATAAAGGTTGAGTTAGAAATAAAATAGAAATTCTCATTTAATAACATCACCTCTTATTTCAGTATAGTCCTTAGTTTTACACCAAAGACTTACAAGGTAAGATTTATGCCCAAAAAATGTCTTATAAGAAGAGAGGAGTAATTTTGGGAAGTGATTTTGGTATCTCTTGGCTGATGTAAATGGTTTGAAGTTGTCAAGAGGAGAGCATAACAAGTGGCCTTTTATAAGTGAGGTGAGTGACACACATCTATTTTTTTAAGAAAGTATTAGACTAATGATTTTTAATGAAAAGGGGATTAAAAATTGAATAATCTATAAACTAAAATATATAAGGTCTAAATATGTCTATAAAATTGTATTTTGGAATATTTTGGTTTATTTTTAAAACTGATCATTTAATTTTAATCCAAAGTAAACCCGTTTTTATCCCAATTGTGGTAAATATTTTTTTACAAGTTCTATAGTTAATTTTCATTAAAAAATAAATTAATGTCGTTAGATAATATATATTTTTATGATTTGAAATATTAAATCCATTTTTATGAATTTTAATTACAGAAGTATAAAATTTTAATTTAAAAATAATCCCACGCATGAAATAAAAAAGAGGGTTTTCAAGGAGAAAATGATTAAATATTTATAAATTTTTATATAAAAAATAAATATGAAAATGATTAAAATTAAATAAAATGTATTAATAGATATAATTTTATAATAATTTAACTTTAAATAAACTTTAAAATAAAATTCAACTTTATAAATAATTTAAATGAAAAGGGAAATTTTCAATTAAAATTCAATATTTTTTTACCATTCATCAAAAGATGATACCTTTAAGAAAAATATAAAAACACAAACATAAAATAATTTTAATATTAAAACATAGAAAATGAATTTTTACATTTCAAATAACTATTATAAAAGTGATAGAACTGAATATTAAAATATTAATGGTAAATACGATAAAACGTTTTCTTTATAAAATAATGTTTTAAGAATTATATTTGATTTATTATTATCTTTAGTTTATAAAACACAAGATTAATGTTAAAAATTTTATTTAATTTATAATATAGGAATTTATTTAAATTAATTAAATAGAAGTCATTCATTAAATTTTCTTAGGTAAAAGACATTTTTCGTGCATAAAAATTAGTTTTTAAAAAAATGATTTTCATTATTTTCAAAAGGTTTTTATTTCCATTACCAATTAACTAGTCAATAAATAATTAATTATATATATGCATCTATCAGCCATATATTCTAATAATTTATGATAATACTATTCATACACACCATTTTAATGGCTAGTTGATAAATATCATGTTAACTAATAATATTTTAATTATATGTCATGTTTCTTATAAATGAACATTTTTGTGTAATGCAAGATAAAGTAGATATTATTTATAACACAAGAAAAACATATTTTCGTGTGTAAAAAAATCCACAACCAATGTTGAATTCAACACAAAATATTCAAAATAGTTTATTCATTTAAAAAAAATATATCCAAAAAAATCTTGGGGTGTTACATCTACAATAAAGAAATGTATACTAGAAGAACTCTAGTCAGGTTTGTTACTATAATTTGGTTCTATTAATGTCTTTAATTGCTTAATACATACATGTCGTGCTATATATAGTGATACACTCAAATCCAAGACCCACTTATGTTTAATTACAAGATATGTGAATGGAGACATTGGTTTTTCACTATGAGATGATGAAAAGAACCAAGTCACTAGGAGTAAAAACGTTATCTTTAA
Organism: Viscum album; assembly: GCA_963277665.1. Lineage (NCBI taxonomy): Eukaryota > Viridiplantae > Streptophyta > Magnoliopsida > Santalales > Viscaceae > Viscum > Viscum album. The sequence goes on along the minus strand of OY728147.1, from coordinate 406,036,423 downwards.
TAGGATGATTTAATAGAAGGACTAAAAATTATTATATAATTTTTATGGAATGAAAAAATAGAAAAAATTTAAATTTTATTTATGTTAATGAGTTGGAAGATCAAAATTTTTTGAGTGATCAAATGTTAGCATAGATGTACAAGAAGTAACAGTGATTAATGATATTCTAGAATGATCAAGGTCTGATGAAGAATAAGGGGGTCTATAGTTGGGAAATAGAAATCTAGTGGCCCAAAATTTAGAGTAGAAATTGATATGGAAGTAGAAATATCAGAGGGTCATGTTGAGTTTATAAGATCTTCATGTGTTAGGTGACTATTATAGAGATATAAAGCACATATGAACTTCTTAAATTTATAATATGAGGATGAAGCTGAACGGGTAGAAGAAGTAGTGACGCTCAATAAACTGAAATGGTGATTGTCATAATGGAAAGAAAATAATAAATTCCTTGAAGGTCAATGGATCTTTCCAGCTGACTAAACAATCAAAGGGAAACCAAGAATTAAAGAACAAATCAGTCTGTCATTTGAAAGAATAAATTGTTAGATGTATAAGATACAAGGTTCTAATAAGGGTCAATGCTCAGATATTTCCTTTGTATTGGGAGTTGTGTGTTGAACTATTTCAAATCCTAAAAGGTTCTAATTAAAAGTAATGAAATGGATTGTCAAATTATTGAAGTTATACGAATATAAAACAGTGTTCTTTAGAGAAGATGATCTATTATAAGGTTTCATGGATACTGAATTTTTCATCTATTTAAACACCCTTAATTGGATGGTAGATTTATTGTTTACTTTTAGTGGAAGGACATTATTTTGGATTTCTAAAATAATGCCCATGATTAAATTTTGAATAATATAAATAGAATAATTATCATTGAAATAAGTGAAAATTTATTTCATTTTTTAAATTAGGAATTTAGTTGGATCCTAAGCATCCGAGGAATACCACTCAATGCATGATTAATCTATAGAACACAGAAAATGCCTTGAAATTCACTATACCAAATCGATGTCAGATTAATTTGTATTATTCCATAAAAAATCATGAAATTGGAATCTAGAATGTATTAAGGGGATTATCCAATTTAAATATAAATGGAATATTCCCAAGATCTGAGATGTTAACCAAGAATATGTTAATCATAAGTTTAACAACATATTCATCAAAAATCTAAGAAATGAAATCAGTTTACATAAACCCGATCAATAGAAGATTCACAGTCATCAATCAAATATATAATCATCAATCTTTGGGATAACAGAATCATATTTTTTGGGGGTAAATGTGGCCGCATGGAAACTTATGGCATCACATGGTTCGTATAGGGATGGAATCCAATGTGATATGATAACTAAAAGGGTTTCATAGATACACTCATCTAACTTATCTATTTTCATAATACATGTATGAATACTGGAGACACTAGTAATTCTTATAATGATAACATCAAATTTCAATCCGGATCTCACTATGAATCGAAGACATTAACAGTGTCAAAAAAATGATGGTTCCCAATAATTTAGGAATCCAGACTTTTACATTCATCATGTCATACATGTAAATTCATAGTTAATAATATACATATTGTTAAAAATATATAAAAATTAACTCCTCTATATTTTAAGTAAAAAACATTTTGTTTGATAGTGTTTGTGACACACAACACTAAGCTCTAACGACCTAAAAAATACATTACAATAATTTTAATCGTGTTGATAGATTATGATACACACATCCCCGAGTTTAAAAAACTGTAAAATAATGAACTATTATATCCTAACTATTATATGGGATGGTATGAATATTATTAACTAGATCATGAAAAATATATGGCTTCCAAATGAATAAAATTAACAAAATGTTTATCTATCGATTATATATAAAATAATAATCATTTTAATGAAAAAGAAAATTTTTCTGAAAAACATTATTTCTCCATATAGAGTTCTCATCAAGGGTTTTAAACAAAAATTAAAATGTCTTTTTACCACTTATATAAAATTTAACTTAAAAAATTATATTCATTTTTTAAATAATAATGTAAAAATTATCTTTGATTATATTTTTATGAATTTTTGTAAATGCTTAATTTCTCGATGAATAATGAAAATACTGTCTTTATTGAAAACTGTTTTTTCATTTCAATAATTTAAAAGATTCAGTTTGATTTAAAATTACATTTGACGTAAATTTATTTCATTTATATTATAAAAAATATAATTCAGTTCATTTTAATCAATTTCATTTTTAATTTCTATATTATAACATTTTATACTTATCAAAAAAAATCATTCGAAAATCAAATTTTAATCTTGTCTGCAGGATTAATTTTAAATTTAATTTTGAAAATTAAATGAAACAAATTTTAAAAAAATGATTTCTTAATTTAAATCAGAATAATTAATATTATATAATATGTTCAACCAAATTGTATTTCTTAATTAATAGTAAAAACATAAAATATTGATTATTGCTGTTATGATTAAAACCGGTTCACAAGGGGGTAACTAAAATGAAAATGGATAGCATAGTCTATAAAAATATCTAATTCATATTTAATGTACATATTTAGATATTATATCTTACATGGTTTTATAATGGACCATTTTGGAGCCTTGTGTAATGAGAAATATTTTCATATCGCTATTTCCTTTCTAAAATTCCAAGTGTCTCACCTATCCAACTTATAAAAGGCCTCCCCCTATTCTATCATATTCACAATTCCAAAACCTTTTGGTTTTGAAAATATGAGACCAAATATATTACCTACATCCTTGAAGAAATATTAAATTCATTATTTATTATAAAACAAATCTATTAATTCATTAGGAATAAACCTAAATTGTATGGCCGAAGAAGAGGTGCACTTTGTAAATATGTGTTTTCATTTTACTTCTTTCTAAAACACCATTGAATATTATCCAAATAGTATAACATAATATAACTAAGATATACTATATACATTTATATTAATATGTTAATTTAAAAACTTATATCTAAATTTCTCTTCATTAAATCGGAAATAAAATCATGGATCATTTGTACGACAAACTAGTTTCTAAAAAACCAATGTAATTTTTTTTCTATCAGTAACTCTAAAGGATGGTTATAATGATGTATTTAACATCTTTATATACTAATTATGAAATTAATAAACTTCATGAGTTTTAATATCTAGTATACCATCATACCTTCTAATCTATTGGAAAATAATAACGTTTCTCGTGCATACATGAGGACTACTACATCACAAAACAATCTGAAGAATTTTTCTAATTATTTTGAAATAAATGAAAATAAGGATATATTTACTAAATATATATGAAATAATTTATATAATTATATTTTTGTAATGTTTTTATACTGTTCAATTTTTTTATGTTACTTTTTTTTGAAAAATAGAAATATCGATCTTTCATATGTATGACCTACCGTCTCAATAAATGGTGTCATTCATTTTCTCATCTATAAAATTTGAGGATAATTATAAATACTTATATATTTATTATATATGATATGTATATCATTTTTAACCATATTTAGATGAAACAACTAATATAAAATTAATATATTAAAATTATATAATAAAAAATATTAAAAATGAAGCAATTATCACCCACTATAGTGAATTTAACAAAGAATTATTAATAAATGGTTTATAAATTACAATAAAAAAATGACATGTTGTATTTTATAAATTATAATTATTCTATAATATATGAATAATAATATAATATTTAATATATTGGAACTATAGACACATACGAAGGAATACTCAATTAATATAGGGGTTTGTATTCTCACTTTTACTACCATAATATGTATGCCATATTCTTCACATAGTTATATTTTATGGTGTATATAATTACACATATATAAGTAATATCCAGAACCCATGTATAATCATGGTATTTAATTTTTCATTTAATGTTTTTTCTTTCATGGGGTTATGATTTTGAAGTAACCAAATTGGTAAAGGTTTATGTAAAAATTTATCTATTTATTGTGATGGATCAAGATTTTGTTTCTGATGATGAAATCCTATGATAAATATTTTATGGAACACATGAATTTTACTCTCATGTGGTTATTTATATATGATACATTTTTCTCTAATTAATATATCTTTAAGAACAAATTAAATTAAATTATTTTTAAATAAAAATGACTTCATTTCTCCATTAATTTAAAAAAACATTGTCTTCATTATACATATAATCTAAATTTTTTAAATATTGTTATTACATTATCTAAATTATTTACAAACAAAATTTTAACCATGGTTTACTATTAAAAATGGTTTTAATGGAATCAGCATTCCATGTTTTGAATGAGCAACATTATAACCTTCTTAAAATAGTGTGAAAAGATTTTATTTTAAAATTATACATTTTATATGAAATTACCTACCACCATGAAATCTAATTTCATGGATGATTATAATTAGATGTTTAAAATAATATTTTATATTACTTTTTCTCACTATTTTTTTATTTTTTTATATTGATTTTCAAAGTGAAATGTACAATTTCCTCAAGAATGTTCTTGATAGATTTTTCGGTATTTCTATTAATCAATGAAAAATATTATCTCAAATATGCTCCCTTAAGAATATTTTTTAATTATTCAATCCATATTATTTCTCTTGATGTTTTATTATCAGTTTGACAGGGGATGCATGATTTTTATACAATTCTTTATATTACTCTGAATGGAATTTAATTATGTTTAGTATTTGTAGAAATTATTAAATTTTTATATGATTTTTTTGATAAAAATGGTTATGTTGATTATGTTTCACACATTTCATGTTAGTAATGCAATAGAATTAGTATGTGATGGAATAGGCCTTCTATATCCACTCAATAGATTGGTATGTCTCATGAGAAAAACTGGCATCAATTTTTCGATGAGCCATTACCAGTTTATATTAAATGTCTTATCATGAAGCTTTCATGGTAAAGTTATTATGTCCATAATTATTCATTAAATAATTATGATATTATTTGTGATGCCCATGTGATTATTCTATTAGTTGTAATATCCTTTGACATGTTTAAATGTCATGTGATTATTTATGTGGAATTATTTGACCACTATTTTTTCCTTCCATAATATTTATCACGTGGAAGTTATTGATTCAATGGATTTTCATTTCATTTACCTTTCCATATTATTATTATTTTTTATTTAAGATGTATTAAACTATACTCATACCCTTTCTGAGAAATATATCTCAAACATTACATATCATTTCTTTCCCTATGATTCTAGGAATTGGATTATGACTAATATATAGGGATATGCTAATAGGAAATATGGTCTTGTCAATGAAAAATTATTCTTTTACTTTACTCAACTCTAATATGAGATTCAATTATGTGACTAGTTTTCTATGAATTCTTAACTATTTGGTCTCTTTGGATGTGATCAATTCTTTATAGAACAAACAAAATATGGTATCCATTGACTATAGGCTATAAGAGTCCGGGTCATTATAGTTGGTATCATAGAAATATTAGTAGAAAACTCATGAAACAGAATTATGAAATCATAGATTAGGGAACATAACCATGTGATATAATTTTTTGGAAAATTATACATCTTAATGTGTTTGTGATGATGATGTAATGTGGTCTTCTATATAAATACCACTATGTCAAGATATTATAAGTGTATGTGGTTATGGAATAGTTGTACATGGGAGTAGTAAGTAAAAATAATGGTGTATAGGTCATTGAATGATAGTCACATGGTGAAAAAAGGGTCTTATTGTGAACTTATTTTGACCCTAAATGGGAACATGATTGGGATAATTAATGTTTTCTATATAAAGAAATATAATAGACGTAATTTCATGGATTTTTAAATAGGTTAAAAAACCCAAAATTGGTTGGTTTTTTGAGATAGTTTTTCTGGACAAAATTATTTTTGATCATTGGAACCAAATTCAAATATATTTATTGAGGAAAGTCTTTATTTTAATATGGGGTTTAATGATCTATGATTTTCTCACAGTTTCGGGTGTGTTATTGGTGTAGTATATCCTTTATACCTCATTTTCAGAAAGCATATACTAAGGTGCATATTTTTTAAAAACTAGTATACATCATAGGAGAAACTATGAGACCCTCTAGTGGAAGTAGAAATGGTTTTGAAATCAATATAGGTGGGGTGTGTGGCCGTAGGAGAACTGCTACAGTTTTCAACAGATAGATTTCTCATAATTTTTGAATGGTTTGGGAAATTGTGGGCCTAGACCATACTTGTGTGGTGCTTAATAATATATAAAATCATGTCTAGTTTACATTTAGACAAACCACATGACCAAACCATGAAGTTGATTAGAAATGGTGAGATTGTTAAACATTCATCCTTCTATTTATCATTTTTCTTCTTAATTTATTCTCCACCCACATGCATAGTAGAGTAAGAGACCTCCTCGTCCCCACTTTAATGAATTTGATATATCTCCTTTGTTTGAGATCTGATCCGAGCTTCGTTGGTCTCTTTAGAAGCAGACATGTAAGGCCTTAAACCCTCTTACCGTCAATATTTGTTTACCTTTCCATATGAAGAACTTAATCTGTGTGTGATATTTTCCCCTATTTCTAGGGTGTTCATCAAAAACATCATTTTCTTCTAATTCCTATATAGTGAAAGGTCGGTATCAAATGAGTGATTTCCTATGTGTACAAGGTAGGTGGTTCCTATATTTTTCCATGCTTTTTCACATGATTTGGGGTGGATTCTTAATAAACCAATTTGGGTTTTATGGGTGCGACCCTAATTATTTGATGAGTTACATATAAATTAAATAATTGATGATATGGGATGCCTATGGGAATACACTAAATTCAAAACAAGTTCTTAATCTAGGTAAGGGGCTCTATCCACCCTGGGAAGGATACACATAGTTTGCATTTTAATCTAAATTGAACTAGTTATATTGGTGTTACACGATTAAAGGGAATATGATGGGAAGGGACAAAGTATTGAAGTGAGGGAGATAACTAAGACATAGGTGAATTAGTTTTTATTACTGGGCATGGCATGGGATACACATGGTGATGGCGATCACCAGGATGAGATGACAAGGATGTTAGATTGAGGAAATGAGTCTGTCAAGATTGGGGCATGGAACGTGTAACATAAGATGGTGTTGACCATCAGGATTTAGTGAAATTTTAATAGATAAAGGGATCTTAGAAGATGTGTCTTAGGTTGTTGGGTGAATTTTTTTCACTGTTTGTTGGTAGACATGCTATTGGAGTTGTGTGAACATAGATATGACTCAATCGAGGTGGTTTTGACAACTCTTTGTTGGTGGAGGAACTCAATGGATATGCTTCTTAGGTGACGATGTTTACTATCAGATATTCTGGATGTGTTCAACATAGAAACCCACATCGATAATGATAGACTATCGGCTGATGGTGTTGAGACCATCTGTTGGGGGATCTGTCTCGTCATTACACATGAGGCCAAGGTGTCGGTATTATAGTAGGATGAATATTGATGTGCCTCAAGATGTTATTTCTTAATCTAATGGTGACTGTTATTAGAAGATAAATATTGATGTGCCTTATTATTTTGTGCATTAACTTGATAGTTATTTTTTAAGCTATGGTTTGAGGGATCAGGATCTTGATTTGGATTTCAATAGGAATCCTGGTTACATTTTAAGGACACAAGGTGCTAAAGGTATATTTTTATGTGAAACCCGAGGGGACACCTAATATTTTAATTATTATAGGATTCATGGGGAAAAAAACCATGTATCCTCGCCACTCTAATTTTTTTAGACATGTACTATATGATATATTTATAATTAGGGGAATGTGTTCAGACTTATACCGACTATTGCCGAATATGGTGATCGAATCCTTGTGGTTGTTAATCATAAGATAAGAGAGTTATTTATTAAATGTGTCTTTTTTTCCTTTTATCAATTATTATCACACACCTTATAATAATGTGGATATAATATATGAACACATTAGTAGAACAATACTGAGATTTATTCTTACACCCTACATGGCCCCTTAGGACCTGTGTAGACATTATGATTTTGAGATCAGTTATGGATTCTTGATTTGGTGCTAGACCATATTGATCATCATCATAGTGTATATAATGGGATATGTGGAAAATTACAATGGTTGATAATAAATCAGCAATAGTTTCCTTTTTTGTTCATCATGTTTTATTTTCTTTATATAATGATTTTTTTCCACAAGTGACTTTATTTCTTTAATTCTATGTATGTCTTGTTATGAAATTTGTTTTCTATAAATGGTATGCCTACTTGGGATTCTATGATAATGATTATTGATTATTATGCTTCTACTAGGGTTTTTTTCAAATGAGTTAGTTCTTATTGTTCTTCTTCTATATTTATATATGAGATATTATTATTATCATGACTCTAGGGTATAGTCTCACTACTATCACCACATTACAAAATACTAATAGACTGGATCCTTTTTACATATTGGGAGGTGAACCTATGGACTAGTGACCAACCATCTCAAATAACTCATTAAAGGGGAATCTAGGTCAGGGTGATACAAATGTTGTCAGAGTAGTTTTCCTTTTCATTCCATGTCGCTATTTGGGTCACTGTAGACTATAGACAAGATGTTTTCATAACATGGTATAAATATCATAATTGGGTACATACATCGTCATAAATAGTGGAAATAACATGATGGAAATAGGGGGAACTTTTAATCATTTATGTTCTATTATAGTTTATTCAATTTACACCTTGAGTTGTTCACATGAGTTTTCTAGTTGTCTAATATATGGTTTAACCATTGTCTATTTAAGGATATGGAGGATTTTTTATTCATCATGGTAGGAACAAAGGATTATATGATGTACTATTTCTCATAATTTTTTTTAGGAACCTAAAAATTCAATGATATGATGGGTTCTTTAAAATGTCAACAATGAAGCTAAACAGTGTTTTTCTAGTTAGGCACTATTGGTGGAATTATACTCAACTAGAACATGCATCTGGTTCTAGTGATATCTGTATGTGATTCTATATGCATTTGATATGTTGTCATTTCATTGATAAGGTTAGGTAGGGATGATGACCATGGTGATCTATTTAATATGTCAACAAATAATCAAACGTGATTTTTCATTTATATCATATTTTGTTGAATTATACTCAGTTAACTCATATTTTTATATACATTATATATGATGTATGCCCCTATTATGAGGATTTAATGTTCCTTAATGATGAATTAAATGTCATTCATAACATCAATGTTTGTAGGTAGGGGACATGAAGCTTGATCATACTTAATAATTAACCTTGATATGGGAAGGAAAGGGGACTTGAGGATATATGACATGCCACAATGTGAAATAGGGGAGTGTATGGTTAGTGAGATACATTACCTATTATATATTTCTGTATCTGTGAAATATTTATTCTATTATGACTATACTAAATAATAATTAATATTAAATGGGATGCCTCCTATATAGGTTTCAATAGAGTGTTAGGAGGAAGTTGGTGTGTTGCTAAATGAGCATGCATGAGACGAGGATCCAAAGGGTTTGGATGAGGCCCTGGGGGTTGGGCTTTTCATGAGTCATATGTATAGAGTAATATATATTTGATAAATCCATGTCGATATACTTTGATATATGAATTGATGAGTAGATCAGTGTGATATTTGTATATGTCTATTGGGTGTTGTTAGGGGAGCTCTGTGAGCTGATCCATCTATAAAATACCTAACATGGGAGTTATTGTTTTAGCACTGACAACTATTTAATGGTGTGGGTGGACTAATGGTGGAATATTACATGACTGAGTTGGTCCAAACCATCATCAACCAGCTCAATACACCCCTAGGATTGAGGGTGAATCTAGAGATGTACATCCTTAGAGGAGCTAAAATGTGCAAGTGGGATGAAAAAGTATAGAAAAACCTACATAATGTAAAATCTTAGAAATATTTGGAATAATGTTTATTCAAGTACCTCTTTCTAGAGATACTGAGGGAGGGAAAATATTGCGAGTTCATGAATATCTTGTAGGGGAATAAATGTGTAATGAAATATAGTACCAATTCATAGACCTGTCACATTTTATACATGCTATGGTGGGAGACTACATCTCTAGGGTGAAGTCCTATAAGGATGATCATATAATTCCATCAAGGTTTAGGTGAAAATATTTTCGATGGGTTCTTTTGCACGGAAGAAAAATTGGTTATAATACACAATGGAAACTTCATGTACCAGTCATATTCGTTCTAGGTGATAGTTTTAGGTGATTAATATGGTGATGATCTAGGTATAAGGAAGCTTGAATATGAATAATCTCAACACAGAAGTCATGACATAGATTCAAATAGACAACTGTGGTGTGGTTATTTAGTAGTTGTCTTCATGTTTAAGAAACTAGAGCATGTTTGAACCAATTTTAATTAGGTTCTTATGTTTTTTTGGGCATTCATCCAGATGGCCCATCTAGAGAGGTTATTTAGAGTACCATCTCGAATAGCTGGGAGTTGGGGAATAGGTAAGACTAAAGGATATGAGGTCAGAATATAAGTGGTACCTGGGGATGGTAGTCAGGATCCAGCAAGAGGTTTAATTCTTGGTAGAAAACGTGGTTCTTAGTAGTGGAGTCATTGGATAGAATCTAGGGAAACTATATAGGGAGGTCAGGCCTTATGTATTCGGACTTTGGGTTAGGTTCATGCAGTTCGGCTACTAAGTATAGAGTAGGAAATAGAGCTGATGAAAGTTAGAGGAATTTTGTGGGCATGACTGGGCTTCTTTTATTTTTGGACTTGGCCAGTATTAGTGCATGAGGTGAATGGGTATTGTTTTGTTACTAACCAAGCACATGTTATTAGGTTATAATTTATGTGAAATAGGATATATATATATATATATGACTTGAATTTGAAATGAGGCTTTTTATATGAATTAGTGCAATGTAGGTTTCATATGAGGTTGATAGGAATCCGAATTTTAATCGGGATACAAACAAAAAAACACGCACGCACACACATAGAGAAACACACACACACACACACCAACACACACACACACACACACACACACACACATATATATATATATGTTGTGTGTTGGTTATTATAATCTGATGAGAAGGGGGATTTTGGGTATCTAATGAGATATGGAAATTGATTAGATTAAAATATGACATAGGCATGAATTGAGAACCTGATGAGGTGAAGGAATGATTATGTGTTATGGGAGGACTTTTGAGTCTAGGTATGGTTGGTGTAATAACCAAAATTGTTTTATTTTGTGTTAGTAAGTGATAGTACGGTTAACTCTTATGGTGGAGAGTACCTTGACTAGATTCGATATATTACTAATTAATTGGGGTTCACTGAGGTGATATGGATAAGATAGGTATGTTAATTACCATTTTAGGGTAATTCATGATATCATAGGGTTGATCTATGTTATAGTAGGGAGATTTTAATGTGTCATGTTTTTGAGTGGATTAAAAATCCCTTACCAATTTGAATCTTTTTTTCTCGTGTGTGGGGTAATAATTTTCTGATCGTTCATACGAAATTCAAAGATTTTGATTGACCCAAGGAATATTTATAGATGTTTTTAAGGAATAGAATATTCTTCTATGTTTCAGTAGAATTTAGGGTGTAGTGAATCCCAAAAACCTAGTTTTATGAAAGTGTAGACCAAGGCACATTGTTTTCCCAAACCGGTCATCTATCCACGAGATATTGTGTGACCCACCAAAGGAACTAGAAAATGTTTGGAAAACCATGTGTCTGTGGGGTTCAGGAATGTGTGAGAACCTATATATTTTTTTATAAATGGGATTTTTTTCCACATGGTTTAGAAATTTGTGCACCTAGCATGTGTCTGTGTGGTGATTTTGTAGAGATCACCTCACAGTTGGTTCAATTTTAATCAAATTGTGCGGAAAAGCATGGCAGTCAATTAAAAATTGTGAAATTATGAAACTGACCCCCCTATTTTTATCTAATTTCATCTTATTTTATTCTACACCCAAATTTATATTATAGGGAGAGACCTCCACTTCCCCAAATTAAATAATTTGAGACATCTTCATTGTCTATGATCTGGTTTGATCTTTATTAGACTCATTGGAAGCTATCAGTAAGGCTTTCAGTCATATTTCCTTCCTCATTTGTTAAACTATTAAAATGTAGTGATAAATCCCTATGAGAGATCTTTTCTATTTCCAAGGTGTTCATATAAATAATTATTTTCTTCCAATAAATCTTAAGGAATATTATTATATTATAAAATGGATTGCAAATGAGTATAAGATATGTCGTTAATAGCTTTCTAAATTATTTTTCAGCTATTTGGCGGTGAATTATTAATATTCCCTTATGGGATGTCTATTTGAGAACATAATTAATAAATTTATGACTTTTATATTATTAAATTGAATACATGGGATGATAATGCGCATGATATATATTCACTACCAATGGCTATTCCAGGTAAGGGGCTTGAAACAATCTAGGTATATTAGTCTGAGTGTGAGGTTTAAAATAAATTAAAATTTTTATATTGATTTTTATTAGTTTTCTGGGAATGTAATTGATAGGTCTTGAGTATTGAAGTTATATTGAGCATCAATATAGAGTTTATATAGTTTTTTAGGTTTTTCTTGTCCTATGATACTCAATGGGAAAATGATCACCATATGAAAATGACAAGGTCTTTCGATTGAAGCGATGGGGTCGTTCAGATTCGGGAATAGACCTGAAGAATTGAGATGGTGTTGACTATATGGATTTTGAAAACTAGTCATTAGGACATGAGGTTCTAGATTATTTTTCATATGTTTATTGGTGATTTCCAATCATGGTTTATTGGCTAGGACATTGTTAGAGTCATTTACATAGAGATAAGACTCTGTCGAGGTGGTGTTATTAACTCATTATGGGTGGAGGCCTCTATAGACTTTGTGGATTAGGATATGTGGTTGACCATCATGTTTGATGGGGGTGATCACCATATAACTCTAGGTGGATGGTGACGGAACATTGGTTGATGGTGTTGAGAGAATCATATGGGGACTGATACATTCTATTACACATGAGGCTAAGGTGATTGTGTTATGGTAGGAGAAATATTTCCCTAATTTCGGAAACCATTAGTTGAGATAACATTGAATATTATTAGAGAATTTTTTCTCTCTGGATGTTGGGATTTGAGTTGAATATGATTTTATAATCTGAAGACTGAGGGGATAAGGATGTGATTGGGTGTATTGTTATGACATCAGGTTATGTTATTAAGGGCACAAGGGGGTGGTGGTAAATATTTTTAGGTGGAACCTGATTATTCACCAGGATTTTTACTCATCATGCGATTCCTTGCATAGAAATTCATGGATCCAAACCACTATAATTATATGTATGAAAACAAGTACTATATTCTAAATATATTATTGGGAGCATATGTTCAAGCATATACTGGGGATGATTGAAGTAGGTGAATGATTCCATGTGGCTTCTAAGAACAAGAGAAGTGTGTTTTTATTAAATTTGTCAGTGATGCATATTTATTATTATTACAATACACTCAAATAAATTTTTTTTGTAAGGTTGAAAAAATTGGTGTTTTCTTACTCAATTGTCTTCTAAAACTCTATATTATCCCCTTAGGGTATGTGTATTCATTATTCATTTGATAACAAGAAATCATTAAGCCTTAGGAGTTGTACCTTAGTGACCATTGTCATACTTCTTAGAACGGTATGGATGGGAAGGGACCATGGTGGTTCCTAACCTCTGGGAGTTTTTTCATCATGCTATGTATATGTATATACTAATAGTTGGCCACAAGAGACCCCATTTTCTAATTTCTATGTGTGTCTTATTATGGAATGTTTTTTTCTACAAACGGAATGACTTTTTGATAATTTTATTATAATATATTTGTTATTATGCTTTTTGTGGTTTTATTTTTCATCAGATGAGTTGGTTCTTCTTCCACTACTACATTAATTGATGAACCATTATTATTATCACCACCAGAGGATATAGTCCCCCCGCTATCTCCCTTTTAAACCATCGATGATAGCCAACATCCTTTTGTATGCAGGGAGGCACACCTGAGGTCTAATTCCTAACTAGCCTACAGAGGAATTTAATGTGGCATCCATGTTGGGGTTCTTAAAAATATTTTAAAATATTTTTATGATATGAAAACTTTCCCAAACAAACCATGTTTAGGATTCAGATATTTTATAGGAAAAAAATTTCATTTAATGTTAAGTATTTCAATAGTTTTGGTATTTAACATAATTATTGATAATGTAATGATATAATCTAGTGTAATAAACTATTATTTAATGGATAACAGTAGATGTAATTGTAATTGTGTCAATGGACATACTCTATTAAGGTATTTTCCTCCATGGATATATAATGATGATAACATTGGAGATGTAGTGGAAAATAATAAAATTATAACCTTATTGGGGTATCATACTCAGATTATGAGTAAAATACTTTCCTGTATAGATCAACATGATGATCCACCACATCGTGTAACAATGTTAGAATAATTCATGTGTTAGCAACCTCCATAATTCGGTGGGACTATAAATCCATTTTTAGATGAGAAATGGATACGTTCCTTATAGAATATATTTCTCAACCTGGGATGTAATGAATGAGATAATGTTTCTAGGGAATTTTATCATCTATCAGTGGATTATTATCAATGGAGGTCATTGATTCAAAACTATAAGGATTAGTTATAAATACTAATAATGGATTGGATAGATTTTTAGGTACTCTTCTTGTAAAAATATTTTCTCTCATGAGAAATAAGAAGATATCGAGTAATAATTTATGTGTCTAAGGAAAAATGAAGTGAAAAATGTTGGTAAGTATGAATGTATTTTTACAATGATAGAAGGAAATGTTACATACTATGTATGAAATCCAAAAATAAATATTGATAATTTATTTTATGGGTTAAGGACAATACATTTAAGGTCAATAGGTTCCAAAACCTTCTCATTATTCAAGAACATAAAATATTTTTATATCAAGATAGAGAAACAAGTCTCCAAATAATATGGATTCAAAATGAAACAAAATAATAAGAGGATAGAATAAAAAATATATAAGAGTATAAAGTTAATGAATTATTCTCCCACATGTGATAATTGTGAAAAAACACCCTATTACTTACTTAAAGGGAATGTGAGTTTTTTATGTGTGAAGAGAAATCTCATAAAGGTATTGATTTCATGAAAAATAATAAATATTATAATTTCCATAGAGATTTAGAACTATGAAAATAAACTTCCCATGTATCACGAGGATATACCTCAGAATTATTTACGTCATCAATGTAAATATCATACTATTATTATATCTAAAGTGGAATGAAAAGTACTAAAAAATGGGACTATACCCATGCACATATACTAACAGTTTAAAAATCATTTGGGTAGATTATTTAGGTAAATCTATCTATGTGGTTTTAAATATACCATATGAATACTATTCCTTTATTTTCATTTTCATCAGGCATATCCCAGCATGTCCCTCCCCCATAAATTATACTTTACCCTAAAAAACCTCTTCTCCCCATCAAACCTTCTCCCTTATCATCACTGAAGCCCATCCCCGACATGAACCCTATCCTCTCCCCATTCAACCCTATTCCCTACTTATTCCTCTATTATACATCACGCTAGTCCCACTCAAAGCCGAAACCCTACATTGATGCTCTTGTTCATTACAATTCCTCTGTCACAACATCATCTTTTGTCTTCCTCATTAAATATCAAAGGTAATCTCTTCATTTTTTATCTTGGTTCCAAAAGATAATCTCTTTTAATATATTATTATATCTATTTTCCACTCTTTGCTCTTGGTTCCAACTTCTCCTAAAAAATATAAAGGTCATTTTAGATATTATAGGGGTCATGTAAGTTCTAATATTAGGGATATTGTGCTTTAGAGACCATGTATAACACCTTTTCCACCGTTAGTTTCTCACTTCTAAAAGAGAAATGGTTTTTATTTACCGTTCCAATATTTAATTTTTTTATGTCCATGTTTAATTGAAATTTATTAATTTTGGCTTTCGAAGATTGTTTGAGTTTTATAAATCCATTATTTAAGAAATTATTTCTCTATGTTATAATATATGGTGTTTGTAAATTTGTTAATGAAATTTATGTCATGAAATAGATAAATTCATTTATGAATCTCAACTGCCTCTTGGAAATTAAAATCTATCCATCCCCAAATCATAGTAAAAATTAATATAATAATTTAAATTGTTTTCTGGATATAAATTTAATGATTTTATCCTTGTTTGGTTTTTAAATATGGAAACGTATGTTTTAAAAAAGTATATGGAAATGTAAATTCTGTGTCTAATCAAAATATCTTATTTGGACCTTCTTGGTATATATTGTTGATATCGTGGGGGACTCATTTATTTACACTAATTGTGTTGCATAGTGGTGGATATATTAAATATATATGATTCATATTTGTTGTCTGAAAGTGGTTTTCTATTAGAAGGTGTTAGAGGAGACAATGAGTTTTTTTATCTTTTTCCAAAATCATTAATTTCATGTTCCAACACCGCAACTTTTCTAGTCATCGAAACATAGCTAACTAGATTTGATATCTATATTTATTCTATAGTAGTTGGTATAGAGGCCTCTAGTGTATCCTTTTTCATGATATTGGACATGGCAGAGGGGAATCTCAATGATGTTGGTGTGGGATACACGAGTGGATTGTAATTAGAATAAAAAAACATTGGATAATAAATACTCATACATCGGTTTAATAAATTATAGTTCATTTAAAAATATGATATAGGATAGTTCCCATGAAATGTTCTCCTTGACATTTAAATCGAATAAAAAATTATTATCAGATTACTAAAGGTATTTTCTACTTAATTATATTATTGTGGTATAATTATATCATTTACATTTATTATTTACCACATGATTGGTGGTGCCTTCCCAGTGGAATTCTTTTCACATGTTTCTGGATTGATTCATTTTAGATTGGTTTTAAAGATGTTTTAAAAACCATTTTAAATTAAATTCACTCATCTTTTGATTTCATATATGGTTTTGAAATTGTTGTTTGACTATAAATGTCGAAGTCCATGGAATTTTAATCAATGTGATATTTTCATATAATGAAAAAAATTAGTTTTTTAAAATTGTTTATGGTTTTCTCACTATGTTTTGGTTTCTTTTTTACTGTTTAGTTTTCGTGGCTTATGTTTTGTTTAGAAATGTTGGGTTATTTTTTCCTGATTTCCTTTAGAGTTTCTCATAAATGTAGTCATCTTGGATTTCATATAACACTTGTTCAAGAGTTTTACCCTATTTTTGTGTTTTTTCGGTGTTTAGGGTTCATGGTAGTTTCTAATTTCTTGGTTAACCATCCACTATTAGAGGTGATTCATTCTAGATCATGCGTCTTTGATTGAAGGTGGGTTTTCCCATGTCCTAAAATTTAAATTTAAAACTATTGATTCTTGGTGTTTTGAACATATGTTTTAATTATTAAATTTTAGTTATAAATAAGGATTTTTAATTTCCAATGTAAAAAGTATTATTTTTGTTAGATTTATTTGAAAGAGAATGTTTTCACTTTTTTAAGTCCCTTACTAAATCTGTTTCTGTGTGACAGGTCACATAGTGCGTTTATGAGATTACTCAAATGGCATTTGAAAATAAAATTCAAAATGTAAAAATATGTTAAGAATTTGAAAGTGATTATTAAAAGGTATCACCAAGAATTTTATGTGATACTGAAAATTTCATCTATAGTAAAAAAATTTCAAGAAATGTTTTGAATGAAATGTAAGGGTTTCAAATGGTTTGACTTCATTTTGGTTATGGATTAAAATAAAGGTTGATTTTTTAAACCATGGACATTTTTGGATAAATGCTCATCTCCCATTTTTTTGGGTAATCAGGTTGTTTTTAAATGGAATTAAATTTGTTTTAAAATGGATTGTTTTTTTGGGATATTTGAAATGATATTGAAAGTGATTTAATGAAATGGGTAAAGTCACTCAGAATCAGGATTTTTATGTTTTCAGTGGAACGTTTTTCAATTTAAGTGATATTACGAAGTGTAAGAGACCAGTATTAAACCAATGAGAAGATTGTCCCATTTTAATATTTTTCTATGGTAGTTTAGAATATGATGAGATAACTAGGGTTTTGAGATTTTTAAGGGTCTTTTTTAACAAATAAAAAATCCTCCGAGAGATTTTTTATAACTACTATACTCTCTTAAAGGGTTTTTACAATGAATACATTGTTTATTTCTACTATTATACATATTCATTTAATATTATATATTAATAAACCTATAATTTGTTTATTTTATATAATTATACATTTCATTTATCATGATCTACTATGATACACTATCATTTAATACTATACACTTTTATAAACTACATCATTAATGTTCCTTCTACCGCTATACACTATAATTTATTAAATACATGGTGTAGTTGATATTTATTAATTTCAGTGGTGGCGAACCCATTTATATGAAAATGAAAAAAAATTCTGATAAAATATAATCTAATAATAATATATAATACATAGGTTTTAAATTTTAAATTCATCTATATAATTTTGTTAATGTATTCTTATTGGATTTTTTTATAAACTTAATTTACGTTGAAATGAATTAGTTTGGTAAAAATAAATATAATAATCAAACTAGGCTTAAGTATGAAATTTCATATATTGATAGATCAAATTGATGAAAAAATATAAGAGGATTGACATTGAGTGTTCGATATATGTATAAAAAATTCTACATTAATATTTCAATAACAAATTTGAAAAACATTTTTATGAATTATAAAATTACTAATATAGGGTGTTTATCAACCATGCATTTTGATAAATAATTTTCTTACTACAATAATTCCAAGAAAAATTTATAGGTTTTCTTTCCTATATATATCCAGCCCATAGGATGATTTTAATTTTACTCTTCATACACAATAGTAGAGACTCAGACCATATTTAAATGTTTAATGAAAATATAAATTTTGATACAATATGTGAGTTGATTAGATAGATTTACCCTAATTATGAGATGGATTAACCTTTCCAATAGAAAATATGAATAAAAAATGTATCAGAAATAATTACCAGATAATGATTAATTTACACTCCCATATAAATATGAAAACTTACAAGATAGTATAAGGGCAGAAAATATTTCCTAATTCCATGAAATTGAGTGATTTGGGATTTCATATGGTTGGATATACCTTTTCTAAGGATATTTCTATAATTTATCTAGTTAAAAAAATTTCTTAAGACCTACTCATATTAATGTAAATTGAATTTAATAATTTTTTTGTTTTTTACTATCACCCTCATAAATAAGTAAGATTCTATCTACATAGAAATGATTTGTTATAAATAAATTTATATAAAACCAAAATTTTATAACTAAAACCTGAACTGATGGTTTGATTAATATATAAGAAAATTATGATCTTTATCATCCTAGAAAAGAGAGATGATTATGGGTCTCTTTATTCAAATACCCTTAACAAGTTAAAATATCCCCTATACCATCCATTATTCAAGATAGATAGAAAAATTCTATATAAAATATTCATAAAAAATGAATTGGAATATGTTGTATCTTATTCTCCCATCCTTGGATTGAAATTGAATACTAATAGAAGTAGGAAAGATAAATGTAACATTTTTATGCACATAGAAGAGAACCAAATGATCCCCCAAATTAGTGGAAGTTCAAATCCCAAATGATTTTTTATAATTGTTAAGGGATAAATAATTCTAAAATATTATCAACCCTCATGAACTTTAACAATGAACCTAGTTCAATAAGGACCGGATTTGAGGAATCAAAACTATTTTGGAACATTTCTTTATTTTTAATTAGATTATTTTTGGATATATATTTATTACATGAAATAATTGTCATTTATTTGTTGAAACTCTTTGAGTCTTTATTCAAAATAATTTCAAGGTTATTATCAATTATATGTCTCAATTAGAAATTTTAATTAATATTTTTATGTGGGTATTTTATTATGTTTTCTATTATTTATTTTAATCCATGTTACATCATTTGAAAGGAACTCTAGATTCATCTAAAGAATCCTTAACAAGATTTATCTAGTCTTTTTTTTTCTAGATTTTAACTATATCATATGTCCTAATGAGACGATTTGATGCAACTTATTCAATATTTCTACTATGGTATTTTCATAGGCTTTTTAATAGATTAACATTTTCGTAAATCAACATAATGGGTTCTAAATTTACTTGTCTTTATATAAAATGAATTGGAGAAAATATAGCGTGATTGACCATTCATTTATCTCATATACTGGTGATAATATTCTCTCCTCAGTAACATGAACTAATCATCCTAGAGTGAACTTGAATCACAATAATTGTTTCTCTAACTACTCAAACTAGACAAAAATCATCCAAGGATATTGTTATTTAATGACACCTCGATCACTATAGAATATTGTCATGGCATTTTTGTCATGAAACTAAACAATTGTGATATTGAAAATTTCTTTGAGAAGATCTCATAAAAACTCAAGTGAGTATGTTTATTTCTTTTTAAACTAGTATATAGATAAAATTTGTTATTTGGATACTGACATAAAAACAACCAAATAAATATTGATTGATTTTAAAAATAATTTTCCTGAATATAAGCTACCAATGGAGGTTGAGGTCCCCATATAGTGTAAACAACAGAATTTTTTTATACTCTAATTGAATGCATCAATCTTGTCTAGCTCAAGGATGGAGGCATGAAATAAAATTCATTCACGTATTGTATGAAAAAATTAAGACTAAAATTAAAATATCTACAATTTTCATAAAGGGTAATTTTTGCTCAATTGATATTGATATTGCATCTATTTTAGAAAGATCAATTTACTTTCATGTTTATTGATTTTATAGATTACAATCACAAAAATCAATTGTTGGATGTTATTCAGTATATGGTATTACATTTTCAAAACTCAACATTAATGGATTATCCTTATAAAGATGAGGTTAAAGATACCCTCTCCAATAAAGACATCACTAATAGTCTTTGGGGTTTCATGAACAGAATTTTAATGAATTAGAGGGATGCTGAGCATTCTGATGTATATCATGTAGTGGTGGAATTTTTGTCACATCATACATTGATATTGGTTCCAATTATCAATTTATTGTTCTTATCCCAAAATATAAACATACTTAAAATGTTTATGTTTTGAGGACCATTCCTAGGGGTTTCCAATTTTAAAATTCACAAATTATTGTTCTTATCCAAATTCTAAAATTATTATACTGGGTTCTAAGATTCAAGACCACAACTTACATGAACTAATATAAACTAAAAAACTGATATAATCCAAATGAAATCCAAATTAATTGTTTAGAACCATAATGAATGAAATTGTCTAAGAAAATATAATCAAACCATGTAAACATAAATTTAATGAAAATATCCCAAAAAAATCCATCAAACAAACTCAAACTAAGATGAAAAATTATCCAAAATGATTATAAACTATTAATTAGAAGAGTAATCATAAATTAATAATAATGTAATATTTAATATATAATTTTCAAACATGGATATGTTTCAAACATTTTTTAAAGAACTTGATTTGACCAATAGGGCGTTGTGGTTCTTATATAATGGGAGGTGACATATATAGTCACATAAGACATGTATGTAGTAGTTTAGATTTTCTTTTGTTCTCTTTATCTCATCAGTCACTTTTTTTACCACTTTCTACATGTGGAATGAATTTATTTAATGCGAAGGGGTCAAAAAGGGAACAAAAGGTTGAAATAAGGTTTTATCTATAGAGGATAGAGATCATGCTAGTGAAGAGATTTATTAGTGTGATTCATTTTTGTCCAAATTTATTCCATGTTAGATTTGTTTATTTTATTTTCCTTTGATGTGAACATCTGAAATATGGATTGGTCATGCTAAAATTTTATTTAATTTCTAATATTATATAAATTAATTTTTTATGGGTGAAATTGTTCCCATATGGTGATTCCATGATGATCTGTCATTTTTTCCAGCACATGGGAGAATCCCATCCAAATTAATCTATCCTAGTCATTCCTATATTAGTATATAACTAAGTTATTACTATGTTTGAACCATTGGAGGGCCTAGGAAACATTTAATAACTAGGGAGGGATTGAGAACTTCTATACAATTTTTTTTCAGAATGAACATAAAATAATGATAAATTTAGTACATATTTATAGTATACAAGCTGAACTCTTAATAAGTGAGGAAAGATTAGATATATTCATCAAAACAACCAATGACCAAACTAAAGTCACTTATTAAATTTTATAAGGCTCGGTACAAGAATTGAGAAATTCTCCTAAAACACCAAACACATGTATACACAGTTTCGAAGAACATGTTGTTCTATTGGAATGAATAAAGAGTTAAATGGGAAAAAAATTAATTCCATCACCAGAAATACTCCACAGAATTTATTGGGGTATGATCATCACTTTAAAAAAGGACATAATTATAGGTATTAAATCAATACTAGAAAATGTCAGACTATCTTGAGGCACTTTATAGTTAGATACCACAATGTTGTATACCTTAAGATCATTTGATTTTTCATCATAAATTCCAACTAGAATAACATTCCAGTTCTACTTGTAAATTTTCACCAAATTCACTTTTTGGTTGTAGAGTTGGAAAATTTTAGATAAAGATTATATGTGAACCAATTATTTATAAACTTACTAGCCGAAAATTTAATCCAAGTTATAATTCATTGGGGATTTCAATATGTAATCCTACATAAAAATACTCATGGTGATATGATGACAAAAATATTGAGTTCTATAGTCTAAAACTAGGTAATGCCAAATTTATTATCCAACCACCTAATGGATAGAATAATTTTTAAAAGGGAGGGTTGGGTTTGGAAAAAATACCCAAACCATTTAGGGGGATAATAACACATCAAAAGATAGTACAAAGACTATATATGATTGTTTATGTGTATAGAATTGAAAAAATGATGGGTGGAAGACCGATGTAATAATTTTTTTAATCTATGACAAAATTGTTGAGAATTTTATAAGAGTACAATAGTTCCAACATTGTGGGAAATATGATGAACCCAAAATCCATTAGTGGTCTTCTTGAAAGTCACTATTAAGGGGTGGCGGCAGACAAACACCTCTAACAGATAGAATAAATGGAGTGATGATGCATCTAATAACTTGTTATTGTTAAGAAAAAGATTGGGAGAAACCTTGAACATGTTAAATATCATCAGGTACACTGATGAAAATGGGAAAAGGGGAATTGAATATATATTTTGGAAATGAATATAACTTTGTTAGTCCAGAATAAGTGGTAAAATCAGAGACCATACGAGTGCGAGAGTGGGAGGTTTGATTACTATGTTCTAATGGGTATGGTTATTATAACAATTACATAATATAATATAATACAAAATCTATTACCATATATTAATAGACTGTACAAAATATATATAATTGAGAATACTGATGACACAAGTGTTGAAATTATATTGAAAAAGGATATGAGTGGGAAGAAATAACCACCAATTTTAAAAGAAAAGTCACAAAATCAACCCTACGTTAATGGGTCTGGAACGAGGAGTAGGGATATATGCATTCCCATTTTTTTCATAAATGGATGATTAAGAATCTACCACCCACATAAAAAACCCATGGGAGAAATTTTTTATCATTTCCCCTCAAAAAGACACCCATGTCTTCTAGTTGTATTTTCCATTTTTTAAAAATCCATATTCTCCCCTCTTGATTCTTCAATGAGATCTTGATCTACATCTCAAGCACCATTTTAAGTTCCAAAATGCCTTTTCAATTTATTACAACCCTCATTAATAGAACAAAAACAACTATTAAAAAAACAAACCCATCTGGTAATTGAAAATTCAAACTTTTCCTCTAATTTTGAAAGCCTGAATGATCCAATAGTTTAAAAATATACACACTATAATTGTTCTCATCCCCAATAAGTCACATTTTCTATACCATAAACATATATTGACCAATATTATTAAATAATTTATGGATACAAAACCTCATTCCATTCCCTAATTCTCAAAATGCATCCTAGGAATAACTAACATTATAAGTTTCTCTGACTGTAAAACCTAATACAAAACCTATTTTCATAATTAAAACACCAAGGTGTTTCCTAAACAAGACCTTATATATAAAAACACTAATGGAATAATTGTTAAACTCCCCTAAATCGTATTTTTCTCCTCAATATTATATTATTACCACCACTAATTGTTATGATTTAGTGCCCCCTCCTTTGAATATTAATATTGAAACATTTCTCCCATGTTTTAATGACTTGCCTAATATTGTTTCTAACTCACCTTACCTAAACATACACCAGAACATTTTTTAATTTCATGAGACCATCCTCATTAATACAATATAAATAGGGATTGAAAAAATATCCATTATTCATAAACCACCATGTAATGTGTAGGCTTTTTCTTTAAATCATTTGTTTTATTCAAAATGAACATATTTTAGACCATAAATTTCATTTTAGATGTAGTTTTTAATTAAATAAAACCAATTCCAGTATGCAGTCAGATTAAAAGATGACATGTTTATAGGAGGTTTTATGTTTATAGGTTTTGTGGGATGTGAAGAGGTTCACGATAGACCTATTTTTTTTTGTTTGGGAGATGAGGATATACGAAAATTTTATAGAACTATTGGAATACAGTTATATAGGATGGTCTGTGGAGAAGAGTGTATAATAATGATTCTCTATATCATTAGTATATAAGTATTCTGGATAGTATGTATACCACATTTGAAGAACCGTCAATATACATATATCCCAACATTTTCATTAAAACTATTGGAATAAAGTAACTTGAAGAATCATATACCAACTGTTTTATAGAAACTGTTCTTATATGGTAATTGTGATTTCCAACAAGCGAATGGTTTATGAAACTGTTGGGGAATCCTATCCTAATGGTTTCAGTCTTTTGGAATATGTGAAATTTTTAGTAGTGGATTATGGTGATTGTGTATTCTGATTCAAGAATTTTGTTCTAGATTTTTTTTACCAGAGGTACATTGGTCATAAGAATCATTAAACATCTAGGGATTATGTAAATTTTGTAAGAATGTATGACTTCTTCTAAGATTTAAACAATATTTATGGATACCATCATGGGTTAATGATTATAATTATTATCATAAGTTCAAATTATTAAACAGAATTTTTTTAGGATTTATTTGATGGGAGTTTTTTCAAGATTGAGGATATTTTTAGATACGCTTTTGGATATACAACCCATTAGTTTAGATTATGTTATGTAAAAAACTATTTAAGGAAGAATACCATTATACTATATATATAGTGTTAATGTTATTAATATCCTTTAGGTTAAATAATATAATTGATGTTATGGTAATAATATTCAATTAATATTATTTGATTTCAATAAATGAGATTAATTCGTATAGAAAACCCTTGGGGTAAAACTGTGAATAGTGGAAATGTGTTATATTTGAGGATATGAATTGTATTTTTGGGAAAAAAATTGGAATTATATTAATATGGATTCAAAAAAAGACCAATGTAATGGATGAAAACCTGTCACATTTAGCATTACCACAAGGCTTGAACACATAACTAAAGGTAGAAAAATATGCAACAACTACCACTTGCCTACATGATGTTTCAATTGATGAAAGTTTTTTTTTCGTTAAATAATTTATTGTATACATACATATGGAATGGATTAATTAAAACATTGGGTGTTACTATTGAGGTTTAGATATTAATTTATTTTATTGGATAAATCATGATAACCATTTTGGATTGGTACAAATTTAGTGGCATACCAAAGCAATTGTTACTCTTTTATAGAACATATGATCCATTAAAAGATAATTTTAGGGATTTATATATATAAAAATAATCCTTGGTATTCATTTCATGTATTTTTAAATGATGTGGATATTGATTAAAAGACTAAAAAATGATGAAATATTATGTATATTTTCATGTGTTCTCTATCATCATAGTAAAATATTTCCTCAAATAATGGAAAATGGTGATGAAACAATAATAGTATCTTATTAACTTCATATACATTGAATAAATAGTCATTAAACTAGTCATATATTTATTCTATTCTGGTCATTATCATTATATTTATTGGAAAACTAATTATTATTTATTCTAGATGGTCTATTTATATCCCTTCCATATTTTAAAATAATTTTTTACCCTTTTATATGATGTGAGTTTTCAATAAAAGAATTATTAAATGGAAAACCCCTAATTTTCATGAGCATGTAAAAACTACGTGGACAGAATTTATTGAATGTGTGAAAAATATTACCCATTGATATGATAAATGAAGAAAATTATGTTCAATATAATATTTAACATGAAATATCAATCATAAAAGTCCTGCGATATACATTTCTTTAATTTGAATCTCTACGATACCTTGTAAAACATAAAACCCCATTCTAAAAGATCTGTAAACCAGTATACTATTATAGCCTAGCTATTAAAATAGAGGATGTGATTAATAATAAATAAAATAAAAAATATATATATATATTACACATGTATAATGTAAATTTAATATATCTCCATTTATTATAAATAAAATACCATTCATTTGAAATAAGAAAATTTTTTCTGAGAAACTATATTTTTCAATAAGGTACTTTTATCATGATTTGAAAACATAATTTAAAATATATTTTTAACACATTAAAAAAATCTATTTTAAAAAATTATCTTAATATTAGAAGGCATAATTTATAAATTATTATATATTGAATTATGTTTAATTTTATGAAAAGATTACTTTATTGATGAATAGTGAAAATACTGTTTTTTTTATGAAAACTTCCTTTTACATGAATGAAATTAAATGTTCCATTATGAGTAAAAATTAATTTATAAGTAAAATTATTTAAATTATATAATAATAATTATTTATTATTCCATTTTAATAAATATTATTTTTAATTATGTTAGTAAATTTTTTTACACACATTAAATAAATTATTTTAGAAACCTCACCTTCATCATGTATTTAAGATTATTATAAAATTTACCTCTACCAATTATATTAATTTAATTTAGAAAAATTAATTCCATATTTTTAATAATAATAAATAACATTATATTAAAATTTTATCGATAATAATAAATTTTAAGACTTAATTACCATGGTTAATGTTAAAATTGGTTTATTAGGGGTTAAACTAAAATGTTCAGGGATAAAATGTCCTATAAATTTTCCTAATTAATATGTCTTTCAATATTTCATCATTATACCTTCCATGGTATAATAAATGAATATTCCATTTACATTTTTAATTCGTTAAAATAGGGGTATCACTTTTTCTATTCAAAATTTTAGGTGTTTCCAAGCCCCACTTATAAAAGGAAACCTACTATCATCTCCTATTAAAAATCCAAAAACCATTTTTTCGGAAAATAACTACCCAAATATCTTCCACAAATCCCTTATTCTATATTATAATACCTTTTTATTATAAATCCAATATTCAAAATCCTTACTTATAAACCTAAGGACATTATACGAGGAAGAGGTAATGTTATTAACCATTAATTTTCATTTACATACTATTCTATCTCCTTCAAATCATATCAAGATATTATAAAATAATTATAATTATAATATATAATATTTTATTATATTTTATTATTATAATGTAATAACATATATCAATCTCACCTTTTATCTAATTGGAAATGAAACTATCAATTGTTTGTAAGGTCGAATACCGCATCCCGGTCTAATGCAATTTGTTTTCCATCACTGCCTCCCACTATAAGATATAATGATTTATTTTACATATTAGTATGATATTTAAGAAATTAGTATAATTATTTAATTATAATATCAGTTATACATTCTTACCATCCAATATTTTGGAAAACTATAACATTTCATTACTGTACATGTTGTATACCGCCTCCACATAGTGATGTGAAATGTTTCTCATTTTGTTGACATGGATGGAAATAAGGATATATATATAAATAATATAAATAATATATTTTAAATAATAATTGTTTTTGGAAAATTTATGTATTATTTTCCATTATTAGATTTCATCTTATGGATAAATAGAAACAACATTCTTGTATACATGCTGCCTACGTATCCATGAACAGGTTGACTCATTGTCCCACATCTAAAATTTATGCGATATTACGAATACATATATAATTATTATATTAGAATTTACATCATTTTTAACATTATTTAGATGATGGAACCATGATGAATGAAAATAATACTATAATCATTTATCCAAAACACACTTGAAAATTGAAGGAATTATCATATAAAATAGTTATTTTATAAATGATTTTTTTATAAATGGATTATAAAATACTATAGGTAAATAATATATGAAATTATATGTATTATTATAGTAATGTAATATATTTATAACAAATATATATTTATTATATATGATTTTCTGACAGGTATGATGAAAATCAAACATGAGGTTAGGGGTTCTTGTCTCACTTTGACTTCCATGGGATGTATGCAATATTCACTTCATAGTTATTTTGTGTGGTGTATATACTAAAAAATTGATATGTTATATCATGAATCATTTTATTTTAATTATATTAAATGTTTCATTTTCTATAATTAATTTCATTGGGATTATGATTTAGAAGTTATCTAATTGGTAATGGTTTATCATATAATCCATGTTTTTATCGACATTTCTCATGATTATGTTTTCGATGAAGAAATATTTTGACCAATATTTCATGAAACTAAAAAAAATTTATATGCTGTATTTATTTATACATAATAAATTTTTTTCATATAATTTTACTATATTTAATGACTAAATATATAAAAATACGATTTTTAAAGAAAAAAATCCTCATTTATCTCTTCATTTAATACCTTTTTCTTTCCATTTAGATGTTTTATATTTTTTTTTATAATTTTTTATCATTATAAAAATAAATTACAAAAGAAAATTTTACACATTTTTTATATCTTAAAATATATATTGAAATTAATATTGTTTTTATTTTTTGACTGAGATACTTTTTAACATTTTTATAATAGTGTGAAATTAATTTTTTTCGACTTATACAGTTTGTAAAGAATTAACCTCTATAATGACCACCCATTTATTTGAATAATCCTCAAAAATATTACAAGGATATTTTTCATGAATTTTTTTCATAATATAATATAAATTATATATTTTTTAATGTTATTTTCAAATTAAAAAGGATATTTTTCTCTTGTATGTTTTTAATGGAATTTTTTCCAAATTTCTAATGACTATTTAAAATAGAAATTATTTTGGTTATATAATATTGGAAATTATTTGTAATTATAACTTAATTATTATTTATCTAGAAGGGATATGATTAATTTTTCTAGGGATGTAAATTTTTACACCTTTCTCCACATTACTATAAATGTATTATTACTATGGATATTGATTGGGGAACATGTTAACATTTAATATTCTAGTCTTTGGACGATAATGTTTATATTGATTAAGATTGGATCCTTTAACATGAAGAATGAAGTTTAATTATTATCTGATTAGGGAGGCCTTATATACCCCTTCGAGTAAGTGGTAGGTCTCGTTATACAAACTAGAAAGGGTATTTCTTAAGGCCATACCCATTTCTGTAAGAAGTCATCACATGTGGCCTTTAAGGTATGGTTATGATGTTTGAAATTATTAATTCCCTCATTATGAGATTATTAACTGGTGTCCATGTTATTATTTGGTTTTGTTGTAATAACCATGTAAAATTTACTGTTCATTTGATTATTTGAATGGAATTATTTGGTCATTATTTATTCCTTCCATGCTATTATTCATGTTTATGATATTAATTAAATGGAAGGTGTTTTAGTTATTTATCTTTATATGTGTATTATTCCATATATATTCATTATAACATCCGTTATAGGATTACCATTTGTGAGAATTAAATCATACTAATATCATATGATTCCTTTTCCCAAGAATCAAGAAAGTCTTTTATGACTCATATACAAGAACATGCTGAAGAGAATTACGTTGTTCTAAAATAAAATCCTCTGTTATATATTTTTCAATTTTAATGTGTGATTATTGTATGTATCTATTTTTTCACGAATAATAACTATTCTTTCCATTGGGATGTAATCAATTTTATGTACCACAAATGTTATAAATTATCCACCGACTCTAGACCAGAAGGGTTGGGTTCCTCATATACATCATATTGATCTTTCCCAATCATCATTTAGGTGGAACCAATATATGAATTAACAGATATGTAGTGTTGGGTACTAGGTTTCCTTGGAATCTAGCCATTAAATTAATATAGGGAGGTACATAAAACGAGAACTAATACGTCATTTATGATTAACACATTCTTGTCAATTAAATTCCCACTGATCAAAGAATTAATACTTATCAATAATTCATATGGTTGGTTGAACAGCAGAACCCATCTTATAATGATTTCAGTCATAATGGCAGTGTAGATTAAGTCATGATTTGGGGGACACCATTAATCATCAATAATCCTTCCAAATACTCCTACATAGAGGTCTTAATGTGATTGTTCCAGCCATGTTGAGGCACATTCCATGTCCCAACTCATTATCAAGACCATGTCAAGAAGAATATTATCTCTAAGATAAAACTTATAAAACATAAAGAAACATATGACCATAATGAAATTAGGTGGTATGTTATCATGTCATAAAAAACCCTAAGGAAGAACATTCTAATTCAATGGGGTTAGTTTTTTTTAAACAAATATAATGAAATAACCTATGTATATGTTATGTAGGTATCATATAGGCATTACTAATTGGATGGATCCCCTTTGGGGTATATTTTAATATAACGCAATGATCTAAGATAATTTCATGATCTATGATTGATGAGGAGTTGTGCCATTTCTGAACAAACCGATGTGTCCAAAGGAACGTTTTACTAAATATATGTTAAATCATGAGATTTAATTTATCTAATTTTCTATAAATATATATATATATATATAGTTTTATCAATTAATGTAAAAAAAATAAATTTAATTATGCGACACTCACAATCTATAGATGAAACCAAGAAAAACACATACCACTCCACATAATAAATTATTCTAATGAAAATGTATGCCAGAACACATATAACTAGGGCATTTTCTAAATTACATCCAAGGTCCAGCAATAGCTAATGAGGCTTTCCTAAGACATCTGAGGCCCTATCTCATTGAAAACCACCATAATTAATTAATTGTAATAACATCATAATTAATTAATTTCTCTCAACAATTTATAATAAAAAAATACATTTCATTTAAATATAAATAATGCATTAATTATTATCATTCAATCTTTTCATGGTAGAACTAAAACAAAATTAGAGTTAATAATACATATAATACCCTATCATAGAACTAAAAAATACCCACACTGTTATATCCAAAAAAATCACACCAATAATTTTATTTCATCCAAAAGCATAAATAAATTCATAAAAGCCATATATTGCTACAAAAATATGTTTAATGACTAAAAAATGAAACCTTAGGATATCATCTTCCTAGGAAGATAAAAATCCTTTTCATCTTGAACAATTCCACCATGATTTATAGATGTCAGATCCAATTAAAAAACCAAAAGAAAGAAAACTTATAGATGAATTAAGGAAGATACGTGATGAGAAAATATTGGGTTAAACATACCAGAAATTGATTAGGGAATCTATCAAAAATTACATCTCTACGGTTCTAGATAAAGTAATAGAAGGTGGATTGAATTGAATCATATAAGGGAGGAATATGGGATAAAGAAAAGGCTACCCTAATTAATTTTAAAGAGTTAAAAATTGTAATTTATCTCTATAATGAGTCACATGGTTTGGCTGCATGGTTGAATGAACTAGTTACAAACTATTTCCCCCCATTGTACAAGGCCTAACAGATGACATGGTTTTTTCATATAGATTTTCAAACCACATTCCAACCATGTAACCACTTCCAAAACCTCTCCAAACAAATCTATTTTTTCCACTTAAATATCATATGGTTTCCCTATAATTGTTCTATAAGAGTGCTTGTAATCCATTCTCTTTATAAAAAGAACCGACAATCATAGACAATAAAGTTTCCAATGGGTTTCCCCTAAATCGTGAACAACAATCATGCTCCATACTGAAAACCTTAAAACATACTAGAAACTCTCAAAATAATACCCAAAGCCTCATATGCTAACCCACACATCCATGAAACCTATAAAAACCTAATTATACTTGAGAAAAATCCATTTTAAGAATTCAAACTCTGATAATTCTATTAAGAATCATTGATTAAAATTTTACACATCCTTTATTTGAAAAATTAAATTCATATAAAATTTCCTACTCATTTCAATATAAGATTGAACAACATCCATACCTTAATTCTTCTCACCCACAATAATCCTAGATGGCCATTAATGTTATTATCCAAAATCATGTCAATCATGGATTCCCACTCAAATGGAAAAATTATATCTCTTAATTTCATACATACTTCCTATTATCAACTTTCCAGATAAGGTGCTTAAGCCTCAAAACTGTAGTCTAATGCTCGAACCAAAATAATAATTATATGCTGCTAACCTTACCTATCTATCCATGGACTCTACCTCACTATTTTTCTAACTCACTCAATGACCTATGGTTCTCTCCCCTACAGGACCTAGCATTATATGTCCATTTCTATTCCACAATACTATACATCGTCAAAATTAAATTCCGAAATATGCCTCCATCATCAATTCACAACATGAAGATTCCAAAATTTTATTAAAAGGCCATATAAAAAATAAAAATGATTCTATCGTATCCTCAATGATGTAATTGAATTAGTTTCTAACCAAATACATCTAATTATAGGCTATAATTATAGACAAACCACATCTGGTTGAACTTCTTAAAATCAATTTGATTTCACTACCGATATATTACCAAAAATAACCATAGTTCCCTTATCCATTGAGACATCCTACGATCATACCAAAATGATATTTGTATCATGTAAATTCCTTTTAGATTCATTTCATCATTGTTCTATAGCTTAAAAATTGATGGACCATCAACTTGGTCACATTTGTATCACCTAAAAATAATCCTGAACCCAACCCTTTCTCACACTCCACCTGATGCCCTATCTATGCTATACCTAGAACTCATAGGGGAATCCATTAGTACATGGGCCCATTTATAAAAAAGTATCTGAATGCCAAAACAACCATCCAACGACTTGTCATACTCCCAGGACCCTTATCAGGTGTTTATCACACACTCACAACCAATATCCCTCTTCTAACTTTCGGAAATAATTATCTTTTCACCACCCCAAAATGATTATCATCATTTTGTATCATTACCAATTCATCAATAAATACAAAAAATGGTATTTCCTTACCCACTAGCTTATATTCATCACCTCAAGAGGGTCCATCACGTACCACATTTAATTCCATAATAGTCATTCTCTTCAACTAGTAACCCTTGACACTACATCTCCCTAGAAATATGGGTCATATTCAAGCCTTGGGATGACCATTCTGCATCACCTAATATTATTTTCAGAACAATGATTATCAAAGGTGAACATACTTTACTACACATGAATATTTGAGTCAACATGACCACAAGAGTTGCATTATTTTCCAACATCCCTCAGCCCCTCATTGATTTTTCTTATTTCATGTCTAAAAAGCACCACAAATAATTAGAACATGTCATCCCTAACATCCAAACATAATGGGAGTACACACCTATACCTCCCAAGAATAGAACTAAGCTTATACTATTGTGTGTCATGTGACATCTAAGTCAGGATGACTATTCTCATACACACATTAGCCACAACATTCCATGAGTTCTCTATTAAATCCTCCTCAAAAGTGATCCCCTCAATTTTTCCATGTTACAACATCCAAAATCCACCTTTAGAAATATTATTATCACCCCAGGTTCTCATCCTCAGACCTCTGAATTTCTACATCATTCACACACATAGCCTCTTATCAACATCATTATAGTCACATGAGTACAACCAAGCTCACATACTCTAAGGAAACCAAAAAATATTGGCCAACACCACTCATTGGTTTCCCTTGATCCATCCCAAACATTGACTAGTTGTGGTCCGATTATGAAAAGGGCCTCTTGTTCTCCCACCAACTCCAATTTTTTAGGTTCCACAATATGGTTACAACCCATGGGGTTTCATCCATCATATTATCTCAACCTTGGACATCAAAATACCAACAAACCACTCTCGGGGACTCACACATTATGACACCATACACCAACCACTAGACATATTATATCATGTTTTATATACAACGCCCAAGAAGCATACTTTTTCCCAACTCACATATTCCACGAAATATAATGTTCCCAAAACATGCTCTAAAAGATATAATTCCAAGGGAAATTAATGATAAAATATTCATTCATGTGTTAATCCAAGTATACATGAGATCATTTATATGGGTTATCAATTCTATTTTATAGAGGAAGATTCCCTATTAGTGGTAATTAACATCCCATTTAAGTGAACCCCATTTAAAATTCATTTATTTAATGGTGTATTCTAATTCCTTAATCTTTTATGGAATCTAAATCATAGTATTGGACTACTAGGTTATGAGGCACTCTGATAATCCTCATAAGGGACTTCTCTCGGAAAGATGATAATGTCAGCATGGAAAATACGATGAACTGACCATCACTGGGGTATCTGTATATTGTAATACACCACCATGAATTTCTATTTTAGTTAGGAGCATACAAATACTATTATTCATTTCACTAAATTATTCATCTTGATAACCATAACGATGTTCAGTTGAGTTAAATTTCATTGTAAGATAGATTGAAACACACCATATTTGTTTTTATGAATATTTATTTTATGAAACGTTAAATAGATAGAAAATTTAAGGGTCTACTATAAAGGCATAAACTATATTAATCAACTTACAAGGGCTAAAATTGGAGCATTATATTCTATGTCTACCCAACTAAGGTCATGAAATGAGTATAGAGTGCCTACAAGGTTCTCCTAATAGTCCCCCTATAAGGAATCACATGCCCCTAGTGACCTACCAGAGAATAAATGAATAACTAATTATATTTTTCCGATTTTTATGGATCAAGGTACCTCCAATAAAAAAGGTGATATATCTGAATCACCATCCCTACGTCTTTTAATGATGTACTCTACAAGGTATATCATAGAAAAATTCAAACAAGGGGCCCAACTAGGTAGAATTATAGAAATAAACAATACAGGAAAACACCATTTAGGTTGTTTTTTAGACTTTAAATAGTTATCCTCATCATCAGTAATAAAAATCACATGACAGAGAACATATAACTTTCAGATCGTATTTTCCAAATCCGTGGTATGAGAAAAATTCATCTTGCCTCTAAGGGACAAGATTCAAAATCAAATCAATGGACTATGGATAATGGGACAAAGTCTAAAATCAACAATAAAACATTAATTACTAACAACAGTTTCATCTCTCAATGATAAAATCATACATAACCAAAACATCACAAACCATGAAGATAAACCCCATATCCATGGTAACATATAATTTTTACCAGAAAAATGTAACATTATACAATACTCTGATATCCATCAAAGGATCTAAAATATTCCCCATACTAATGGATAACATATCCAAAATATTAATAAAGATGAAAAGTAACTATATATATATGAATGTTTCATTCCCTTCTTGGGTTACATTGAATGGTTATTTGGTTGGGAAACCAAATTGACATAGAAATGCCTCCCTATATGCCTGAAGCTGCTGACTAGCACTGAGGGCCTATGCTATTTCTATGGGATACTATTCCAACATATTTGAGCAATTCAACAATGGAAAATAATTATTCATAATACAATATAATAACAAACTAAATGTAGAAGATGAAAAATATAATTAGGTGAAAAATAATGATACGTATTAGGGGCTTGAATATCCAATCGAAACATTGCATGACTGAGAACTGATGCAGTTGCATATAAAGTCCAGAATAAACATAATAAGAACACTAACTCTTAAAAATACTAAGTCATAACACTTATAATGCTCCAATTACACATATGATCCCTCATACATGATTATAACTAAACATTATCCCATCCAGTGCTTACAACATGGGGAACAGCTTCTCAGGTACCTAGGTGAGAAGACAACCTGAGAAGGGTGTGATTTCAAAACACAGTAGGGAACCACTAATGTGATTCATTGTGCTTCCAATAAATGAAATGTGTGTTTTTTTGTACACATCATCTAAATAATAATAATATTAATTTTTTTAAAATATGTTAAATAATAAATTTCAAACCCAGACCCTAATTAATACCTTGGTCTGATAATACATTCTTTTTCAAAAATGAGAAATATATGTGGGTTAGTTAAATCTACATAGGGGGATAAATATACTATAATTAGGAACACACATACTGACCTACACTACATATAAAATAATATTACATGTATCAATTGGACATCCT
Organism: Viscum album; assembly: GCA_963277665.1. Lineage (NCBI taxonomy): Eukaryota > Viridiplantae > Streptophyta > Magnoliopsida > Santalales > Viscaceae > Viscum > Viscum album. Next base: position 405,999,689 of record OY728147.1, on the reverse strand, counting down.
ATAAATATGGTATTGATTTGTAAAATAGGAATCCTAGGAATTGCACTCATGTCATATATAATCATTAGAACCAAGAAAACACATTGATGATACCTATTCAGTATGATGTATAAATCCTAGGTGTTGGTTTGTATGATATCAAGACATTTCAAACTAGAATTATTACTATGGGGATGACCATTAAGAAATATAAAATGAATAAAATCACAATTTGAGATGAATACTCTACATCTATCAATCATTTGATAAATAGCCTATTCACATATAGAGGGTGGAAATATCATCATGTGGAATCCAACTAACAATTGGGAGTATCATTTGAATTTGTATAAGTTATCACCTTCGACATTAGGGATATAATAAGAATCCATTTCATGGAGTAAATGTTACCATTTGAAATCCTCATGCATTACCTTGATCCCAGCGGGCTTGGAATCCTGGTTTATATTATAACTTTGAGGGGTTTTTGATATTCACTTGACAAACATCTCTATTTTTATATCATATGGAGGAATCCTAGGGACACTGTGCATTCCAGTAAATATATAATCAACAATTCAATCCTATGATCACCAAACATCCAAAACATTAAATGTGTTAACTTAGAGATAGATCCCAATCTATTAGACATCCAAACATTCACTTACATTTTATCATACATCCAAATTCACAATTAATAACACACATATCATTGTAGCTATATAAATCATATAGATTAGTCCAATTTAGTATTTATGTAGAACCAAAATCCAAGTAAATAGTTAGGTAGCGACAGGTCCCAGGAGACCTTGTAACCCCTTGGTACAAGTAGTTTATAGAGGAGAATCATTCTTGAACTTCCACCTCATTTATTATTCTATAGGTATAGTGAATTACATTTTCACTGAAAAAATAATTAATAATTAACATAAATATAAAGTTTTGGTCAAATTTTATAACCCGTATTATTATGGTAATATTTTTAGTGTTCATGATGATTAATCCATGATTTAGGGGGACAACATTGGTCATCAATACTTGTTCTCAATACTCCCTTACAAATTTATAAATGGAATCATGGAACTCTCCTCAATATCCCTTAAATATCGTGGATCATGTCCAATCTCATTTCATGTGGAATAAAACCCCTATGATTAACCATATAAATTAGAAAGACACTGATGTCCTTATGGAAATTAAGAATATTAGTTGTAGGTTTCAAACAACCCCCAATGCAACCATACTTATTCTAGATGACATACTTTCTAAAAAATGGCATGAGATTACCTAAATCAATTTATAATAGGACACACTTTTTAATTACCAATTTTAGGTATCACCTTTACGATATATGTCAATCTAAGGAAATGATCTAGGATAATGTCCCAACATTTGGTGGTTGAGGGGTTCTGTTGATACCCAAGGTATAATAACCCTGCTTTTATTACAAACTGAAACATAATTTATTACATAAACTATTCACTTGATACAACATAGAATATCAAGAGGTCTAGTGTCGTTGGGGATTAGGATTATTATGTAACAACATACAACATGAAATAAATCATCTTTATTGAAAACTTCCTTTACATGACCACTACATTCCCTCGTACTTAGCATTGCATGGGATAACCTGAGGACATGCACAAGAAAAGGGTGAGTTATAAATCCCAGTAAGGGAATAAACATAAAATACATGGGGAGTATAATGCATGTTAGACAATAGGTATATCAATATATAACAAGAGAAACATGAACATAAAGGCATGATAATGCATGATAATCATAACATGGAAATGTGGCCACAACACTTATCATGGAATTAGCATGAGCCAAGGCTCATTGCACATGGAGAATGAGTAAATTCTCATTGAACATGAAGCAAGAGTAAACCCTAATTTTACTAGAATTAGCATGCTTAAAAACTCATTGTACATAACATATCAGGACACTATACTTTACCCAATGCATTGGAGAGCTACAAGGGCGCACCCTTATTAAACATTTCATTTCATACATAAGTGTGCCACATGGATCATAAAACATGGATTTATTATACATAATCATTTATTACACGATAAAGGAATGTTGAATTCATACTTGAAACTTTATAATCAATAAGTAAATGTGCATAAAGTTGAATACCCTTGATGGAGAAATGGGTATGGTATTCACTACACAAAGGCAATGGCCTAGAAAATCGGTACAATTTCTGCAGCGTAATGGCATGACTTAAGAATTCAAAAAAATGGTTGATGGGAGAGAAATGGGTGTATCATCATATTTACATTAAATGGACAGTAATGGGGTCATATAGATACATTTCAAAAAAAAACTTTAATGGAATTTTGATTCATGATACGAAAGTATTTCTTGAATGTAAATGAAGAGAGAGAAGTTCCTTTCAGAATTTTAGCATAGTAATGGGTGTACATAGGAGGAATTTAATGAGAGATAAAGGGGTATACCATCATTAAAACAATAAAAGGGTAGTATGGGGGAGGTGTGAAACCATACCCCATCATTTATAATTGAAATTAAAAGGGCATAACAATATTAAGAAAATTGGACAAAAAAAGTGAAAGGAAGAAAAACCCTTACATGGAAGTGTGCTTCCAAGGCTTGAGAGAGGCTTGAGAGAGGATTCTTGGGAGCTTGGGGCACATTGGGAGTATTCTAGAGTGATTAGTGCAGAGGTTGGAAGAACTCCAAAGGCTTTGACTGAGGAGTAAGTGGGGGAATGGGTGTGTTTATATAGGAAATGTGAGTGAATTATTTATTATTTAGGTTTGGGGCCACTTACACTAAACTAATCCAAACCACAAATCAGATCATGGTTTTTCCCATGGTTTTTGGAAAAGGGAAGAGGAAAACAATATTTTATAAGGCCAAATTCCTAACTTCTTAAAATAAAGGTGTTGCTTATGTGGAGGTGAGTCACACTCCCATGGAAAATAATTTAAAAAGACAAGATGTTTAATAAGTATTGAGGGGTCCATTAATGCATTGAAAAGTAAGTCAAAAAAACCCAAAATAACATTATTTTAATTGTAAAACATATATTTCCCGAACATAAAGCTTATAGTATTTTATTACATCACTATTGGGTCATAATGAGGTTATAAAACACATTATATATTTAAACAGTATTTAATTTTTACCCAAAAATTTGACTGTCTTAGAAAATTATGAAAATATAACCATTGGATAATTTCGACGTTCTGATTCCATAAATATCATTTATTTAATTTAAATACTTTTCTAAATATGTTAATTTTAACTTTTAAAATAAACACTGACATTTATCGGAAATTCAAAGGTTTTGACAGAAATGGCTTTCAAACCTTAAAAAAATTATTATTCAATTCATAAAATTATATGATCATTTAAATATAATGAAATTAATTAAATAATAATAATAATATTTTATTAAAATAATATTTAATTAAAAAATTCCTTAATTTAAAAAAATAGATTTCTAAATTAAATAATAACTAAAAAACTACTTTTACTTTAAAAACTATTTATAATGTATCAATAATGACAAGAAAGTATGTTCATTATTATATATATAAATAATGTACATTAACATAGTTCTAGGGATTTGTTACATAACCCGTTAAAACATCTGCATAAGACCTAAGGGTAAGGTTTGTGATGGTGACATACTCTTAGGGTGGCTCAGATAACATTGCTCTAGTGGTAATCTCTATCAACTTTCACTTTTCCCGTAGATGGTATCGTTCGAGCTTGACATGATGAAGCTTATCTTGGGCTTGGTCAAGAGCGAAGCCCAAAGACGCCACCTCTTTTCCGAGCTCCGAAAAATGGGCTTAGTATGGAGAAATTCTACTGAATGAGGCCATCGCTTCCTTTTTCTTAGTAAATTGGATTTTCTAAATCCCTATATTTATAGTAATCATGTAATCAATGTTCAATGACTATAAAAGAAACAGTCACAATTCATAACATAAAGCCAAATAATTTGAAATTTTATATAATAATTTTACAAAAAGAGACATTTAATTAGATCAAGAGGGATTTCCATTAATTAAACTTTGGGTCGTTACAATATTCCCCCATAAGAAATTTCTCCCTTGAAATTTTCTTTTCCCACACTAAAACAGATGTGGGTAACTCAGCTTCATCATTTCCTCTGATTCCCATGTTTCTTCTTCAACTTGTGGTTTCACCACAACACCTTGACAAGGGGCACTGTCTGATTTCATAAACTTTTTCTCTATGATCAATGATCTTAACTGGTTTCTCCTCAAAAGAAATATCATCCTCCAACAGTACCACCTTAGAAGAGAGTGCATGTAAAGGGTCTGGTATGTACTTCCTTAAGAGGGATACATTAAAGACATCATGTACTTTGGCCATGGTAGGTGGAAGTGCTAGTCGATCTGCCACAGCCCCGACACGATCAAGAATATTGAAGGGGACGATGTACCTTGGACTTAACTTCCCTTTCTTTCCAAACCACATGAACTTATTCCACGGGGATATTCATAGAAAAAACCATGTCTCCATCATTAAACTCAAGGAATCGTCGATGATTATCTTCGTAACTCTTCTGTAGACTCTAGTGTGCCTTGATATGATGCTGAATGGTTTTCACCTTCTCTACCGTTTCCTCGACCATTTCTGGTCCAAGCATCTTACATTCAGCAACATCAACCCAACATGCCAGTGTTCTGCACCTTTTCCCATACAAGGCCTCTTATGGTGCCATTTGGATGCTCGAGTAGAAACTATTATTATTAGAGAACTCAACCAGAGGGAGATGTTGATCACATCCTCCTTTAAATTCCATTTAGTACGCTCTCAACATTTCTTCAAGTGTTTGGATAGTCCTCTCAGATTGACCATCAGTTTGAGGATGATAGGCCGTACTGAAGTTTAATTCAGTATCCAGAGCATGTTGAAGACTCTTACAAAACGTAGAGGTTAATCTTGGATCATGGTCAGACACAATAGATAGTGGTTCTCAATGAAGACTTACCAATTACCTAATATATATCTGTGCCAGTTGATCCAAGGAGAAATATTCCTGAATAGAAATGAAGTGTTATGACTTTGTAAGATGATCCACCACAACCCATATTGCATTGTTACCATTGGATGTCTTCGGAAGTCCAGTGACAATGTCCATGGTGATGTTCTCCCATTTCCATTCTAGTATGGGTAATGGTTGCATCACCCCCTTATAATTATTCCTCTGTGCCTTCACTTTATAGCACACTAGGCACTTTGATGTATATACAACGATCTCCTTCTTCATATTATCCCACCAAACATTTTCTCAGGGATCTTGATACATCTTTGTGCTCCCTGGGTGAATAGAGAAATTTGAACTATGTGCATCATCCAAAAGTTCCTTCATCATCTATAGACTTGATGGAACACATAGTCATTTACCAAATCACACAATTCCTTCTTCATTAACATTAATCTCCGAGGATCTCCCTTTTTCGATATCTTGTACTTTTTCTTAAATTCCCACATCATCCTTTGGAGCAATCATTAAAATTTCCAAATGAGGCGGTTGAGCAATCTTTTGTGAAAGTATTGATGATGTTCCCTTCTTTATGATTCCCATGTCCATCATCATCAAGTCTAAGAAGATTGTATCCTTCTCAATTATCATCATTGATAGAATCGTTGTGTCCTTTCTACTTAGGGAATCTGCCACTTTGTTCACTTTCCCAGGGTGGTAATGTATTGAACAGTCATATTCCTTGATGAGCTCTATCCATGTTCTCTAGCACATATTAAGCTATTTTTGTGTGAATAAATATTTAAGACTCTTGTGGTCAGTATATATCTCACATTCCTCCCCATAGAGATAATGCCGCCAGATTTTCAGGGAAAAGATCACCGCCGCCAACTCCACATCACGCATTGGATAGTTTCACTCATGGATTTTAACTGCCTTGAAGCATAGGACATCACTTTATCATTATGCATCATCACACAGCCTAAGCCCTTCTTCGAAGCATTATTGAATACCACAAAAATTTCCCCACTTGTGGGTAAAGTGAGCATGGGCATAGTGATAAGCCTCCTTTTCAACTCCTTGAATATTTCTTCACATTCATCACTCCAAGAAAACCTTACTCCCTTTCTTGAAAGCTTGGTTAGAGGGTTGAACAATCGTGATAAATTTTTCACAAATTGTTGATAATATCCAGCTAATGCCAAGAAGCTACGGATATCTGTTTTCGATGTTGGCCTCGGCCATCCCTCAATTGCATCTGTTTTAGAGGGATCCATAGATATCCCATTTCTTGTGAGGATATGGCCCAATAATGATACCGCCTTCAACCAGAACTCACACTTGTTGTACTTTACATAGAGCTTCTCCTTGTGCAAAGTCTCTAGTAGAGTTCTAATATTCTCCTCAGGATCCTCCTTGGTTTTGGAGTATATTAGAATATCATATATAAAGACTACCACAAATTTGTCTAGGTAATCTCTAAAGACTCTATTCATCAAGTCCATGAAGATTTCTAGAGCATTGGTTAGTCTGAAAGGCATTAATATGAATTCATATTTCCCGTATCTTATACGAAAAGAAGTCTTGGGGACATCTTCCTTCTTCACCCTTACGTGATAATATCTTGACCACATATCTACCTTGGAGAAGTATTGTGCTCCACGCAGCTGATCAAACAAGTCATCGATCCGTGGAACATGATACTTATTCTTTATCGTGATTTTGTTATGTTCACGATAATTGATGGAAACCCAAATTGACCCATCATTCTTCTTCACAAAGAGGACTGGTGCACCCCATGGTGAAGAACTTGGGAGTATAAACCCTTTATCCAGATTCTCCTGTGGTTATTTCATCAGCTCTTCAAGCTCAATGACAACCATTCTATATGGTGTCTTGGATATTGGTATTACCCCATGTATAATTTCAATTGAGAATTCAACATCTCGTCTAGGAGGAAGACTAGGAAGTTCTTCAGGAAACACCTCAGCAAATTCCCTCACAATAGGCATTTTTTAATGGATGGTTTCTTCCATGCACTCAATCATCTGTGCCAGATACGCATGCTCATAGGGTAGTAATATCCATGCTTGAGATGATGGAGCTAAAGGAGATTCATCTTACTCCTTACACCTGTAAATAATCGGGGTTCGATTATCCATATGAAGTGTGATTTCCCTCTCCCAACAATTTATAGTGGCTCTATATAAGGTAAGCCAATCCATGCCAATAATTGCCTCAAATTCCAGCATAGGGAGTTTCACGAGGTTCGCTGGGAAATTCAATCCATAGATTATAACAGGGGAGGAATTATATTGATGGAATGCAATGATTTCCCCATTTTCTGTACTCACTGAAATCTTCCCATCCATGATTTGTGGAGGTGTTAGGATTGTTCTACTAAACATTAGAGATATAGAAGAATGAGTAGAACCGGAATCAAAAAGTACGTTCACTATTCTTGAATGAATAACTAGCATACCTATCACCACTTCATTGTCGGGGTTCACTTCGGTAGAAGTGATGGCAAAAGCTCTTCCTTTCTGCATTAGAGGTTTTTTGTTGCCTCCGAAAACCATTGTATTTGGGAACTGATTTACAGAATGCCCCGGTTCTTTGCAGTTGTAGTAGTGAGCAACGCATTGAGGTTCGAATGAAGTGTTCCTCTCCTCTGTCGCAGCTGTGGGTCCTTCTTGCTGATCGTTAATAGCTAGGTTCCATTCCCTTCCACACCTAAAGCATTTCCTCCTTCCGTTGAGGAAATTTCCTGGGTTCTTATTTCCGCACTTTTGGAAAGTGGGGTGATGCATCTTCTTAGCACCGTTGGATTTATCCATCGGACCGCCAACATTGAATTCCACCTTACGATTCATGTCCCCATGATACCCCTGTGATTCCCCGATCTCCATTTCGTCCTTGAGGACACATCGGACAGTTTACTCATATCTTTCGATGTCACGGATCACTAATGCTTTCCACAGGCTAGGCTTGAGCCCACAAAAGAAGCCGTAAACTTTGAATTCAGTGGTAACGACAATGATGGAGGCGTATCGTGCAAGACTTCTGACGTATGCCTCATACGGTCCAATAGAATCTTTTTTTTCTTGAGGGAAGGGAATTCCCTTTCCATCTTAATCCAAAGGTTGCACGAAAAATATTTATCAAAAAACATCTTTCGGAAATCCTTCCATTCTAATGCCTCAATCTCCACCTCAGGCATCATATTTTTGATCAACGTCGACCATTGATCAACTTCACCCTCCATACGATAAGCCTCAAGGAGAACATTCTCTTGTTCATAACATTGATGGATGGAGAATATCTTTTCAATTGAGTTGATCCATTTTTCAGTGATCGTGGGAGCGGATGATCCACTAAAATTAGGAGGCCTTTGTCTCATGAAGCTCTCGATAGCGACTTATTCCATCATAGGGGGTTTGGACTTTCCTCTTGACCCATGTTTCTATTCAAATCTTGAGTTCGCTGAGAGAGAAGCCTGACAAAGTTTGCGATTCCCGCTCACATTGGATTGGGAATCTCATTAGTACAGTCATCACACTGATCTTCACATCATTTGTTAGCCCTAGTCCTCCTATTACCATCCATTGGCTGGAATAAAAGGAATGATAGGGGGTTCCACATAAAGGGTAATCCAAAGAAAAAAGTTGATGAATTATAAATAAACTTTTATTTCCTTAACTCATGAGTCTATACGCTTCAATCTTGGATTTTCAGGATCTACATTCTAATATATAATCCTAGGGGAATTTTTTTAATTCCCCTAATAATGGTTCATACTAAGCATGTGAATTTATCAAAACATATCCCCCGGGAGTGACATATCCAAGAGTGAAGTAAGGCCCGTTTTCGTGCACCAATTCTTGTTCGAGTCTAGCTCAAAGTGGTGTTTTCGGGTTTTACCCCTCGGATACATTTGTGCCAGAGCCTCCTCTTCCTACTCGTATCCAGACAGGGATGTATTTTTTTGATAACCCACTTACTCAGTACTTACCAAATCTGAGGGATGTTTTTATTATACTTAGTATTGTCTCTAAGGCTTTACTAGGGTTTTCTAATCCTAGTCTCAAAAATAACTAAACTTTCCTCTGATTACCAACTATGACAACTGTTCTTTTATTACAACCATAATCATATTTTATTAAATAAACTATTCACTTGATACAACAAGGAATATCGATAGGTATACTGTCTTTGTGTCTTAGGATCATTACATAAAAACTTGACACATGAAATAGAACATATTTATTGAAAAATTTCTTTACATGACCACTACATTCCCTTGTACTTAGAATTTCATGGGATAACCTGAGGACATGCACAAGAAATGGGTGAGCTATAAAGCCCAATAAGGGAATAAACATGGAATACATTAGGAGTAAAATACATGTTAAAAAATAGGCATATCAATAGATCACAAGAGAAACATGAACATAAAGGCATGATAAATTATTATAATCATAACATGGAAATGTGGCAACAACACTTATTATGGAATTAGCATGAGCCAAGGGTCATTGCACATAGATCATTAGTAAATTCTCATTGCACATGAAGCACGAGTAAACCCTCATTGCACTTGAATTAGCATGATTCAACACTCAATGCACATGGCGTATCATGATACTATACTTTACCCAATGCATTGGAGTGCTATAATGGCGCACCTTTCTTAAACATTTCATTTCATGCATAAGTGTTTCACATGGATCATAAAACATGGATTCATTAAAAATAATAATTTATTACTTGGTAATGGAATGTGGAATTCATACATGAGACTTTATAATCAATAAGTAAATGTGAATAATGTTGAATAATCTTGATGGAGAAATGGGCATGGTATTCACTACACAAAGGCATTGGCTTAGAAAATTGGTGCAATTTCGACAGCGTAACGGCATGACATAAGAATTCATAAAAATGGTTTATGAGAGAGAAAGGGGTGTATCATCATATTAAATGAAATTGAATGTAAGGGGGTCATATAGTTACATGTATACACAATTTGATTGGAATTTAGATTCATGATACAAAAGTATTTCTTGAATGTAAATGAATATAGAGAAGTTCCTTTCGAAAATTCGGCATAGTAACATGTGTACATGGGAGGCATTTAATGAGAGAGAAAGGGGTCTCCAATCAATAAAAAATAATAGGTCAGTATGGGGGAGGTGAAAACCCTTACCCTAGCATTTATAATTTAAATTAAAAGGGCATAAAAATATTAATAAAATTGGACAAAAAAGTGAAAGAAAGAAAAACCCTTACTTGGAAGTGTTCTTTCAAGTCTTGAGATAGGCTTGAGAGAGGCTTCTCGAGAGCTTGGGGCACCTTGGGAGGATTCTAGAGAGAGTATTACAGAGGTTCGACGAACTTCAATGGCTTTGAGTGGGGAGTAAGTGGGAGATTGGGTGGGTTTATATTGGAAAGGTGAGTGAATTCTTTATTATTTAGGTTTGGGAGCCCTTACACTAAACTAATCAAAAGCAAAAATCAGCTAATGGTTTTTGCCCATGGTTTTTGGAAAATGGAATAGGAAAACAATATTTTATAAGGCCAAAGTCTGTACTTCCTAAAATAATGTGGTTGCTTATGTGGAGGTGAGTCACACTCCCATGGAAAATAATTTAAAAAGACAATATGTTTAGCAAGTCATGAGGGGTCCATTAATGCTTTGAAAATTTAGTCAAAAAAACCCAAAATCACAGTATTTTAATGGAAAATCATATATTGGACGAACATTATGCTTATAGTGTTTTATTACATCACTATTTGGTCATTATGAGCTCATAAAACACATTATATATTTAAACGGTATTTAATTTTTACCCAAAAACATGACTATCTCAGAAAATTATAAAAAAATCACCATTGGATAATTTCGACGTCCTGATTCAAGAAATATCATTTATTTTATTTAAATAATTTTTAAGTATGTTAATTTTTACATTTAAAATAAAAACCGACTTTTATAAAAAATTCAGGGGTTTTGACAAAAATGGATTTCAAACCTTAATAAAAATTATAATTGCATTCATAAAATGATATGATCATTTTTATATAATAAAATTAATTTCTTTATAATAATAATATTTTATTAAAATATTATTTAATTCAAAAATCCCTTAATTTAATAAAATAGATTTCTTAATTAAATAATAACTAAAAACAGTACTTTTACGTTAAAAACTATTTACAATGTATCAATAATGACCATAAAGAATATTCATTATTATATACAAAAATAATGTACATGAACATAGTACTAGAGATTTTATACATAACCCCTTTAAAAAACCACATAAGACCTAAGGGTATGGTCTGCGATAGTGACCGACTCTTGGGGTGGCTCAGATAACATTGCCCGAGTGGTAATCTTTATCAACTTCCACTTTTCCCTTGGACGATCTCGTTCGAGCTTGACATGATGAAGCTCAGCATGGGATTGGTCAGGAGCAAAGTCCAAAGACGCCACCTCCTTTGAGAGCTCTGAAATATGGGATTCGTATGGAGAAAATCTACTAGATGAGGTCATCTCTTCCTTTGTCTGAGTAAATTGGATTTGTTAAAGCCCTATATTTATACTAATCATGTGCTCGTTGTTCATTGGATATAAAAGCAACGATCACAATTCTTAACATAAAAACAAATAATTTGACATTTATATAAACATTTTACATAAAGGGACATTTAATTATATCAAGAGGTATTTCCATTAATGAAACATTGGGTCGTTACACAAGGGATGAAAGTGTTCCTCACCACATTGATCTAAAAATAAGTTAAATCCTAAAATTTATATTATAGATTTTAATACAGTCATTTAATATGGTTATTTTATTAAATTGAAAATTAAATTAAATTATGGGTCCCTCTTTATTAGTGAGAGAACCCAAGCACATCTCATACCATATATGAATAAGAAATTTACAAAATGGGAAATTATAATAGACCACCTATCATCAGAGAGATTTAAAAATTACATCCATGGGATAAAAAAAGCTGTCAAGGCCTTTACCAGACATCTCAGGTCCATCCTCAAGACCAACCACAACATTTGAGTAATTATAATCAAATTATAATTTATTAATTAATCTAAATAAATTATAATTATTGAAAGTTTTCTATTTAAATATGAATTATTCCAAATTTTCATTTGTGAATCTCATTGATTCAACACTATGACAAAAATTTATCCAAAATCTTCTGAAATACCCCTATCCTCGAACAAGAAATAATTCTAAGCATTATTGTTAAAAAAAATTATTAAACTAATATAATTTAAGAAAAAACCGTAGGAAATTATTAATGGTGTTATACCAACATGAAATGAGGTGTGCTGACTTGTGGAAAACATCTTAGTATGTTATTATCCCAGGTGGAGAAAAATCACTATTATTCTCACCCAATTCCACTATACTCCAGTAGAATTAGAGAAAAATCCGAAAACTATAGATACCAATATTAGTGAATGTCGAAGGGATGTAAAGTGGAAATTGTAGGAAAAAAGTACCACAAATAATTTAGGGATTACATTTAGACACTTCTATTGATGGATATTATTAAAAGGAATGAAGGATGAGAGGTAGCAATTTGCACAATGAAGGAAGATAGGATAAATATTGGGATTCCGTCTTAAATGTTCAAGATGGAAGAAAAATTAATTTGTCTTATTTAACAAGTCACATAGTACGACCTCATGGATAATCAAATCATCTTCCAACCATGTTTACCCATTTTATAAGGCATAACACCATGCATGTTTTTTCACTAATTTTTTTATACCTTACACCATGAATTCCACAACATCTAAAACCTGTTGGCACACTCAAATTGTTTACTCTAAAATTTAATACAATTCCCCTATAATAATAAATTAACAATACTATGTAACTGTGAAAATTATAAAAAAAACTGAACGATTACTGAGCATAAATGTTCCACACAATTTCCCTTAAAACATGTCTTGAATCCATACTACCTAGTCAAACCCTTTGAAAAAGAAAAAAACTCCCAAAAACCTGACTAAAAGCATATGAGGCTCATTTAAACACTAGAAGAACGATATGATCACCATTAAAAATTTACAAATATCATATTTATGATATTTCAACTCTCAAAATTCCATTACAAATATATATCCATAATTTGACCCTTCCAGTATTTCAGAAAAAATATTCCTTCTAAAATTTCAACTCATACGGAAATTAGTTCTTACAAAATGATAGAATACATTAATAAGTTATATGAAATTCACCATAATATAATCAATAAAATTTATGTACTTAATTTAGAAACTATTGAATGAATATATATCTTTATAAAAGTTTAGAATATACATGAATAATTAATAATTTAGAATAGAAAAGGTTGTTTTCAAATAAGAAATTTTAAAAAAACATTTTCCCATAACATAGTAATACTCTAAATGGGAAAAAAATATAAATAATAATAATATAAAAATAAAGTAAAATTTATTTAGTATATTACAAAAACTATATGTGTGAAATTTCCCAATACAATAATGAGATTATCAAATTGAATTATAAGATCAAAAGCTATAGAAGTGTTGAATAAGTTTAAAAAAGTATGAAAATAATTTGAGAATATGTATGGTCAGGTGAGACCTAACTAATATTTATCTGTTTTGTCTAGTAAAAGAAAAAAAAAATTATTTTATCTAGAAATATATATTTTTCCAAATAGGGTACTTATAAGTGTGAGATGTCAAAGGGGAAATTGGATTAAAAATATTTCTAACAAAAAATATTATCTATTGAACAACATGATGTTTTTAAATCATCAAAACAGTATTCCTATGAAAAAATTAGGCTATTTACATATGTCTTCTAATTATTTATTTGAAATACATATAAATGAATAGTGTTTATTTTTCTGAAAATAAAAATTTAGAGATAGTCATGTCAAATAAATCCGATAGTTGAATAACGATAAATGAAAACTATTTTATTTTTTATTTAATTTTCTGAAATAATTACAATGTTTATTACTATATTTCATTTATTATTTTTATTTAGTGGGGTAACTATTATATATTACGGGATAACATTAATAAAACATATCAATCCAAAACAACATAAACAGTAATTCAAAAACATTTATGGAACTCTCTTAAAATGAATGATGATAAGAAATACAATAATGGAATTTGAATTAAAATTTATTATGTCAATATTTTAGTTATTTTAAATTTATGAATGTGTTATTTATTTATTAAATTTTTTAAATATTTGACAGTTAATAATAAATTTTTACCATTATTTTAAAAATATTGTTCATTTACATTTATTTTATTTATGTGAATTTAAAAATATATTTTATTTAATTATATTTCATATATATGAGTTTTTAAATGATTCTTAAAAGGTTTTGAAAATTATGTTTAAATTTGTGTAGCATAAAAAAATTAAAAATTAATGAAATCATTAAAAAATATTAATGAAAATAGGTGATTTGGAAATACTACACCTATTCCATTAGATCATGTAAATTAGAAGTGACTCTTCTTATTCCCAAGATACCATTATAAAGAGTTGGACCTAATTTTTTTTGACACATTCATTGTTACTCAATAATGGTTCTATTATAATTATTTATGTTTCACTACATATTTTATTTTTATGTCAAGGAATCACCTATAAAACTCATGAACAATTAATCATTGAAGAAATTACTTATTGATTTAAACCTATTTGAAATTAATGAGTTTATTCTAAATGATATAATCACATTTCAGGGATATTGAAATCTAGTTTCTATAATGGAATAACATTGAAAATACCATCCTTTACCGATTAATGAAATCCATAGACATAAAAATTATTTTGGATATAAATGGGTTATCAGGATAAATTTTTTCATTTATATTCAGATCTTTATATTGAATTTATATAAGTTCAATTTTTTTTAAAAAATAATCATATGAGGGAAAATATATATTGGTTTCTCACTAATTATTATAAACTCATGGAGTGTCTGTAAATTCCAGAGTTGAGATGAATTTATTTGTTATTAGTGAGAATGTGGAAAGGATAGAGAATTATTTATTTGCGGTATAAATATTTTATTAGTGGACCTTATCATTTGTTCTAACAAATAAGTGAGATAATGATACTATTAATATTAATGATTTATACTTGAAATATATTCTAATAAATATCATTAAATTTAATCTGGTAATGTTTTTCTATTATTAGATTGATGTAATTATTTATGGATCACTGAAGATGAAAATATTAATTTATGGGTATATTTTGAATTATATTCATGTTAAAATGTTAAAACAATAAAACACAAAAAATGAATCCCATCCAGAAAGGAAAATGAAAAATAATATTAACATATAAACAGTCTCATGAATCAGAATGATGTGTGGTGTTAATGAAAAAAATGTTCATTGAAAAGTCATCTATCATTTCCTCAAATGATGTCCAAAAATATATTTTTATAAATAAGTAGTTAAAATTATAATAATGTGGAAATGATATAAATCTCTCATTTGAGTTAAAGATCCTTAGAAGAATAAGAAAATAATTTGATGATGTTAATGTTTTTAAAACAACATTAAAATTGAAACAATCATAAATAAAAAAGTAGAAAATTCTAATGTAAAAATAACAGTGAAGATTAAATCTATTATATCAAATAATTGAATTAAGATGTTTTTTAAAACACATATAATTTTTAAAATAGATATATAAATATTATATGATGAATAAGTAATAAATTGATATAGGAAAACAATATATCTATTTAAATATTGTTGCGGATAAATATTTTGGAGGAGAAGATGATCAGATATTCCTGGTAGAGAAAAATAAGAAGAAGTATTCATTAAAGCTAATGTATCCAAAAAATTTCTGAAGCTATTCTTCAAGTAATAATGATTAAAGATCATTTTTTAAGTGATCATTAAAGGTAATGAAATATTTTCAAGGTAAAGGGAAAGATATTGCATCATAATTTTCACAAAATTCATCATGGCTATCTTTACCATGTTGATTATTTAGTAGCCCAGTGGAGAATCCATTATTTTTTCAACCATTAGATGATTATTTAGTTGAACTTTATTAAAATGAAATTTAACATCTTTAAATTTCTCCACTCCAACCTACTAAATTTGAGGATTCACCCATAGAATTTTAATCAAAATGGAGTTGTTAAAAATAATGTTGAGAATAAATTTGTAGTAAGAGATTTATCCTCTCTTAAATCTTTAAATCACGCATCTTTTTCAGCTATATCTTAACCCATTAATAAAGTTATTTTCAAATAATTTTCATCAAAAAACTATTGAATTTTATATTCATCCTCACTAATATCATCAAAGAGATCTATTGAGTACAAAGATGGAGTAATTAATGATCCATATAATAGTGAGGATTATTCTCTAGAAAATTAAAAAAAAAATTATTCTAATCATATTTTTTTAAATATAAAAAGAATAAAGATAGCTCACCATAATTTATAGCTTCTATTAAAACTAAATAATTTGATCTAATTATTATTTAATTCTTGACCATATAGATATGAATGAATTATAAAATAAATATAATCCCTAAGATAAGTGAATGATTTTCCATCATTCATATTATAATGACCCATTGACAAAATACTAATGTTGAAGGTCAATTAATAGTTTCCATGGAAATATTTAAAGAAGATTTAAATTATGTTAGAGTATGATATGATGTTTTCGATTGAATATTTTTAAATCACTACCATTCCTTCTAAATATCAAGTCAAATATTTCAATTCTATTAGTGGGAACACCATTTAGCTTCCTTAGAATAATCAAAATAACAAAAAAAAATCTCAAGACGATGTTTTAAAATTTCTTGAATGTAAAGATTTATATATTTTTAAATCACTTTATGATTTGGAAAACCTAGATATAATTTATAACCATTAGATAGTAGATTTTAATATAATGTTTAATGTGAAATAATAAAAGTATAAAGATAATTAGTAGATGATTATTTTTTTAGAAGAAAATTTTTTCCAAATAAATTAATAGTTTACAAATAATGAAGGAATATTTTTATAAAATGTATTCAAATTAGATCAAAAATTCAATTTTTAAGATGAGGTGTTATATGAAAAATGGAAATAAAATACAAAGTTAAACTACTTGATTGAAAAATTTAAGAAGGATTTATTTTAAATTTCTTATTGATTACTTGTGTCTATAAAACCTTGATGTATAAGTAATTTTCAAATATAATTTTACGGATTTTATTTTTTATATTTTCATTTTTATATATTACTATTATTTTTATCTATGTTAATTGATGAATAATTTTCATTTTATATAGTCTTTCTCTCATTATTTTCTCTTTCTTTTTATATATAACTTAAACTTCATTTTAATAAGGTTTTCAATGAAATTAAAAATAATTTTCAAAATACACACAACTGAGATATTAACATTAAAATTTGAAATAACTTAAAAAGAGTGGTAATTTTTATAAAGGTTTGTCAGATGCATTAAAAATAAAATATGTATATTCTTATTAAAATTTATAATCATTTAAAAAGGGGGTGATTTTATTAAAAAAATGATGATATTTTAAAGAAATAAATAATAATATATTCATTCTAATATATCCATGGATTGATTCCATTCATGTAGTATTTTTACTTCATTTAACTTTTTCCATATTATTTTTGTTTTGTTTTTCAAAAAGGATGAAAATTTTGAGTCATTCACTCACTTGACATTAATTATTTTGAAAACCATGAAATACTTATTTTAGTATTTTATAAAAATTATGTTATTTATTTATTTGTTATGGTTTTTAAAATATAATTTTTTTTAATAAAAAACATTCTTATTTATAGTTTTATGAAATAACTATAATCTAGGGATTTATGAAAATTTAAATATCATAAGAATCATAATATACCCAAATTTTATTGTTTATAAAAAAATTGTTATGTGAATGAATTTTTTTTGACAAGTGATCTGGTGATGGTTTATCCTTTTGAGTATTTTTTCTTGAGCATAAAATTAAGAGGAAATATTGTAAAATATCATAGAATTTGTAATTTTAATAATCATAACCAAGATAATAGTTAAAAGTAGAAGTCAAAAAACATAATGATTAAAGTAGTAGGGAACACTAGTATAGTGATACTGTAGCAGAAGAACTAATCAAATAGTATATGTAGCATGTAAACCAAGTTTGTTGTTTTCTAAGAAGGAATATCGATTTGGATTATTAGGGTATCCTAATATAATAAATACATATCTTAACATAATTCATTTATAGAAATATACCTTATATTAGGCTTATGGTAATTGATACCTTAGATCTGGTATATAGATATACCATTCACTTTTTCTTAAAAGTTAGGATTTTATAATAATTTTTAGTGTTATTTAATTAGTAAATATATTTATCTATTTTATTTAATTCCACTATTTAAATTTTTCTATTGGAATTTAATTGGGCAATACCAATAGTTTTTTTATTTCTATTGTACCTATTAATTACATTTATAATTCCCATATACTAACACTTAATTATAGTTATTTTGATTTTATATTGATAATTTTTTGTCGTTATTAGTTACTTGTAATAACCATACAATTATTTCTTTAGAAGGACGAAAATTAGTAGTTGATTTCAAACTATGATTCACCCCGTCTAGAAATTTAATTTCCATTACCATATTGTCCTTCATCATTCACTTTATGAACTAACATTGAATGAGAATTTCATAAAAATTATTGATACATTTTTAATTATTTTTAATTATATTTCATTAAGATACTAGTTAGTATTATATCCATTGGAACACTTTTATAAGATTGTAATTGTTAGATCGAAATTCATATGTAGATTGGTCCATTATAAGAGGCAGTGAATTGTAGGATTAAAATATTTCATTTTAATCATTAAGAAAATAAATGTTTTACAAAGTTAAACAAGATGGATTCACAAACCCACTTTAGTCCTTAACTATGAAACTAACTTTCTGATGACCCAATAATATGGTCCCTGTATAGAAACATAAGATATGTTTACATAGGGAAATATTTTATCTTAAAGAGTATAGAATCTTGTTTATATTAGAATATATAATTATATAAAAGTATAATAAATTAATAATTTCTCTCTATAACAAAATGCAGCAGAATTAAAATATGTTACAACAACATTTAAACAAAATAAAAAATATTTTGATACAAATAGAGGGGTATCCAACAACCTTTAAAAATGGTCCCTTGATTTATACATTGAATAAAGTCTTTCTTACCCACACCAGGGTGTGTCCTTGATAAGAATATCAGAATTTTTCTTGATATCCCCACAATACGAAGATAACTAAAGTGATCAAAACCTCAAACTTCCTATCCCCGGAAGCCCTCAATTGATCGGTAACAATAAGAATCACACTAATTAGGATAACAAGTTGTTCACAGCTTGAAAAGTGTTTTCACAGCTAATGAACATGGAATATTTGTGTAGATCTCTTAAAGAGTATCTACACACCCAGCACTTCTCAACAAGTTTCAAAATCTTCAAATGGATGGGTTATTTATAGACAATGGTTCTACCAGTTAGATCCCCCCTCTAACTGTCATATTCATGCTCAAATCATGGAGGTACCTTTATAATGTCACTTAGCCAATGGTCAGATACAAAAAATATTTACTACATCGTTTCATGTAATAAAACATGGGAATCATTATTAGGCTTATGAAACATTAACATTTTTAAGAGAAATTAATATGTTTAAGAAACATTAACATGTTCAATATCTGATTAATGAAACATTACATTAAAAATGATATATCAGTTAGAAAAAGATTTATTATAATTCTTTAAAAATTGTGAATTGGAGTATGAATCCTGGTGAATTCAGAATATGATTTCTGAAGAAATTGGAGTCTGATTTCAGAAGAAATGAGAGTTCAATTTCAAGATAAATTGGAGTCGAATAACAAGTGTAATTGAAGTATAATTTCATGGGTAATTGGATTCTAATTTCATGATAAATTTAAATATTCTTTTATAAAAAATCAGATTATACATTCAAGAGAAATTGGAGAGTGATTTTAGGATAAATCAGAGTCTTATTTTATAAGAAATTAGAGTTCAAATTCTGGGGAAAGCAGTTTCTAAAAAACTGAATATTCTATGGTACATAAGGATATGATTCTAGGACGTATTAAAAATAATATTAGTCTAGGTTTAGGAAAAAAATATATAAGACTATGAAAACAATAGGTAATGTCAAAAACAGTTTTAGAGAAACAATATTTTCCATAAGTTAATATTTCATAAAGAATGATTATTTTCATTAAGAAAATGTGTTCGTGATTTTCAAAAAACATAAAGAAATTGGAAATTCATAAGCAAACTTATTGTCTCAGCAATACCCCCTTTTTGGAAAGAATAAACAACTTTTTATAAAAGAATATAAGGAACTAAGATTTTCATTTTTTAAACTTAAATGAAAAGAAAATTCTCCCTTTTTTATGATCTATGATGAATATAAATAACTCCCCCTTAGGATTTGAAATTTATATGGATCATATTATTTTAATTTTAAAATAAATAACTCTTACTTACTTAAGAATCTCTTCTCTAATTAATCTCCCTCATACTTATGCAATATGTTTCTTAAAATTATATTTGATCATTATTTTCTCCCCCTTTGTGATTTCCCAAAAAGGAATGGAGGTAATGAAAAAAATTGTACATGAGAGGTTAGGAATATAAAAATCAACGAAATGGAATAATAAAAAATTTCATTAAAATAAGAAAATTTATAACAAATAAAATACACCAAAAGATCAGATTTCATTAATCATTCAACCTTATTCTTTATTGGAATATGTTTTAATGGAATCCTTTAACTTCTTCAATTCCTTATGATCGTGTCCAAACTTTTTAATTAGCTGATACTGATCCTAATTTTTATATTCGACAAAATTTATTATCTTTTCTTGAGACTTAATAATTTCACCTTGAGAATTTGTCACGTCTTATTGATCTTTGAGTATTTATCCATTTCTTACTGGAGATCCCTTTCTCTTTACATGTTTAATGAAACATAATTCATATTTTCATTCAGGTCATTTTTCTTCTTGAATCTGGGAAGCTTACTCTTGATTTAGCTTCTCTTAAAGACATGTTGAAAGATTAATTATAATTTTATCTAACTCATCAAGGTATCCGTCACCGAGTCATTAAAAAAATTCATAATTTCTAGATTATATATCGCTTAATTAGACTACTTGGTTATCACTTTTAAAGATCTCATGTGATCATCATAACATATTGGAAATGTATTAAAATCATCATCAAGTTTTATAAACCTTTCCTTGAGAAAGAATGTTGAATCTAATTTATGATGGATTTTTTATTGAAGTAGTTGGCACCTGGAATCAACACCTAGAAATAAGGTAATTAAATTCACAAGGTTATCCAAATACTAAACAATAAAATCTTGTCATAAAGTATATGATCATTTTGAAGTAGATTCCATTAATGGTGAGGGATCATTATCTTTTTCTTCTTCTTTTCCTGTAGATGTTCCAAAACCAACTTCCTTCTTAGATTTTTCAACTTTATATTTCTTTGGGGTTTCAACAAAAACTTCGTTACCTTTATCAGCTTTAGAGATTTCTTTCTAAAATATCTGAGTCTCTTGCTCACTATCTTAATATTGAATTATTCTATCGTCATCATCAACTTAATTGTCATTAATGTTTTCACCAATTTCTTTATTATCATCAGGATGAATAATAAAAGGATTATTTCATTAATCATCTGAAGGATTATCAACCTCATCCTACGTATCATAATGTTTTGAAAAAGATTTACCTTCTATGAATATCATGAAAGACTCAGCTTGGGATGTTCTATTAGATAGATTGTTTGAAGGGCTCTCCATCTCCTAATATTATTCCGCCGTTTTGAATACATCATCACATTCCTCTTCCTATTATTTTTCTTGTTGACCTTATTCTTCAATGATGAATTCCATAATTGAAATAAATTTCTTTCTCTTATCTGAACCCAAATATTCAATTTGAATGAACTCTTTCAAGATAGATTTTGGTAATTAAACTTTTTAAGATGCCTTCTCCATGCCACTAAGTAAATCTTGAACATTATCGGCTTATCAAATATTCTTCTTTAAATTATTCTCTTTAGTATTATTATTTTGATCTTTCACCTTATGAATCCTTAAGTCCATCACCTTAGTAGGGTATAGCAAAAAACTACCTCTCCATCTTTCTTTTTCTTCTTACACTCTCTCTATTTAGAAAAAAATTCATCAGAAGATGTATTTTTATTTTTCATTTTTGGTGGAGAATATACTAACTCAGGTGATGGTACATTCTATTTTGGTTATGGTTCATTATCTTTTTCTTTTTTTGGAGTTTTCTTGTAACATTCTCATACTTCACCTTTCTTACTAGAAGATTTATCATAATTATCGAGAAGATAAAAAAACTTTCCTCCCTTAATACCGAAACCCATTTTTATTCTTCTTAGAGTATCATCAATGCACAATTTTATCCTAAAAACTCTGGTCAATGAGATGATGGTAATTTTGAAAAAATTCCAAGCATAGAATAATACTCTTGGACAATATCGGAGGGCACATTATGATCTGAGACTTGATGGTTCCATTCTTGATATTGGTGATGGATAAAAAGATATACTTTATGATGATTATTTTCCATATATTTTCCAAGAAATACATCTTGAAGATATCACATTTCTTAGGGGAATCCTTATCTTCCTTTCTTAGAATAAGGAAACCTTATATCTATAGGGTTAGAAATCAATAATTTTTTGAAAGATGAGAAATCTTCATTGACATGACTCATTTAGATCCAAGACTATCTATTTTGATGACCTTCTCAAAAGATCCTTCCTTATCAGATAATTTTTGTTAGAAAAATATTACACCACCTTCATAATTTATATCAAAGATACTATCATATTTATTGAAAGACAAGGAATAATTCTTCCCGTAACTCTGGAAAGAAAAAATCTCTCCTCACCCTTGTTCATAAAAATAAACATTATCATAGAATTCTATAATTATATTAGGATATACCGTATCCCGATTCTTCTCTTTTTCCAAAAATAGTCTTTCCCTGCTATTTTTCTTGATGATTTTTGAAATTGGAGAATCATATTTCGAAAAGATATTTATGTCTTACAACATTTCGTTGTAAATTAACCAATCCATGAGTTCCTTGTTGGAGGCCATCGGAGTGTGAGATAAATCTTCAAGAGGCATTTGGATCTTAATGAAACAGATTAAATTTACCCGTATCTTTTAATAGAAGTAGAATATTAGAACAAAACCACTGAGAGACCCGATGTGGGATTTGAATAGGGGTTACTTTATATAGGCATCACACCAACGGTTTATATTTCCAAATCAATCCAACAATTTATATTTTCATGATCTGATCTGATAGATGATTTCAATGACGAAGAAGGTTTTATAATTTAATATATTTTATGTTTTTAAGGAAAAATTGTATTTAAGGGAAGTAAATATGATAATGTTTTCTTAAAAAAAGATAGAAATACCAACATGTAAAAAATGAAATTTTTTAGATTTAAATAATGAAACATACCATCCAGATTTCTCAAACATCATTTTCAATTTTGATAATGTTCTTCTTGAAAAACAAAGGTTCCAAAAAATTTATATAGGGTAGTAAAAACTTTTTTGGTTCCGAATGTTTTTTTGGAAAATGAAATAAAAAAATATGTACTCCCCCTATAAAAATGAGAAACATAATGTTAGGATATAGTTCTAACAAGAATTTAATATTAATGATTACCTTATAGTTATCATTCCTATATTTTATTTAATATATTCAAATCTATGAGAGGTTAATGGTTTTGAAAAAAATTCAACAAGTTGGTATTAAGTTCTACAAAATTGAGGAATGATATCTCTTTTATGTGTGTTATCCCTAAGAAAGTGATTCCTAATATCTTTATGATTTTCATGAGAGTGATGTGAAGGTTTTTTTCTTAGGTCAATGTAAATAGTATTATCACACATTATTAGTGTTCTAGTTAAACTCATGCCATAGTCTGTGAGTGTGTTTTTCATCCACAACACTTGAGCACAACAACATCAATCTTCCACATATTTAGTTTCAGTAGTGGAAAGTTCTATAATGTATTGATTCTTGCATGTAAAATAAACTAATTAATATCCTAATAAATAACTTATTCTAGATGTAATTTTTCTATCCATTCTCAATCAACTAATGTCATAATATAGAAAAAATTATAAAATAAAATCATTTCTCGAATAATTGAAATGTCTTAAATCCATAGTTCCTTTTAAATTGAGAAAAATTAATATTAATAATTTTAAATGGGATTCATTTGGATTTGATTGATATATTGAACATAATAAATATAAAAACATTATGTCTGGTTGAAAAGTTGTAATGTATAATATAATTCCTATCATTCCTCTAAAAAATGTTTGATATGCTTGTTTCCCAGCTTCATCAAGATCAAGAGTTTATCAGATACCGATCGGAGTACATATACATTTAGTGTTTTCATAGCCATAATTCATTATAAGATCTTTAATATATTTATGTAGAGATATATAAGTTTTTTCTAGTTTCTGAGAAATTTGAAAAGAAAGAAAAAAATGATAACTCACCCATCATACTCATTTCAAACTCATGATTCATGAGACTCGCAAATGAATCAGTTAAGGATTATTGACTTGATTTAAATATAATGTAATCAACAATGTTTTGAACAATCAAACCAATTTTATTAACATTATTTATGAAGTGGGTTGGATCAGCAGTTCCCTTAACATAATAGTTTTATAATAGAACTCTTATTAGTCTATCAAACTATTATATAGGTGATTTTTAAGTCCATATATAGAATTAGTAAGTTTATAAACATGTTTATGATGTTTTGTGACTTCAAATCCATTGGTTTTATCTACAAAACTTCTTCTTGAACATATCCATAAAAAATGCACACTTCATGTATATTTTAAAAGGTTCTAAATTAAAGAATGATGCAATGGATAGTAGAATATGAATAGATTCAGGTCTTGATACTGGATAATAAGGTTGTTCATAGTCTATACCTTATTGTTGATTATAGCCTATAGTAACTAATCTTGAATTATTTTATACAATTATTCCATTTTCATCACATTGGTATCTGAAGATCAATTTTACTACAATTAAAGATGTTTATTTAGGTCTTTCGACCAATGTCCGTACATTGTTCCTTTCATATTCATTTAGTTCTTCTTGCATGGATTTCATCAAATCATCACCACCTAAAGCTTCATCAATGATTTTAGGACTTAATTGGGAATGGAATGATATATGTTCCACTTCATTTCATAATGAAATTATTGTCCTTACAAATTGATTTGCATAACCAATGATACTATCACTAGGATTATTTTTATGAAACAACTGATTTGGATATTTTAGAACTTGTCCACCAACATAATGTAAAAAAAATATTCTGGTTTAAATAATTCAGAAAAATTTTCTTAAGTATTTTCATTATTAGAAGAATCTTCCATCAAAGGATGATAATCAGTTTTTGAAAACACATCTAAAAATTTAGGAAGATGATGTTTAGAAACAAAAGGATTAGTTGCATCAATTTTAAAATGTACTATTTATTTAAAGAAAAATAATTTTGGTTAAAAACTCAATATGCCATAGAATTATTGGAACAACCAAAGAAAATTCATTCATCAGATCTGGATAAAAACATATGTAAGTGATATTTAGTATTAAAGATGAATAATTTTCATTAAAATATATTAATGTAATAAACTTTATGTTCTCTAATATTCCAAAATTCATAATGTGTTTTATTAATAAATTGTATAATTAAATCTCATTTTTAGTATAATAAGATGTATTTACATATTTATCCCAAATGGGTTCAGAAATATAATATTCACTCCACATTGTTCAATTTATCTCTTAAAGAATAAAATTTCATCATTACACAACACCATTTTTTTGAGGATTTCTTGGAGCTGAGAAGTTATGAGTTATTCGTTAAGTACTACAAAGAATTTCAAAATATAAGTTTTCAAATTCTCCCCCATGATCACTATGAATAGTTATCAATGGACGGTTTTTCTCAATTTTAATTTTAGCTGAAAAAGAATTAAATTAATAAATATATTATGATTTCGTTATTAGAATATAAACCCTAGTAAATCTATTATAATCATTCACTAAAACTAATATGTAGTATTTTTATCCAATACTTCCAGTTTTTGTTAGCTCAAAAAGATCCATATGCATGAGATGTAATGAATCAGAAGATGAGACTTCACTAATTTATTTAATGCTCGGCATATGTTACATGCCATATTAATAGAGATCACAAAATTTTGAAGATTCAAATATATGTTTTTTAGGTCCTTAGAAAGTATTTTCTTTAAGTATTTTCATTAATTTTATAATATTATAGTGTCCTAGTATTCTATTCCATAATCAATATTGATCTTACATTTCACTAAGCCAAGGTATATCTTGACTCATAAGGTCTTATATTTTAAGTGTATAAACATTCTGATGCCTATGCATAGAGAGAATAAAATCTTCCTTTAATTATGTACTAACCATGTATCATTCCTACAATTCACAAGGTTACCTTCATTACATAATTGACATATTCTTATAAGTTTTTTCTTAACACATTAAAAAAATAAAACATTGGAAATTAAATCATTTTTTAGAAGAACAAAATTACTCATTACAATAATTCCTCCATCAGGATTGTCTCCGAACATTACTTTTCCACCCTTCATCTTGATTTTATTTTCAAAGAAGTTTTTATTTCTTGTCATATTCTGGGAACATCCACTATCAATGTACCATGTATTGGTGTTGGCACTTCTTTTGTTTTCCAAAAAATATAAAATTTAGACTTTTAGAATCCAAACATTACTGGATCCATAATTGTTTGAATATAATATCTTAGGTATCCACATTTTCTTAGAAAAGTATGATTTATGAAATCCTCATGATTGGGTTTAATTCAAAGAACAATTTCCCCCCAATGTACACCATATTGACACGTAGTAAAAAATGGTGCACATTAAAGAATTAAAAAAATATGACTAAAACTGGTATTGATTGAGAATAACCAAATCTAAAACTATTTCTTAGAGTGTATAATTGTGAATACATTTTATCAAATTCATTCCTTCCAGAAGTAAAATTTAATAAATGTTTCTTTAAGGAAAATTTCCTAGATTTATGTCTGATGGAAAAATTCAAATCCATATATTAATTAGTCTTTGAAATTTAGTTAATCTATGAAACATTTTTATTAGAAAAACATTTTTCTTGATCCTTATAAATTTTATCCATCAAAAAGATAATTTCTTATAGTTTGCATAAATATTTTCAAAATCATGATTTTTCTAACAATGTTCTTTTGAAAGATCTAATACTTATTTTTTAAATATAAATTATAGAGTTTCCCTTATCACGTTTTTGTTTTATTCATATTTTTCTTATTCTTATGTAATTTAAAAAATCTAGATACTTCTTCAAATGAAGGTAATGTATTATCTTCTAATGAGGGAGATTATTTTTCCGATGGTTCAAAAACTACTTTATTAGGATATTTATAATTTAATTAAATAGTGGTTAAAGATCAATAATTTTCCACCTTATCCATAAGACAATGATTTTCAATAGAAAATCTACATAAAATACCAATACTATTATGACTAGAAGATTAATTTTCCATGGATTCATCTGAAAAAGCACCACCACTAACCCTCCATGTGTCAGTAACCTCCAGGACATTATTCGTGATAGATTTTTAGTACTTCTTCTTGTTTCATTCTGAATGAATACCATTTTTATCTTTTCTCTTTAACATAGGACAATCAGGTCTAATAATTCCAAGCATTTTCATTCATAACAAGTTACCATTGAATCATTATTATCATTTCTGTATTCTTTAATATATCTGTACTGAAAATAATTTATTCACAAAATCTTGATCATCCATCGAGAAATATTGGATAGTTCATTCTAAAACTGATCACTATCACTTGATTTAAATATTACTATAGGTTTTTGATCTTTAGATCTAGTAATTATTTATGGAGTCTTGGATTTAGATGTAGTATTGAAAGCAAAAAATCTATTACAATTGTCCTTGTTATTAATGTGTGCATACCTCTTCATTCTTATTCCTCACTGAAGATTAGTTCTAAATAACTCATCAATAGTGAAGTTAGATACTTTCCTACTTTCATCAGTAGCTGTCCTTTTAGATTCCCACTCATTAGGCTTGATATTAATCATCTTGTCCATAATTATTTCATAATTTTTCCTTTATCTCTAATTGATTTAAGATTGTTGTTGATAGTCACAAATTATCATTGTAAATTGAAAAAATTTCCTCCATAAGGAAATAAAAATACATGATATTCAGTGATTAACATTTATCTTCTGGTTTCGGTCACTTTTTATGTTGTAAAGTGTGTATCTTCATGTTTCTTCCATATGATATTAGAAACATCACACGATTAAATCTGGCTATAGATATTTTTAGTCATGGAATATAATAATGAATTGTGTACCATAATGTTAAGTCAGTTCTATTTCTTTTCATGATTAGCGGATTGTCAAATTTCTTTCTCGAAAATCATGTAGTAACCAGTTAGCATAATAGAGTTTTCCCCACTGGTATTGTTAATGAATGTCTCATACTATACCTCTAGTATTCATAATCATTTCCAACAAATATTGGTGGTCTGGTAGGATTTATATTGTCTATAGAACATATGTTATTGTTTAAATTCCTTTAGAAAATACAAAATATCTTTTCCACAAAACGTTTAAGTAGTAATTATTTATAAACAAGGAAAATATTAAGAAAAACCTGGACAAGTAAAGTTGAGAAATTAACGTTGATAAAGAAAACATATATGTAAGTATAAGTATTTTAGAGACCTTCTCTGAAAGTAATTGTATAATATAAATGTATATGTAGATTTATCAATTAATGGAAGGGTAGAACAGTAGGTTTAAAAAAATTCTTTTAATACTTAAGAAAACATATGATTTACAAAGTTAAACAAGATAGATTAAAAACCATGTGTAGTTCATAACTAATGACCTAAATTTCTTATGATCAAATAATATGAATCCTATAAGGAAACATAAGTAACACTTACCTATGGAATTATTATACCTTAATGGGTATAGAATCTTTTTTATATCACACTATAAAATTATATGAAAGTCCAAGAATGTTATAAAATCATTATTAACAAAATGTAATGGAATTAAAACATGTAACCACAAAAAGTAAATAAGTATAATAAATATTTTCCCCAAAGAGAATGGAATCAAAATACGTTGGATAATTGAACCTTAATTTATATTTTAAGAATGTCTATATTACACACACCATGGTAAGCCCTCGATTAGAATATATGAATCTGTCTTGTTATCCTGAAAGCCTTCGATCAATTAGGTGATCTGAACCTCTTTTTTCTTATCCTCAGAATCCCTTGATTGATTATCAATAATTAGAATCTCACTAAGTAGGCTGAACAAATAGTTCACAACTTGAATAAGTTGTTCACATAAAATGCACAAGGAAAATCTGAGCAGACCTATCACAGAGTATTAGTATATCCCTCACTTCTCAATGTGTTTTGAAATCCTCAAATGGGTGGTGTATTTATTAGAAAATGATCCAATGGTCGGAGCCCTCCTACAATGGTCATATTTTTCCATAAATCTCAGAGAGACATGTACATGTGTTACTCATCCAACAGTTATTTAGAAATAGATTTTACAACATCGTTTACGGTAAGAAAAAAAGGAAAATTATCATGATTTAGAAACATTATAATGTTTAAGAAACAATAACTTGTTTAGGATCCGATAAATTAAAATAATACATTAAGGAAATGAGATAACTATATTAAAAATATTTATTTAGATTCACCAGAAAGTGATAAATAGTGTGTTAATTATCAAGAATATGGAATCTCATTTCTAAATAAATAGGATTCTGATTTCCGGAGAAACCGGAGAATGATTTTAAGAGAAATCAGATTCTGATTTCATAGAAAATCTAAGAATTATTTTTGGAGAAATTTGAGTATTTTTATGAGAAATTAGAGTATTATTTGAGAAGAAATCTATGTCATACATCAGAAGAAATAAGAGTATAATTTTAGAAGAAATCAAAATCAAAATTCTTGGGAAATAGGATTCTATGAAACTGAATATTCTAGGATAGATAAGGATCTAATTTTTAAAATTATGAAAAATATGGTTAGTATTGGTTTACGAAAACACTAGATGATAAAATTAAATCTATAGGTAATGTAATTTTTTTTAGAAATTATATTTTAATTACAAAAATATTTCGTAGAGAATGATAATTTCCCTTAGGAAAATGTGTTTGTGATTTTCAAAACATAATGGAATGGAAAATTCTTAAGGGAAATTAATTACTAAATAATAACATTATTGAAAAGTGTATATAAAATATGGATGAGAAACATATAATATGTCCATGATAAATTTAAATTCAGTGGGATCTTATATGATGTTTATTTATTTTATTTAAAAATAAAGTGTTAAATAACATATCATTAAATTTTTTACTGGATTCATAATTTCTTATATGAATTATATTTAATATTACCTCTAAAATTTTCACATTTATTTTATATTTCTTAATTCTTATTGAATTATTCATGTGATGATTTTTAAATCATCGATAATTAATTAATTCATGAACAGATGTATTATAATCTATTTACCTGAGTTTTTAAAATTTTCCCATGAGATTATATAATTCAAAATACATAACCTATAATTTCATAAGTTTTTACCTAAACTAATAAAAAACTAGTATTATATCTCCGGGGTGATGATTATATTATATAAAAAATAATAATTTTTATATCAATATTTAAATTATGCAATGTTCGAATCAATTTATCTTAAAATTAGTTTTTCATTGAATATTCATTTTTTTTTGTTTTCTATCATAGAATTTTTAAGTGTTTTTAGATAACTTATTTCAGGGGTAAAATTTGGTTACAAGATCAGTAGATTCCACTCAATGGGTGTATTGAATTTGGTCCGTGGAAAAATTTCTGAGTTTAATATTTTCAAAAGGAACACAAAAAAATAAGATTTCTTATAATAATAGGACTTCGAATTATATTAATCAAATTTAAAAATCAATAAATATTAAATGATTAAAATTAATATTTATAGTTTTATTTTATGAAATCCTTCAGAAACTAATTAAAGATTTATTTTGTTATTGTTTCATTAAAAACATTACGTAATAAATGTTGGTACATTGGGATTTAAATTTGAATATTTGTTTGAATTTAAATAAAACTATATTATAGAAATATTTTTGGAAATATTTTTATAGATATTAATATGACATCTATTTTTGACACTACCACCTTTCATGTTTCCACAAAATTAATTTCAAATGTTGGATGTCAATGTGAATATATAAGGCTTACAATATTCCATGTTGAAATAGATATGATGGGAGGCTAAATCACCCAAACCAGTGGCTAATTGTCTAATGTAAAACACTCTTATAGATTTATGTATTATTTTGGAAATCCCAAAAGTAAAAATATTTCATAACATTATTATGAAAGTGATTTATTGATATCAAATATTTATGAGAATAATTATTAGAGGTTTTATTTCTTTTCCTTCACGTGTTGATTAAACTATGGTTAAAATATATATATAGATGGGTAATTTAGATTTCATCACCTTATAACAGGAATTTGGATGTAATAGAGTTGGGATTACTCCCATCAGAGGTGTTTCTTTTGTATCCCTGTTAATTTAATTAAACCCCATGATTTTTAATTTTATTTAATGGGGGCATGTCCTTCCTTTTCTGTTTTTTGAGGATCCATTGTTCTTCTTTTTAATGTCCTAAGACTATAACACCCTGAGATATTTTAAAACGTTTTCATCTAAAAAAATTAATGTGTTTTAATTATTTGTTACAAGAAACACTCAATTTAGATTTCCTTACATGAAACTCTGTGTTTATAAAGTCCTTACATCTTTCAAATTATTATTTTCTTAAAAAAAATCTGATTTATTTCTTTTTTTGAAAAATAATAAAAATAATTTTTGAAAAATTTAGAAAAAAACGTGATAAAAGAAAATTAATTTTTTAAATCATCATATCAATATAATTTTAGGTATATTTTTGAAATTTTTCGGAAAATTTATCAAAGAATATTGAATAATAACATATTTAAATTGAAAACTACATTTTTCATTAATTTATTTATAGAGATAAATATTATTTTAAATTAGTTTTGAAGTATAATTAGTTAAATTATAAATCCATTAATATAATTTAGGAAATCAAGAATCTTTTTCTTTTTATTTCGATATAATAACTTTGAACAATTTTTTAGATTTTCTCATTTTAAATTTTTTTTCCCATCACATAAAATTGATTAATTTTAAATTAAATTTTTCCATAAATATGAATGGAATTTGGAAAATTTTATTTAATATATTTAATAAAAATTATCTATTTTGTCTAATAAGATCAACTTAAATTTTGAAAATTATGATTATTTAAAATATTTAAATTTAATTGCGGTGATTAAGATTAAAATGGGGTTTTGCGTGTTATATGAGTTTGTGTGAAAATTAATTTTTGAATAAAAATTGAATTTTAATTTAAAAACATGGATATAATATTTACTATCATTTGGTTTAAATTATATAATAAATCTTTTTTTAATTTTATTCTTAATGGACAGATGTCCTCGGTAAATATAATGGTACATGTTATCGTGGAAAAAAAACATAAGTGGTGAAATTGAGAAAAATTAAATACTAAAGAATAACATGATATAAAATGTGTTTAATTAGTGTGGTGGATATGTAAAACGACCATATCATCACTCAATTAAATTATTGGTAAATTTTGGAGACACATGAGTTCAGAGTAACATCCCAATAATAAACACTTTTGGATATTTACAAAAAAACTCTTCCTCAAATATAGAATGGAACTCACCCCCTCATATCATCACATCCCTCAGGCCATTTTGATTTAGCAATACTTTAACAAATATATTCCCACCATCCCATATCTCATATTATGTGCCTTATTTTAGACAGGAATCAAATTTTTAGGTCACAAAACCAATGGTCATATTACTTCCTATAATATTTCCCACATTTTTTTCATTAGTTATGCTCCTTAATTCCACTCATGGATCTACATTTTTTATTGTATAATATAAATTGAAGTACAATTTTTCTTCATTCTAAAATTGTTGTTTTTTAGTTGGATAATTCTTTCTGATTATACTGATCTATATTTTCCAAATCTTTTTATTTTTGCGTGAGTTTATTTTCCCGTCAAACTAGTTTCTATTTCTATTGATGTATTTATTATGTAAATTTAATATTCTAAAATTTTTAAATAATGAGTTTTAACATTTTTAAATTCTTAAAAATTATATATTTAGAAGGAAAATTAAATACATATAAATTTTTGGATGTTATTTTTTCCCCTTTATAAATTTCACATAAGAAATTTTAACTCATATCATCAGTTGTGAATAGTTGAGGGTACTTCTATTTTATTTCCTCCCTAGGTTCCCATGATACATCTTCATAATTTTAATTTCGATAATGTTAATAAATGAGGTGATTCATCTTATTTCATAGAAAATTTATATATCAACTCATTCATAATACACATATTTATTAAACCTCTTTGATTAAATAAAAAATATATCCCAAATAAACATTCTGATGAACCATAAAAGATAATATAACTAGAGAATAAATAAATGAAATTTTTATTTTAGAATACTCTTCCTCATTTATAATATCTTTTAAAACCTATGGTAACCTTTTGAACTCATCAAACATAGTGCCCTTATTCATAACATTTATAAAAATTAGAAGAAAAAAGAGAGATGTAATGCTCAATTAGTGGAAAAGTGTTAGATATCAATAGATGATAATATGTAATAATAAGATAAAATTAAGTTATGTGTTCTATATTTTTAAATATTATTTATTAATTTTCAATGAAAATAACCCTAGTTATTAATTACAATACCACGTAATTAATTCATTTGTGGTACCATGTAGAATTTTTGACGTTATCTAAAATTGGATACAATTATGGTGTTTATTGATTTAATTAATTCTTGAATTTAATGGTTTTTGTTATATTTTTATTTTTATTTATATTGATACTTATTTGATCGTGAAATACATTCTTAAAAGGATATATATATATATATATATTAAATGATTAATTAAAAGTTTATTTTAATTAAAATATATGACATGAAATAATTTAGAAATGAATATGAATAATTAATATGGAATCGTTGGTTTTTTTGAAATATTATTACAAAATAATTATGATTTAAAAAACACCATCACTGAAAAAAATCATGAATATTTATTTCTAGATTTGAGGTTGTGGAAAATATAGAAAAGGGAGGAAGTGTACCCCATTATAAATCATGTTACTGCACTTTTAATTTTCAACCTGTCATGATCAAAAGAATTAGAAGTACAAGATTCCTAGTATGATGTCCTTATAGTCACCATACTAACAATAAGATCTGGAAAGTGACAGTAAGACAATTCCCAAATGATAGTACCATGAAATGAAAAAACAGTCCACATGTGTAATTTTCTTGTAACTGCAAGACTATGGCTATTCAAATAACCCTGACCCATACTAAAACCTACCACATATCCCTCTCCATTACTTCTTATGTGACCATGTATGACTATCCACTTGGAATATTTTAATACCACATCCCCCACTTAAGTAACTATGCATCAACCTAATCTATAACCTACTACAACCTTCATCTTGATGGTAGATTAGGCGACAACAATTTTAATTTCACATGTATTAATGTTCCTTTATGATATAATAATATCATCCACCAAATTGAATAGATTTTAACAAAGATAATTATAATATCACCATTAAAATGGAATAATCACTAACAGAATGGAAATAAGATGAATATCATGCCTCTCAAGAATCTAAGATCACTAACACAAAGGAGATGATCAAACATAAGATTCTATGACAAATAAGTCTTGAAACCCCCATTGTCACCACCCATTATACAAACTAATTTCATAGAATGGAATTACCAATACATGCTCTTCACACATCCTTGATATGTCAGTTCAGTTGACATCTTAATTATAAGAGACATGTTGAATAATATTCCTGGAGAAACTCAAGAACATTCCTACCACATGCTAAAATCATCCATCCTATTATATTTTCCTTTACTAGATATTCAACCCAAGTTTCAGTGTATGATATCTAAATATGATTCCGAGATGTAATTCAAAGAATAAGATCAAACCAAATTATCTCATGACATGAACTATCGATGTTGTTTCTACCCCTATATATACCGACTGAAGCTAAGAAACACTTTTTATTATAGTCAAATTTTGGCCTATTAAAGAGGTATGAACCATTATGATTCATTGAAATTATTTTTATTTAGACAATTTCAATATGATATTTCATTATGATAAACATTAATGAAATTCAATTTGATCTGAAAGAATGTTTCATTCCCTATATAGTTAAATGAATATGGAGGTTGACCTCATTTTTTCCAGATCACTGATTTGTTTATCATGAATATGATCATGTTAATTTCTAGAATATTTTTGTTTTGAAGTTTATTGAAAGTGAAACAATCATATTATATGTCGAGTTCATCGTGCTAGATAAATTTCAAGTGGAAGAGGGAGTACATAATTATTCAATGAAATTGACATACCCTAGCTGAGGTTGAGAAAAATTTCCATTAATTATCAAAAATATTGATTAAAAGTTGATTTCCATCAATATTATAGATGAATTTATGTAAAAAAATATCTCTATAAGTCTTCATATTTCAAAATGGAACTAATTTCCAATCAGAGCTAGGTGTGTCTCACAATATACTTAAGTGACCATAAAAAGACACTTAATTGACAAACCCGAAGATTTTAGCTCATGATAATTAGGAATAACATTAATAAATAACAATTCATGTTGAGGATGGATTAAGATGTTCTAGTTGTGATAGAATATCCAAAGATTTTGATGATGATGAGCTTCCAAATGGAAGATTGAATAGAACTGGATGTTTCTTGATAATGTAAGTCATAGTCAATGTTGAACCTAATAATGTAGATGATGGAATTGAATCCAAGTAAACTTGATCTAATTTTGATTCCGATTTTACATGGCCCCATGTTACAATGTTGAAAATCCATATACAAACCCAAACATGAGCTCCATCATCCCCCCTCCAAAGTAAATTTTACTACCCCTGTATTAGAAAGTATTGAAGAACTCGACCAAAAAAATGTACTAATATGGATCATGGGAGTAAAATAAATTATTTATAGAATATTCTAATTCCTCAAAGACCATATAAAACATATTTTAGGGAAATTTTCATTAATCTAAAGGATATTTATTCATTTTTTCTTAGAACCAAAATTCAATATTTGTCTCATTTCACTAAAATAACTAGTGTGTTTAAAAGATACTCATTCAAATAAATTGGAAAGAGTAATTTGTGAACACGTAGTATTTTCTATAAGAATAAAAAATATTCTCCAGAGAGTGGCGGTGAATTATAAATTCACTCCATGAACTAGAATAGTTTGTATTCACACGTTTATTACTTTATTTATTTATTTTTTAAATACTCTATAGTGAGTCATAAAAGGCCAATAATTTTGGATCATCAATGAAATATTCTATTATTAGGATGAATTATCATCTTTAATGATAAAACATCTTCTCTTTAATTTTATAAATGTGTTTAGATATGTAGAATAAAATAGATTCTTATTTCTCTTCACATTTAAATTATTTTTTTAGTTTTCATTAGTAAAACAGAGTGGCTAGTTGGGAACCCCCTCTTCTATTATGATAGATAATAGTGGTATGAGACATGAGTAAGTGGGGGTGTCCAATCAATAGTCTATGTTATGATTGCTAATAAATTACTGTAATAATTTTCTATTCCAAACTAAAATTTCGAGGAATGGATAATCAGGAAGAATTCATTTGATTAGAGAATGAAGGGGAAGAAGAAGTGTGTAATGATTAATGTGAAGGTGAGGTGGGTAACCTATGTTAAAACACTACTATTTAAATATATAAATTAAAACCAATAAATTGAATCAACTATTATCACATTTTGAAACCATAAAATATG
This sequence comes from Viscum album, assembly GCA_963277665.1. Classification (NCBI taxonomy): domain Eukaryota; kingdom Viridiplantae; phylum Streptophyta; class Magnoliopsida; order Santalales; family Viscaceae; genus Viscum; species Viscum album. The sequence continues at coordinate 405,962,359 of OY728147.1, read as the reverse complement.
ATAAAACACAATTTTAGCATATTATTATATGATGAAAACTTGGGTCCCACTTTAGTAAATTATACTTGGTTATGAAATTAATTTAATGGTGGTATCACGATCGGATTTTCATCCAACATTGCTCCACTATAGATGAATCAAAAGTTAATTTTTAAATATTTTTAAAATTGATATCAATGAATAAACACATATATTTTCTCATGCCTCAATGGTTTTGGTAATGAGGCATGGATAATTGTGGTTAGTAGAATTTGAACTATAAAAATAAATGAATAATATAGAAGATAGATTGTCACCATTCTATTAAATAACTCCACATCCTCTTCTTATAATTGACCTTCAGTTACATTTAGAAGTGAAAAAATGATATATAATATTTTTTAGGTAAATAAGAAATTGATTGAAAGTTATGACCCTATTTTAAAAACTAATAATTGAAAATTTTAATTTAATAATCCATAGGATTGTGAACATTAAACTGGAATAATAAAGATTCTTCCTATGTTTTATGGATTATTAGGTAAAGACCCTAATAAGAATTTGAGATCAATTAAATATGTTTTCATTTGATTCAAAACTAGGGGAGTCACTATGGGTCCAATCAACTCGAAAGATTTCCCTTTCTCTCTTTATTATGTATCAAAGGAGTTTCAAATTAATCTAAAACCTAGAAAAGTCATCTCATGGGATGAGAAATAGCGGGTTTTCATCCAAAAAAAGTCCTTACTTCATTAATTCCTCAATAATAGATAGAGATCTATTGAATAAAATAGTTATGTGAGGAAACTCTCTATGAGTTTTGGAAATGGATCTAGAAATTGAATGCATCCTCCCCGCAATAACTCTATTAATATTGTCACTTAATGGTATTATTTTTAAAAGGATTAATGGGAAATGTCCATAACCAACTAGACATTTATTCTTGGGGATCACTGATAGATAAGTCACCTACTGAAGATAGAGCACTGACTGATAGAATCTCTCAAAATACCTAAAAATTATAAACAAAAAAAGAATATAATCATGTAAATGAGCTATAATTTGCCAACTAACCTTTATAAGAAAGTAAAATTAAATAAAAAACTTATCTATTGAGATAGATATCTTTGAAAAATGTTTATGGGATATCAACAACCCCATCCCCTTGTGTATTCATGTATTTCTATTACCTAGAGCATTACAGTGGTGGATTACCTTAGGTTCAAATGACTAAAATATGAGATCCCATATTCTAGGTATACTTACATAATCAAAAAATTATAAAAATAGGATTTTGATATTTTCCCACTAATCATTTAGGAACTATGATCTAACAGACTCAATGGTTACTATTCCAGCAAGCGTTCCATTGGGATAATCAAAGATGATTTCAACCCCTACCATTCTTATTAAAAAATTTCTTACCATACCCATGATTAAAAATTAAAACCTCGTGATATATCCATAATTTACATTATTATAAATGTAGTAGAGTTTCAAAATAGTTAATAAACTAATCCCAAGACAAGTTGATCACATTTAAATGAATTAAAAGGACAATTCGTCCAACTCATTACCACCCTAAATAACATGTTAAATCCAGGATCAGATAGGAGTCCTTCTTATCTAATTCCAAACCCCAAATGAGATTTTATTTCTTTGATATTATGGTGTGGTGAAAAAGTGATATAATACACTTATGTATCGAACTTTGAAGTGAAAAAAATATACACTGGGAACGTTGAAGTGCAAAACAATATACTCATGATGAATCTTCCCCTGAAAAAGAACATTTGGAGGAATATGTGACAATTACCCTTAACAAAAATGATAAAGGGAAATATAAAATTAAATATAAAAACTAGCACCAACCCCAATCTATAATAGAATTTAATCACCAAATGAAAAAAATTAATTATCATTGAAATAAGATATCCTAGAGCTGTTCACAAAAATTGAAATCAACATATCTTTGTTAGATTCCATCATCAAAATTATAAGGAATGTAAAATTGATTAAAAAAATTTCATTGGGATATGGAGAATGAATTAAAATTTATAGGTGTGATTAGGTAAGAAATTTTTTCCCTTTTCCCCAACAAATTCTTATAAAATTTCATGCACAGTGTTCTTTCGTTGTCTCTTCAATAATATGCGTAATTTATTTTTAGAACGCACTATGTTATTTAGGATCCAAAATAAATGTAATTCCTTATAAAATTTATTATTATATTAATACTATAAAACTAAAAGCACATCATTTATTTTTGAAACATTCTAATTGATCTACTTTCCTACAAATTTGGTGTCTTCAAAGATTAAATAACAAGTGTACATGGATTTACATTCCATACTAACTTCTAGATTCTCATAATTGTAGGAGTAAATATAATATATCAATATACTATCATTCTATGTATACCATTAATCAAGACATATAAAACTAATATAAATAATAATTATGTTTTTCTTTCTATGACTTTTGATGACTAAACAGTTGATTTTAACATCATTAACTTGAAAAAACACCCACATGAAGAGAGAGATGTATTTACATTAAAACATATTGAATTACATTTTATTTTATGGATTAAATTGAAATGATTTAAAATATTATAAAATTATTTAAATCCATATAAACACCCAACCAACGTAAAAAATTAGTTTCTAAAAATTATCTCAATCTTGACGAAATTTATATTGTTGAGAAATTTTAGAAAATTAAGGATATTTATTTTGACATGTTACTCATGTTTTATATTAATATTTCATTAACTCTTGTGAATATTATGAACATGGAGAACACTGAATTAAAATAATATTTGAAATACCCCCAAGAATTGGAACATAATTTCAAACCATAATATTTTAAATATACAATATAAAGAAATATGAGAAAATACTATCCATAATTTCAAATAATTTATATCCTATATTAGAACACCTACTTCCAAATATTATGATACATAATTATTTTTACATTGGTTGGATATTATGGAAAATTATAGGTATTATCCCTATAACCTGCATGCATATGATTGTTTTGAAAACAAATCAAAACCAGAGAAACAACCCAAAAAAGAAGGATGAACTCGAACCTTTTGGATGAAGTGAAATGTATGTAAGAAGAATTTTAAGAGCTCAAATAATATAAACCATTTGGAATATAAATTGGTTATTACTATAAAAATTTTCACAAAGATAATTGGAAAAACAAATTCAAAAAATTAGAAATATGACTTATTTTCCATACGAATTCAGAATAGCTTAAGAGTTTTTATAGAATATAAATAGTTGAACCATGGGAACACAAAACCACATTATTCATAAAATTTGTGGAAGAAATGTAGGATATATTTTAAGGGAAGGTACATGGTTGCATCATATAAGGAATTACATGATATTTTTGGATCCCATTTTTCCAAATAACCAATACAAGACAATTTCATGAATCCCTTTGGTACGTTTTCTAACTAAAGTATATCAATCGGTATGTGTAATTTTCATTGCACTATTTAACATTTTATGGTATGTTTTTTTCCGACATGATTGGAAACGTCCTAGAGGTATTTAATGATGAATTTATTGTTTATGGATCTTGTTTTCATATAACTATTCAAATTATAGAAAGTGTTTTGAAAATTAATATAGAGGAAAGAATTAATTTAAATTTTTTAAAATTTCTTTTAATGTTAGAAAACGAAAATGTTCTGGGACCTGTAATTTCTAATGATGTAATTGAAAGAGATATTGAAAAAGTTTATTCCATTTCCACATAACCTTACCCAACAACAATGAGACACGTTATATCATTTCTAGGTCACGTTGAATTATATATATATATATATTAGGTACTTTAGAAAAAATTATTTTCCCATAACATACCTACATAATATGAAATATGATTTTGATTTCGATAATTAATTTGAGAAACAAATTAGATATTGAATGAATTTTTGACCATTTCCCTATAATATGTCCACCACACCAAATTTTTCTCATTGAGATCATGTGTGATTCTTCTAAAAGAGCTCTAGGGTTTATTATTTCCTAAAAGAATGAAAGAATTTGACAAGTGATATATTACCCTTATAAGGCCATAGAAACTACCAAGATAAAATATACAACATCATAAAAAAAGTATTTCATATTATTGTAACTTTATAAAAAAACCATATATTTTAGTGTGTAATTTATCCTTTTAATCTAATAATATATAATTGACCTAATTAATCAATATAGTTGATGAAAATTTCAAATATGTTGGATGGGTTCTGTTATGGTAATATTTTGAGATAGCGATCATGGAAGATAAAGAATGTGAGATTATAGTGGAAGAAAACATACAAAACAATATACAAAACCAAATTTGGTATATCACCCTATAGAATTGTTTATTGTAATAATTTTTAATACCATTTTGATCTACATCACAAATCCTAACTGGCTATCCAAATAGTGAACCTAGAGTTTTGTAATGCAAGAGAGTAGAGGAATATGAAGATGATGTAACTTGGGGAGCTATGAAGGGGAATATATGACAACTCATTATTGTATAGGGAAAAAGAAAAGGCTACCCATGATATGTTGTTCGAGAGAAGGGAATTCCAAGTTGGATATAATGTTTTTGAATTTTTTATATGTATAAAGCCTCTACCCAATAAAGTTCATTCTATGTGGAATGGGATACACATAGTAACTAATATGTCTTCTTTTGTGGAATAATAGATTCAATGAGAATGTTTAAACAATCCATTCAATGAGAATGGAAAATAATTGAAAAAATATCATGTGGGTTTCAAGAAAGAACCCACAGAGAAGTCCAAACTCCTCTTAGTTTTTGTCTAATAAATCACCATTACGATGTCTCTTTCCTTTATTTTTTAATGGATAATTAATTCCTTTCGAGATTATTTTCATTAGAAAATGCATTCTAAAAATAAATTAAAAGAATTTCTAAACCATTCTTTGGGGTATGGGAAAAATAAATTAGTATATAAAAAAATAAAACAAAATCTACAACTATTATAGGAATAAGTACATAACTTATAAAGGTTTTTTAATACTTTTTGGTTATAAATAAATAAACAAATAACTAAAAAGAAGAGAAAAAGAAAAAAAATGAAAAAGTAGTGGTCTAAGAACCCATACATAGCATCTTATTGGATTTGTTTTGAAGTGTTTTTAGGATAAAAAAATTGAAATAAATGTTCTCCTCTATAATTCTTGTAACATTCTGGATTTTGAGGATTCAGGATATTTTAAAATAAATAAATTTTTATAATTTTTGAATGAAAACAACATTTTTTTAATAGAAATTTTGTTTGATGATAGTGGAAATAGATTCAAAATCGAAAATATCATTATGGAATCAAAATTATATCATTTTTTTAACGTGATATATTTTTTCCTGACCATGGTGATTTAATATAACCTCAAGGAGCCGCCAAAAAATTTATTCATACAATTCCTTTTATCTTACAGTAAAATATAAAATTGATATCCTATAATGAATCTATGATATAATTTCAGTACAAGCATGATTTTAAGACCTCAATACATGTAATATAAGTTCTTTGTAAAGTGACTCACACAAACATAGTTGAAAAAAATAAAAAATTAAAAAGTACAAATTTATTACAAAATAATTCATTCGGATGAGGGGAATACTGATCCTCTATGAAGAAGGGGAAATCTGACATATAAAATTTTAATTTAGGATTTATTGATAAATTTTGAACCTGGACATTAGTCTAATTAGTTTTTAAATCGGGGATTAATATAAGTGATTATTTTTAAAATATTAATTCCACTTAAAATTAATGAATCCACTCAGGGATTTAGAATTTTATTTTGAGTTGATGTAAACAAGTCTGTGAATGTCACTTATGAGGCTTGACCCATTAGTGGAAATATTCTTTAATATTATTCAATTCTTTTCTATGTATTTGAATTTTTAATTGAAAAATATATTAATTTAGCTGAATGCTAAACATTTATATGAGTGAAATAGTTCAAGTGTGGTGGATTGATTTGATCTAATATATTGAAGTTGTTTAATTTATATTCATTAATAACAGCCCTAATTTTTAATTAAAATACCGGGTAACTAATTAATTTTTGATACGTTTTGAATTTTTAAAAATATATAAAATTTTGAAATAATTTTTTTTATTGATTTATTTAATTCTTGAATTCAATGTTGAAGATAAATTTAAATTTTCATTTGATAATATAATTGTTGGATTTGGAGTTACATTTTAAAATTCATTTTTTGAGTATTAATTTATTTATTCATTTTTTATTTTATTGAGAATCCATAAAAATGAATTGTTTTAAAAATAATTTGAAATGTTCATTATAAAATTATTTAATGTGAATTTCGATTATATTTTAAGAGGAATATATATTTAGTTGAAAAACTAGACCATTAAAATGAGTGATTTTTATTTTTAGAAGTGATTTTGATAAAAATCATGAAAATGGTGGAAGTTACTCTTTATTAGAATTCAATTTACAACAATATTAATTATCAACATGTGGTTTCCTAAAAAATTGGCATTCTTGATGCAATATTATGAAAATATCATAGTCAATAAACTAACAAAAAATGTTGGAATTTGATTGTAAGGCAATTCCCAAGTGACCGAACTCTAAAAAAATTACTAACTACAAGTGAAATTTTTTGGTGATTGAAAGAACTCAATCAGTCATGTAAATACATGCTTAACTATAATATATCACATCCCCTCCTACACATTCCTCCCAATATTATAAGTTATAGCATATCCTCCACTAACGTGAATAGTATCCACCCTCATCTCTAACATACCAAAGCCTTCATCTTTAGGGTATCTTAATCAACCACAACGGAAAGTAAAAGTGACCATGAACTCCTTCAAACTATAGTAAAAGCATTCACCCCTATGCCTTCAACTGAACAATGATTTTGGTAATCTATCAGTTGATGGAAATTAATCCTAAGTCGAATAGAAATAATATGAAAACGAGGCCTCTAAAGAATCAATGATTTATGAAAAAATTTAACATTTGATTCCATGACCATACGATGCTGGATGATTCTGTTATTTCCACCCATTGATCCAAATCTCATTACAGCGGATGATTCAGAATTCGAGCTCATTATGTTACCTTAATATAAAAAATCAAGTCATTTATATACTAAAACTACCATATTAAATTTCATCTTGAATCATATGTTGATATTTGAAGAATCCTGTTGAGCTGAGCCATCCAGATTGAGCCACCCTTATAAGGGAAGCTAACCATGATTGATATTAGGACATCCAAATCTACTTCTATGACATGACATGTTAAATGAGACTAATCCAAAGGATCTCAAAACCCAGAACTAAAATGTCATGCCTACTTGAAAAAAAATATTTCATGAGAAACACATTTAAAGAGAGGACATTCTCACAAAAGTGTCATGGATGTCCCTATTCCAATATAAGAGATTGAATTTAATTAAAACAAATTACCCGATCTTATGTGAGGTTGAGGTAACATGGAATCTAATTTGAGATGAAGTCATGTTTTGTTCGTTGTGAACATAATTGATGATAAACTCAGACCTTGGGAATTCCCAGCTCACCAGTTTCTCGATCGAGAAAAGGTATATGTTATGTGTTCTACCTTTGGATTTTTAGAAACTTATTTTATGTTTGGTTATCATTTGAGATATTTAGTTCATCTACTTTCTTGACTTCATGATGAAGATGATATTATAGGTCCTTTCACTTAAGATTATATCCCCAATATATGATCATGAATTTATGAAAGGATTATTCATATCAAATAACAAAAACATATGTTCTACCAAAGGTTTAGATGAATTGAAGAGAAAATGAATGTTTATTAAGGCCTGAGATTTTGACATGGAACTAGAGGCCGATCAGATCCAGTCATGTCAAAATTTTGAATTTATTGAACATGATCAAGACACATGATTGAAAACCCAATATATTTCTACCCAATCTCGTCTGGACACATATGATGAAATCAATGTTATTGTTTGAGTTTGATCAAGTGTATTGAATTTGGATTGATGATCATCATATTTTGAAGAAGATAAAATTTCATGTTAAATATGGATTTGAACTAAATGCTACCATCATTTTTTTACATTAATAAATAAAATTTTCTAATGAGAAAAATTGAATTGAATCCATGTCAACCTGGACCAGTAATAGAACCCAATTATTCCTAGGTTATCCTTCCATGTCCCAAAATCAAAATAAAAATCTTGATATGATAATTATCATGTTCCTTAAAACAAATATGTATGACCATTAGTCATTGAATTAATGAACCAAATTATAATTTAATTGTACGAAGCTAGAATGTGAGAGGAACATAAATTAGTTATGTAAGATTCTAATAACCAGAAAATCCATCTCAACCATCAGTCGTGACACATGTTTAACATCCTAAGGATCTAAATTCATTTGATCCCAGGAATGAAATTGAATATTATTATAGATGATATAAAATTAATTAATAATTGAAAATGAGATCTTTATATTGATGTCAAGAAAAGAATGGGTAAAACTTTACTATTTTCGATAATATTACCCACTCTTCACTAAATAAGGGTTGCTTTGAAAATCAATTGATAAACTGAATCTATTTCTATTTATTCATGATTCCTTTTATTTCATTTTTCTATTTAATCTGTAATGAAAGAACACAAGTCCAATAGTATAAAATCCTAGGAGAAATCTCTCAACCCAGTGATGAATTCTTATTTTAAATGATAAATTATTTTCATTTTAATTATTCACATGGGTTTAGATGTGTAGATTTTGTAATATTATAATTTATATTTATATTTAAAGTATTCTATACTTTTTTGGGATCACGCATCTTATATTTATAAACTCCATAAAAGCATATTATAATTAATAATGAGATGATCTATGAGTGATTGGTGGTATCTAATAACTATGTTGAGTGAATATTGAAAATATATTTACTATTATATTTTTTTATTCCAAACCAAAATTTCACTGAACGGAAAATCGATTCGATTTCCCTATATTAGAGATTAAAATGGATGAAAATTTGAATAATGATTCATGGATAATTGAGGATGCAAATAGATGTTTAGAAAAGTATGTTTTAAACATTCAAAACATAAACAGTCAGTTGCATTCATTTTTTCACATTTCAATCACCATAAAAAAGATAAAAACACATATATAAACTTATCTTATCAAGATAAAAAATGAGTCTCAATTCACTACATTGTAATTGTGGTTCAAAATTACTTTTCTAGTAGCCCCCCTTTAGGTTTTTCATCAATCCTAAGAATCTATTTTTTCAATATAAAATTATTTATCTCCTACAGATTTTAGCATTGTTTTGTCACGTTAACTAATCTCTACAATTGAATTCTAATTTTATTTTTTGTGTTCATATGTGTTGTGATTCTGTTCTCCCTTAATTTATTTATGTTTCATAACCATATGATTTTGTAGTGATTTTCATATCCATGATCGTGGATAATTTACCCATTGACCATTTTTCGAGGGGAATCACATTGGCATTCATTTATTTATGAAATTATTTATCAATAGATTTCCATTATAATTATAGTTTATAGTGTATGTGGAATGTGGAGAAGACTACCATCACTCTACATTCCATTTTGACTATCACACTCTCTAACTGTTCCACAAAAATGCATCCCTTTATTTGGTCAACACATCATACCAATCGAGCCATGTTGTTTGGAAGGCATAATAGAAAGTAATTTCTTCTAGGTGATCGAGTGAGTGAGTGAGTAGATTTATTTGATTATGGAATGTTATTACTCATTCTAATTAGAGAAAACACGAAATTTTTGTTCTGTTTACGTATCTCTTGAGTATATTAATGGTTCCAGATGAAAAAAAATAGTAGAGGGTATGTGGGTGAATGATATTGAATATAATCATTGATTATATGATTTAGGAAAGAATTAATTATTGACCAATAACATTAGAATTCATCCTTAAAACCATTTTCATTTCTTGCCTTAATTTGTACGGAATTTACATTGCCCCATTATACCTTGTTCCCACTCAATCAAGAACTTAATAAAAAATTTCATATTTTGATGCTTAAAATATTAAAGAAACAATATAAATATTAATATGTAATTGAGATAGGGAAGAACCGACTAACACACTCTCCTTGTTAAATTACCATATAAATACCTATGTTGAATTACAAGTATTAATAAAATAAAAATTATCAATGATCTTGTTCCATGAAATCCACATATCAATACGGTTATGAGATCATGATGACAACATTCAATATTCAGTTCTAATCTAGAATATATCATATACCTGAGTGATGGTATAACTATTTATCATTTCCAAATACATGTTTCATAAGAGTAATAAATTATCATAAATAAATCATTAATTAAAATACTATATAAAAATAATTTTAGTACGTAATTGTATTAATTTATCCATAATAATAATAATAATATGCTTATCATCATACATTATTCACGAGATTAACTAAAATATATAATTCAAACATTCTATTAGGATTAACTTATAACTTTTTAACTCTGTCATCTATTAGGAGTTTATTAAATCTGTCATCTCTTAATAGATTCATATCATTATCAAATCATAGGTGTTTCCTAACTCATTCATCATTACCCAATGCATTTGTGGCCTATATAATTGTGATCACTTCCATCAAAAAAGAAAAAACATATATATTTTTACCATGATATCATCAAACATTCATTATGTCATCATATATTAACAAATGGGAAAAAAGTATCATAAAAATCGAATCATTTCATAATAGAATAACCCATGGAAAAGAATAATTTTTCATAACGGCTTCATCATAAAATATTTAAATGTTTAGAAAGAAATGAGCTCCCTAGAATCATCATTAAATCATGCTAATCATAATACATATAGAGAAAGAACGTGTATTATTTTTAATTATCATATCTATTATTATGTAAAATAATATCTAATGAAAATTGATGTAGATAAAAAATAATTTTAAAAGGAAATTTTAACATTTCTTAGAAAACAGAATATAATTTCATTTTATATTCAAAATTTTTTAACAAAAAATTAGTAGAATATTTTGAAGAAAATTTTAAAAGAAAATAATATATAAAAAATCTTAGAGAATCAGAATTTTAAGGAATGGCCATAATGGGTGTAAAATCAGTTCATGTTGTCAACATTTAAATAAGCAATCTATTGACACCTTTACAAAAAGTAAAAAACTGTATTTTTGTTATTAAATATCATTAAAATGATCGATTTTTATTAATTTTCAAGAATTTTCAATGTTAGATAAATATAAATTTTAAAAAAAATTTATATATAGGAAATAATAGATACAAAAATAATTTAAACAGTATAGACATGGAAGAACAACATTGTCAAACAAAGAGAAAATGACATTAGATTTAATTTAAAAACATTTTCTCCATAATTTTATGTACCAAAGAAAAGAAAATTGTTACAATACAATATAACTCTAGAAATAATGATAAAATAAAAAATGGATTGTGTTTAAAGGATGTGGTCTAGAAAATAACCATCAATGTAAATTTAATATAGAAATACATAATGTAATGAGACACTAATATAAACCACTTATTTATGTGGTAGTCTCCAAATGAAATCCTCATAAAAGAGGGAAACTTATATATATTTGTAAATGCCTTTAATTTTAATGAGGGGTACCATAACATATTTTCATTAGAATTGTAAAAAAAATAAAGAAGTGGTGAATATACAATTTGTCTCACAAAACTAATTGTGAGATGATAACCCCTTACCTTATGTCATGTTTTTATCCAGGAAAATTGAATCATAATATACAATAAATATATATTTATTAAAAATATATTTTGTAATCATATTCATACATAATATACTTCATTCTATTAACTTGTAATTTTCAATAATTCATTGTTTGATGGTTCCAGTTCCTCAACATTGTTAATAGTTTCATGATCTCTAGAATAAAAATCATGAAATAAATATCATATGGTTTAATTATATAAAAATTAATTTTATACACATAAAGTGGTAATGAAAAATGAATTTGACCAGTTCTTGAATATGGTCATCTGTACGTACACTCAAGTGATGTTTCATATTTTCAATGGATCATAAGAATAAATGTAAATAATAATTTAACATTACCAAATAATATTTATATTATAAATATCATATATATTTATTCAATATAACCTTATTACCATCCATATTATGCGTAAATTTAAAAAAATCACATAACATCAAGAAGGTGGTAGTCCAAATGTATGCTAGAGTGACATTTTTGTTTTCTAATGGATTGGTTGGTAATATAGTAGTTAAGATATTATAAATCTAGAAGAATAATTATTTCATAAATTACATATATTAATATAAAATCCATCATCAAGACTCGCACTAAATGATTATGATGTAAAATGAATCTTATCACTACGTAAGGGTGGTAGACCTCATGTATTAATGATTGATAACCTCAAATCTCATTTGATGGAATTAGAGATGGATAAAGGTTATGAAATCAATATAATAAATTGTTATTATATGAGAGATATAGATTTTATTATATTAAAATTTATTTATATAATTAATGGTTGAAAATTGTTAAAATGAAAGAGACTAGTTTAAATGATTACCTCCCCTTTGTGAGAAATTATTTGGATTTATTATCAAGGACTATAGGGATGTAATTTCAAGAATATTAATACATCTACACTGGTAGAAACATCAATTTTCACATCAGGATTTTAGAATAATTTTAATTTAAATAGACATGAAAATTTAAATTTACATAAGTATTTATAAAAAAATTATTAAATGATATTTTAAACCTCGGTTATTTAAATATTCAAAGTTAAAATCTACTTTAAACATCTGTTATCAGAAAAATTGTTCTTAAAAGATTAATATATTATTATTTTAACATCAATTTTCAAAAAAATGATTTTAATATTAATCAATTAAGGACTAATATTTTTGGTTTTTTGAAAAACAAATATTAATAACATCGTTAATTTTTTTTATTCATGCTGACTAATTTTTTATTAAATCATGCACTTGAGAATTTATATATACCAGTTTGGAATTAATTTTGTGATTGAAATTTTCTTCATTCTCTATTATAAATACAGAAACCCTATTATTAATAATAATTTCAATATAACTATTTATTTCTCTTTCCTTTTAAATTCCTGATCAGATCCGATTTCACTTTTAGATTGATTCATATTAATAATCAATATCTATTAAAATTATTTTTTTGTTTGGTTTTCAATTATATAAATTTATTTGATAATTCAAATTTCGTTTTATTAAATATAATGCTTTAAATGAACAATAAGCATTTATATGAGAATTGAAAATGAGTTTCAACGATTCCATATAAGATTTTCATCATGAATCAAATAAATATAAACAAGCAATCTCAAATGTCGGAGGAAATGAGTTCAAGTATGGAGATTGAGAAATATTACCACTTATTTTTTCACTTCCTTCCTAAAATATTTTTATTTTTATTTTGTTTTTCGATCAATATTAGGATTTTTGTACTAATATTTTATTTTATATTTTTTTATTCTTGTTATATATCTATATAATGAATATGAAAAGTGGGTTTTTACATTGGTTATCAGCATAACCAGTGTGGAAATTTAATTTCAATGATAATAATATATATAACTTATTCTTAAACATTTATAAAAAATTGGTTATTAGTTTTTAAATATCTATTCACAATTTTTTATATAACCGATCTTTGAAAAAAATTAACTATTTGCAGAAATAAATCTGGTTAAAACCAACATTATGACAAAAAAGTTAAAATAATGTAAAAACAACTTTTTCCAATAGTGTTAAAATTTAGATAAGGTTGTTAAGAATGGTTTTATATAGGGTTTTTTTGAGTTATGTGTCTCCGTAAGTGTGAATAGAATAATAAATATGGTTTCCAAATATATGATATGGGGGGGAAACCTTGGAAATACTTGATGTTTTTAAATAATCTAAAATATTTTTTTAAAAAGTGGATCAAAATCAATATATTTAATTTGTATAGTGAATATAATTCTCAATACTCTCATTCATTTTAATTTAGTTGATTCTAGGTGATTTTTTGACCCATATATTATGTTTTAACCCTGGTTAACACTTTTGATGATTACTGCAATATTAATGTTTCTTACCCATTAAAGGTGAAAACTGTTTCTAAAAACTGAATAAAGACTCATTAATAAATAATTATTTATATTCAAGATCATTTATCCTTTTCCCAGCTGATGATAATTTTTTATGAAATTTAAATCATATATTAAATTATTATTTAACATAAGATACTATTAAAGTCATTTTGTAAACTATTCACAAAATAGACATAAAAAATAAGTACAACAATTTAATTTGAATATTAACTTTTAACACATCGCCAATATATTATATGTATATAAAAAATCTTTCAAGATGATAACTCACCGAAAAAATATTACCTCATATTTTTTTAAATTTATTTACTTGATTTTTCTAGTACATGAACATGAACTGTATTGGTGTTGGGTAATAATTTAAGGTAATTATTTAATCATTAAAAATTAAAAAAAATGAATCTAGAAAAATTACTCATATCTAAATTAAATTTTTTTAACCATTCATAAATATTTTTTATCAAGGGAAAAAAATATTATAGATATTAAAATATAGAAATAGTCATTTTGGTTTTTTCTTTTATATAAACTATTTTAAATGTATTTATCAATGAATGGTGGAACTAAAATGAAATACTGTTGGGCAAAAATCCCTCAAGGTATCATTGAAGCCTTTTTGAGGTGATTGTGTTTGTTGACAAAGTGGACATCTAAGTTGTGATTGTTGACAAAGAGGATTTCATGGTTGAATGACGAGTTCAAGAGCTGAGTTCAACGATACATGTTTGATTCAAGAACGTCAATAAATGGAATGGATGATCTGGAGGCGGTACAAAAGAACAGATACAAGGTGGCGCCGTTTTCCAGTGTTTGCCAAATTTTTGGGCCTGAAAATCGACAAAAGAAGAAAAGTGTTTTTGGCAAAGGGACTTGCGCGCCGCGAACATGGTGTATAGGAAACTTGTGCGCCACATGTTTTTCAAGATCAGAAGATCAAAATATGGCTAAGGAAATAGGATCGCGCAAGTTTGGGAGTTGGTCGCGCAAGTGTCTAAAGGAGAGGAGACTTGCGCGCTGAAACTGGGCCGCGCAGGTGACTTCCGCGCCGTCGCGCAGGGTGGTCAGTTTTCCTATAAATACTGGACCACCCCCTTCCTTTCTCACCGGAGTTCAAGACGAGAGCTCCCATCGCGCAGGTGTGGTGGTCGCGCAGGTGGTGTGTGTGGTCGCACAGGTGGGACTTGCGCGCCAGTGGTTGAAGTTGAGCGCCGGGGTTAGAAGTTGCGCGCCGGTTTGCAGTTGCGTGCCAATAGTGGTTTGGGCGTAAAGGGAAGAGAGTCGCGCAAGTTTGGAGTTGAGGAAGCTTGTGTCGCGCAAGTGTCAGAGGAGGACTTGCGCGCCCGTTGTGACTTGCGCGCCGATACTTGCGCGCCGAGGTTGACTTGCGCGCCAAGTAAGGTTTTGTTCCCGCAGTGATTTTCAGACTGTGTGGAAGCTGGAAGTTTGCCCGATACCTTCAGTGCAAAGAGATATTCATCAACGGGTGAAAGTTAAACTTCAACAGAGCATCTACATACAAGAGAAGATGCATTCTTTCATGAAAATGAAGAGACCTACAGGTCTATAAACTGTGAGTGGATTCCATCCAAGAGCAGTGAGCTCAGGAAGAGGAAGAAGGTGATCCTCTCCACCGGCAGTGAGCCAGAGAGAGAGAAACAGGGAGTGACCCTTGGGAAAGCAGTGAGCTAACCCTAAACATTGTAAAGGCAGTGAGCCTGGGCATAGAAGTGATCTAGCCCGAACCTTGTAATCCACAACTAGTGAAGATTAGTGGAATTTGGTACGACCGGCAACCTGTCGGCGTATGCTCCTTGGACGTAGCCCTTAGCGGTGAACCAAGTAAAATTGTTGTGTGTTGTGCTTGCTTTACATTCTGTTTATATCGTGCAACAGGAAAAAGAGAGAAGAGTGTTTTGCTTAACAGTGAAACAAGATCAGAACGGGCATTAATTATGAGTTAGTCATACCCTGATTCACCCCCCCTCTCAGGGTATCCGGCCTAGTGGACCTAACACATACTATCTAATATTTGAAGGTGTTGTTATAATTAAACTCATCCAATGAAATATAGTAAAGTTTATGGATTACTTTTGATTCCTTATCTCAAAGTTTTATCATTTTTCTACCCATATTAGGCTTTGCATGTTGATTTTTTTTACCAATGTCACTATTCACTATAACTAAGAATATTTTAGACCTATTTATTTATTATGATTCTAATTAATTAATCAATTTTATCAAATTCAATCCCTATATGTTTTTAAAATTACACTTAAAAAACAAAAAAAAACATGATAAAAATGTATTCTTATTAATAAAAATGATTGTATTCCAATAAATTTCATAATTTTGATTCAAATGAAGTTAATTATATAATTTTTAACAATAAGAAACTAATGGTATTTAAAATCAATTCAGAAAAACCTGACTTTTTAAATACATGAATGTAGAAGACTACCTTCCATAAAAATGATATTTTTTCACTATTCACTAAAAAATAATCTTTTTAAAAGAATCCCAAACATGCACTTTAATATAATTTTGATATCCTGATTTATAAAATGATATACATTTTATAAAATACAATTTAAATAATTGGTATAAAATAATTTAAATATTTTATAACCAGAATCAATAATGAAAATTGTAATCAAAACATAATTTTGAATCGTAAAATTCCCTAAAAAATATTATTTTATATATTTTTGATGAATTAATAAATAACATTATATTATATAAAAAATTTATACAAATTTTATATAATATGCTAATTTCAATTCATTCTTCTAATGTAATGAATATATTATAATGATATTATTTAAATAATTTTATTTTTTAAAGAAAATTGCATTTCGCTATAATCTCAGTGTTGTGTGTCAATAATGATTTCAATGTTTTTTAATTTTAAAACCAATTTTATAGTTGTTATGTTCTCCCCCATAAATAAATTAATTCCTTTAAATTTTTTCTTGGTTATCTAATGTTCAATATTTAAAAATATAATTTTTATAAATCACATTGAATAAAGGGATAATAAAACATCCTTTCAGAAGTTCTTGTGGGAACAAATAAAGGTTATTTAAAATAACACATAATTAGGTTCCCGGATAAGGAGAAAATCGGATGGATTTCTAAATAACGACATAGAGAATAAAAATAACTTTTAATGACTAATGAAGAGTGGTAGATATCATTTTCATGAGAAACTTAATGACCACAAAACTAATAATCAGTGAGGGTTGAAAAGACCATAATTTCCTCATAAATTACTATATGAATAAAAACATATATATTTTCATGTTCTTATTCCTATATTTGAGTAATTTTTTACCTATGAATAAGAGAAAAAATACTTCCCTAATTTCATATTTTGGTTCC
This sequence comes from Viscum album, assembly GCA_963277665.1. Classification (NCBI taxonomy): domain Eukaryota; kingdom Viridiplantae; phylum Streptophyta; class Magnoliopsida; order Santalales; family Viscaceae; genus Viscum; species Viscum album. The sequence goes on along the minus strand of OY728147.1, from coordinate 405,944,752 downwards.
GAGTTTCAATTAGTTCCATCATAATTGCATCACATATTCTAATGACTAATGAACATTATGAATTTTTTATGTCTGATGCACTATAATGATATTCTAATAGATTATATGTTCTATAAAATAATGAAAATATATCCTCTATATCGAATCAGTTAATGATATAAAAAATGTTTATTACATTCTATGATAACATATATGAATAATCTACCATTTAAACGATCACTCTAATGGATTTAAATAATTATACATAAGGATATACATAATTAATTCCACAAATAACTCAATCAAAAACAACTCAAAGTATGCCAGAATAGTTTCAGAAACAAAAATTTAGAAAAAATTTGTACAAATCTCCAAAAATCAACTTAACATTAATATAAAAAAACATTTTGTGTCTCTTAATTTCATATTAAAAATATTTCAAAAAATTGATAATATATTCGTCTAAATCATTATAAAAATATGAATGACCATAAAACCTTAATAAAAAATTTTGTTATTCAAAAAAAATTATTCTATCCTTATTCCTCAATGAAAATCACACACTATCTAAAATATTCTATAAATATAAAAATATAATAAACATTATCTATGATAACATAAATCAAATTATCATCGAATCCCTAATAAATTTCAATGTCACAATTATAATCCAATTTAATTTTATAAATATCATTCATCTATTTACCCCAAGAATAAATTATTATCATATCATCAACCACAATTTACGGGTTATCTATCCATCCAACATGCATTTTAAAAAAATATCAACATTCCACTAAATCAAATTTCTAGTCTATTAGTACCGATCAACATGTCCTTGAAAATAAATAAATAAAATCTATAGTAGAAAAATATATATAAGTTTTTATGATTATTATACCTATAATATAATTAATAAAATACTTCTATAAAAAAATCAAAAAACCCAAAAAAAATTAACACTATAATAATTCCAATTCATTCATAACCCATTAACACGACATTATAATATTTTTTAATAATACTTCCTTCCTTCCATATGCCACATTTATCCTATTCATCATAGTTAGTATAACATTTAATAATTAAAACATTATGATCTACATTTAATTCTTCCCCATAGCAGAAAAAATTGAATATTTCTCATAATTTCTACAATTAAAATATCCAATTGCATATAGTACCCTATGGAAACCATTACACCCATATGATGTGTAAACCGAACATTTTATTTCTCCATAGAAGTTTTCTAATTTATGAAATTTTTTTCCACTCATAAAAAATATTTTTGTCTCTTTTAAAACATTCCATTTTCTCTTATTCCCAAATTATATACAAGAATGAATATGTATTTTCATTCCCCTGTTGTTATCATAAACCGCACTCCCATGAATCTATATTTTCCTGTTATTGGGTGCATTAAAAAATTACCCTATCTTGAGGTTGTTAATAATATAACAATATTGATGAATATTATTAATCATATGGTATCCCATTCAAACACAAAATTAATTTGGTTTCTCATGAAGTAAATTATTTCACTTTCATTCAAATTTAGTATTAACATGATTCATATGGGTTCCATTTACAAAATGAAACCAAAAATCATAGTGTAAGAAACATTAATTATAGTGAGAAATCATATAATAATTATGATCATTCATAGGATGTCTAAATAATGAGACATTCCCTTCAAAATATGAAGTATTAGGATTTACCTTGGTTAATCATGGTCAACATGTATTCAAATCATTCACAATGTTTCATAATTAAAATGACAATTAACCTTAAAATATCCCCTAAGAGTACCTATCTAGGTGTGTAGTCTTATTCCCATACATTGTTCACCAGTAATAATAAATCCAATATATAATACAATACTTTCAATTTTGTTCTAACAATTTTCATATGTTCCACTACCACATCCACTTAATAATGTCTCGATATGGATTTATTTTCAAAGAAAAACTCCCAATATTTGTTTCACTAAATAATCGGTATGTTACCACACATATAATCATATCCCCATGGTTTTTACCAAAAATATCTGATATTAATCTCCAAAAAACTAAATTCTATTATTATACTTATTATAGAGACCAAAGAATAACATACATTAAAATATTTAATTTTTTATAAATATTAAATAATCTCCCATATAATCATGCCTAGGAATCCGGAATTATTAGTGTACATAGATACTAGATAAATAAAAATCTTATTTAAGTATAATATTTATTATCTCTAACATCATTTTTTACTGAAGGCACCCTTTTATAATCATCTTACTTAGTACCCTTATTCATAACATATAGAATAAAATAAATCAAAAGGTATGAGATCTGATGTTTAGTATGGGTAAATAGGTGAGATATATATCAATGATCATATGTATGCATAACATAAGTATAATGTAATGTGATCACAATAATAACATAAAATTTTCATACCCAATATAATAAAGATTATATATTTCAGTCATTGCATAAAACATTATCAATTTAAAAAACATGATTCATAAGAGTAAGGAATCATCATAAGGAAATCATGAACCATGATAGAATTTAATTATCATTTAAAAATGATATAGGAATGTTTTGGATCAATAATAAGAACAATCAAAATAATATATTGGGAATAATACATTAAATATGGAATTAACTAAACTAAATAATTCCAACATTATATTATGATTAAATTATATCTTATTTAATTCATCATCTATTTGATGATTATTAACTTCATATCCTATTAGGAGCTTCTTAACTCCATCATCTATTAGGAGTATTATCTTCATCATCTAATATGATTTTTTTAACTCTGTAATAATTAAACAATTCATTTGCGGGCTATATAATTTTGAGGCCACCCGTCAAAAAATAAAAATAATACATATGTGTACCAGAATATTAAAAAACATCCATCATATCATTATTTCATAACTGGTGGAATGGAAATGAGTTTCATAATCATTTCATGGTAATTTTACCTATGGAAATGAAAAAATTTCTATAATTATTACTTTAGGAAAAAATTAATATTTGTGATTTAAATAAGTTTAATAGAATAATCCTCAAATCATAATCATCATAATCTATCTATATAAAAAATTTGTATGGTATCATTAGATCACATCTCTATCGAAACATTACATTCCTTAAAGTATGTTGACATAGATGAAAAATTCATTTCAAAAATTATTTTCAGCATTCTATAAAAATATGAGAAAGTTTTTATTCATTTTGATAATGTTTTAACTAAAAAACCAAGAATTTTAAGAATGTCCTTTTGTTTGATAACAAATAAATATCATAATATATGATTTAATGAAAATAATTTTCATGAAGGTGGGAAAATATTTCCATCCTATATATGATAAAAAAACATTCCTTTCATACCTTTGTAAAAATTAAAAACATTATTGTTTGGGATAACATTTATTTAAAACTATTTATAAAAAACCTTTCAAAATAATAACAAAGGTAGTGAATGTTACCATTTAAAAAATCATGTATATTTATAAAAATTTAAAAAACAATTTTATAATATATGGACATATAAGAAAATGTTTTTTTGACCAAATTAGAAACATGGATAAGATTCCTTTTAAAACATTTTCCTAAAAATTTTATTTATCAAAGACAGGAAAATTGTAGTAATACATAGAAAATCCATAAATTACAAGAGTATAATAAATTATATGGGGTTTAAAGTATATTATCTATATAATTTCTGCCAACGAAAACTAGTGATTGATATCCCTGTAATGAAACCAGATTGTAACAAAACCCCGTACTACCATCATAATTTCTGAATAAAATCCTCACGAATGAGAGAAAATAATATGTATTTTCAAATACCAATAATTTTAATCAGGATAATCATAAAATAAATTCTTGTAAATTATACACCACATAAAATAAACAAGTTGTTAATATGGAATACATCTCACAAAAATAAAATGTGTGAAGAGAAACCCTTATATTACGTATTGTGTTCCATTATTCACATTAAAACATTATATATAATAAATTTATATATAATATAAATATATTACTAAATAATATTAATTAATATATTAATATTTACCATTACCTTATAACTTATAATTTTCCTTTTAAAATAATTATTCATTAAAATGAATATTATAGTGTAAAATGATCCATTGCCCATCCATGTTTCAGTTTGATGGTTAAAAACATAAACCCTATTCTTGGTTTTATCATATAATAAGATGAAATAAATGAATAATTATCATACTTAATCAATATATTCAATTTTAAAACAATTCCTATAATGTGGTGACGAAAAATGAATTACATCATTTGGTATAGAGGGTAATCTATACAATCACATGAGTGATGTTACCACATTTTGATTAATGGAATGAATATAAATATAAATGACAATTAAACATTATTGAACTATTATTATATTAAAAATATCATTTAGATTTGTTGAATATATCCTTTTTACCATTCTTGTAAATAGGAAATGAAAAATTATTTACATCATTTTCCTGGAGGTGGTAGACGACACATATGCATGTGAAAAATTATCACTTTCCAATGTATGGGATGGTAAGAAGGTTGAAAAGAAATTATAATTATATAAGAATAATCCCGTCATAAATAGAATATACAAATAGAAAATCTATCTTAATAACCAACCATGAATGATTGTGATGGTAAATGAATCATATCACTATGTGGAGTAGATATTCCGGATGCACACATGAGCTATAATTTCATTTCCCATGTTATGGAATTGAATATTGTTAATGGTTATAAAATAAATATACTAAAATATTTTTATATGGGATATAATGATGTTATTATATTGGAATGTTATGGATATAATTAAGGGAAAAATAAATTCAAAATTATGAAATCGGTTAAAACAATTACAACCACTTTGAGAGACAACATTTGGATTTCTTATTAAAGACCATATAGAAAGTATTTTTAGAATACCATATCTAATAAAATTTATGTCCGGAATTTAAGAATTATTTATGGGGTTTTTTCAAGAAAAGTGTCTCAATATTTTTTATGAATAGAGGATAGGTGGGGTATATATATAAGAGACGAGGGGGTACCCTTGGAAATAAATAAATTATTTTATTAATATATATTATTTTTCAATTTCAAGTGGATTCCAATTGAGATATTTCAATTTAGTAAAAATATAAGTTGAAATAATCTACTCTAATAAAAATAACAAAAGTTTTAGTGGTGTTTTAACAAATATATATTAATTTTAACCCACGTTATCCATTATAACAATTTTCAATATATAATAGTATTTTACACATTAGGGGTCAAGAACGTAACCATAATGAAAATAGTGACCCATAAGAAGATTATTTTTATATTATAAAACATTTATCATTTATCTAGATAAATATTATATTTTTATGAATTCTAAATAATTAATTATAATATTATTTAACTTAAGATAACATTAATGTCATTTTTCAAACTATTTACATAGTTTTCTAAAATATTAAATAAATTAATTTTTTGTCAATATGAAATTTCAAAAAATAAATAATAAGTTATATTTATCCACAAAACTCATAGATATCCATGAATCAAACATGAAAATATTTTTATGTATATGTTTAAAATATTTTAATTAAAGTTTCTACTACAAGAACAAAAACTATGTTATTGTTATGTAAAAATTTAATGTGAATATTTCATTAGAAAATTTTAAAAATTAAATACAATAATAGAAAAATTATTCATCTTCAAAAACATGTTTTATAGGTATTCCTAATATTTATTTAACCATGTCATAAAATATAATTGATATTAATTTCAAGTAAGAGACATTTTGGAATTTACCTTTACATAAAATATTATAAAGGGCTATTTCAATGAATAATTGAACATTTCACGACCCGTCCATGTGGGTCCCGTGTCGTGACTCCATAAGCCTGCCTTCAATAGGCCAGGGGCTAGTCACTAGCATTGAGCAAGCATATTACTAGAATGGGAGGCATTGCCTAAGTACCTGTACAGAACCGCACATCTCCAAGACCCCAATGTTGAAATGTAAAAAAAACACTGGGGAACAAAATGCATGCATACAACTAAAGCCAACCAACAGAGTATAACAGAATGTAATGTATTGAATGTAAACTGGTCCAGAATACAAGCCCACCAAAAACAAGAGTCTGAATACTACAAAGTCCAACCTGTAAACACAAAGAGGTAATGGGACTACTGCTCATAGCCGTAGGAACATCTCGACCTTTATAGATCTTAGATATCTCGGTCCTTTCCTGGTCCACCCTAGACTTTGTCAAAATTCTTCTCGTCTACACAAGACACAACGCGTGCAGACAAAGGTTGTACAAGGATGAGTATAAGAATACTCAGTAGAGGATCCCAAAAAATGAAAAGCAAAACACAAAGGAAAGGCACAATTAGCTCTACACAGTATATGTCTAATGAACATATAATAGTAGAACAAAATCCAGATATACTAAGATCCCAAACTTGTAGTCTAGGGACAAGTCACGCAACAACATACCCCCGCTAGGTATTCAATTGGAATATTCACAAAGCACTCATCTCGAAGAACATACTCCATGAGTCTCATAGCTCTGATGACTTCTGTCTGAGAAATACTGTTCATTGGGAAAATCCATGAGAGGGAGATACACTCATTACAGGAGAAAACACTCATGAGTGAGGAAAGAGCACGATACATAGATGAGGATTACAGATAGGGCCTTGTAGAATACTTTGACTCATCATGATTCACCTTCTAGGTAGAGGATCATCACCTGATGGAAGTGTTCATGTTGATATTTGACTCTACCTAGGGTCAAGAATGGATAGAGGATCTCACTTTAGGGATCTCGAAGGGATACCTGACTCTATCTCAGAATGTCCTGCAGAAGGGATCGTATTCCTGTAGTAGGAAATAATACCTAACCATTAGGGGAATGAGAAGAAGGGGCACTAACCTAAAAAAACATGTCCAAGATACGGTAGACAAGAATATCGAGCCATGTATTAAAAAGTACACAACATGTAGATTGGTCACACGCCATGTCCTCTGACCTTGGGTACTTCTTGTGTAAAATGGAATGTGTTGTAAGGATTGTTGTGTGAAATGAAACTACACATCATCTAGAAAGGATCACACGTCTTGTCAAAGTACCTGGGGTCTGATCCGCGTACGCTGGCCAAATGCCCATACACGGCCTCAACCCATGTACGCTAACCCATGTAATCGGTACACAGGGTGACCCGTTGTTCAAGCCTCGACTAGCCTTGTGGTAGAGTACACGACTGTGTACTCCACCTCGTGCCCGTGTATCCCCTGGATACACATCAAGTCCCGTGTAGTCACCTCTGTCATGCTGCGTAGGGTAGCCACGCCGTGTTCGGAAGCCATGTAGTTCATCATGTGTACTTGTACCTTCTAGATTACATGCTGAGCTTTGGGGAAGGTTCAACACACCATGTGGCTGGGGTCATACATCATGTGATACCCGTATGACACCTAAAACCCTAGCTGCGGCCGCCGATACCACACTACGTGTTCATCGGGATACATGCCGTGTATTTAGGAAATTTCTATAAAAAATGCCTCTCACTGGCGCACCTCCCGTAAAGCTTTGATCATTGTTCTAATAAACCAATTTCCACGAAACATCAGATTCTAGGTCGCCCTGACGTCCTAAAGTCAACTTCATTTTATTCCGGCCTCCGATTGGCCCCGAAAATGGGCATCGATCCACCAGCGCGAAGAACGCTCGAAGAACGGTCTCAACTGATCCGAGCCGATTTGTCGTCCACTATTGGCGTCGCACATATGTTGAGTTATTGCGATGTCAGGTCTCCATTTTCAGATCGATTCCTTGCAAACGGATGTGCAATGATCCATTATTCGTTGCTCTATGAAGATTGCAAAGAAAGTGGTATAAAAAGTGGGTAAAGAAATCCCAAAGCAAATCGTGGATCAATCCTCCTCCACCATTCGTCACGGCGTTGATGCTCTCCTGTTAGTAGGATCAAATAGAGCAGAAAAAAAAATTAACATGGATTAATCAACTAAATTAAACCCTCTCGAAAGACTATTTGAATCCGAGGATCAAATTTTTCGTGGGTTGATCCGCGTTCGTCGTTTAATCCAGGAATAGGGAAGAATAATCAAAATACCAACCCCTACCTCAAGAAGGGATCGATCGCTAACGAAGGGGTTGTTCGCCGTCATCACTGAGATCCTTCAATTTCCTTGGGGAAACGATTCACAACTTTGATTCAACAAAGTTCTTCGCCAAGAGTTTTCTCCAATTCTCTATAAGTTATCCAGAGTTTCTCTCCACCATTCTTCCAACAAGCAATATTCGATTAACCCATTAAAAGAAGGTAACTTTTTTCAGCGTTCTGTGACACTGAGTCGATGTCGTTATGATGCGGCATTAATGATTCAGCATTGTTGTTTCAGAATGAGTATGGCATGGATTTAATTATTGAAACAAATGCCATGTCGTTGCACTGTAGGGAATGTTTTCAAATAAAAAAAATAAAATAAAATTTTCAATTTATTTTATTTTATTTTACTAAAAACATCCAAAAATTAACTTTTTCCCTTGACCCGTGCTGGTCGAGGTTAGACCGGTTCTTAGGTAAAGTCGCCATCCCGGACACTATGGTTCCCTCATATTTTTTATCCGGGCATCCATTCAGAAACTGGTATAACTATACACATATTACGGCTCATTTAACTTATAAAAATCAAACCACCATTCCAGGATCACTGGGCCTCGGAATGATGTTCTATCTCTGCCCCTGCTCTTGTGATAATTCCATATATTTTTTTATAATTATTTTATAAAAAATATTACATGAAAAATCTAATGCATTACATTCTCTCCAACTTGGGGCTTTATATCCCAAAAAATATAAAATAAGGCTACTCATAAAGATGTGGGTACTGGGAACGGATCTGAGCCTCCTTCTCCTATGTGTTGTCTTCAAGATTCCCGTGCTGCCACCGAACGTGCACCAAAGGAATTGATCGCCCATGAAGGATCCTCTCCTGCTGATGGTCGATCTCCATCGGGTAATCTGCAAAGGTCACTTTGTCCCCGATACCCAACTCTCCCCAGTCGATGATGTGCTATTGGTCATGCACGTACATTCTCAGCTACGACGTCTAGAATACATCATGTACCTGATGCAACTTTGGTGGTAGATATAGGCGGTACACCACCACATCAACTTTGTGATATATCAAGAAAGGTATGATTAACCTCGGAGATAGCTTGTCACCCCGACCAAATCTCTACAACCCTCGTCGAGGTGAGACACGAAGGAAGATGTGGTCTCCCTCCTCGAAATCTAGAGGTATATATCATATGTCATCATAAGACTTCGTCTAGCTCTAGGAAGTCTTCATCCATTCCCAAATGATCTACACCATCTTTGTGGTGGCTCTCAAAAAACTATGGACCCGTGAGTGCTGACTCCCCAAGGTCGTTTCCAGAAAGTGGTGACCGGTAGGGTCTCCCATATAATTCATCTAAAGGTGTCATACCAATGGTGGGGTGGTAGCTATTATTGTTCGCAAACTCCACCAATGGTAGGTGGCCTCCCAACTTTGGCTAGAGTCCAATATATAGGCCCACAACATATCCTCCCAAACCTGAATGATCCTCTCCATCTGACCATCGGTATGGGGATGGAACGTTGTGCTCAAGTGTATATGAGTCCCAAAATCCCCATACAATCCATTCCACAACCGGGATGTGAAGTGGGAATCTTGATCCGAGACTATTGTCGAAGGGATTCCATGAAGCCAAACTATATCGTGTATGTATAGGTTTCCCATGCTCTCTACAGAACTCTGCTCCCTAATAGCTATAATGTGGGCTGACTTGGTGAGTCGGTCAACGATCACCCAGATGAAATCATTCCGCTTGGACAGACATGGTAAGACTATCACATATTCCATCAATATTACATCCCACATACACTTTGAAACATCCAGGGGGAGCAAATCCCACTGGTACCTTGTGCTCAGCCTTCACCTGCGGGCATGTAAGGCATCTAGAAACGAACTATGCTATTTCCTTCTTCATGCCTGACCACAAGAACTGTTGTTGGAGATCCGGGTATATCTTTTCCACTCCATGATTCACTTCCAGGGGGATTCATGTAACTCCCTCAGAACCTCTTCTCGCAACTCTACTAGTACAACAGTGCATCCTATGAAATTAAGTACGTGCTCCCCACCTTGCAAATATCCATCAGGAGCATGTCCTATAGATAACTAGAACGTAAATCCTCACAGTCGACATCCCCAAGATGTACCTCCCTTACTCATTGTATGTGTATAGCGGTGAAAATAATTGACTGCAGGTAAGATGCATCCTCTCCATCCTCGAAGGATAACTGCAAAGTGGATAACTGCTCTGTTGCCTCACTCAACAGCTACGAGCTCAACCTTATGCTAAGAGCATCGACCACCTTGTTCCCCTTCCCTGGAGTATAGATTATCTTTAAGTCATAATCCTGGAGGAACCCTAGAAAAAACCTCTGCCTCAGATTCAGATACTTCTGTGAGAAGATGTACTTGGGGCTCCTATGGTCAGAGTAGATGGTGAACCACTCGCCCATAAGGTATTATCGCCACATATTCATTGCGAACACTACCACTTCCAACTTTAGATCTTGGGTCATATAGTTCTTCTCAGGTTTCATAAGCTAGTGCAAATGATAACCAATCACTTCCTGTATCTGCATCAGGACACAACGAATCCCAGCACCTCATGCATCACAGAAATCTACGTACTCGACACCTTCCTCCGGTAATCTCAAGATTGGGGTTCTCGTCAAACTCTATCTCAACCGCTTGAAAGCATTCTGGAACTTCTCCGTCCATATGAAGGGTTTCCCCTACTGGGTTAAGTCTGTCATTAGTTCTGATATTCAAGATAAATAAAGGATGAGTCTCAGGTAATATCCTACCAATTCAAGGAAGCTCTACACCTCCGTCACACTCCGAGGTGGCTACCTTACTAGAACTGCCTCCACCTTGGCTGGGTCTACAGATACACCATCTACTGAGATGTCATGTCCCAAAAAGTGGACTTACTAAATCTAGAACCAGCACTTCAAGAGATTATCATAAAATTGGTGCTCTTGGAGTACGTCTAGAACCATCCTCTTGTGTCTAGAGTGGTCCTCCTCTGACGTTGAGTACACAATGATGTCGTCGAAAAAGACCAATACAAACTGGTCCAGGTATGGCTGGATGACCCGATTCATCAGTCCCATGAACACCACGGGGAAATTTGTCACCCTGAATAGCTTCACAAAGTACTCATAGTGATCGTAGAGGCATCTGAAAGACATCTTCGGTATATCCTCGTCCCGTACTTGTAAATGGTGATAATCTAATCGAAGGTCAACCTTAGAATACCACTGTTCCACTCTTAGATGATCGAAGAGGTCGTCGAATCTAAGTAGTGGATACTTTTTCATCACTGTTACCTAATTTAGGAATCGGTAATCCTTGCACAACCTCATGATCTCATCTACCGTCTTGGAAAACATGATTGGGCTCGTCCTCGGTGAAACCCTAGGTCTCACGAAACCCTTGCTCTGCAAATCCTCCAACTGCACCCTCAGCTTGTGAAGCTCTGCATGAGCCATACGATATGCTGAGGAATAAATCGGAGCCATCTAGGGGAGTAAGTCGATGCCGAAGTCAATTTCCAATCAGGGAGGGATTCTTGGAGCATCTTCGGGAAATACGTCTTCGTACTCAGTGGATACTGCAGGCAACTCAATTCACATCACAGCAGCTGCTCTGAGGGCATGGATTTCCAAATAATGACTGACCAGTTGCACACTCCTATGAATGAGCCCATTCGATAATACCTAGGTGTCATTTCCACTGACAAAGAAAAACATAATCCCATCAATGCGGACACACCGCACTCTTCGCCTAAAATAGTCAATCTGGGCATGGATCGATGATAACCAATCCATACCGAGAATGTCGTTTTAAGTCCTCGACGCTAACACCATGAGGTTCCAACTTAAACTCTTGCCTCCAAGGGTAAGATCACACTGTCTGCAATGGTTTGTGGTCATCGAGTCTCCTCCCAATGGTGTCTCTAAGTGTAAGGATCGTGTAAATAGATATACCAGAATCTCATGGTTTCGCACAAGACACATGGAGATGAGGTAATGAATGGATCATGTGTCTATAAGTACATCATATAAGGTATTGAGGACATAGATCATACCACATCTCATCCCTAGAGCCCCTGGGCCATATGCCTTGACCACATGCAGCTATCCCCGCACCTATCCCCCTGATCCCTAAGCCTGGTGCGGACCACTTGGGGGTAGTAGTGGAAGAAAATTGAACCGTCTGCCACCACCTGTAGCTCTCTTTACTCCACTTAAATGTCTGATACCTGGTGGGTCTGTTTGATCCACAATCTACCTCGTTCTCGGTGTTATATCCAATGCTTCTTGTTTAGCAGCTCGACAGGTCATACAATCCCTAGAGAGATGTCCCCTTCCGTCGCACGAGTAGCGCTGCTTCTCCCTAGGATGACTTGATCTACCCTAGGAGCCCTGGACTGTCGACTCACTATCATGGGTTCTCCCCTGATGTCTCACATGTCCTAGGCCTTATGTCTGATGTCGGTTCTATGTTGCTAAGGTCTCCAGACCTGTCTTCCTGCTGCTGACTATTGTCGGCTGTCTCTTCTCTGCTAAGAAGATCTTGATCACCAAGGCATGCTCGAGCACTCCAGTAATATCTAATTTCATAGAGTCACAACAGTAGCTCAGATGTCTCGTCGTAGACCGTGATTGAAGGTCCCACTTCTGAGGTACTAATCCCTGACCATATCCATCATGTACCTGGTGAGGTTGGTGAACCTCGATGAATTGCCATCTACTGTCAAACCGCCCTACTAGAGATGAATAATCTCTTGGATGTGTACTGATCTCAACGTAACCAGAGAGAACTCCCCCCTAATGAGTCACTCAAACTCCGTCCGCAAAAGAGTCTCCTCTTCATGAGTCTGTGTAGTCAGACTCCACCATCGTCCCACCGAACCCTGAAGAAGGCTCACTCCTAGGATCACCATCTGCTCTACTGGTGTCCTCACTAGATGGAAAACTATAGTCACCACCTCAAGGAAGTCCTCGGTTGCCTGAGGGTCGGGCTTGCCTCAGAACCTGAGGGATCTCTATCTCTGGAACTCATGGAACACACTCAGTCTACACCCCTCATCGGTCGGTACTGTAGGTACAACGGGTTGCTCCACTGGCGGTGGTATAGCAGGTGCACCACATGGAGGCAACGCCTGGGGAACTAGTCCCTATATCGAATCCTCATACCTGAGTGGGTCATCCTCATTATTTTGCTGCTGAATCCTAGTGGGTATGCGTCGCGGAGGATTACTGTAAGTAAACAAGATGTACCATGGTTAATGAGTATATCTAGATAACTCACACAAAGGACATGGAAAACATAACACATTCCTATATGATGCATGTATCATTCTTTTTTTCCTCGCATCTACTGTTTTCATGTACCGAGTCGAAAATTAGGATATCAGAGTACTGATGTATGGATACGAGTGTCACCCGCACTAAAACTAGAGTCTCTGGCCTAAAAGCCGAGCTTGAAACACTTAACAGTGTTTCCCCAAACCAATCTCATAGACTCTTGGTCCTAAGGTAGAACTGACCACCTCTGATACCACTATGTAACGACCCGTCCTAGTGGGGCCCGTGTCGTGACTCCCCAAGCCCGCCCTTAATAGTCTTGAGGATAGTTACTAGCACCGAGTAGGCATATTACTAGCATGGGAAGCATTGAATAAGTACATGTACACACACACATCTCCAAGACCATAATTCTTAAATGTAAATAAACACTAGAGAACAAAATGCATGAATACGACTAAACTCATCGAATAGAGTTCGAAGAAAAGTATATTACTAAAAGTAAACTAGGCCAAAATACAATCCCACCCAAAACAAGTGTCTAAAAACTACAATGTCCAACCTGTAAACTAAAAGAGGTACTAGGAAAACAGCTCATAGCCGTAGAAACACCTTGGCTTATAGGGAACTCAAAATGATCGCTACTGTCCAGGTCCGCCCTAGACACTATCAAAAGGATGCACGTTTTCACAAGAGACGACATGTGTAGGCAAAACCCATTCATGGGTGAATATAATAATACCTAGTGGAGGACCTTGAGAAATGAAAAGAAATACAAAAAATAAAGGTACAATAATCTTTACATAATATATGTCTACTGAACATATAATATAAGAACAAAAGCCATAGATACTAAGTCCCCATACCAGTAGTCTAGGGACAAGTCCGGCAACAACATAGCACCACTAGGGATTCATTTTGAAGATTTCACGGATCAATCATCCAGGAGAACTTACTCCACGAGTCTGATAGCTCTGATGACTTCCATCCATGAAATACTATTCATTGGAAAATTCCACGAGAGATAGATACACTCATTATGGGAGGACACACTCCTGAGTGGGGAAATATCTCGATACACTGATGAGGATTACTGCCAGGGCCTTTGTGGATACCGCGACTCATCCTGATTCACCTTCTAGGTAGAGGATCAACACCCTATAGAAGTGGTCACGTCGATAACTGACTCTACCTAGGGTCATGAATGGATAGAGGATCTCACTTCAGGCCTCTCAGAGTTATATGTGACTCTATCTCATAATGTCCTATTGAAGGGATCATATTCTTGTAGTTGGAAACGTTACACAACCTTCAGGGGAAGAAGATTAAGGGAACTAACCCAAATGAATCATGTCCAAGATACGGTAGACGAGAAGATCAAGACATGTTCTAAAAAGTACATAGTATGTAGATAGGTCACACGTCGTGTCCTCTGATCCCGTATTTTGGCCGTGTACAATGACCTGTGTCGTAAGGCTTTTCATGTGAAACGCAAGTACACAAAGTGTAGAAAAGATCACACGCCGTGTCAAAGTACACTGGGTCTTGTCCATGTACACTGGCCATGTGCCTGTACATGGCCTCAACCCATGTACGCCAACCTGTGTAATCGGTACACAGGGTGACATGCATTATTGGCCTCAACTGGCCGTGTGGTGGAGTACACGATCGTGTACTCCACCTCGTGTCCATGTATCCCCTGGATACATGTTGAGTCCCACGTAGTCTCCCCAGTCATGTTGTGTAGGGTATGAATGCCATGTTATGAAGCCGTGTAGTTCATTCCATGTCCATGTACCTTCCAGATTACACGCCGTGCTTCGGGGAAGGTTCTACACGCTATGTGTCTGGGGTCACACGTCGTGTGATACACGTCTTGTATTGTGAAAATTTACAGAAACAATGCCTTTTGCCTGCGCGCCACCCATGATGCTTCGATCTTCGTTCCAATGATTTGATTTCCATGAAACTCCATGTTCTAGGTCGCTCCGACGTCCCAATGTCGTCTCCATTGTTTTCGGGCCTCTGATTGGCCCCAAAAAACACGCATCGATCCTCCTGTGAAATGAATGATCGGAGAACAGTCTCTCCCGATATGAGCTGATTTTCCATCCTCCATTTTCATCGCACCTCCATTGAGTCATTGCGATGTCGGGTCTCCAGTTTTAGATAATTGTGTTTCCAAACAAAAGTACCACGATCCATTGTTCGTCGAACTGCAAAGAAGGCGAAGACCAGGGATAAGAAGATGGGGATGAAATCCAAAATCAAATAGAGGAACGAACAACCACCATCATTATTCATGACGTTGATCCTCTTCCATTAGTAGGATCAAATGGATTAGAATTAAAAAATTAACATGGATTAATTAACCAAATAAAACCCCCTTGGAAGAACGTATGAATCCACAAATCAACTTTTCCGTGGGTTGAACCGCGATGGTCATTTAATCCAAAAATGGGGAAGAGGAATTGAAATAAAAACCCCTACCTCAAGAAGGGATCGATCGATGACGAACAGGTCATGCTACGGTCATCTCCAAGATCCTTCAACATGTTGGTGCAATGATTCACAGATTTGAATCTTCATCGTTTGTCGCCGAGAGTTTTCTCCAATAAACCACGGATTGTCCAGAGTTTCCCTCCACCTTTATGCCAATGAGAAACATTTGATTAACCAATTAAAAGTAGAGAACATGTTTCAATGTTCGGTTACACCGAGTGATTGTCATTACACTATGGCATTAATGACTGAGCATTGTTTTCTCAGTGTGATTATGGCATGTCATTAAATATTGAAATAACTTCCATGTCATTACACTCCAGCGATTGTTTCCCAATAAAATAAATAAATAAAATAAACTTTGTAATTTATTTTATTTTATTTTGAAAGAAACGTCTGAAAATTAACTTTTTCCCTCGACCCACGCCAGTCAAGATTAGACTCATTCTTAGGTAATGTAATCATCCCACAAGTAATGGTGCCATCATATTTTTAATGCGGAAATCCATTCAAAAATTGTAACAACCTCACCCATATTTCGACTCATTTTTCTAAAAAAAATTCAAACCACCATTCCAGGCTCACTAGGCCTCAAAATGATGTGTCGTCTCCACACCTGGTCTTCTAATAATTCAATATATTTTTTTAGTTTATTTTAATAAAAAATAATACAATGATAATCCTAGACATTACAGAACAAAAATTACATATTTTTAAATATTTTTAGGGATAGATCTAATGAAACCCCTATAATATTATATAGTCATGTTTATGGAGGATTTTAAGCATTTTCTCATTGTTTTATCTTTTATTACATGTTTCACCAATTCAATGGTGGCAACATTTTTGAATATGTTACTATTCTGTATAATAAAAAATAATGATCGACTATATTAAAATAATAATTAAAAACAAAGATTCCATTTTATCATATTAAATAGCAACTAGTGTATGATTTTTTTAAATAAACTTGAAAATTGTGATGAATTATGGCTTTCCCAAATAAAATACATTTTTAAGCTTAAAAAAATTTTTATACACTAATTAAGTCCAATGTCAATTAAAATAAAATTAATTGGAAAAAATTTAATGAAAATTAAAAAATTTAAATTTAAATTTTTTTTCAAACAAAGGGGAATTTGTAAATACATGAATTAAAAAACAATTTTCTATGTAATTGATATTTTTCACAATTCAATGAAAACATCATATTTTTAAAAGAATACCAATGTTTATCCATATTTTAATTTTGACATGCTAATTTAAAAAATGAATTAATTTTGTAAAATATAATTCTAAAAGTGGTATATATTTATTATAATATTTTCTCACACGAATGAATAAATTTTTTTTTTGATGAAAACAAATTATTGAATAAAAAAAATTACATTAATATAAATTGAGAAAATAAATATTATGCATTAATAAATAAATGTGAATTGTGTAATTTAATTATTTATATTTTTCAAATTGTGGTTATTATTATTCATACATTGAATTTAATATCTTGGATATCATGTACATATTAAAATAAAAAAAATTTATTGCATATCACAGTAAACATATAGCTCATTATTACATGTTCATTAAGATATCGAGTTTATTATTATTTTAAACTAATTTATAGAGGCTTCATATTTATATATATGATATATGATATTCATTGGATACTACTCATATTAGAGTTAATTCTCTAATTTTACCACCTTTATTAGATTTGATGGGTTATGTTTTTCATTACTCATGATGGATATGTGTAACAAATCACGAACTTGTGCTACGATTAGAAGAAGTTCTATCAAATATTCCACAAATCTTATGTGATCAATGAAATAAATGGGAATAAAGTACCAAGGGATAAGAATTCCCTTATTTCCAAAAAACATAAATCTATTCTATAGTGATTTTAAAAGGATAACATTATCTCAAACATCAAACTCCAAACCCCTTACATGATTTTTAGTATAAAAAAATTGTCTATATTTGAGAATCATTAATGTTTTCATGAATATATTGAACCTTCTATATCATTTATTGTAAAATATCAGGTCCAAGAAGATTATTTTCTCTAACTTTATCAAAGAAAATATGATTTATATGTCAATTCCCATACTTATCTTTATATATGGAGATTTTAATACTTGAGTTGAAGGTTTTTGCTTCATCAGAACTCAACCAATAGAAGATATTGATCCATCCTCCTTTTAATTAAATTGAGAATGTTCATAAATTATTTTTGAGTTTATAAATAGTCCTCTCATATAGGAAATTAGTTTGTGGGTAATGGGTCATACAAATATTCAATTTAGTATTTGATGCATGTTGTAGAAATCTCCATAATTTTGATGTGACTCATATATCTTGTTCAGATACAATTGAAATTAATTTCCCATGGATCGTTAATAATTACTTTATAAATAGAATGGAAATTTGGTCAAGATTTAGATCATCAATAATAGTGAAATGGGGGGGGGGGTATTCTTTGTGAGTTGATCTAACACAAATCATATCACATTGTTTCATTTGGATGTATTTGAGAGGCTTGTGAAAAAGTCTATGGTGATGCTATCACATTTCCTAGCGGGTATGGGTAATGGTTGGATAATCCTTTTGGAATATTATTTCTCTACATTTAATTGATAATGTACCAAGAATATTTATGTGTATGGAGAAATATATTTCATAATGTTTTCCCATAAGAATGTTTCTCAATTTTCATTGTATATCCTGGTACTTCCATTATTAATAGATAATGATGAGCTATAATTATTAGGACATAGAAATATATCCACTAAATATAAATTAATTTATGATCCTAATAAATCATTATCATTTATAGAGTATCATGTTCTTTTCTATTAAGAGTATTAACTGCCTTATTAACCCTTCCATGTGGGTATTGAATTGAGAAATCATAGTCCTTTATTAACCCTAATATTATTCATTCATAAATATTGAGTTATTTATGTATGAATGTGTATAATTTATTGTTCTAATCTGCGAATATTCCACACTTCTCACTATAGATGTAGTGCCACCAAATATTCATTACAACGAATACTACAACGTACCCCAGCCCATGTATGCAGTAGATCTACTCCTAGATATTAATCTAATGTGTGGGACAAACTATCACATTACAATTTTTCATGTAACATCCTAGGTAAATAATGAATAAAACATTTTCGTATTTATTTATATTTATGAATTAAATATTAATTTTACTTTAAAGGAGTTTCTATGTTCGATAGCGTACCCGATACGCAACGATGAGTTTCTTTGAAAACTTACGTTGCACACTAGTAATATAATAATATTATTTTAAATGGTAGTTAACATGTAGCCGTTGTATTGGAGGGAATGGATAGAAATAACTAAAATATGATTATATATGTTTTTAAATGTTTTTACATTTATCCAATAAAAGATAAAGGCTTAAAATACGGAAAGAATTCAATTTTAGGCATTTATACCCTAATTTTCACTAAAGGTTCACTTATTACCTTTTGATGGCGAACCGTCATTAAATATAGTTTTGATCACTCTTATACATTCTATTGGACCAAATATAACTCTTCTTTAGAATCGGGACATCAGAATTTACTTTGTGTAAATTTTTGGTATTTTTCTGATAAAGTTCATTTTTTAATGAATAGTGTAAAATGTTGTATTTTAATTCAAAACCTCTTTTTAATATAATTTATTTATATGATTATATAATCTTTTGAATTGGTTTAAAAGTGAAATTAGAATATATTTTTACCATTTAATCCAATGGTGGTCATTGGAATCAATTTTACTTTAAAATTGGACTTAAACTAGTGTCAATCTTTTGATACTTATTGTTTCATAAAAACACGCTATTTGCTCTGACAGCGGGAATTAATTATTAAATTAATTAATGCAACTTATATGTTTTGAATATTGTAAAATGTACTTAATTTTTGAATTTGTAATATCAAATATATCTTAGGGTGATGTTTTGGTATTTTTCTAAAAAACATCAATTTTTGATGAATAATGAAACCACTAAGTGGTACTTAAAAAACTGATTTTTCGTTTAAATGAAATTTTACCACCTCTGTGTTTTGAATTTAAAAAATCCGACATACATGGTTGTCATTAAGAAGTAAAATGTGGTTTAATTAGATTAAATAATTTTTTGGTGAATAGTAACTCTTAAGTTCTTAATCGCGATTAGAGGTAATTAGTGTAGTTTAAGGTAAGAAAAATGTTTTAATAAAATGAAATGACCTAGAAACATGTCCTACCCTCATTGGATGTGTCATGGCCGACCAAGACAATCCATGGGTCAACTTGGGGGCCCCATGGAGCCACATTGGATGGAAAATTACAAAAATACCTTTTATTTAATGTTAAAGTAAAAAATGACACAAACATGAAATGTTTTACTAAAACATTTTTTACATGGGGTTATACAAGTCATATTTTTGACTATAAATAGTAATTGTAAATCTAAAAAAATTTAATACATCATAGTATTTTTTTTATAATTTTTAGACATTAAATAAATTAAATTATTTATGACATCATGATGATGCAGGGATGACCTCATTATTTAATGATATAAATAAATTGGAAAGATAATGTAAAATATAAGACCTAAACATGTCTGAAACCTATTGGATGAGTGTATGTCGAACCCTCGTCACCTTATCCTCGAAATTCATCAATGTGGGACCTTAAAAATTCGAAACTCTTTTGAAAATAAAGTAACATTTTGTAACTTTACAAGAGTGCCCCTCCTCTCCTCTTATAAAAGGCCCCCACCTCTACCACCTTACCCACACTTCCAAAGCCTTTGGTACGACCAACCCATGCTCATTTTGTCTCTACAAATCCCTCTCTTACTCCTTGAAGCCTCACTTTGGGCAGAAGTCTTTCCAAGGAAGCCTTTTAGATCAAACCAAAGGGAGTTACCCGATTTTAAGGTAATGTCTTCTTTTGAGTCCTTTTGTTTTATTTTGATTCTCCAACCCCCTAAACTCTTTTTATTATTTTCTTTTGTAACAACTATAGTATCTTCCATATACTAGGATGTTGTTATAATAAGGATTTGAGCTACACTTACAAAAACCTATGTCTAATGGTTAATGAACATACTGTTTCCTTGGATGGCGAATTTCTGCCTCACGAAACGATGATTGTTCGATATTCTTCTAACACCTTCAAAGTTGGCCATTAATATGTCACTATATTTATATATGATATATAATATGTTTAGGTTTTCCATAAGCTTCTGTATTTATCATTTTGGGCATACCTTTATGGTTTCCATTATGGGTAAATGCGATATCTTCATTTAAGGAAGTGCGGACTACCGCCCCCTCAAAGTGATTTGATTCGTTAATGCCATATGTGGGATGTATAAAGGATGTATTTAACGTTATTATATATGATGTTATACTGGAATTATAATATACCTCTATATCATTATTATTTCATTCCATTAAATTATGACCAAGAAATGAAAGTAGCGTTCATGCGTACGTACGACTTACCGTCTCCATGAACGGTGCATTTCATTTCTTAGCCCCAAATGTAATGTACTATTATAAGTACATATATATAATGGATATATATGATGAATGAATCATCTAAATGATGAATATAATTCTGGAATTAAAATATACATACCTCTCATTTATTTTTAATTCCATTAATATGACAAATAAATGAAAGTAGCGTTCATGCGTACGTATGGCTTACCGTCTCCATGAACGGTGCATTTCATTTCTTACCTCTAAATGATTATGTAATATTATAAATACATGTATAATCTGGATTTATATGATATATATTATATCCAAATTAGGAATGTTATTCTGGATATAAAGAACCTTTGACCACCCGAACAACATGTAATTGTAAGAAGTCCACTTTCGACTTAAGAACCAAATATCTAGAAAACAAACATTATTAACATAAATGATTACATAATGTTTATAACATGGAAATAAGTGATATAAAAGGAATAATGAACTCAAAAAAGTTTCTTATGCAAATATAAATTAACTCATGTTTATTATTCAGGTCGTTAAATAATGATCGATTCAAGTCGGACCCGAGGTAAGGGACTTTGTCTCAATCTCCTTTCATTGAGGCATATTTCGTTTTATACACAACATTCTTTCATACAGTGTATAATCCCTTTTGACTTTTACTTTTATACAAAAGGAGTCTTTTTCTATGAAGCGTTTTACAAAACGACAAAAAAGAATGTTTCATTTAACGTACGCGGTGACAACGACCTTTTCCGCCGCTACGAGTATTATTTGGTCTTTGGCTTCCTGAACAAGTCGTAATGTTTTTTTAAAACGAAATAAATACCATATACTCTTTTATGTATTTTGGTATTGAAATTTTTTTTTTATAATGGATTTGTTATGTCAATATATTTATGTGATATATTGTGATCAAAGTGTGGAAATGTTTTCTTTCCATTATATTTGTTTTATGTCTTATGATTTTATAATGGTACTTGGACATTTGATGGGTGGTTACGTGATGAACCATATGACGGGTCATGCCGTGAATACCAGGATGGGTGGTTACGTTATAACCTCCAATTAATTGGGTATGGAAGTCAGCCGTATGGATATTCCATTAAGTTTGTGTGGAAGTTGGCCGTATGGAAATTCCATTAAGTGATATGTGTGGAAGTCGACCGTATGGTTATTCCACTTAAGTATGTTTATGTCCCAAGTAACCTTTATATATGTTATGTGTTCTTTATATGGGTTTTATTGTAATACTTTGGTTACAAAAATGTATGTAATGAAATTTTATTCAGTGAAGAGTTTTTACTACTTCATGAAGGTGAAGGTATTACTTTGATAAAGTATACATGGTTTACTTGATGTTTGAAAAACTAACTGTTTTCATTATTTTTGTATCCCTTACTGAGCTTTTTATGCTCAACCCAAGTTTTTTTGAAATGTTTTTCACATGACTTAATGTGAAATAGGGTCAAGGATGGGATCAAGGGAAAGTCATGCTATATAAAACATGGAACTAGACCTGTTTCTTTTTAAGTGTTTTTTTTATTTTATGGAATCTTAGTAGAAGTGTCTACTTTGTAATCTTTTGAGATGTAATAGTTATGTCCTAATTCTCTAAAACTCTAAACCTGAAAAGATACTCAATGTGAATTATTCATTTAATTCAATATTAAGTAAGGTTTAAGGCTGGGGCCTTATAGTTGGTATCAGAGGTCGGTTTAGACAAATTTAGGAGTTAGAAAATTGTTAAATTATAAATTAATTTATGGTATGAATGAAATGATATGGCATTTACTAAATACCATGTTGCTTCACCTAAGATATTTCAGTGTTAAGAAAAGTTTTTTGTAGAGGAAACACAGAAGTTTTTTTGGGAAGGCATGCTGGGGGAAATGACCTTCCAAATCAGCATACTGAGCTGGTCATAATCAGAATTGAGCATTTTACTACAGTGATGGCTTAGTTGAATCAGGTGATAAATGGTGGTTGTGTTATTGATGATATTTTGGTGTTTTATAAAGGTAAAGAGGAGCATGAAATTCATTTAAGGGTTATGTTGAAAACCTTAAAAGAAAATAAACTATATGGAAAATTCAGCAAGTGGGAGTTTTGGTTACAACAAATTTCTTTCCTGGGTCACATTGTTTCAAAATATGGCATAACAGTTGATCCTGCTAAAAAAAAGTTGTTAAAGAATGGCCAAGACCCACAAATGTAATTGAGATCCGTAGTTTCCTTGGTTTGGAAGGTTACTACCGAGGGTTTGTTGAAAATTTTTCATGGTTATCTAGTCCAATGACTAAGCTAACTCGTAAGGGTGTTAAGTTCATCTGGGCAAAAGAATGTGATGATTTTTTTCAGGAGTTGAAAAGAAGATTGGTGAATGCTCCAGTTTTGGCACTTCCTTATAGGAATGGTGAGTTTGTTATATACAGTGATGCTTCATTGAAGGGACTTGGTTGTGTCCTTATGCAGAATGATCAGGTAATTTCTTATGCTTCACGTCAGTTGAAAACTCATGAGGTAAATTACCCTACACATGATTTGGAATTAGCTGCAATTGTTTTTTGCTTTAAAAATTTGGAGGCATCATTTTTATGGAGTAAAGTGTGAAATATATACTGATCATAAAAGTTTAAAGTATATATTCACTCATAAATAATTGAACATGAGACAGAGGATATGGCTGGAATTAATCAAGGATTATTATTGTACAATTCACTACCATTCGGGAAAAGCAAATAAAGTGGCTGATGCTTTGATTCGAAAAAGAAATGCTTTATTAACCATGCTACGTTTGGAACGAAATCCTTTGGTTTTTGATTTGATGAACTTTGGCGTAGAAGTTGTTGGTGCAGGAAGTTCTTCTGTTTTGTTTCAGGTATCAGTGAGATCATCCCTATCAGACAGAATTAAGCAAGCACATAGAGAAGACAGTGAGTTGCAGAAAAAGGTAGAGCTGGTTCAGAAGGGTAAGTTTCCTGAATTCAACATTGATAGTGATTTTGTTTTGAGATTTGGGAAGAGATTATGTGTGCCTTGTGATTCACTGTTGGAGAATGAGTTTTTATGTGAGGCTCATAGTTCCCCATTTTCAGTTCATCCTCGAATTACTAAGATGTAAAGAGATCTGCGGGAGTATTACTGGTGGGATGGAATGAAAAGGGATATTGCTGATTTTACTGTGAAGTGTTTGACTTGTCAGCAGGTTAAAGAAGAGCAGCAGTAACTGAAAGGGATGCTTCAGCCTCTACCAGTTCCATAGTGAAAATGGGATAATATATCCATGGACTTTGTTGTGGGATTACCGAAGACATCTCGAGGTAATAATGCAATCTGGGTTATTGTTGATCGCTTGACTAAATCTGCTCATTTCCTTGATATACGAGATACTTTTTCCCAAGATCAACTTTCCAGTTTGTATCTTAGAGGGATAGTCTGGTTACATGGAGTTCCTCTCTCCATTGTATCTGACCGTGATCCCAGGTTTACTTCTAACTTTTGGAAAGGCCTTCAGAAGTCGTTGGGTACTGAATTAAATTTTAGTACAGCTTTTCATCCTCAATCATATGGGCAGTCAGAACGAACAATTCAGACCTTGGAGGATATGCTATGAGCTTGTTCGATGGATTATCATGGAAGTTGGGACCAACATCTTTCTTTGGTTGAGTTTTCATATAATAACAGTTTTCATTCCAGTATACAGATGGCACCATTTGAGGCATTATTGGGAAGCGGTGTCGAACTCCAGCATTTTGGGATGAAGTGGGTGAAAGGAAGCTGATGGGACCAGAATGGGTAGAAGAGATGGCAAAAAAAGTTCAGTTGATTCAGAAACACATGAGAACAGCTTAGAGAAGGCAGAAGAGTTATGTGGATAACCGGAGCAATGATCTATCTTTCTAGGTATGTGATCATGTTTTCCTCAAGGTTTCTCCATGGAAAAGTGTGATGAGATTTGGTAAGAAAGGAAAGCTGAGTCCAAGGTACATTGGACAATATGAAATTCTGGAGAGAGTTGGATCAGTTGCATACAGATTGGCATTACCTCTGATTTTATCTCAGGCACACAATGTTTTTCATGTTTCGATGCTGAGAAAGTATATGCCAGATCCATCTCATGTTTTGGGTCCAGAGGTAGTTCAATTGGAAGAGAACCTATCTTATGAGGAACAACCGGTCAATATTCTTGACCACAGGGAGCAAGTGTTACGAAATAAGGTAATGCACCAGGTAAAGGTTTTGTGGAAAAACCATATGGTTGAAGAGGCAAAGTGAAAATCTGATAATTCTATGAGGGATAAATACCCCTACTTATTTTGATTTGTGAATAAAATTGCGAGGATGCAATTCCCAAAAGGGTGGAAGGATGTAACATCCCAGGTAAATAATGAATAAATAATTTTAGTATTTATTAATATTTACAAATTAAATATTAATTTAACTTTAAAGGGGTTTCTATGTTCGATAGCGTACCCGATACGCAACGATGAGTTTCTTTGAAAACATACGTTGCACACTAATAATATAATAATATTATTTTAAATGGTAGTTAACATGTAGTTGTTTTATTGGCAGGAATGGATAGAAATAACTAAAATATGATTATATATGTTTTTTAAATGTTTTTACATTTATCCAATAAAAGATAAAGGATTAAAATACGGAAAGAATTCAATTTTAGGCATTTATACCCTAATTTTCACTAAAGGTTCACTTATCACCTTTTGATGGCGAACCATCATTAAATATAGTTTTGACCACTCTTATACATTCTATTGGACCAAATATAACTCTTATTTAGAATTGGGACATCAAAATTTACTTTGTGTAAATTTTTGGTATTTTTCTGATAAAGCTCATTTTTTAATGAATAGTGTAAAATGTTGTATTTTAATTCAAAACCTCTTCTTAATCTAATTTATTTATATGATTATATTATCTTTTGAAATGTTTTTAAATTGAAATTAGAATATATTTTTACCATATAATCCAATGGTGGTCATTGGAATCAATTTCACTTTGAAATTGGACTGAAACTAGTGTCAATATTTTGATACTAATTGTTTCATAAAAACACGCTATTTTCTCTGACAGCGGGAATTAATTATTAAATTAATTAATGCAACTTATATGTTTTGAATTTTGTAAAATGGAATTCATTTTTGAATTCGGAATATGAAATATATATTAGGGTGTAGTTTTGGTATTTTTCTGAAAAACATCAATTTTTGATGAATAGTGAAACCACTAAGTGGTACTTAAAAAACTGATTTTTCGTTTAAATGAAATTTTACCACCTCTATGTTTTGAATTAAAAAAATCTGACATAAAAGGTTGTCATTAAGAAGTAAAATGTTGTCCAATAAGATTAATTTAATTATTTGGTGAATAGTAACTCTTAAGTTCTTAATCGCGATTAGAGGTAATTAGTGTAGTTTAAGGTAAGAATAATGTTTTAATAAAATAAAATGACCTAGAAACATGTCCCACCCTCATTGGATGTGTCATGGCCTACCATGAAAATACATGGGTCAACTTGGGGACCCCATGGGGCCACTTTGGTTGGAAAATGACATAAATACCTTTTATTTAATGTTAAAGTAAAAAATGACACAAACATGAAATGTTTTACTAAAACAATTTTTACATGGGGTTATACAAGTCATATTTTTTTACTATAAATAGTCATTGGAAATATAAAAATATTTCCTACATCATAGTATTTTTTTTATAATTTTTAGACATTAAATAAATTAAATTATTTATGACATCATGATGATGTAGCGATGACCTCATTATTTAACGATTTAAATAAAATGGAAAGATAATGTAAAATCTAAGACATAAACATGTCCAAACCCTATTTTAAGAGTTTTTTTATATCCCTAATTACCTTATCCTAGAAATACATCAATATGGGACCTTTAAAATCCGAAACACTTTTGAAAATAAAGTAACATTTTGTAACTTTACAAGAGTGCCCCTCCTCTCCTCTTATAAAAGGCCCCCACCTCTACCACCTTACCCACACTTCAAAAGCCTTTGGCTCGGCCAAACCATGCCCATTTTGTCTCTACACATCTCTCTCTTAGTCATTGAAGCCTCACATTGAGCATAATTCTTCCCAAGGAAGCCTTTGATCTCAAACCAAAGGGAGTTACCCTATTTTAAGGTAATGTCTTCTTTTGAGTCCTTTTGTTTTATTTTGCTTCTCCAACCACCTAAACTCTTTTTATTCTTTTCTTTTGTAACAAATCCAGTATATTCCATATACTAGTATGTGTTTATAATATGTATTCGAGCTACACTTACACACACCTACGTCTAATGGTTAAAGAACATACTGTTTCCGTGGATGGCGAATTTCTGCCTCACGAAACGATGATTGTTCGATATTCTTGTAACACCTTCAAAGGTGTCCATTAAGATGCCACTATATTTATATATGATATGTAATATGTTTATGTTTTCCATAAACTTCTGTATTTTTCATTTTGGGCATACCTTTATGGTTTCCATTATGGGTAAATGTGATATCTTCATTTAAGGAAGTGCGGACTACCGCCCCCTCAAAGTGATTTGATTCGTTAATGCCATATGTGGGATGTATAAAGGATGTATTTAAAGTTATAATATATGATTATTTACTGGAATTATAATATACCTCTATATAATTATTATTTCTTTCCATTAAAGTATGACAAAGAAATGGAAGTAGCGTTCATGCGTACGTACGGCTTACCGTCTCCATGAACGGTGCATTTCATTTCTTAGCCCCAAATGTAATGTACTATTATAAGTACATATATATAATGGATATATATAATTAATGATACATCTAAATTATGAATATAATTCTGGAATTAAAATATACATACCTCTCATTTAGTTTTAATTCAATTAATATGACAAAGAAATGAAAGTAGCGTTCATGCGTACGTACAGCTTACCGTCTCCATGAAAGGTGAATTTCATTTCATACCTCTAAATGATTATGTAATATTATAAATACATGTATAAGGTGGATATATATGATATATATGATATCCAAATCAGTAATGTCATTCTGGATATAAGGAACCTTTGACCACACGAACAACATGTAATTGTAAGAAGTCCACTTTCGACGTAAGAACCAAATATCGACAAAACAAACATTATTAACTTAAATGATTACATAATGTTTATAACATGGCAATAAGTGATATAAAAGGAATAATTAACTCGAAAAGGGTTCTTAAGCAAATAGAAATTAACTCACGTTTATTATTCAGGATGTTAAAGAATGATCGAGTCAAGTCGGACCCGAGGAAAGGGACTTCTTCTCAATCTCCTTTCATTGAGGAATATTTCGTTTTATACACAACTTTATTTTATATGGTGTATAAACCCCTTTGAATTTTACTTTTATAAAAAAGTAATCTTTTTCTATGAAGCGTTTTACAAAACGACAAAAAATAATGTTTCTTTTAACGTACGCGGTGAAAATGACCTTTTCTGCCACCGCGAGTATTATTTGGTCTTTGGCTTCATGAACAAGCCGTAATGTTTTTTTTAAAAATGAAATAAATACCATATACTCTTTTATGTATTTTGGTATTGAAAATGGTTTTTTATAATGGATTTTTTATTTCAATATATTTATGTGATATATTTTTATCAAAGTGTGGAAATTTTTTCTTTCCATTATATTTCTTTTATGTCTTATGATTTTATAATGGTACTTGGACATTTGATGGGTAGTTACGTGATGAACCATATGACAGGTGGTGCCGTGAATACCAGGACAGGTGGTAATGTTATAACCTTCAATGCAATGGGTATGGAAGTCGGTCGTATGGCTATTCCATTAAGTTTGTGTGGAAGTTGGCCGTATGGCTATTCCATTAAGTGATATGTGTGGAAGTCGACCGTATGGTTATTCCAATTAAGTATGTTTATGTCCCAAGTTACCTTTATATATGTTATGTGTTCTTTATATGGTTCTTATGGTAATCCTTTGTTTACAAAAAGGTACGTAATGATATTTTATTCAGTGAAGAGTTTTTACTACTTCATCAAGGTGAAGGTATTACTTTGATAAAGTATACATGGTTTACTTGATGTTTGAAAAACTAACAGTTTTCATTCTTTGTGTATCCCATACTGAGATTTTTATGCTCACCCCAAGTTTTTTTTGAAATTTTTTTCATAGGAATTAATGTGGAATAGGGTCAAGGATGGGATCAAGGGATAGTCATGCTATATAAAACATGGATCTAGATATGTTTCTTTTTAAGAGTTTTTTTATTTTATGGAATCTTAGTAGAAGTGTCTACATTGTAATCTTTTGAGATGTAATAGTTATATCCTAATTCTCTAAAACTGTAAAACTGAAAAGATCCTCAATGTGAATTATTCATTTAATTAAATATTTAGTAAGGTTTAAGGCCGAGGACTTATATTTCATAATTATACAACCCAAGATATTATTTTAAGAATCACAGTATATTACAAAATTTTATCCTCTAGATGGATGTGTGTGTACAGGTGTTGTGATTATCTTCTTCTTTAAAACCTCAATTCCTTAATGAAATCATTTTTTCCATAAATACTTTAACCTTTACCATTTCAGCTTAGTTAGTGGACCATAAAATAGTGTAGTGTTTCTCCTACCCATTTATAGCACATAGGTAATCCAGTAACACATGGACTATAAAGAAAATTGAGTGTATGATCCATTCCACAATATCCTTATACATTGAGGGGTCCATGTAGATTCTATCACTTGAAATCACATTCCCAAATAATGTTACATTATTTATATAGAAGTTATATTTAATGAACATAGAAAACATTTTCTCCATTTGTAATTTAAGTATCACAATCCTTGAATTATCTTAATGTTCATCCATTATCAAGGAGTATATGAGAATTTATTCAATAAAAACAACCAAACAATATTCTCGGTTGACTCTATAGACTCTATTAATCAGGTCCATGAATACTATATAGGCATTAGTAATTCCATATTTAGTTACTATGAATTCATAGTGTCCATATTTTATATGAAAATATTGCTTCAAAATATATTCCCTATTATACTTTAGCTGATGATTTCCAGAATGAATATATACATTTAGATGTACTAAGAACCTTAAATTTGATCAAGTAATTAATAAAAACACAGTAGGGGTTTCTTGTTTTTAAAAATGACCTTATTGATATTATTTTTAATTGATTTACAACTTGATTGATAGGAATTTATTCACGATAGAGCTTCAATGCACCCCATGGTGACACACAAGTGTGTATGAGACCTTTTCTAATTCTCCTATAACTGGTTCTTTAATTCCTCCAGTTCTATCTGGGCCATCTTATAGAGGTATTTAAGGATAAAATAATATCTGAGAATAAGATCAATTGTGAACTCGAGCTCATGATATAGGTAAAGTATATGTAAATCATCAGGAAATACATCAGTATATTCCATTTCAATGTTAATTTCATCGGGTTTACGACATTAAGTTAACTTTCCCATATTGGAATGATATTATTAATTTCATTACTTTCACAGCAACACCATTGATGGATTTTACAAAGTATATTATTGATCTTCTGATAGCTATATTTCATGAATGTCTTCATGAAAAACCAAAACATTAATTCTGAAATTTAATTGATAATAAATTTCCATGATTTTAATTTTTTCCATATTCATAGTTTAGGATACATTTTATCATGATATGGATGAAAAAAAAATACATGAATTAATGAGTCTTAATGCACTTCATGTTGTGGCATGATGGGTCATGGTGTGAAATTGGATGATTATAGTTGGAATGAAATGAAAAATCATAGAATTTCACTCATAATGATGGGAGAAGTTCAAAGAATAAATTCATAGTTTAAATGGATGGGATTCAAAAGATGAATAAATTTAATGAATAAAATATAAAATGGTTTATTTCATGAATATTTATTCCTTCAATAAATACAGAATAACAAATATACACAAAATATCATGTCGACCATTCATGTCGTGAGAATAAATTTTCATTCTTTTTATGATATGTAGGGAGGTTTATTTTGCCATGAATCAGTGTCTCACATAATGAGTTCCGTGGGAATGAAATTATTTTAGAAAAAATACCTTTTGATTCACCCCATGATTATCATTCAATATGTGAGAGTTTAGGAGAAGGATAGTTTGAATTTCAGAGCCACACCATTCACACAGTGAAACCTTTATTCTTGTCTTAATCATCGAGTCCATAGAAAATATGAATATCTGAATTTTTAGAATCATCAATTAATTTCAAAGTGGTGTGAGTAAATTCTACAAGGATTTAAATGAAAAAATTTATATGATTGTTTTGGGAAAATTAAAGTTATATCGAATGATATATATGACTATAAATAAAAGGGTAATACTTCTTCTCAAGGGAGTTAGAGATAAAAGATTTGTGTGAGGTACTATACTTCTATAGAGTCCTTTATCAGTTCTACTCCACCCTGATATTATTTTATTTCTTTTATTTTTCTCCTCCCCTATCACACCATCATAATAAAAATTATGCGGTATCTCCCAAACTATGATGGGTGATACATATTCCTGGGTAGGGTGATGTGATTATATTTTCAAATTTTTAATGTTTTGGTTTTCCAATTTTAATTTGTTTCAATTTATTTTATATTACATACTCATAATCAAAGGGTTGTGAATATGGAAAACATATTTTTAATTTATAAACTTGTTACCTTTATATATAAATGACCACATAATGGATTATATTGATTGTATATAAAAATGGAATTGAGACACATAATTCATTAATACCCTGAATTACCTGACCATCTGAAAAGAAACTTTTCTATATCATGATGTGTATATAATGAACAACAATTTATCTCATCTCAAATCTAACATTAATAATGGAAAATGAAATTAATTTATTAATTAAATATCACATAACCCAATATCAACAAAACCTAGTATTGTTTCTCCAATAGATTACATACTAAACTTCAACCACCCCATACCCACACACTCTGATCTGGTTCCAAATAATAAGTAGTATATTTGTGGGGTTAATATTGATAAATGTGACCCAATTTTATCCAACCAAAACAAATATAAACCAAATGAAATAATGGTCCACCTACACATTCAAGGACCATTTTGATTTAGTGTTTTATATAATTAACACAAAAACTTACATAAATAAAACCCATGAATTAAATATATTATTTTTCACACTAAACACAAATTTTGATATTCTATATAAGTCATATGAATCTCCTACAAAAATTGTCACATATAAATTTCTTATAAAAATAAATAATTTATTATCATTCTTTAGAACTAAGGTAAAATGAAAAATAGTATTGGTGATCTCAAATTCTAATTAATGGTAAATTTCAGCATTAAAAAATGATTTCCATTAGTGTTATTAATTTAGAGTAAGGGTATGTTGAAATAATAAATTTACATGTGAATAACATAAGATAATTAATGATCATATATACATTGATAATTAATCACGAAAAATGGATGAAATATTCAATAAAGTAAAAATTCATTGGAATCAATAATCAGGATCCATGTTATGTCATTCATCTTAAAAGGTGTAAAGAACCACTGGAATAAACTCAAACATTGGTGCCCGATCTGATATTCAACATGCCTGAAGGGAATTCCTAATCACCACAGGATAGCGACTAGAACCTGGGTATCAAACAAAAAATAGAGGGAATGATGTTTTCCAACATGATCCAACAAGATGAAACATATACATAAAAGTTAAAACATGAAATCGGTTAAATATATTCCATAACTAAAAACAAATCGTGGAAACTAAAAAGCTTAAGAGTAGAAAAATCTCCTTGTAAAAAACTAATCTTTAATGGGAATACTAATTCATGAAAAATCAGCTACTCCATACATTAGTATGGGAGGAATATACCGTATCACCACTAACTACCCATCCCTAGCGGATAGAAAACCTCACTGCCTTACTGCAACTCCTTTCTTTTCCTTACAACAGAATACATTAAAAGTTCTACACACCATAAAAAATGTTTGTAGGGTGTAAATTAATAGGATTAGTAGGATCCCACCCTTGTGTTCTATAACAAGTATATATAAAACAACTCATGTGTGTTATTTTAAATTAAAAACATTCCATGATAATAAATAAAATAGTAATATGAAGAGTTTGGTAAGTATTCCCCTTTTTCATTAATTTTCAAATAAATCTAGGAATATAAATTTCATGAATAATTTCCATTATCATTTTTCATAAAATAAATAATGCATAACAAACCCAAAGTAGTAACATGGCAAGAACAGGTAACACATGCCAATGAACTCAACAGGTCATGGTAGAATACAAATTTTACAAAACTGATATTACTAGTGCACAATTAGTATTTATTACATAGGCCTATGGATTATAGGAACACCCCATTAGTGAACCCCCTAGTAATTTCAAAAACATGTCCCAAGAAAAAAATTATTTGGGAATAAAGATAAGCCTCATGAGAAAACCTTTTAGTGGTAATATATAATGTAGACAAATGATAAACCTTCAATATACAATCCCAAGGCTTCCCTTGAGCTAAATATCATAAATAAATTCAATGTGATTAATATAAACCTTTTTAATTTTCCAAAATCTCAGGAAAAACAACATTTTCTCACAATTCCTTTTACATGCACAAAACAATCATACCAAATTTTTTTGGAATCAAATTTTAACAATAGAAGAAATATAATTTCATCAATAACAGCTACTTAAAGAACCAAATACTTCAAAACAAGGGGTCACAAACATCCATGAAATATCCACCAATAATAGAATGAAAAAACATCTATAGAGTCCCTAGAAGTAATATTATAACGCACACCTGCCACACCACATGAAACTAAGGAAATGGACCATTGAACAAAATGAAATAACATATCTTGAAGGACATAATAATAAAAAACATCAGAGATCAATAATTCCAATAATGTATTTCCACAACACTACTGTGATCAAACAAATGGAGGATTAAAACGTTTCCCTCACCAGGAGAGATGAAAACCATCTACCATGGGGATCAATTACCGAACGAATCAATGTGGAACAAATGAAGACTAGAAAAATCACCAGAGGAGGGTCCTAGATCACGATATAAGATATTTTATGGAGAATTAAGTGATATCATCACCCATATATAACCCTTAAATATTCATCACACAATATTTACATGGCCTGTAATAATATTACATGTCATGTCACTCCTCAATTATAGATATTCCAAAAAATAAACCACCTTTTTAATAAAAATATATCATTTATTTCTTCATATTTGGTAACCATTTCATTGTATTTACTCATTTTATGCTATGTAAATTGTTCATGACTTGTGCCTGGTGACCTACTACACATCGTGAAACCCATTTACACAATGTGTAACTTCCCATCACAAAGAAAAAAAAATCAAGATTCTTATATGAAAACTATAAACGCATTGAGAGTTCTATAAAATTGGGGAGAACCCAACTAGAACATTAACATAGTTATACCAAGATTATAATAATTTAAAAAAACATTCATCTCTGTACATTATGTAATTTTTCTCATAAAATATTTTACATCCCCAAGAGTACGAAGATATACCCAAATAAAAAGTAGAATAAGAAAAGTGGAAAGTGTCATCTAAAAGAGGGTAATGGGATGTATATGAATCCCCACCAAAAGACTTTCTATCACTGGGATGTCATGGGGAATAATGAAGCATGTTAAAGAGGTTAGTCATTACTCCCTCATTAATGACTCATGCTCCCCAATCTCATTAGAATGTGATATTTGTTTCCAAGATACTCTGAAAAATGAATTGAACTCGTAAGAAAGACATTCACTTGAGATTAAATGATCCCAATTTTATACTCAACAATGGAATCATCTAGATATAACTCAATAACTTCCAATCTCATAACATGAGTGGCTTACAAATGATATTTCATAAGCTATGATATATGGAAAATATCCTGAATAATTTTCAAATGAGCCTGCAATTCCAACCGATAGGAAACCTACCCGGTCTACTCAATAACCACAAATATTTCAACATATCACATAGCCAAAAAACCCTATTTTTTAATTGGATGGTGACCCAAATGAGAAGAAACTCTCAATAAATAATAGTATCCAATGAAAAATATTGATGGATAACACTATTTATCCACATAATATTTCATTCAACTCTGCAATGTTACAAAATATCGACATATATCATGAGTCCATGAATATGAACCCTAAACCAAACATATTCCCAATAAATAAGTGTGTTCTATATCTTCCTAAATAATAGATGATCAACATCAGTCACCATACAAATCCTCAAAATGAACGATTTTGATCGGTGAATGATAGTTGTTGACATAAAAAATATCAATCATTACTAGTTGGGTGTCACATGATCCACTGAAATTCAAGACCTGGGCATAAAGAATATCCTCCAATATCTAAATAGAATACTTCTTCAGACAGTCTCTCTATGGATGATAATTTTTACTCAACCTGACTTGGGTTTCCATCACCTCCTAGAGGATTCTCTAGAACCTTGATGTATCCCGAGGATCCCAATCCAAAACAATAGATAATGGAACCTCATGAAAAATCCCATATTATTTCATATAAAGGTAACCTAGATATTCGAATATCTCTTTGTCTTTGATCAGAAAGAAATGAGATGACTTAGTCAACCAATCAATCACCACTAAGATAACTTACCTCAC
Source organism: Viscum album (assembly GCA_963277665.1). Taxonomy (NCBI): domain Eukaryota; kingdom Viridiplantae; phylum Streptophyta; class Magnoliopsida; order Santalales; family Viscaceae; genus Viscum; species Viscum album. The sequence continues at coordinate 405,908,477 of OY728147.1, read as the reverse complement.
TTAGGGAATTCGTCGTAATCTAAAAACAATGTCTATGAATAGATCATCCCATTTCCAAATCGGCACTAATAGATGCTGGAACAAACGAGAAGGGTTTAAATGATCTTAAGTTATCTTTTTGAAAGTGTAATAGTTAGAAACAAAATTACCAATGTCACACTTTATACCAATCCACCAGAATCATTTTATTATGTCATAATACATATATGAAGATCCCAAATAGATGACCTACATAGAACCATGAAAATTAGAAAAAACACAGATCCGCATAGATGCTGGGAGAAAAAAAATGATCCACCAATCATAGAATACCATTTTGTGGGAGTGACCAACCAGAAAGGGTCTCCCTGCTAAATAGTCTTTCTCAAATACCACTAAACTCAACATCTTTATAATGAATCTACATAGTAGAATCATGGAAATAATGTGATAAATAAAATATAATCAAAACCATAAATGAAAAATCTTATTGAGAATGTAGATGAAAATGATTAAAATGACCCATAAGGCTCTACAATTCCATTGATTTTAAAATAGTTTGTGATTCCATGTTATTATTAAAATCATCGTCCAAGACATTATCCTTCCTTAGGGTATAGGAGATATCAATTTCAAACTTATGAAGGTAATACACCCCAGTCTAGGAATTATGTCCTTATATAAAATGATATATCTCAGACTATTATGGTTAGAAAATACTGTGAACTTTAAATAAAAAAGGTAATGCCACCGAATCATAAGCATGTTCATATCTATGACATTCTCTTAATCATGTGTGGGGTAATTATTCACATGAGATAGAAGTTGATGAGAGTTAAATATACTACCTAATCATCCCATTTGAGCACAAAAACTAAACCAGAACTTGAAGAATCATCTAAAATAACATATGATTTATTAGGATTAGGTAAAACCAGAATATGATTTGATGTTAGAAGTCATTTATATTCATCAAAAGTAGAATGAAATTCTGCATCAAATATGAATTTCACCCCTTCCTCATAATATTATTAAACTGTGAAACCATCTTTGAGAAATAAATGATTAACCATCGAATACTGTCTATAAAGACTATGGAAATTGTGAATCTCAAAGAACTTTTTTTTATCTTCCTAGGACAGTAAAACATTTAACCTCTTAGGATAATATGATAATTCATGCTCATAAATCACATGTCCCATGACTTATACTTCATGAATCCATAAGATTCATTTTGGGAGCTTTAAATACAGATGGATACATAACAGTATTACCAAAACAAAACTCAAATAGTGCTCATGCTCATGTTTAGATATAAAATTAAAAAAAATTCATCAACAAATCCAACCACAAATGTGTCAAGGCACTGATGGAATATCTGAACCATCAAATCCTTGAAATCTACAAGGGAATTAGTCACACGAAATGGATTCAAAATATTTTCATAATCTAAAAAACTACTCGATTAATCTATCTTTAGTATATCACACTCCCAAACTCTGAGGTGATGATATCGAAACCAAAGATAAATCATTGAAAACCACATTTTCCCTTTAACTAATCAAAAAAATCATCCATATGCTGAAAAGTATAATTATTTTTAACTATTAAATGTTAAAATTATGATAGTAAAAAATATTAATTATCTATATTTCTTCTAGGAAATGAGAAATGCGTATACCCAAGGAAAAAAAATAGGGAGAAAAAAACCCTATTTCACACACTTCTAATATTAAATCTTGAGTTCCTTCAGCTTTGATGAGTCTATATGTCAAGAATGTATGAATATTGATTGTGTTCTGATCTCCAAGTCAATCATAACCTATACATCACTATATAGATTAATCATAGAGGAATATTATGTGAAAGCATCAGGAAAACCCCGATCAATTGTAGGAAGACCAATAATAAAAGAAACCTCATCAAGCACAATAGTGACAATTGAAAACAAACACCCGATCTCTTATTAAGAAGTTTCAATTTGTGTTGACCTCTGATCACACTCTCCATGAAACACACATGATCTCCCATCATCCTCAAGGAATTATAAATAATATTGATAAAAATCAAACAAATATTAATGAGGAAAAACCCAATCCATCCAGATGATGATGTCAAATAGATGTAGATTTAGAATGATAAAATCCTAGAGAGGATCTATATCAGCTATTGATATTTACCAGAAGAACACTAAAACCCATTTTCTTTCTTCTTCCAAAGAGGTGTCACTTACTCCATAATAATGTACATGTGTTATATCAAAAGGTTTATCATATCCACAAAACCACTAGATATAAACAAGTGAGATGAACTATTGTAAAATAATTGAATTAATACTAAAGATGGAATAAATATAGTAAATATCACTATAATTAGAACTTCTTCTACACACACTAGAAAAAAAGATCTTATATGAGAAGGTTCTTTACTCCTCAGGGATTTTTCTAGAGAACTACAGTCTTTTAAGCATCTGACAGCACTACAATAGACTTCAGAGTTGACAATCGCTAACCATAATGAAGATTAGACATAGGCTAAACAAAAAGTTGTATAAGACCATAATGAGTATAGAAATAACACATATTTTATGGTTAAGGATAATAATTCCATGTGTGTCTATCCTTTTCTCAATGATATAAACTTATAGGCACAACACTTTTTGTGACCGAATGTGCTGAATAAGCCTACTTCTGAAAGACACCTCCACCACATCTGTGACGATCATGTCACATTCTCTTCATTCCTGGTGTTCTAATAAATCAACCAATTGGTAAAAGATAAGTGGTATAAGGTCCAAAGTTAGCTTCCATATCCATCTCATTCATCATATTCCTCTCTACCATTTTCACATAGGTCTAATCTTTCATCAAAAATACATATTGTCAGATATCTGGTCGCAAACACTAATTGCACTTCTGAACCTTCAGGTGGTCATTCTTCACCACCTTTAGTAAATAATGAACCAGATCATCAAAATTATTGGTTTATATCAAGACCAAACTCTATTCCTTTTATAAAAATATAAAATATGGATATATTTTCATCATAAGTCACTCTCGGAAAAATTTCTAGAAGATGAGTGTCATGAAAAACTTGCAGTCCAAACACGCATGACTATTATCTTCTACCATGGAATCCCACAAAATATTTCTGGGACCCTCAAGTATAAATGTTGAAATGTAAACCTTGATAAACATAACTACAAGAATTAAGTCAAATGTCTTATTTATCTAGTCTCTCTAATCATATACCTCTTGAGGATCATTCATACCCATAACGGATGGTTGTTTATCATGGAAGAACCCATGTGATTGATACATATTGTATCCTTCTCCAGACTATATATCACCAGATTCATTATGAACATGTGGTATATTATGATCTAGCATGAACTACCTACATGATAGCCTCAGTCATATTCTAATCTATTAGATGATATCTTTATAGATCAATTGCATTACCATCCCAAGGAACTTGTAGAACACATCCTAGAGGAATAAATATTCACAAAAAAACAAAATAATGAATCAAGAAATACAATATTGTCAATTAAAATAAAAAACCCAACAAGAAAAAATTGTGATTAACACCAAGACTCATAACATGTATCAGAAATCCCAATATCCCATGATAAGTTGAGTCTCCTCACAGAAATGGCATGAAAGAAACTTCCCACAATATACATATCATGCTTTAGGAATCCTATCTACATTTTATCAAACATCCAAAAACAAGAACAAACCCCCAACACTAGATATGATATGAAACTATTTTTTAATTAACCGATATGAATACCCTCTAAAACTGGTACTCAACCTGATATGATATATGCTTGAATGGCGATCCCAATCCCCACTAGGAGGTACCTACCACCCATAAATAAAAACAAATATAGGGAAAAATATTCCCCAACATGAAGTAATTACATGGCACAAAAACATAATAGATGCATCTACTTAAGAGATAAATTTATTCCATAACTGAAAACAAACACTATAAACTAAAAAATTCAACAGTATGAACATTATCAAAATAAAAATCCAAACACAGGGATGAATAACATAAGAAAACATACAACTCCATGTTATAACATGGGAAGACTCCAAATATCTAACCACTAGTTACCCATCCTAGTGGAGAGAAATATTTGTCACCTTACTCTAACACCATGTCATTCCATGCATTAAAAGGCATACAAAGCTCTACCACCATTGAATAAGTGCACCGAGTGTGAGATAATAGGCCTAATGGGATCCCACCCATGGTTTCCATAAAAATTATTTGTGTAACAAATCAAGTATGCACTTTAAAATTTAAAATGTATAATGATAATAAAAATAGTATTTATATCAAAATCTCTAGAAAATTCCCTTTTAATAAATTTAAAAAAATGTTAGGTATGTTAATTTCAAGATTAATTTCTATTATCATTTATCAAATCAAAAACCATGAATATAAAATCAATAGCAATATAAATCCATGCATATGTAATTCCCCCTAAGAAACTAAAAATATTTGTATAATTAAATACTCATTCTACGATAAAAGATAATTATGAAACATTTCCATAGAACATAATCATGGGGATAAGAGGAACACCCCATTAGTGAACCCTCGGTAACATAAAACAAATGTCCATAGAACAACATGCCAATGAATCTAAGATATGTCCCATAAAACCTCTAGATGCTAATATGAATGATGAACAAATGAAAAAACCTTCTTCAAATGTACCCAATGATTCTTATGTCCTCTATTGCATAAATCAATTCAATGATTTGAAACAAACCCTTTTCCATTTACCAAAAAATATGAAAACCCAACCTTTTCTCACAAATCCTTTTACAAAAAGAAAATAATCATTCAATGGTTCATTATAAATCATTTTATAAAAATTGGAGAAATATAATTTTATCAGAAAATGATAGTGATGGAACGATATACCTCAAAACCTAGGTTCACACACACTAAAGAATTATCCACTAATAAGAGATTATAAAAACGTATTTGGAGGCCCATGAATCAATATTTAGCTACAAACTCTCTGCATAACACTCAATAAAAGAAACAAACCATGAAAAAAGTCACACCAAAGATTATGAAGGAAATAAGAAGAAACATTATCACAGATCAATGGATCTGATATCATAATGTCATATTTATACCGTGGTCAATGTAATAAAGAATAAGAAAATATTACTCAAATAAAGAGACACAACACATCCAACATGATGATCAATCATGTAATGGATTAATCTGGATCGAACGGGGACTCAATAAATTTCTAAAGAAGGTTCTATGTCATGATCTATGAGATAAGTAAGAGAATGGAATGATACCATCACTTTTATGGACCATAAAAAGATATACTCATGATATTTAAATGATTTGTATTCACTATGCACATTGTGTAACTCCCCATGTCTAGATTCCCTATGAAACCGATATACTTTTTATTAATAACCGATATTTTATTAATACTTACCGTGTAACTATTACATGATGTGTACTATTTTCATGTTGTGTTAGTAGTTTAATAATTATTTCTGGGGACCATGTAAATGTTGTGTAACCCATCTACATTCATTTTAACTTCTGAGAACAATGTACAAAACTCGAGATTCAGACATAAAAATTAAAAACATCTTGGACATTCTCCAAACTCAAGGAGAAACCAATCATGACATTAACACATTTATACACAAATTATATTAATTCAATGAAAAATAAATCACTAAACATTAATTTATTTTTCTCATATAATGTTATTAATGCCCATGAGTCCCAAAACACATCCAATTAAAGTGGAAAATATGCAATGAAGATACTTTCAACAATAAGTCACTTAATTTTTTTGAAAAGAAATCATTAAATACCCATAATTAACATACATAAGAAAATTTAGGTATCTTGGAACACTATATTCACAATCCAATTAATAAATAACTACAACCTTGTAAAACTAATAGTAGAAACCACGCCGGTTATCCCCACCTTCTTACAACTAAATATAAGGAACATTACCCAATATATTGGAGTGCTCACTGAGCACACCAATTGTATTAGCTATATTGATATCACCAGTTTTCCATGAGTTATAATAGGGAATAACCCTTTATATAACCTGTATTATGCTCACCCACCATGATTAATAATGTTCATGTACCATTCATGATTAAAACATTTAGAATGTGTCTCTTTTTGACATAATAATAATTATAGTTCATTAATTTCTTGATTTTTAAATGGAAAAGAAGTATTTTCCATGAAATTATAATAATCCATCCAATGAAATAATAAGGATGATATCACTACAACAGATCACAATTGAAGTGAATGTAACGTCAAGGGTTGTTTGATGTTGATGAAATTAAATACCATTAAAAAATAATTACAAACATTTTCGAGGAAAATTCTATTTTCACTATAAAATTCTCATTTAAAAACTAAAAATTCACAAAATATCTTGAAAATAATTTTCCTTGAAAATAATCATTTAAAAACATAATGTAATTATCAATGAAATGAATGGTCATTATTTTGGGACAGTAATTTCACGTCATAAATGTTAAAAATAAATATTCATTTCAAAACTTTTCTAATGTGAGTCAAAATTACGCATTTTGGGAAACATTAAAAACAAACTTTGAAAAATATTTAAAAAAATATAAAATATAATATAAAATAACATTATGAAATAATTTATCTTCATATAAAAATGTTTTGGAATAAATTTTAGAAAACATAGACATGGAATAGAAAAATTCTCATTCATAAATAACATAAAACATTAGTGTTACATATAGAAAACATTATTGATAGTTATTTAATAAATAATGAAGAAAATGAAAATTATGTATGTAAAAAAATTCAATAAAAAATAAGAATAAAATATATTTCATCATGACTATACCATTATATGATTTCCATTAACGAAACATTGAAAAAAACATTCTCAAAATGAAATTAAATTGTAATGTGAATCATCAAACACTTTGGTAATATTTGAATCATTAGTCATAAAATAGATGGATAAAATATGGATATATAAATATCATTAATTTAATGAAGTAATATTTTAGATTTCATTCCGGATGCATTAATTACATCATACAAGGTAATCATGGGGCATGACATTAACACATTTTAGGAAAATGAGACTGAGAAAAGGAAAACCCTTGAAAAGTTCAGGTCATTCAATTGAGAGTTAATCAAAGGATATATTATGTGTAAAATAAAAATATAAAAAATAAGTTTTGGAAATACATAAAAAAATTAGAAGTAAATTCATAGATAATCATGTAATAATAAGTTAATTAATACGTGTCATAGCCCAATGAATATAAAATTAGTAAGGAAACACTCTAATACTTGGAAACATTCATTTCAAATATCCTGGGATGAAAAAATAATATTTTAAAACTGAAAGACAATGAATAATGAATTATTCATAATTTCAATATTGAGAAAATTATTATATAAACCATATAAAATGAATTTTTTGCATAAAAATAAAGTATACCTCAATGAAAGTAAACTGGGATGAAATGTCACACCTTGTGTCCAAACATTACATTTCATTTAACTCCATTATAATTAAATCATATCCATTAATTATTTTTTTAATAAAATTTTCTAGTTTAAGAAATTATCCTTAGATATATTATTTTAGTTATTTTAATGATATACTTAATTATTCAATTTGTTAATTCAATGTTAGGTATTTTGGGGGTATTTAGTTTATAATTTCCAAATAGTTGTGGTGTGTTGGACAAGGACATATCGGTCACTATTGTATCATATCTAGAATATTAATCAAGCAATACTTATCATTTTTATAATTAAATTATACATCTAAAACTTATAATGAATTATAGTTATTAAAATAAATTACATTAAATTTATAGAGACACTAGGTCGAACGTATGCATGAGTAATATTTAAATTTATAATTGATAATTATAGAAATAATGTTAATATTATTTAATATAATATAATAAATACTATGTTATTTATTTATGTAAACTTATATATATCATCAATGTGATTAGGTGATGAAAGAAATTACATCGCTTCATTGTGGTGGTAGTCCACACGTACACATGAGTGACATTATCATTTTTTATGTATTGAAATTTAAGAAGATAGATGATATATTATATATTAATAATGATAATTAATTCTAGAATATAGTTTATAAACATTAATTTCATCATTATATCCATTAGTGGTAGGTGGTGATGAAAACTGAATTGCAATGGTTTCTCAGGTGATAGTCTCCCATAAACAAGTATTACAGTTTCATTTCCCATTTGATGGATATGATATGGATATTGGTTTATCCATTAACATAATAATATCGCAATATATGTAAGATATTGTTTATATAATTTAAAAATGTTATAATAATACTTAATGGTGTTATAATAACATATAAAACAAAAATTCATGGTTAAGAACTATATCTCTTCTTCAAAAAACCTTATTTTTTACACCATCAGACCTTTATGTTGGGTATTATGACCAAAATATAACATCTAGAATTTGGGGAGTAATTTTAGGAAGATATTTGGTAATTTATATGTCAAAAATGTGATTTGAAATATTTTACAAAAGAGGATAGAAATTGTCCTTTCCAAAGATATGGGAGGGGAACTCCTGTAATTTATTAAAGTATTAATATATATTTATTTTCATGTTAAAATTTTTCAAAAATATATATGAGTTTAATTTAATATTATAATGGTTTTAAATAATCTCATAAAATAAAATTTGTTCAATTTATATTTGGTGTTTATCACAATCTCTTTATTGTAACCTACCTTAACCCTTTTTGAAAATTACAACGATAACGATATTTTTACCCTTTATGGGATAATATAGTAACTATAAACAAATTGGCCCATAAATGGACCATGCATGATATTTTAAACCATATATAAAAATCATGGACAATGATAGGTTTTTTATTAATTTTATATCCTTTAATAAATTATTATTTAATATAAAATATCATTAATGTCAATTTTTGAAATACTTATTTAATTTGATTTAAATAAAAACACATGAAAAAGCTATAGTTACTACATAATCCTTTCAGAATTATCTATTATTTTTTTTATCTGTAAAATTCATGAAATAAAATAAATATCTTAAATTATATTAATTTAAATGTTTTTAATATCATTTAAATATTTTTTATTTTTTGAATAAATACTATGTCAACATTTAATGAAAATTTTAAGTAATTATTCATTAAAAAAATTAAAAAAAATATTTGGATAAAAAAATAATTTATATTTCAAATTAATATTTATAACCAAACATACCTTATTTTTAAAACTATTTCCAATATTTATTGATAATAAAACAAAGAGAGTCATTTTTTTACTTTCTTTTATATAAAATATTAAATTGGTCAAAATCAAGGTCAAATGGAAAACAAAAGACTACATATTCAAATTTTATATGACTATGAATTAAATAAATTCATCAAATAATATTTATTCAAGTCTTAGAGTTTCATTTTAGTATTTATAAAATTATTTTTACCCTTAATAATCCCATTTCCCTCTTTCATGTAATTATTCATATTGACAAAAATTAAAAGAGAAATGTTTTTTATATTTGGAGATCTAGACTCCAAATATGGAATATATTTATAAATATTCAATTTACATAATTGGTATAACTAAATTTTAAATTAAACCTAAATATCATGATGGAGAATACTTTTTCTAAGAAATTCCTTTTTAAGTAAAATAATATTTTATAATAAATTAATGATTTAAATTCATTAAAAATAATAAATTGATTATATTTATTCATAATTAAAATTTTAAAACTAAAAAATAATCGAAAATAGAATTTTACTTTGTAAATTAATAGAATGAAAAATATATTTTTCTATAAAAAATCATTTTCAATATTCATTAAATAGTAAATATTTTCAAAAAAAATTAACCATAAGAATATTTTGATATGATAATTTAAAAAATGATATTTATTTTATTATATCTAATATATAAAAGAACATAAAATTAAGTATATTATTTCCTCTATAAAATAAATTTTGTTTTGAAGAAATCACATCATTGAAAAATACAATAATTCTGCTAAAAAGTATACTTATTTATTAATCATTAATCAATAATTTTTATTATTAGAAAAATTATATATTTTTCATATATTTGTTAATACTATTCATACTAACCAATTTAACATCATTGTTATAAATTTATAATTTAAATAAAAATATTCATTATTTGTTTGAGCTCAGTGTTGTATACCTTGAAAGATATTGAACATATCCATTTTTAAATGAAATATAATAAATTCTACCCCTTTAACAAATTATGTCCTCTATATTTTATTTTGAGCCAAGTAATTTGGATTTTTATATCTCAAGATTCAATATTTAAAATACTACAATGCTAAGTGGGTCAAGAAAACATCCACTTCAAAATTTGGAAAGGGAAATACCAAGGACTTCTTGAATAATATAAAACTTTTTTTCCAATTAAGAGAACAATAGTGGGAAGTGAAAATATGTCTATGGAATAAAAATTTAATTTTGTAATAATAAATGATATTTATAGAGATCATTTATCAAAGGAAGGTGATTAAACATCAGAAAAATAAAAAATAAAAAATCATAAATAAAATAGTTATGAAAAGAGACCACTGATTCAACAAAAATAAAGATATTATAATGACATTTTTGATTCATGATACTTTTTAGTCTAGTTAATGAATTAATTTATCATATAAACTAATAAAATATGGTAATATACATAATTAGAAAGTAAAATTTCATCTTTTAAAAAATATCAAACACAATATATTCATTGTCTCCATATTATGAGTATTCGATATCAAAAAATTTTATTATTGGTCCACAAGATTCAAATTCTAATAGATCACATAATCCTAAAGAAGGATAACAATATATTCATCATATCATTCAGAATTAACAAAAACCAAAATTATTAGAAAAGGAAAATATAATTTCCAAAATTAATAAACATTCATAAAAAGAACCAATACCTTAATATCCAAAACTCAAAAATAACAAAAACAAATCAACATGGATAATTCCATAAATAAAAAATATATAAAAAAGATTGAGACCCAAAATTAGAATTTCTTGATCACTTATTTTCATATGATAAGCTAATTATTTATCTCAATATAAAAATAATCATTCTGAATGTCTCCGACAAAATTTTTTTATTCCCTCATCACATAATCTCCAAGATAAGTTAATCATTTTTTTAAATAAATAACTAATTATCCCAAATAATATATATATCCTCAAAACTAATGAATGGTATAACCTAAAATGTGATCTCATACCTTTAATAAAAAAACATACGGAAAAGTGTAATTCTGTTATTTTTAAATAATACTTCTTGTTAAACCTATGTTTTTTATATACCTTAACCCAAAAAAAATATCTCTTTAATTAAAGTACTTTCCCAAACATTCTATCGTATAAAACAATGAAAGGGGTATCGAGAACATTGAACTTATGATCAAACATAAACACATAATTCCTTGATGGTATCCATTAAAATAAAATAACCTCAAAAGAAAATATTTTATTCTTCATATTTCTCTAAACTATGATCTCATACCATTAGCAAAACCCTGAACCCACACTACCATATCTGATGATAAAAATATAAACATTACATTTTTTGATTTGATACTAATAAATGTCACCCCATTTTTTAATATCATAAACTCAGAATATCAAAATGAAATATTAGAACACATACATACTTAGATACTACTTTGTTTTATTACTATATTTAATTAGGAAAATCTCTTACATTAAAAAATCCAATGACTATATGAGAGATTTTTTCAACTTTACCCAGTTTTTCATATTCCACTTTATCTATTCAAACATATACCACAAAATTTTTAATATCCAATTATTTTATATAAATAAATAATTTATCATCATTCTATATAACTTTGGGGATGGGAATGATAAGAAATGTATGCTCAAACACTCAGTAAGGGTACACATAGCCATTAATAATTGAATTTGTAAATGTAAATAATATTAGCATAATGGTATGATGACCTAATCAAAGTAAATGAGAATAAACTAAGATAATTCATACTAGTAAATACTTGTCTCATTACTAATGATAAATGTCATAAATCAACAACAAAGAAAAAATTCATTAGAATCAATAAACGTGATCCATGTGATGTCAATATTGATCAAAAGAAATTGTTAAATACCTACACCATTCATATTTAATAAATTTTTCTATCTATATAAATTATATTCATAAAACATTTTACAAATAACTATAACATAGTTAAATCCATAGGATCATCCACACTGGTTAAATCCCTCATTATTTGCACTTATGATATAGAACATTATCTAATGAATTGAATCTCTATATGGGCACACCAATAGCATAATATATATCAATATCAATAATTATTCATGAATTATAACGAAGAATAACCAATAATATAATATTTATCAGTCTTATATTTCATCAAAAATAATTTAAAAGTACCATATATCAATAAAATATTTAGAATCTTTCACCTTTTGAGATAATATTAATCATTGTCCTTCTATTGCATAATTCACCTTCGGAAAATTAACAGGTTCTATGTCAATATAATAATCCATACAATGAGATAATAATCACATTGTCATTAAAATATATCCCCATTGGAGTGTAGCTAAAATCTAGGGTTATTTTATTTTGATGAATTAAAATAATTTTAAAATATTAATATACTTTTTTTTAAATAACATTTTCAATTTAAAAATAACTATAAAAAACAAAAAATTTACAAAACAAATATAATAATTTTTTAAAAACAAATCATAGGTAATACAAAATTAAATAGTCAAGGAAAATAATTTTCATTTTGGGATTAAAATCTATTAATTTAATAAAGATTAGAAATAAGAATTGTTTTCAAACATTATGTAATGGGATTCAAAAGTGAACCATTATGAAACAAATTCGAAAGTTATCTTTTAAATCCCTTTAAAAGAAGATAATATATTGTCTAAAATTAAATTATGAAATAATTTTTTTATAAAAGTGTATGTTTTAAAACATTTTAAAAACCATGGATATGGAGGGGAAATATTCCAGATCTAAAAGAAAATACCTGATTATTATTACATATAAAGTGGTTTATTGATCTATCATTCTTCAATAAAGAGGAAAATGGGAATTTAAAATATAAAAAAAATTATTTTCTATAGGAGTATAATATATATTAGTTTCATTAAAATAATAACATATTTTTTCTTCCAATGGAATTATTAATATAGAAAATCTTGAAAAGAAATAGTATTGTAACAAAAAAACATTACTTCTTCGAAAACATTAGAATCGTAAGTCATTATAGATAAGTATATTATTTATCTCTACAAATATCCTTAATTTAATGATGTAATATTTAAAAAACAATTCATGAGGTATTAATTACATCATATAAGTAAATTATGGTTCATGGAATGGATCTTGTCTTGGGAAAATGAGATCGAGAAGAATAAAACCCTTGAAAAGATCATATCATTGAATTGAGATTTAATCAATTAAGGGATTAGGCTTAATAAATTTCTGTAAAAAAATGTTTAAATAAATAATAAAACAAATTATAGATATATTTTCACATTTTAATGGTATAAAAAATCAATATGAAAATACTATAACCCAATGAAATGAAATTAAGTTGAGAAATCCTTTAAAATAGGGTAATTTTTATATTAAATCCTCATTGATGAAATAATTATATTTTCAACATAAAATAAAAGATAAAAATATTTATTTATGATAATAATATAATAGGGTATTTATATATATAATATAAATTAAAATAGGTTCATAATTAGAAGATATGACTCAATGAATGTAAATTGTTATGAAATCCTGTACCTCAAGTCAATACATTCCATGTATGTTCTCTAAATCATGTATAATGAACATGAATCAATTAATTTATTTCATAGAATCAATTTCTATGTTTAATATATTATACATAGTTATTTTATTTCATATATTTTAATTAAATATTTAATTTTTTAATATCCTAAATCCAGATCTGGTATTTTAATGGAAATTGATACATAATTTCAAAACAATTAGATTTTTTTGACTGAGCTCAAAGAGGAAAATTTTAAATAATCTAAATAATATTAATAATTTCATAATTATAATTTTAAAAAAAATTATTTTTGTTATAAATATAACCATGAAACAAGGTTATACAAAACTAATTACAATACAATCATTGAAATGGAAGGTTATATGTATGCATGGGTAATATTTAATATTTCAATTATAGTTAAGGAAATAAGGTACATATTATTTTATATAATATAATAACTAACATGTTATTTCAATAGATATGGTAATATATATTTTCCATGCGATGTGTTGATGAATAAAAAATGACATCTTTTCAAAGAGGCGGTAATCCACTCATACACACAAATAACGTAGTAATATTTATGTGTATGGAATGGAAATATATTAAATGATATATTATCTTTTTTGAATGGAAAATATTTCATTAATATCAAATATGATCATTAATTCTACCATTATTAATTTTCTTGGTGTGGTGATTGAAAATTTATTAAATCGTTTTGCAAGGCGATAGTCCGCCACACACATGAACAATAGATTAGTTTATAAATTAATGGAAGTAGATATGGATATTGGTTATTAAATTAATATAATAGAATACCAATATATTCAATATACTGGTTTCATTGTTTCATTATTCTTTAATAATATTATAAGGATTTTACGAATATATAAAACTAAAACTCTTGGTTAAGAAATATACCTATTATTCAGACGACCTCCTTCCTTTTACACCTTAATATCTATTGGGTTGTTAATATGTCCAAAATAAGACCTCTAGAATATATGTAAGGATGTTAAAAATAGATTTTTATAGATATTCTGAAGAATTAAAATTCATTTACATTCTGAATAATAGAGGAGATGAGGTTCCCATTTATAAAAGAGGGGATTTTCATGCATGTAATTTTTAATGTTTTAATATAAATTCATTTTCATTTTCAAATTTATCAAAATTGATAAGTTCAAAATGAAAAATATGAAATACTAAAAATAATATAATATAATATTATTTTGACAAATTTAGATTAGTATTTTACCCTTATTTAATTTTTTATCCCATTTTATCCCCTTTTGAAAATTACTGTAATAACAATGTTTTTACTATTTTAGGTGTAAATATAGTTATTGTTATGGGAAAATTGTACTATAAAAGAAACATGTTAGATATTTTAAATTATATCCCAATAAAATTACTGAATAAATAGTTTTTATGATTGTTATAATGTTTAAATCATTTAATAAAATATTATTAATATTAATTTTGGCACCATTCATTTAATTTGACGTTTAAAAGACTAATAAAAAATGGAATTGAAATATAATACTTTTACACATCCAAATTGTGTTTTTTAACTAAAAAAGTAATTTAACATTATAATTATTTCAAAATATATTTTTTTAATATTAATAAAATCCTTTATTTTATTTTTTTATTAATTGAATAAATAACTTGTCATTGTTGGCTATGTTCTTAAGGAAATTATTTATTCACTAAAATATTAAAATAAATAGGCTGATAAAAAATATTTATATTTAAAATGAATATTTATAACTAAAAATAACTTCTTCTCGCCCCTATGTCAATTATTTAAAGATAATAAAACAAAGAGATAACATTTTTGACATTTTCATTACATAAAATATTTTAAAAGTCAAAATCATCGCCAAATGAACAAAAAGGACATATATTTGTGTTATAGATTATAATGGAAAAAATTACACATAATATAATATTATGGAATGTGTTAGAGTAATATTTCAGTCCTTAAAAAATAATTTCTAAAATGAATTAAACAAATTTATCACTACGAGGATGAAAATTATTTACTATGATTATTATTAATATTAAATAAAATAGAACTATTTACAAAATTTGTAGCTAGAAATTAAAAATATAATAACTTTTTAGAAATATTTAATTAAATTAAGTATATTAATTTAATTTAAAATTAATACTTCAAAACATGAAAAAATAGTTTTCTAGAAAATATCATTTTTTAGTATAAAAATATTTTTATACAAAATTCAAGTATATTAATTATTAGAAACAATAAAATTGAAATATATTTAATTAAAATAAAGTAATTAAATTTTAAAAATAAATCAAAATATAATTTTTCATTGTAAATACTTTAAAATAAAACATTGTTTTCAATAAAAATTACCATTCTTCACTATTAATTAAAAAACATACATTTGAGTAAAATTTCAAAATTACACCATAAGATAATATTGATATAATAAATTATAAATGATATTTATTTTATTAAATTGAATTCAAAAAATTTCCAGAAATTGATTATAGTATTCTCTCACTAAAAGATATAATAGACATATTTATACAAAACATATACTTGAAGAATAAAATTGATTTACTAAAAGTTGAGAACTTATTTCATATGAATTAATCAATAAAAATTTATTGATTAAAACCAATATATATATTTGATAAATTACTTCATCATTTTTAAAACTACTTATTTAATGGAAAATTTTATAATGGTTATATTTAAATAAAAATATTTTGGCCTCCCTTTAGGATAGGTGTTGTATATATTGTATGCTATCAAATATAGTCTCTCTTTTTAAAAAACTAGATAATATAAAAAAATAATTCCTTTAGTATCATTATTAATCCAAAGTAATCAAATAAAAATTTCTAATTTTTTTAAAAAATCCATGTTTACCGTCACATATATTTGACCTCGAACTCTCATATTTCTACATTAAGTTATTTAGTCGCATTTTTTGAGTAATATTGAAATTAATAAATTTTATTAGGCATTTAGGATTTAACAATACCATTTGGAGCATCAAATTTATATTTTCAATTCTAGGGACAATGACCTTATATAATTAGAAAAATTCCAATCATTTATAACATATTATTTCTATTTCCCTTATTTACATTGGGTGCTTTCGGAGTATAATTTCATGTTTTATTCATTAAATACTTAACTATAATGTTTTCAAAATAAGAAAACAAAATCTTGATATTGATCCGAATAGAGAGTAAAAATTTTGAGGAAGAACAAATTAGTTACAACCATTGCCAGTGTAGAATGAAATACAGTTTCTTGAGGTGCACAAAAAAGAGACCCTATAATAATAGAACTGAAAGATTATGAAATAATATAAACCACGGAGCACATCCCAACATTCTCATACCATTGGTTCATAAATCTCAATTCAATATTAAGATTATAACCATTCATTTTATCTATTACAGAGTGATATTCTGTAGACCACATAATGAATATTCAAACACACATCTTTTAAAATTCCACAAACTCTAAGATACTTTTCCATTATCTAATATTTCAAGAAATTTAATAAATATTTTTTTATTCTAATTTTCATGAAGAGTGTAAAATTCAGAACATATCTAAAGATACTACCACAACCAATCACAACCTAGAATGTGTTGGAAATACATTTTCACTCCAAATTAATTAATCCTTCTAAATTCTTAAACATCTTTTCCAAAATTATAAATTTCAATAAATATGAGGATAAGTCGTTATATTGAGCATAGGAAAATTACAAGGATTTAATTATAAAATTTATAAATTATTTTATTCTGATCTTTTTATTAATTTAATATTTCTATAAAGTTATTTCACCAGGAAACAGGTCAATTATGGGTGTTGTAGGCTTTGAATCATTGATGAAGAAATCCATCGAGGAGAGCTAAAATTTTCTGAAAAAATAGTGAAAACATCATCAAATATTAGATGGAAGAAACACAATGAATAGGTTTGCACATCCTAGAAAATAATAGTTAGATGAGGGATCAGATGAATCACTAACCAAATAGATTGTAATATTGATAAGATAAGAATATCCCTAATGTATGTGCAATGATGAATTAAGTTACATGCATTATAATTGTCAAAATAAATTTTAGGTTTGTTGTTCACAAAAGAAATATGTTTACGGGTATGAGGAGAGGATACTATGTTTCCAAGGATATAATGGACTTTCAGTATAGATTTAATTCCTTGCATTAGAGAATAACTTTGTAAAATGTTTACCTACCACCATTTCTTCCATAAAATAACTGAGCACTAATAGAAAATATCATTGAGTAGCAATCAAAAAATAGAATAATTACCCTATTGATAAAAAGAGTCCACCAAATAACCTAGAGTTCTATGTGGAAAAAATTGTAGAATATTTTTTAGATTTCCCATGGGGAACTCTACCAGGACATCCAAAAGATAAAACTTGTGGTGAATTGAAGTCTATAACCATAAAAGGGGAAAATGTTATTAACCATGATCCAAGTGTTGAACTTTATAATGTAAAATTTAAAAAATAAAAAAAAGATGGAAATATATAAAGGAGAAACCAATTATAGGAAAATAAATCCAATAACCCCTCTATTCCAACTGATACTACCTTTTCCCTATCATCTCATACAAGGAAAAAATGAAATAAATAAATGTAAGATTATAGAATATTAAAAAAATATTATTAATATCCCTTTTTGATAATCCCCTACCAATAAATCCATGTACACCAAGTTCATGAAAATGAAGCTAAAATTAATAAAAATTCAGAAGATATGTTAACCACATCCCATGAAAAGAAGTTATTTCATGTTGTTTCAATAGATATACTTATAAAGTGGAAATACCCAGGTAGATTTTCAATCCCGATTAATATTAGGTATAAAAACATTGGAATTTTTTTTTGTTCTTAGAGAATATATGAAGATAAATTCATTCCAAAAAAATCTACATTTTTGTAATAGAGAATTTTAAGAACACCAAAAGATGAAATCATGTGGGAAGATTCATCAATGAAATATACCCACTGGATAATTGATTATTTAATAGTCAATGTGTAAAATTTTCACTTATCATTGGTATTAATAGTATTATACATGGAATAAGATATGGATCCTTTCATTTTTGGAAGACCCTACTTTTCCACTAGATGATAATTAATTTAAATTCGTGAGGAAAACAATTCATAACAGTTTTTAGTGAGAAATTGATTTTTAATTTTCATAATTTTTTGAGAATTTATGATGTTCAATACAATGTTGTATAATAGAAAAAAAATTCTGAAATATTGAGGTTTATCTATAGTTTATGAAAAGAATGATCTAGATTCTATCATGTTAGAAAAAAAATACAAAGTGTATGCAGTGATAAGAAGAATGAAAAAATTTAATGCCCTGGAGAAGTAGTTGATTATATCGTTCTTATAAAGGGATTGAAAATATGCATGTTACATGAACATATATTTAGTTTTCAAAGAGTAGTCGATCATACTGATGACGGTTGAGTGGGTTCTGTACATAGGTTGAGTTAAGATTCATTCAGAAGAATTATAGGGGTCGACCAATGTGTATAGGTCACACATGAGTTTATTTTTCGATCTAGACCATGTAAAAAAATTCAATAACTTATCACTGATGCTAAAGAGGTAAGCAAAAGAAAATAAAGTTAAGAAAGAAAACATTATGGTGAAAACAAAATTTTTTATGATTTTTAATTATATATTATTATGTGTACACAGTATCCCCGGAAATATTTTAAAATTTTATTGAAACATGGAATTTACCATAAATTGATTATTTTCATTTTTAGGTCTGCAATAAAGGTACTGTCATGTATAATAAAGATCAATTTAAGGGGCTCCTTGTAGATGATTCGCATGGTTATATTATAATACGTGACATGAAATGTTATATAAAAAGTTGTATCATCCTATTAAAATAACCATTTGAAGGGGATTATTAGTTTCAATTCGGTATTATAATTTACCCCAATAATTTTAATTTTTTTGTTGATATTTTATCTACAAATTGAATAAAAACACATGACTTTTAATTCATTAATTAATGATCTAATAGGGAAATAATAATTAGGTTAATTCACATACCATGTTTTTAAATTTAAATCTTAATAAATTTGAATGAGAAAAATAGGAGAAATAAGTAGATATAATCATGGGGATTTATATTTGAAAAATAATGATTTTGGGGAATATCACAATTATTGTAAAAGTTATGTTCTTAAATTTTGGAATGTTTTACATTATTGATATTTTGTTTAATTAATTTTGTTATCTTATGTGTTATATTTAGTTATTTTATCAATCATTTAATCTCATTCATTTTCTCATCCAAATATTTCCCATTCATATCTTGAGTATATTTCATTCATGACACTCAAGAGAGTTTTATTCAGGAATCTCACTTACATCATATTGATTTTAGGACTAGGAGATGTAGTCTTTAATATTATTAAGGAATATAGTATATAATCACATACTTCAAACTAAATTATTAATAAATCCCTCTTAAACATATAAAATTTGTGAAGAAACATGTTGTGTAAGAGAAATTTCAAATGATTATTTTATCCTTTACTAACCTACTTTAATTATTATTCATAATAATCAAAAATATTATAGTGGGAGAGATAGGTACATGTTTTATGGTATACACATATATAAATAGATATGTGTGGTGGTGATTTCGTGTGATTTAGGGATATCATAATCATTTTCATTCATTATACCCATTAAAAACCCCCATAATAAAGAAATTAAAATTTTTCATATTCTAGGAAATTAAAGAACCATTATATCTTGATTAGTGATCATATTACAACTATTACAATGACCTTCATATAGAGACTATTTGGGATTGTCTAGTAGTTGCGTAATTTTTTTCAAGAAAAAAATTAAAAAAATAAATAAATACAAGAGGGTATTTCATCATTATGTTTCAATGCTTCAAAATCCTAATTTATATTTTTGATGAAAAGGGGTGATGATTTTTTTTAAGGAATTATTTTTCATTGAGCTGTCATATATTTATAATGAAAAGTACCAAAGAGATTAACCTTACATTGGATCTTATCTTTTTTAAATCATTGACATACCAACCATAAATCCCCAAATATACATGATCCACATGATGAATACTTGATTATTATTTCTAATTTTATCTCTATAGGGTGGAGAATGTAGATACATTGTAATCATGCAGTAAGGGGAATGATTCTAGGCATGAGAAAAACTGTTTCTATTTTTTTATGATGATGATGAGTGAAATAAATAAAAGTGACATAAATTAAAATTTAATTTCAAATTAGAAATGAATTGGAAAATATAAATGTTAGAATGAAGTTTCATGGTCAATTCAAAATCAAATTTTAAAATACATGTTTAATTGATTATCCGTAAAAATGATTAGTTTATGAAATTTTCAAATGTGAATATTTTAAAATTTATTCCTCATTTAATAAAATTATTTCCTTGAAATTAATGTTTATATCTTGTAATTTTTTTAATCCATTTTAGTTTATTTATATTTTATTCAGGAGGACATGCCTAGATTCAAGAGAGGGTGGATTTTATATCAATATTCAATGCATATATTTTTAAAAAATTAAGAAATTTATTTTAAAATTAAATTGATATCTTTAGAACAAGTTTTTAATGTTTTTATAATAGTATAGAAAAAATAATTTGAATATTACATAGAGTAAAATGTAAAAATTGGATGAATTAAGTATGTTAAAGACACATCACATTGTGGATGGAAGTGGTGAGGGGTAAAAAATTACTATTAAAGTTAGAACAAAATAATGAATTTGAAAATTTGATTTTTAAAAATGAGATAGCCTCGAAGTGAATATTCCTGGTTTGAATATATTGGATTTGTTTGAGAAATTTTTAGGAAAAAAATATTTATAAATGGTTCACATCATGAATATATTATTCTATATATGCACTGAAATTCCATTCATGCATTTATGATGTGAGAGTAAATATTCAAACTTTTTATTTCTAACACAAATGTTCTTCATTAAATTAATTGTTGTTTCAAGTCATGGGATTAGAAGGATATAAAATATTGATGAAAAGTAAATGCAATTTATTTATTGAAAATAATTCGTGATATGATATTTTGAGGGAAGTAGATTTCAAAAGTTGTTTCCAGTCAATTTACACCATGAAAAAATCATTCACATTTTATGAATGGAGCTCATAATAGAATCATAAATATGACTTTTTAAAAACACATGGGAATTTCATATTGGGTCATCCAATGAATCATGGTATTGAACTGGATTATTTTCAAATATATTTTTGGTAAATTATTGACAAAGGTGATATCAGTGCCTATAAATAATAGGGTCGAGATACTTCTTTAGGGGATCACAGTCCAATTCAGGAGGTGACATATTATACTGATCCATTAGAAATCAACAGTTTTAGTTAACATTTTTGGTTTTTTTCTTTTAATTGATCCTCCCTTACCATTCCCTCATAACTAATTGGAATGGGTAACTCTCAAACTCATCTTGGTGATGTATAAATAAAGGCGGATACTGTTATTTTTATCTAATTTTTTCATGTTTGGGATGTTGAAATTATAATTCATTTTAATTTAATTCCAATTATTTTATCAAGACCATTCACATAGGAATATGGAATGTATATTTTTATTACATATTTATTACCTTGATATATAAATGACCATTTAATAGTTTAGGGTAATTATGTTTAAATATATTATCAAGACACACAATTCATTAATACTGCAATGTAAATGATTGTGGGAAAATGGATATTTATACATTAGTAATTTGACACCAAGAACACTAATCTCTATATTCTATACTATAAAATCAATCATATAAAATCACATCAACTTATAAAATAACTATTATGTGAACTAGAATGCTACAAACCTAGCCAGATTTCTTTAACTTATTTTAAAAACCAAATTGTATCCATTATTTTCATTCTTAAAAATCCATAAAAAAAATTTAAAATCCTTAAAAAACAACATTTACTATCTCATGGGTTAATCCCATAGAATAATTCATTATATAATTAGTTAATAAGATTAGTTATTTATATTTAAATTTAAATTATTATATTTTCTTAGCCCTGTAGTATTTCACAACGCCCTTTAAGGCCATTATCTTCCATGAATTTATATAGGAGAATGGGAAAGATTAGGATATATAATGAGATTTTATTTTCTAAATAGTTTATGTGAGATCTATATAATTATTTACAATCCATGCATAGTATATACCCAAATTACACCAATTGATGTATTATGCGATTCACTCAATGAATATTCCCACATACACTAACAGGGGAAGTTTCCAACACATGGGTTGTAATGATCTCACTAAAACGAGTTTTAATAGATATATGTACTTAAATGTAATGAGGATGTGTTTAAATAATTCGAGAAAATACACATTATATAATTTAATTCACATAAAAATAATCATAAAAAACTATTTCTATTCTTGATTGAATATGAAGGGTTACATGTACGAGTTCATTTTTATGCTTCACCTTAGTTTTAGTGATTTTATAATCTCTCCATTTCTTCCATTTCTATCATGTATATTAGATGTGATTACACTTTAGTAACAATGTTTTAGTTAACTAGTTATTATAACTCATATTCCTCCTTATTTATTATATAATAAACAATGTTTTGTATCATGGGAGATTCTTTCCTTTACTTCTTCATGTTATCCACCTTCATCATGTACCTTAAACATTCATTATATTTTTTTCCATATCTCACATACATAAATAATTTTCTTAACCTTTTGATTAAATTTTGATTGTGCTTCTTTCCTCTTATTTGACATGTGGATGGTTGTATCTTGTTTTATCCTTTATCATTCGATCCCCTAGAATGAAACAATATTCATCTCTTCATAACATAATATATGTGGGCTAACTATCCAAATAGAATCTTCACATTGAGATAAAATCAAACTAATTCATTATAAATCACATTGTCACATATATCTAATGAATTTAATATATTGGGTAGCAAACAATTAAAGATCCAATCTATTTTTCTCTCATTACTGATAACAAAACTTGAGCTGTATATTGTAATACTTGGTCATTTTTTCCTATAATCCCTAAGAGATTCGTTATTCTTTTACCAAACTTCTATAAATTCTCTATAAATATATTTTAAAAGAGGTTTTAGTGAAATAATTGTGATGTTATTTCTTCTTAAATACTTCCCATTCAATTTCATCCATTTTAAATTTTTTAACCTAGTATTATCGATCAATTCCAACCATTGATTAACTTATCCATCAAAATGATAGATGGATAAAGTAACACTATCCTTCTCAGAATAGTGGATAATCGAAATTATCATTTCTATTTAGTTGAAATGGTATTCCATGATCCGTGGATCAGAATATTTGATAATGATTGGTGGTTATTTAGGTATAAAGGACTTGATGGATAAGTTCCCAATATTTTGGTGAATAGTGACATTATATGTGGTTTAGTTTGTTGAGAATATCCCTAAGATACTAAGATGGTATCATTATTAAGTTTTTAACTCCACCTCCCTTTCAATTGGAAATTTCATATATGCAATCACTTTATATTAACTCACATGGAATTTTGGTGTTGTTTCACCTAGTTCCTAAAATTTTATAAATTTTAAATTCATTGAAAAAAATACATAAGTCAATAAATAACTAATATATACTTTATTATCATGTGAAAATCTATTCTAAAGTAATTTTATATGTGATACCTAATATTAAAATAACTTAATTCTCGATTAATGCTTCTAAGATCATGTAATTCGATCTTTTCTTAATTTTATTGGAAATAAATACATCGTTTATATATCCATTACAATGGATTATAAGAATAATGTAATAAAATGATTCATATACCTTGTGAGTGTCAAACATTACATGAATTAATCCCCACCACTGATGATTAAGTTTAAGTTATGGTTAATACCCAACCATGCCCTTCATTGTTACTACCCCTAGGTTTATATGCGCAATATCAACATCTTCTTGTATTATCCATATAGGTATGTAATTTCATGGATACCACACACTAATTTATAAAAATTATTGACTCTAGCCTATAATTTTATTTATAATGAGGGGTTTTTACATTAATAAGACATCAAAAATATGATAAATAATTTGATATTAATACATCTACAAATATAGAGGTTAATTACGCAGGTAAATTTTGTTTATACATCATAAGTACATAATAAAACAATATCATTTTTTGAATAATTTATTGGAGTACTAAAAATTATATCATGTTTTACTTAGTATATGTATTTACCTAATGGTATACATCAGTGAAAGTGATGATTTAAAATCCTAGTATATGGAGGAAAAACATGGAAGGAATAAGAGGAATGAATCTTTTGTACAAGTGTGAGAATTATAAAAATCACCATACCATAAGCATTGAATAAGCATCATAATAATGAAGGTATAATTTTGAAAAAGGCATGGAACGTGGTATATTCATAATAATGAAACATCATAATAACGTGTTCAAATATAACACACAGTTTCAAAGAAAGACAACAATATGTTCATGTATACCATACATCCATAAATTATATCATCATAAATATAAACAAATGGTGTATCATGTTCATCAATAATAAACATAATAAGATTATATATACGACATGTCCCAATGAATTATTGGGATATATAATTTTGCGCTCACCTCTCTTGTCATTAATAGAATATACTCATCCATGTCACATAGAAAGATAATATATTTCAATGATAGAAATAATTTAAACACAAAAATAGGAATGGGTTTTATAACGGTTTCTTGAAGGAAATATGAGTGAATACAAGTTTTAGTTCCCAAAAAATAATGTAAGAAATAATTTTGCACCTAAAATGTTGTCATAAAGGATTATTTTTAATAGTTATAATAATAATCCTTTTAAAATGGCACAAGGATGTTTTTTGAAAATATTATTTCAATACAAAATAATTATATGTATTTTTGAAATAAACTATAAAAAGTTGAAAAATGCGTATATTAATGAAAAAAATGGACATAATATTTATATTCCTTATTTAAAATAAATGTAATATTAAAAAACAAAATTATTGAGAAAGAAGATATAAAACTATAAATGGATTGAGGTTTAAGAATCCCCAAATATTATATCCTAATTTATTTCATCACTTATCTTCCTTCTATATAATGAATTTAAGACAATTATAACAAGTAATCAAAGGTGATTTAACTTCATTTTGTCACTGTCATTTTATTTTTATCAATGGAATCTATTTCATTGTCATTTTTTAACAGAACTATTTTTTGATATTTTATTTTCTTTGTGATATCTTATCCTACATCATTTTAAAAATATTGATTAATTACCACTGTTGTGTTAATAAGATTAACTATAAATGCGTAAACATTAATATATTTATTTAATAATATATAATATTTCATTTATTATAATCATCCATAAATGTGGTAAAAAAACAGAGTTGGAAATGTACACGTAAGTAGTTAACCGGTCGTTAATGGGACATAATTGAAAGAGGCGGTGAGAGATATATAATCTATTCTTATATTATAAATAAAACATCTAAAGAATATTAAAATTACCAGTATCATGTAAACATACGTTTCAATTTATTTAACAATGTTGGATTCCAAATTAATTAGATTATATTGTATTAGAAAATAAAATGATTTAAAAAATAAGAAATGAAATTCACTCTTTCTTGAGGTTGATACATTTTTACAACCATTAACTAAATGATAGAACATAGTTATATGACTTCAAAATATACCTATGGATTCTATGGGGATTAATAGTTAGTAATTGTTTATTTATTTTTCTTTGGTATGTGGAAGTTACATTGTTTTTTAATAGGAGTGAGTGGTCCTATTTATATCTGAGGAATGATCTATTTTTAGGATAAAATATTGAATAAAATATATTTTCCATGGTAAAACATGTAATAGTTATATTTTTGACCTTATTTGTTAAATATTACTAAAAATTTGAGTTTCTATGACATTAAAACCCTTTATATACTAAATTAATATAGCAACCTGAAACATGAAAGCTTGGAACTGATTTTGTGATTCCATTATTTTGGAATTATTATAAGGAATAAAATCCTGAGAGACTAAGGATTTTAGTATTCATGGTAAACCAGATATATAAATGAGTCTTGTTTTAAAAATAAATATAATTAAGAAAACATAATATTTTTCAAGGATGATACATTTATTCTTTCAATCGTATCCTTGCATATATTTCTTAGTACAGATCTTAGAAACTAAGGAAAAGAAACAAAATAAGGTTGGGCTCAAATGCTCAGTAAGGGTAAAGTAAAGCAGAATCAATAATGAATCAATGAGAAAAATTTGATGTAAAGGTAAATAATTAAACAGACATTACATGATATCAATAAATTGATATGTTCGTGTATAATAAAAATGGAAAGGTAAGTAAATGGATACACAATCCATTAAAATTACTAGAAAAGTAAAAATTAATAAGGAATGGAAAAAAACTGAAACATATTCCATCTAATCAATGAATTTATATGGAATGAATTTATAAATATGTTGAAGAGAAATCACATGGATAAATTATAACATAATAAAAAATAATGCAATACTTAATTATTGGATTTTATATCGTAGAAAAAATAAAACATATACCATCAATACCTTTAAAAAGAAGTTTTAAAACTATAGGAAGAATCCTGTTTAATTTGTGAAAATTATTTATTTAATGCAAACATGATGATGCATTGAGGGGCTATATAATGTTTGAGCCCCACCCTTCACTACCTATCTCAGATATTTCTCATATATAGTAATTGATTTAATAAAATATCCATATTGAATAAATATTACGGATTTATCAAAATTTCCTCAATAGATGATAACTAATATAAAGGGTTATTAATGTTGATGAATGGAAATACCATAAAAAATATCATTAAAACATTATCCAGAAAAATAATCATTAAAATTTCCATAGTATCCCATACTACTCTGAAACATTTGAATCATAATTTACCATTAATTAAATGAAACTTATAATATCATCTAAATTAGTAGATTCATGATATAACATGTCAAAGTAAACACAGTTTGTAAAAATGATATACAATTTATTCAATAAAAATATAAATGGTAAATAATATGGATAATTTGTGAATATTCAATGTCAAATGATCAAAGGAAATTAAATTTTTTAAATGGGATTAACAATGGAATCAAGGAAGTGAATGTGAATAAATATCATTATACAAATAAATCAAAAAAAATCCAAAAGAAGATTAAAGATGATATCAATACAACTTATATCATGTGTATTATAAATAATGGGTTGTTTTCAATTATGAATAATAATACTATAAAAATAATTTTAAAAACATTCTTGGGGAATAAGACTTTTTATTTTTAACAACATTTTGAAAATAATTTTCTTTGAAAATAAATTTTTAAAAATTTCCATTAAAAAGTATCCTTTAAACTGGACATGGTGTATTCAATGAAATGATATGGGTAAATTCGTAGATGTCATATGTGGTAACAAGATCATTCATGGCACATTAAAAAGGTCAGAAAAATTACTTGTTTATATGTAGAAAAAAAGATTCATTTGAAAACTTTTTTAAAATAAAAAATGATAAAAATTTATTTAATAATTAATTTTGGAAAGGTTTAAATTTTTTAAACCATTTTTATAAAATTGGATTTTTAGATGAAAACATGTTCACCAAAAAAGAGAGAAATCAAGTCTGGTCTTATTAACAAATTCTAAAACATATTAACTAAAAAAGAGGAGTAAATCATAATATTACATAATAATGGTCATTAATAACCCAATCAGAATAAAATTAATTGTCTTATTAGTAAATGATCAAATAATTTTCTCTGATGGAAATTCAAGTGCAAACTATCATGAACAAAAATTATATTGTAAAATAAACCCTCGAAAATGTTATCACATTGAGGTGAGAATCAATCAATGAGTAGATTATGTGTACCAAGTCTAAATAAAAACATATATGTGGAAATAAATTAATATATTCAAATTTATTATACAAATAATCATATAATATTAACAAGAATATTGAATTAATATAACCCAATGAATTGAAATTTGGTTATGAAAATATTTTTCACTTTGTATCTTTTAACTCAAATCCCCATAGATGAAATAATTCAAATTTAAACTCAAAATACCATGAAAACTGAAAAAATCATGATATTACATGTAAAATTACCTCTGTGTACACCATATATAATAAATTAGGTGTATAAAATTAAATTATTCCTCAATGAATTTAAATACCATTATAAGATCATTAAAAACATTATTGAGGAAAATAATATTCAAAATTTCCAAAATGTCTCTTACCACATTGAATCATTTAAATCATATTAATCATAAAGGATTTATAAGAAATGAAAATTTTAATACAGTGAGAATAATGAGATTCAGGAAATAAAATATCAAAGGGTATTATATACACCATATAAAAGTGAATTGGTTCATAATAACAAATAAGTCCCAATTGAATGTAAATTGAGACAAAATCTCATACCTTGGGTTTTATTTTTTGGTGAACATCCTTTAAAATAATTTATAATGGTTTTAAACATGTCATTATATTTTACCAAAACCATAATCATATTTATAATATCATATATTAACTTCTTTTAATATATTGTTACCTATTTGTTAATAATCTATCATTGTTTTCTATTTTTCGTATATTAATTACATAGTTTTTAAAGTATGTTTTGACTTGTCACATAATTTTATTCCTACGTAGAAAATGGTTTTATCGTCTCTAGAATGTATACGATGATTACATTATCCTATATATCTACATATATGTATTTATAATAATCCATAATTTTTGGAGATAACAAATGAAATGCACCGTTCTTGGAGACGGTGGGCCATACGTACGTAGAAACGATACTTTCATTTATTTTTCATATTAAAATAATGAAAGGTAAATGATGTATATTTATATAATTATACCTGTAAAATACTTTTGTAATATACGTCAAATTGTTTTACTATACCCATTATTTATACATTTTGTGTATAGTTTGAATGAGTCTCTTTGCCTTGAGGGGGCTATAGTCCACACTTACACAAAAGAAGTTATCATATTTAAAAAAATGGAAAGAATAAAGGTAAATGTTGTATTAGAATTAAATAAGTTACTTATATTATAAATATTATTTATATCATATATAAATATATTTTAAATCATAATTCTCATCATGAGATGTGGTAATGGAAGAACAAACAATCATCATTTCGTGAGGTGGTAGTTCATCCTATACATAAATGGTCTGTTCTTTACACATTATATGGTTGTGTGTATAAATTTATGTACAAAATTAATATTAAAAAATAATAGAATATTTAGAATAATGGTTTCATTAAAAAAATATGAATAAGGAGAGTTGAGAGGATATATAATTGTAAAAAAATTGAAGAACAGGAAGAGGATATTACATTTTAACCGGGTAACATCTTTGAGTATGAAAATAATGGATTATTTTGATAGCTATTATAACCATGTTGATGACTCTTAGATTAGGGTCGGGATTTTTAAGGTCTATTTGGGCACACATTGACTGGGAGAATTTTTCTTGAGATTTTTGAGGAAGTCAAAGTCTTGAGTTTATTTTTATAATGAAGGAGGAGTGGAATTCTTGTAAATTTTGAAAATGGGAAATACACACAAGTTTTTAAATTTAAAGATGATCCAATAATAGTATAAATTCAATAAAATGAAGGATAGGGTCAAAATATGAACAGCTAATGTCTTTGGGACAAGAAACTATGTCATTTTTCCCTTAAGTTAATGTTTTAGTCCGTTGTAAAGATTAATTTCACCTTAATTGTTGTAATTAATTTTAATTAATTTTTATATATTTTTAGTAAATTTATACATTGAATTTATCAATAATTATAAATTACTCTAATTACAAATGTTTAATTTAATTTTATTAATTCCATTCACATAATTTTTAGAAATTAGTTGAAATTTAATCCTATAGATGGGATGATAATTCAAGTTTGCAAGGTAAATATATTCTATAGTTTACTAAGATTTTATATTCAATTTCAAATTTAAATTCATTACATTGAAATATATTTGAAAAATTGAAAAAAAATTAATCTAATTAATCTTTACATCGAATTAAATTTTAAAAAATTTCCTTATAAATAAATTAGACAAAAAAGAAGTTTGGAATTAATATTCAGTATTTTCACAAGTAATCAAAAAATTAAACTCCACAAGAAAACACCAAAACAATATATGATATTTTTTATGATAATTAAAATTTATAATTTTTACAAAATATTTTATTTAGAATAGGTTCTCCATTAAAATGTGGTAAAGATTCCTTTATAAAAATTTAGGTTTTATGTGTAAATTTGTGTTCATTATTATATTATGGAACTAAAATAAATTAGATGAATAAAAATAAGAATTTAATTAATATATATCATATATATATCATTAATAACTTTTTTTAATTGTAATTAATTAAATCTATAACCCTAAAATATCATCATGAGCATAATAATAGTTTTCGATTAAAATATTCCCTTCTAATTAAATTATTTCTTATATTCATTTCTAATTAATTTCTAACAAATGGATTCATTTTATATTTTAGTGGACCACATATATTTAAAATTTATTTTTTATTATTCATAACCAATAATAATGTCATGTTTATATCAAATTATATTAGATAATAATATTTTAATAATATATTATTGATTGGTAAAATTATTCCTTACATGTAACGTAAGCTTTCTAAGAAATTCGTAGTTGCGTTATACACAAGCTAACTAAATTTTTCATTCACTTAAAGAAATAAATGAAATTAAATTTATTTAGAATAGTAAATATATTATAATTTATTGGGATATTATATTCCCTTATGTATATAAACACAATTATTTATTACACATTAATTCATGATTTATTACATAAAAGTACACATATTACAAACTAAAAGTTCAAGAAGTATAGTGTATTTGGGAATTCTTTTCATATAATAACATCTTGAACATGGGATATAAAACATTATTGAAACATCATTAAAATTATTCCGAAACACCTTGGCTTTTAAAATTGAACATGATAACCTAGGGAAAAACATAAAGGGAAAATATGTAAAGACCCTTAAGGGAAGGAACATGTAATATTGTGAAAAATATTGTGAAATAGTAATATAAATGGGGAATAAAATATTATGAATCTCAAACAAGAACAATGATACATGATATACGATGATAATCATAACATGGGATATATAGCAATAACATAAAACACTACATCATTAATATTGGTCAAGGATAGACCTCCAAGACATCGGGGTGGAGAAAGACTTATAATGTAATTAGGATTAATACCTATCCCAAAATGAAATATCATAATACTAAACATTAACCAATTCATTGGAGACCTATATAATTAGGGGTGCACTCATCACATTCTATTCATTATCTTTCTTAAGTGTGCAACATAGATCATACATCATTATTTAATTAATCATAAAAATTTATCACATGTTCAAGGAGTGTGGAATAAAAAATTTATTTCCCATTTAAAAGAGTTACTTGTGTATATTAGTGATTACCCTTGAAATTATAATGGTATGGTATTCAATATACAATGGATTTGGTATGGAAATTCACGGTGAAATTTTGATAGTATAATGACATCACATCAAAATTCATAAATTGGGTTGATAATAGAGAATGTGGTAGTTAATAATATATAAATAAACTCTAATTTAAATGGATATGGAATAATATATCCCAACATAAATAAATAAAGATAAAATACATATGGTAAAGAAGATACTTTAATAAAGAGTATAAATGAATAGATCCCTTACTTGAGTGTGAAAATCCAAATTCTTGGGAGGAGATTCTTACAAAATTGGGGGTGTCTTGGGAGAACACTAAATAGTATTGGTTAGAGTATGGACATACTCCAAAGAGTTTGAGTAATGTGAATTGGGAGCTTGGGTTGTATTATATAGGATAATATTGTGATTTCCTTATCATTTAGGTTTTGGTTTCTATATTACGAAATAACCAAAACCACAATCCATCCCATGGTTTTTCCCATGGTTTCTAAAAAAAATTAGTGTTTCTTATTATTTTATATGTTTAATAGGAAATAATAATAAAATAATAACCTTTCTTAAGTGGAGGTGAGTCACGCTCATATACAAAAGGTTTTAAAACCATAAATTATATTAATGGATTTGGAGGATTCATAAGGTATTCATAACATTAATAAAATAGGCATAAAATAACATTATCATAAATTTAAAACTAATATTTGGTCATTGATACTAATTATCGTATTTATTACATAACTTCTGTTTCATTATGAAGTCAAAATAGCCAAAGGATTTTTATACGGTATTTAATTTTTAACCTAAAATTTGATTGTAATTTTTTATAAACATTCACAATTGGATAATTTAGACATTTTGAATAAAAAATATTTATTTTATCTAAATAATTTTATAATTATGATCAATTTAAAATTAAATATAGTTATAAATATTTTTTTAGAAAGTCTTGGCTTTTAATAATATTATTATTTTAACCCTTATAAAAATCATATTTGACTTCATAAAAATTATCTGACCATTTTGAATTAATAAACAAAATCTTATAATTTTATCTTATTAAGATATTCTTTTTTGGAAAAATTAATATCTTCAACAAAATAAATTCCTTTATTGAAGTTGAATATTACCCCAAAATACTATTTGTGACAAATTATATGAAAAAAAATCATTTATAAAGTAACCATAATAGGATAAAAATATATTCGCCATTCATTAAAAAATAATATATATTTTCATAATTATAGTGTCTTGATAGATAAACCTTTAAAACACTAGAAAATTACCTAAAAATAAGGTTCACAATGTTGAGACTTTCATGGGATGGTTCCACATACATTGTCTGGGTAGTGATCTCGATGAGCTTGAACTTCTCCTACAAATGCATTTTCTCATGAATAAGTTGTTGGATCTTAGGTTGGGATTGGTTGTTGGAAAATCCTAGTGATCTTATCTCCCTCATATGCTCTGATAAATGGGATTCATAGGGTATGATCCAACTAGATGAGGCCATAACTTCTTTTGTCTATGTCAATTAGATTTTTCAAAACTATATATTTATACTAATCATGATATTACAGTTCAAAAACTATATTATCAATGGTAATGATACTGAATATTCTTTCAAATAGAACTGGATATAATTAGAAAATTAGTTCATGTGTTTTCAATAACTATATTACAAAGTAATACATACAATTAAATCAAAAGGGAAATATTAGCTATAAAAATTCAAGTCATTATAATCATTCTACATTAAGAATTATTTCCCTTGAAATTTTCAATTCCAATGCAAAAAAAGATGATGGTAACTCTGTTTCATCACTTTCTCTAGTTCCCACATTACATTATCAATCTTTTGTGTTTTTATAGCACTTTAACACAATGCTTCATCATATTTCCTAAAACATTTTCTCTATGATATAAGATCTTAATTAGATTCCACTCATATGAGAGATAATTCCTTAATAGTAACACCTATGGATTGAGTAAATGTGTTGGGTCGGGTATGTACTTTCTCAAGGGGATACAAGGAATATATCATTTCCTTGAGATATTTTAGTTGGGAGTTCAAGTTAGTTTCCCACTTCATCGGTGCGATCTAGGATCTATAAGGGGCTTATGTATCTTCGATTAAGTGTTACCTTCTTCCCAAATCTCATCACTTTATTCCATAGAGATCAGTGAAGGAATACCATGTATCTAACAACAAACTCTAGGTCTCATCAATAACTATCAACATATCTCTTATGTCAACTCTTATCATGGTTTATGTGGTGTTAAATGGTCTTAACCTTTTCCATCATTTACTCTACCATTTTAGTACATAGAATTGATTTCCCAAAAATCATACCAACATGTAGGTATTCTGAACGTCTTCCCATAAAAGGATTAATAGGGGCCATTTTTATGTTTAAGTGGTAGCTATTTTGGTATGAGAACTCGAAAATTGGTAGTTGTTAGTCTCATCCTCTTTGAATCGAGTAGAACATCCCCACAACATTTCTTATAGTGTTTGAATAGTCCTAATAGTTTGGCCTTCAGTTTGAGGTTGATATTCTATAATAAAGTTATTCTCAATGTTTACATCATGTTTGTTAATTTCTAAATAATTTTAGTTGAATATCGGATCTCAACCAGATACAATCAAAAGAGGTTATGCATATAACCTCACCACTTCTCTAATGTATATCCTTGCAAGTTGATTGAGCGAGAAATCATCTCAAATTGTAACAAAGTGAGATATATTTTCATGATGATGCATAAAAACCCCTATAGAGTTTTTTTTAACATGGATGCCTTTGGATCTCCAGTGAAAAACGCCATGGTTTTTTTACCATTTCCATATTGTTATGGGTAATGGTTTCATCATCCTCTTAAACTTATATCTTTGATATTTCTCTTGTTAACATATCAGAAACATTGATGTGTATTCAGTAATCTCATTCTTCAAATTGTCCCACCAATTTTTCTCTTAGATATTTTGATACATATTTTTTCATCATCGGTGAATACAGAAAGTCAAACGATGTGCATCATCCAACAGTTCCTTTTTCAAATCATGATTTATGGAATAAATAAATGTGACCCAAATCTCAAAACTCTTTATTTATTAAGTCTAATTTCATAGGATTCCTGTTTTCATATAGTTTTCAAATTCTTCTAAATTCCCACATCTTCCCTTTTAGAATATTTATCTTGTCCAAAAGAGATAGTTAAGAAATCATTTGAGAAATGATTTTTTATGTTTCCTTTGTTATTATTTCCATGCACGTCATCATCGTGTCCAAGGAGATCATATCCTTCTCAATTCTCATCAATGATAAAAAAATTGATCTTTTATACTTACTGTTTTGGATTCTTTATTCCCTTTCCTTGGTTTATTGTTCATTTATAAGTTATAGTCAATGATCATCTATAACCATCTTCTTTGGTGCATATTAAATTCTGTATGTGTGAATATATAATTTGGGATTTAGTTATCCAATTATATTACACACGTTTAATCAAATAGATAATAATACCATGTTTTCAAAGTGTAGTTCACAGCATCCAAATCTAGATCATGCATTGTGTAGTTCTGTTGATGAATTTAAATAGCCTTGAAGAATTGTCAATGAATGTTTTATTTTTCACTAACACAGATCCCAATCCCTTCTTTAATATGTGATTTAATACCATGAAAATATATCCACATAGAAGTAGTGTGATATTTGGTTCAGTGATAAGACTATTTTTTAACTCATTGAATCTCTCTTCACATTATTCAATCCATGAAAACATGACTCCCTTATGAGTTAGCTTCTTTACAATGTCTGACAATCATGAATTTGTTTTCACAAATCGATAGTACACCACTAAAACAAGTAAAATAATGGTATCTATCATAAATTTGGGCCTCATCCATAATTATATTTCTTTTGTTTTTAGTGGTCCTCAGATATCCCATTTATTGTGAGGATATATCCAATGAATTATAATTTATTAAATAAAAACTCACATTTGTTTTACATTTCATAACTCTTATCCTTTTTCAAGGTCTTTATCACAGTATTCATATTCTCCTTCTGATCCTTCTTAGATTTCAAATATATTAGAATATAATAAATAAGTAATACCGAATATATATCATGGTGACTAATAAATACTCTATTCATCAATTACATGAAGAGTGTTGAAGAATTAATGTGTCTGAATGGAATTAAAATGAACTCATTATTCCTGTACCCTGTAAAAAATTAAGTATTGGGGATGTCCTCCTTCTTCACCCTAACATGGTAATATCTCAATGTAAATCCACCATGGAGAATTATTTTTATCCACATAGCTAAATGAACAAGTCATCATTCTATCGTATAAGTTCGTTGTTATTTATCGTTATTTTTTTGAGCTCATGATAATCAACAAAATGGTGCACTGAACCAACCTTCAACTTAATGAAGAGGACTAGTGAACCCTATAGTGAAGAAAATGGGAGTATTAACCCTTTATCCAGATTCTCTTATATGTATTTCTTTAGCTCCTAAATTTCCAAAACCATTCTATTCAGAGACTTTTATAATTGAAAAACCTGAGGTATAAGTTTGATTGAAAATTTATCTTCTCATCTTGGAGGAAGCCCATGAAATTCCTTAAGAAATAGGCATGTCTTAGTGTATTCTGTCAAAATAGGCATGTCTTAGAGTATTTTTATTTTCATAGCCTCAATAACATGATATAGATATTATTTCATGTAGGGAAATAATATCCATTCCTATGATGTTAGTGCTAATAAATATTCATCCTCCTCCTTGAACTAGTAATGAATCAATGTTCTATTCAGAATATAGAGATTGGTTTCCTACTTGTTGAAATTTATATTGGATCTGTATAGGGAAAGCCAATTTATGCTCGAAATTGTATCAAATCCCACCTGATCCATTATGAATTTTTTTTTTGGGATTTTTGGATCATATATTGAGATAGGGGAGGAGTTATATACTTTACATGTAATAATTTCCCCATTTTCTTTTTCACCAAAAACTCTGATTCCAGGATTTGTGGTGTTGTTAGAATATTTTTACTAAACCTTTTTGATAATTAATGCATAGAACCAGAATTAAAAATTAAGTTTACTATCCTTGAATGAATAACTTGTGTACCTTTCACCACATCATTCATGGGATCCACCATAGTGGTTATGAAAACAAATCTCTCCCTTGATACCTGGGAGGGTGTCAGATGTCTACAAAAACCCTTATCATAGATCATTGGTTTTAAAAGTGGCATGGCTCTTTGAAATTGACATAATAAATAATTCACTGAGGGTTGACTGGAGAATTCCATTCCTCTATGTAATTAGTGGGTTTATTATATCATCAATATCTAGATAATATCCCTTCCTTCCCCCCTAAACATTTCCTTATCCCCGTTATGAAATTTATAGAGTTCTTATTTCCACACCTTTGACAAGAGGTATGTTGATGTTTCTTGGAATCATTAGATTTCTATTTCATACCTACATTATTAAATTCCACTTTACTTTTCATATCCCTATGATAACCTTGAGATTAATGGATCTCCATTTTGACTTTAAGGGATAATCATACAGCTTTCTCATAGCTATCAATGTCACAGATCACCATTTCTTTTTATAGAATATAATTTTTAGCACCAAAGAAACAGTCAACCATTCAATCGGTGGTAATGACAATGTTGGTGGAAAATCATGCATGTCTTGTAAATTTTCCGTGATACATCCTAATATATTCCCTATCATTATTCTTGAGGGAAAGGAATTATGTTTCCATTTGAAGATAGAGAGTGAGAAATAATTATTTATTGGCAAAATTGGATTCTCTCCCACCCAATCAATTTGAAATATTTCTTAGGATTTTTATTCCTGATCAATTTCTACCACTGATCAGATTCTTCCTCCATATGATAAACACCTAGAAGTACCATCGCTTTCTTAGAACATTGAAGGCGGGAATAGATCTTCTGAAAAGATTTTATAAAATTTTCCGCGATTAAGGGATCATATTATCCATGGAATGTCAGTAGCCTTTATCAAATATATGACTCAATAAATTATTTTTCTCCCATAATGGGATTTAAAGGCTCATCTTCATCCATGTTTCTATTTAGAACCAGATTCAACTTATAGATTATTATCAAGAAGATCATGAATCCTACTCCCATCAGGCTGGGCATCTCATTGGGGCAATCATCACATTTCCCTTCACATATATTGTTTACCTGTTTTTCATATTCTTTTGATATTTTCTAGAATAAAAAAATTAAGATAAACTTTTTAAACTTTTAAACACATAAAATGGTATTTAATGACATTAAAAGGGTTTCATATAACATACATTCTTTTCCTTCTCATATTAATTTCTAGGCTTCAATCAATGTTATCTATGATCTATTTCCTAACATATATTCTAGTGGGAATTTTTTTCCTTAATAATGGTTCTTACTTAGTTGATGAATTTACCTAAGCATATCCATTAATATTTCCAAACCAAGTGCATAGTAAGACCCATTTTTTGGTATCATGTTACACTGATTTAGGCCTAGAACACCTTTTTGTTTTTATTAACCCTAGGTACATCTGTTCCAGACTCATGTACACTTTTTCCATCCAGACATGGCTATATTTTCTGAATAAATAGATTAATATATACTTAAAAAATTAGGGATTTTTTCTTATACATCGACTTATCCATAATTATATCACTATAGTTTTCTGATCATAATCTGAAAATAAATGAACATTTTGTATGATAACAATAATAAAAAACGTTTTATTATTATATATTAAGTCATGGTTTATTAGATACAATTACTCACAATATAACATGAATTAATTCATCTTCATAATTTATCGGAGTGCCATTTAATTTTGGGTGCACCAGTCATATTCATCTCATTTTTGTCCTTAAGTGTGCCACATATAAAATATAACATGAATTAAGTCATCTTCATAATTTATTCCATTATAAATTAATATTGAATAAACACATGTATATACCAATTCAATAAGTTATAAGTGTATGAATTTAAATACCATTGAATGGAAATGGAAATGGTAGTCACTACCCACTTTTTTTGCATGGAAAATCATAGTGAAATTTCAGTAGAAAAACTATATCTCATTAAAAATTATAAAATGGGTTTATTAGAGAGAAATGTGTCAATCATAATTGGGAAATAAATTGGAATGTAAGGGGGTATGGTATAACATATCCCACTAAAGGAAATGAATATTTCAGATATAAGGTTAATAAGATACTTGAATAATGTTGAGAAGGGAAATAATCCCTTACTTGAGTGTGTGACACCAAATTCATGGGAGGGGCTTCATGAAAGATTGGGGGAACCCTATGATGACTCACGATATTAGATGAAATATTATGGACATTCTTTAATGTGTTTTAGTGAAGGTAAATGTGATTTTCGGTGGGTTTATATTAGAAAATATTGGGATTTGTTTTATTAATTTGGTTTTGAACTCTACATAATAAAATAACCAAAACCACACAATATAACATTGGTTTTGGAAATATTTTCCACCAATTAGTAATGGTTCCAATTGTTTAATAATTAAATGGTCAGAAAATAATAAAATAATTTTTATATGAGAAGGTGAGTCATACAATTAAATAAATGGTCCTAAAACATTAAAATATATTTATTGTTTTGGAAGAATCATATGAGCATTATAATATTAATAAAATGAATATAAAATAACATTATTTTAAAATTAATACATAGATTTTGTGTGGTTACCCTTTATAATATTTATTATATCACTGTTTTGTCATTATGATGTCATAACACACAAAGTACATTTATGCGGTATTTAATTTTTACTAGAAATTTCAACTCTCAGAAAATTTGGAAGAATATTCCATTAGATAAATTTTATGTTATGATTAAAAAAATAATATTCATTTTACCTAAATAATTCTATGACAAATTAAATTTTTTATTTTAAAATATTAATATAAATTTATTTAAAAATGATGTGTTTTTTGAAAAGAATATTTTTTGAACACTTATAAAATTACATTTGAATTCTTAAAAATTACATTATAATTTCTATTTAATAAAAATTATTTAATAATAATATTTTATAAAAAAATTATTGATTTTCAAAAACTATTATTTCACCAAAATAAATTTCATAATTGAAATTTAACATTTCCCAAAAAAACATAGTTGTGTTTTATTATATATAAAATAAAATAAATCTATAAAGTAACTATAATAAGATTAAAATATATTCATAATTATATATAAAATTAAACAAATT
This sequence comes from Viscum album, assembly GCA_963277665.1. Taxonomy (NCBI): domain Eukaryota; kingdom Viridiplantae; phylum Streptophyta; class Magnoliopsida; order Santalales; family Viscaceae; genus Viscum; species Viscum album. Next base: position 405,867,551 of record OY728147.1, on the reverse strand, counting down.
ATTATAATTATTGGGTGTTGATATATATCTCTTTAATACACTATAAAAATTACCTAAGAGTGTGATGTGAAATGGTGAGAATTTCATCAATTGGTTTGGAATACATTATTTGGACTGTGATCTCTATAAACTTTAACTTCTCCCAAAAATAGTTTCACTCATGCATTGGTTATTGGATCTCATCTGGGGCTCGGTTCATGGAAAATACCAATGATGATATCTTTCTCGAGATATCTAATAAATGGGCTTCATAGTGTGTGATCCTACTTGTTGGGTCCATCAATTCCTTTGTTCACCGTAATTAGTATTTTTAATACCCTATATTTGTACTAATCATATGATTTCTATTAGACATATATATTATCAAAATTTAGAATAATTAATGGTCTTTTATTCCTAATTTATTATAATAAAAAAATGAAGTGCATGTGTTTTGTATAACCATATTACATAATAATCCATATAATTAAATCAAATGGGAAATTTTATTTTTGATAGTTCGGGTTATTACATTACATGCTTGGTGTTCTATTTCATACAATCTATCAAATAAAATGTACCTAATATATATTTTAGGGGGGGGGGGGGTAAAAATTCATTATTTTATTAAAAATTAATTCCAAACAATGAAAAAACAGATTAAATGGAATATATATTGCATTAGACTTCTGAAAATAATATTTATGCTTCTAATTGGAATTTGATGAATTATATAAAATATTGCACATTATTTTTTATAATAAAATAACTAAATTAATTATGTCATTATTACATATTGAATAATTTAAATAAATATACCTAATATGACAAAAACTATATTTTTAATATTTTCTTAATACATAACGCTTCTAAAAAAATCCCCCCTTTTCAATTTCAATTTGATAATTACAAATATTAAATTCATTTTATCACTATAATTTTCTAGAATAAGTAATTTTAAATATCAGAATAAAGTTATTATTTTTATGAAATGTATTAACATATTGTTTATTAAAAATATCATATAATTTAAAAGAGTATTCAATATTGAAATTTATTTTAAATATTTATAATATTTGTATTTTATTAAATTAATCATGTTAAATATTGATTGTATGATTTTTTTAGATTTTCTGGTCAATATTTTATTCTAGTTGGAAGGTTAATATTCATAATGGTCAACTTACTATTCCAACAATCGTATTACCTCATTTAAATACCTCTTATTTTCTTTATTTTTCATTAAACTAAATTCCCCTCAAAATTTTAAATTTTTTATTTCAAAAATGTTGATTGTATTATAGATGTTCTGTAACATTTTTAATAGTGATTTTTATTAGTTTTATAATTCTAGAATATTAATGTGATTCAAATTTTCTAGTTCTACCTTATTTAAATTTATATGTTATTTCAAATTAAACTAGTCAAATTTTCATGTATATATAAATATATATATATATATATATATTAATTCTATAAATGTAATATTCCTAATTAAGTAAATAATTCATTGTTTTTTCATGTGTTTATACTCTATTAAATTCCTCAATATTATATATTCAGAAAATAATTATATATATATATATATATATAATTTTTGGATGGTACAAATGTGGTTCCTTTTAATGTCACAAAACCATATCCAATGATGTTTCATTTAAATTAATGTGTGAAAAAACATTATTTCCATTGTATAATTTTATATGAATATAATCTATTTTGAGTAGATAAAATTCATGAAGAATGTAAAACTAGAAGAAATGTACACAGAAAAGGATGGTATTGGTTTTACCCATGATGTGCCTTTTTTGTTTTGAATTGAAGGGTGAGTCAAGATAAGGTATCGTGTGGGATTACAATGGGTTGGTGGCCCAAATCTGTTCATCTCCTATCAATTAGGAAATAATTAGAGGGAAGAATGACTAGATGCATGGGAGACATGAAGCAGTGGAATAATGATTTAGAATACATTAGGCCAACTTTGTATTCTTATCTTTTTATCATAAAGTGGAAACAAGGTGGGTGATCATATGACTGAGAGTTATGGGGTCTTATTTTGAGTAGTTAAATTGTGTTTCTTAATCTTGGAAGAGTCCCCATGGTTACCTGAGAAAAAAACCTTCATTATTAATGGATTTAATAATTGATCATACCCCAAACACAACGTAAATTAAGGAGAAAACGAGTGGGAATTACTTTATAGGACAAGAGAATTCATTTATCAATGGAATATGTGATCATATGGGCCACGTGAATATAGAAATTGATCAAGAATGTTTGGAGGCCATAGAGGAGGATTGGGCGAGATAGGATTTTTAGATGTCTAACATTGGTGTAAGAGTGATAAAATTCTCTTTTGGAGAATTATGATAAACAATTTAATATATCCTATGTATGTGACTAGGGAGATTAGGGAACTCTAGTATGGATTTAAGGGATATAAAAATCTCAATTATGTTTATCCTAGAATCCTTCTATGATTACCTATAAGAGATATTGTAAAATGGATACATAGACATGTTGTTTCCCATGTGAGACCCCTAGAGGGTAGGACACGACTCCATATAGGGTTATTCCAGGATTTATCCCCTTGATAGGGGATCTTCATCAATGCCTAGATGAGGTTAGGATAAAGTGATATTTAATCAAAGGTTTTGGTGTAAATAAATTTTGATAATACCAATAATCATAGTTCCCATTTCGTCTGCTATGTTTTCACCCAAAATAATACATAGGAGAGAGTCTTGGAAGATTTCATTTATAGAATTGTACTCAAGGAACATAGTAATTTTATGGCTATTTTTTATTTCATTTTGTATCCAAAATGGGATGATCCGGAGGTTTTGATAAGAAATTAGGAGCTTGGGTTCCCAGGATACCTTAGTAACCACATGTACCTTCCAATGTGCCCAGATGGTCATATGATCTGGAAGAGGTTTAGGTGTGTGATGGTAGTCTCACTTTATGGGTGTGAGAAGTGACTGAAATGATGTGGGATCATGAGGTATGGTGATATAGATGGGGTGTGACATAGTATGCCACCAGTAATGATAGGGTTATATGTACAGTATGGGAAGAAAATGAATGGGGATATGAGTGTCAAGGATGGGTGCCAAGAAGGATGTGTATGGTTGTGTAAGAATATGTTCATGGCTTGCACATGGACATTAATCTAAGACTATTCATATATTTAATTGATTTAATTTTGATATATTAAATCTAATTATTCTATATAAAACATCCCTCAAAAGATGTCTTATATAAATAATTATTATCTTTTGATATGTAAGACTTTTTGGGTTCTATTAGCAATCAAACTGGAGTTAACTGAATGATTTACACCCTAAAAATATGGTGTAACTATAGCCAATGTTTTACTATTCACAGAATAAATATGAAAGAACATAAAAATCAATATAATAATTTGGATGAAATCCACAAAACATTCTCAAATAATGTTCCCACCACCATTCCATTAGATCATGAATCATCATTAAAGTATCACCATCCCTTGGATAATGATCAGTCAAGTAATGGAAGGGTATCTAATTTACATATTTATTTTGTATTTATATTTATATTTTAAAATATTTTACTTCCATGATTTTCTTTAGAATCAAAAGACATCTTTCAGGAAATATCTCATGTCATACACTTTTTGGGTGCCAAAAACAAATTATATATTTATAAGATAAGAACTATGTATTTAATTGATTAAAATGAAAAATATTTTTTATAGAAATATTTATTTGATATTTATTTTTAATTTGGAGTCAAATAAGTTTAAAAAACCCTAATTGTCCACATAATTTTCATTATGATTTATTTAATCAATATTAACTGAAAATAAATTCCAATAAATTGTAAGAGTATTATAAGGAATTTGAGAGAGAAGTGTGAGAACTTCATGATGAATAATAATTAAAGTATTCAAGGAGAAAAAAATTATTATTACTATTTAATCACAGAATATTATTATTTTTAATACATTTATAATTATCATTAAATAGAATATGATCAACCATTAGAAAATGGTTATATCGAGACCAGTAGTATATATTTTTTATTCTAATGTATTGTTTCAAATCAATGGGATAATGTGATTATTTACGGGAATAAAATTATTATTTGGAAAATGTGATAAATTATTTGTTGAATTTATAATTTATTTTTCTAAATGAGTGAAATAATTTATTCCATGTATCATTCAATGAAAATATATATATTTGTTTTATATTATATTATGATGCATGTAAAAACTATGTGTCCCTTTTCAGATTGATTTATTTCTTTACACATTGCGTGAGGTGTCAAATAATTTTTTTTGAGGATTCTTACACTCCAACTAGTTTATTGATTATTTATTAATATAAATTGAATATATCGAAATTTTGATTCAACCCCATTCTCAATATTTTTTTTCAAACATATATGAGTATTATAATTGACTATTGAGAATTTTTTTTCTACCACTACATGGATCTATATTTTTCATATCTAAATTTTATTTGAGTATAATATAATTTTTATTTCATTATAACATAATGTATAATATTAATTTATTCAATAATATATTTACTTAACACTTTTAATTAATAGGATTATCATTTTTAGAAGACTAAAATAATTCTCTATCTTTTCTATCATGTAATGGAGGTTCTTGATGACTCCATGAAAGGATTCCAACCTTTTAAAAAGGATCCCCTCAGACTCCATCTAATAAGATGAAACTTCATAATTATATAAATGTAGTGAATACTATTCTAATTTTTTATATGAAATGGAATTGGACAAGGTAAAGGTATTTATGACTAAAAAAATATGGAATAAGATTAAATTATTTTAATAAAAATGAAAGTAATGTGAATGATTTGAAATTAATATTTTGTAAAATATTAATTGAATATATTAGGATATCTAATAATGAATACATAAATTATTTATTTTCTATTGTTAATGAAATTTAATGAAATATTATTTGATTTAGAGATAAATTGGTGGATCCCCTCATGATTAGGAATTTATAAATTAATTTTATTAAAAAAATCATTGCAATGAATCTTCATCAAAATATTTATATTCGAATAAACTTCCATTGATGAATTCACAAATATTATAGTTTCTTATGAAATTATGAACACTCCTATATTTAAAATTAATATTTAATAAGACAAATGATGTATCTCAAGGATATAATAGTGATCGTACATAACTAAAATAGTTATAATTCAACCCAATATTCTAATAATGGTAAATAAATGGTTGAATAGATTTCAAAAATAATATAAATTATTTTAAACAATTTCAGAAATGGAAATGGAAATTTATGAAGGAAATAACATTGTAAATGATTTAATTATTGGTATTTTATAATATTTTTTGTTTATTTTCCAAGAAAAATTCTAAAAAGGGTTATAATCTAGAATATATACCTCTTAGGAAGAAATTGGAAAAAATATTTAATTTAAAAAGATCCATAAAACATTAGATGAAAACATAAAATTTCAAGATATTAAGGGATATAATATATAAAATATTATTAAGAATTAAAATGATCTATACATGAGATTGAAATTATTGTAGATTAATCCATTGAAAAAAATAGTGGATTTTTTGGAAAAAGTTATGATATATTCATGAAAAATAATTGTGTAGTAAAATAATTAATAGGATATATATAACACATTATCAATCCAGAATTATAGGCTTAAATTTATTAAAATAAAAAATAATAATAAATCAAGATAATAATTAAGGATGTTATATAATTCCAAGTAAATGAATTTATATTTCATTGTAGATATGTTTAATATGTATACAGAATTAGAATTAAAAAAATTTAACCACCTCACAATAATGAGACTAAAAAAGAGAGTGATGATGTTTTTTCTATAAAATTGAAATAAAATTTTAAAAGTAAAATTTAATTTATTTGATATTGAAAATAAAAAGAAGAATAGATGGGAAGATTTAATAAAATAAATAGTTTCACGTTGAAAATATTATTGTTACTGATAAAATATAGTAACATGACCATGAAATTTATAGATTGTCCTAACTATCTAATTCATATTTCTAAATTCAATAAAAGTCTTAGATTGACTGTATATTTTAATATACTATAATATAAACTAAATGTTATAAATTTTGAAGAGCCCACAGACCCTCACTCTTTTATTAGGAGTCACAAATAAATAATATACAAAAATATAATGATAACAATTAACATGACCTATAATCAATTACATCGTTTCATAACATTATTGAAATCATTTCAATATGAAAATGTACAACTGCGACTCAATGAATTTCTATCATTGAAGATTATATAAATGATTATCGTAATTAAAAGTATAGTTCCTATTTTATCAAAAAACAATTATCATCACATGAAGCTATTATATAAAAATTCAAATATATAAATTAATAGGGAAATTGGGAATCTTAATAAAGGAGTTGGAAGAAATATTTAGAAATAGGTAAAACATTATCAATGATACATAGACCGGTTATAAATTTATCATAAATTATTGATATATATAAACATAATTTAAATAGAATTATTATTTGAATAAATTGTTAAATCCAGAGAAGTGATTATGATTCATGATAGAGTATTAATATATCATGGAATAACATCCACAATTGTATGACCTTGAAAGAAAAATATATACATAGAGTAAGGATGTGAAATCTTATGATAAAAATCATGAAATATGTTGACATAAAATAGTAATGTGTCACATCCATTTAAGAAATAAAATACTGACATATCTCAAGCCCCAATTCCAAGACAATTATTACTTAGTGGATTGGATTTACACTTTCTTCCCATAATCATTGTGAATGGTATTCACTTCCCATTTCCATAAGCATAGTGGATTATGATTACTCCACTTTCCCATAATCCTTGATATCTCTTAATATATAATGATTTACCCAATGTAGGGTAATGTTAAATAACTGTTGACCCTCCTATTATATAATAATGTGTCTATATATCTATGTGTCTCATGAACATATGAGTAATCATATATTTAATAATTGTTATAATATTAATAACATATGAAAAAATATATTTTATAAATAAAATTAGGCATATATATCCTCCAAATAACCCCGTGTTTATTTCTGTATATTTTTCGATAAGAATAATAAATTTTATGGTATTCATATCATACGGAATAAAAATATGTAATTTCATATAAATATATTTCATCAGTTAATATAATTTTATATCCATAAAATTGAATAGTGTTTAACAAAAGAAAGATTTATAAGGAATTCATGATGAAAAGATATATATAGAAGGTTTTTCTTTTAGCATAATATTAAGGAAATAAAAACAAATTGAATGATCCATCATATCATGGAGGTCTCACTTACACAACACAATAGATACATGGAACATTTGATATCAAAATAAAGGATAGTTTCAATATAGTAACTACTTAAAAATGGATAAAATGAGAAGGATTATAATATATGGAGCATAAAAATATTTAAATTTAAAATAAAATGTTTATAATTGATATGTAATTTAAATTAAAATAAAAAATTATATATTAATTGAGAAAATATTACATTTTTTATAAATTCTGAAATATTTAAAAATAATGAAAATTGTATTTTACATATTATCCTCAAAAAATAAAAAATTATTAGAATATTTTTATAACTATATCTTTTATATTTTCTAGAAAAATATATTCAATGAAGAGAAATCTAGATAATAATGAAATATAAAAACTTGAGTAACCATTGATGTATATTTCTTATAGTTTTTGGGGCATTTTAAAAAACAAATTTATAGAATCAAATCAATATAATTATGAATGTCTAGAAAAATATTTTTTTAATATCATATTTTAACAAAATACCAATAGTGGAAGTATGAAAATAAGTATGGTTAATGTGGAATAAACAAAGAAAGAAATAGTAAAATTAGTATAAAATATTGAAGACATATTTTTTTTATCATTTTCATATTATATTAAAATTATAGAAATAAATGGAAACTGTTATAAAAGTGGATTTAAAATCAAATTACTGGAAAAAATGTATTATATATAATACTGAACATATATAACTGTAAAATTAATAAAAAAATTAAGATATATAATAAAAATAAATATATATATATAGAATATAAATATATAAGTTATATTTTAGAAATTTTACTTTATAATGTTATGTTTTATGAGGTAAACATAAAAATATATTATGTGAAAGAGATGTAAATTATCCCAAAAAATTGGAAACAAATTATGATCCAATAAAATCCAAGAATATTCTTTATATATAGGAAGGTAATTAAATAAGAAATTGTATAACTCCTGGTAAAAAAGGGAATCCCCATTTTTTGAATTTTCGAAATCTCTACACATGGAAACCACCTCCCCCTGAAGAGGTCACTCTAAAGAGAGCCCTAAACGAGATGGATCCATTTCCAGTTGAGATGGAAGAGTGTCCTGGAGGGTGACATAAAAATTGGTCATCGTTTGACATAGTAATACATCAATATAGGTGGTTTGGGCCTCATTTCTCCCACCATGTTAGGTATTGGGTAACCCGAAAGGATGAGAAGATCTCGGGGAAGGAGAAATTCACCCAAGAGAGAGCTCCTAGGATTCGACTCTCACACCTGTCAAAGAAAAAAAAATTTGTACCACTCTTTGGAATAACAATGAAACTACAAATGTTTAAAATAATAAATATTATAACGGAATGAATTAAATATTAGTCAAGATTTCCCTAATGACATTCAAAATGATTTTATAAAATGATAATGAATAATTGACCAAGAAATATTGTTTTATTTCACATGATTCTATGAAAATTATGACAAAATATTTCAAAAAGAAAGTATATACTCTATATAAATTAAATTATATAGATAGAACATTTCTTAATGGAAATAATTTCATATTAGAATCCATTACAAAAAATATATTGTATAAAATATAAATTAAAAAGGTAGTAAAGAATAATATTAATAAAACAAATAAAAGTATACTAAAAAGAAAAAATTTCAACACACTAGTGGTTAGAAATATTTTTGATGATATAAAATAGAGAGAAAACACATTAAAACAATAAAATTTTGAAAAACAAACTTACCACGAGATTTGAATCACTTAGTATGTGATCTATAATCTTAAATAATAAAAATTAATTTATTAGTTACAATATTTAAATCTATATTAAATTTTTAAAATTTATTATTATTAAATTTTATCATTTATTATTCACTTATTAAGTATAAATTTTCATAACTGTTGCTTATAAATGTTCAATCCATAGTTAAAAAGTACCTTGGTGTAATGATAATGGTTCATGTTCCATGACCAATGGTTCAATGAGATACAAAATTATCAATTTATTGATTTAATTTCACTTACATAAAAAATTTCAATCGTTTAGTAGATAGTTAAAAATCATTGAATTTTTCTTGATATGTAAGTTATTTTGTCAATATACTGGCTCTTATAATTTATTTTTAATACCCTTAACATCTTACCAATTTTATTATTAAATAACCGTAAACACCATATTTTTTTTAGTTACATATTTACATGTAATTGTTTTGAACAATTAACCATGAAATAAACAAGTGAAAATAAAAAATCATAACTCATCTAGGTAGAATATGAGACCAAGAGTGAATGGTTTTTTATAGTATTTATAATAATAGAAAAACAAATATATATTATATTTTTATAAATACCCTAGAGTATAATTTTACAAACAAATTACTATTACTTTAAGGAATAATTATATTATGGAAGGTGTAGGAGGGTAATAGATAATAAAATACAAGTTTTGTGAATGTTTAACATGTCTCTTTCAAAATCCTCCTTTGTAGTGAGAATTTAGCCTTTGGAAGAGGATCTTTCAGTTATACCAACAACCCATGATCATGTATAGGCGGGTTTAGAGATTAATTTGGACATGTTATTAGAAAAGTAATAGGTTAATAAGGTGAGGTTAAATAGGTGTAAAAATACTGTTTTTATATGCAATGGTTTAGAGTGTCATTGGATAAAATATTGAATGAAAAATTATTTTGGATTATGACTATGAATAATAATAATTATTATGACTATTAGTAGTATTTGTTTAAAAAAATATACATTTTTCTTACATTTAATGAAATCCAAAAAAAATATCCTTTGAAAATTTTTATTCAAATTAACGAATCCAAAATATATTTTTATTAAAATAAAATGTAAATTTTACATTGATAATTGATTTATTGGTTTATAAATTATGCCTATTACTAATAAAAACATTTTTGTACTCATTTAAAACTTTTATATAATGAAAAATGGTTAGTAATTTATTTATTCATTTTTACATCATAATGATGACATTAATCTCGACTTATAGAGAAAAAACTAAATTTTTTATCATTAATCTAAGATTCTAATTTATAAAAATACTAAAAAATCTCCCATAAATTAATTTTTACAAGGTTATTCTATATTTTGAATTCATTTTCCAAAATATTATTTCTATTATGGTTAATTTATTATTTAATCCACAACATATAATTAATAGAAAATTATATTTTTAAATTAAATCTATTTATTTTTTAATAAGTTATTATATTCCACTTTTTTATTATATACTAATTGTTAATTATTTATAATTAATTTTCTATACATTTCAAACATAATTTTAAAAATATATAATATATATTTTAAATTATATAGATTTATTACTTATATGAAATTACGTAATTCCCATGTAATTTATATTTACTAAACAATTATGCTCACATTTGATGATTACATTCTTTATAATTCCCATAAATTATAGAAAATACCAATTTTTAAAAAGAATTTATATTTGTTCCTATCCAATTAAAATTATAATAATTACACATCTTCAATATTTCTTATTCGGTTATAAGTTTCACTTCTCAACTGTATAATTTTTTTACTTTAATTAAATGATCTATTTTATTTTCATGAATTAAGTCCAATATATATATAAGGCCCCAGCCTTAAACCTTACTTAATCTTGAGTTATTACAAGATTACACATTGAGGATCTTTTCGGGTTTAGAGTTTTAGAAAATTAGATCATAAAACTTGCATTACATTCCACATATAAAAAAAGTGGTTACATAAAGATAGTATTCTTCATTCCCATCAATGGAAACACATTTAAAATAAAACATGGATTATTTCTTGACACATCCTTGACTCTATCATCTTATCATGTACCTTTCCCTTGACCTGTGAAAAACATTTAAAAAACTTGGGATGAGCATAAAAACTCAGTATGGGTTATAAAAACATGGAAAGGAAACATGAGTTCATATATATATAAGAATGAAATCATACTTTACCCATAAAACATAGGCACTTTAACATACCTCATATAATCATGAATAAATCATAGAAATCATAAGACATAAAGGTAACTTGAGGCATTCATAACATTCTTACGTAGGGAGTAACCCTCTTGGTTACGTTTGGAATACCCATCACAGTATATTCCCTAAAATCTCTTCGGAGAAACCTTAACGTTTCACTCCTTTGCGTTACCCAATGCATTGGAGAGCTATAACGGGCTCACCCGCCCATAGTTTATCACGGAACCACCCGTCTTCATAATAATGCCCAAGAACCATAACATAATCATATCACATAAAACATGCATAAAGGAAACATAAAATTTCCACATTTCAATCACAAGATATCAATACAACACATTGATATAAAAACATTATGAAAACCATTTTCAATACCAAAATAAAAGAAAAGTAAAATATGGTATTTATCTTTCTTTTAAAAAGAAGGTATGGCTTGTAGAGGAAGCCGAAACTCAAATAACGGTCACGACGGCGGAGAAGTCGTTGTCTCCGCATACGTACGACGAAAACATTCCCTTTTGTCGTTTAGTAAACGCTTTGTAAAAAAAAGATTCCTTTTGAATAAACGTAAAAGTCGAAGGGGTCTATACACCGTATAAAAGAAAGTTGTGTATAAAATAAAATATGCCTCAATGAAAGGAGATTGAGACAAAGTCCCATACCTCGTATCCGACTTGACCCGACCGTTCTTTAATCTCCTGAATAATAAACTTGAGTTAATCTCTACTTGATTAAGAATCTTTTTCAAGTTCATTATTCCTTTTATACCATGTTATGAACATCATGTAATCATTTAAGTTAATAATGTTCATTTTGTCGGTATTTGGTTCTTAAGTCAAAAATAGACTTCTTACACTTACATGTTGTTAATTTGGTCAAAGGTTCATTATATCTAGAATGGTATTCATGATGTAGATATCATATATGTCATATATATCCAGTACATACATGCATTTATAATATTACACAATCATTTAGAGGTAAGAAATGAAATGCACCGTTCACGGAGACGGTAAGCCGTACATACGCATGAACGCTACTTTCATTTCTATTTCATATTTTCTGGAATGGAATCGTAATGATATAAGAGTATATTATAATTCCAGTATAATAACATATATAATATCATTAACTTTATCCTTTACACATCCCACATATGGTATTAACGAATCAAATCACTTTCAGGGGACGGTAGTCCGCACTTCCTAAAATGAAGATATCATGTTTACCCATAATGGAAACAATAAAGGTATGCCAAAAAATGAAAAACACAGAAGCTTAAGGAAAACATAAACATATTATATATCATATATAAAAATAGTGACATCATAATGGCCACCTTTGAAGGTGTTAAATGAGTGTTGAACAATCATCGTTTCGGGAGGCAGAATTTCGCCATCCACGGAAACCGTATGTTCTTTAACCATTTTATGTAGTTGTGTGAGAGTGTAGCTCAAATAAATATTATAACAACATCCTTGTATATTGAAGATACTGGTGTTTTTACAAAATAAGTAAATAAAAAGAGTTTAGGGGGTTGGAGAAGCAAAATAAAACAAATGAACATGAGAGAATGAATTACCTTTAAAAGTGTAACTCCTTTTGATTTGAGCCTAAAGGATTCCTTTGAAAGGATTCTGCCCAAAGGTAATCATATAGGATGAGGATAGGGATGTGGAGAGAGTAAATGGGCAGGGGTTGGCCGAGACAAAGTCTTGAAGAGTGTGTGAAATGAGGTAGAGGTGGGGGCCTTTTATAAGAGGAGAGGAGGGGCACTTTTGGTAAGTAAAGAAATATTACTTTATTTGAAAATGTGTTTCGGTTTTAAAAGGTCCCAAATTGATATAATTCGTGGATAAGGTGATAAGGGTTCGAAATATAGTCATCCAATTGGTTTTGTCCATGTGTAGTTCATTGATTTTATATTATCATTCCATTTTATTTAAATCGTCAAATAATGATGTCATCACTGCATCTTTCTTATGTCATAAATAATTAAATTTATTTAATGTCTAAAAATTATAAAAAAAATACTATGATATAGGAAATCTTTTTATCTTCCCAATGACTATTTATAATCAAAATATGGACTTGTATAACCCCACCTAAAAATTGTTTTCGTAAAACATATTATGTTTGTGTCATTTTCACTTTAACATTAAATAAAAGTAATTTATGTCATTTCCCAACAAAAGTGGATCCATGGGGTCCCCAAGTTGACCCATGGAATTTCATGTTCGGCCATTACACAACCAATGAGGTTGGGACATTTGTCTAGGTCATTTCCTATTATTAAAGCATTATTTATTCCTTAAACTACCCTAATTACCACTAATCGCGATTAAGAACTTAATAAGTTACTATTCACCAAAAAATTATTATAATCTCATTGAGCCACATTTTACTTCTTAATGACAACCATGTATGTCGGATTTTCAAAATTCAATACACATTAGTGGTAAACTTTCATTTAACTGAAAAATCAGTTTGCTTGATTATCACTTAGTGGTTTCACTATTCATCAAAAATTGATGTTTTTCAGAAAATTACCACAAATTCACCCTAAGCTATATTTGATATTCCGAATTCAAAAATGAAGTCTATTTTACAAAATTCAAATCATATATGTCACATTAATTAATTTAATAATTAATTCCCACTGCCAGAGCAAATAGCGTGTTTTTACAAAACAATAAGTATCAAAAGATTGACACCAGTTTAAGTCTAATTTCAAAGTGAAATTGATTCCAATGACCACCATTGGATAAAATGGTAAAAATATATTATAATTTCACTTCAAAAACAATTAAAAACATAATCTAATCATATAAATAAATTAGGTTAAAAAGCAGTTTTGATGTAAAATACAGTATTTTTCACTATTCATTAAAAAATGAACATTGTCAGAAAAATACCAAAAATTCACACAAGGTAAATTTTGATATCCCAATAATAAAGAATAAGTTTATTTTGACAAACATAGTTTATAAAATTGTCAAAATATAGATTCAAAAATGGTTTTCCATTAAAAGGCAGTAAAACAATATTTTAAGAATATTAGTGTATTCCATGCATAAGATTGTATTTACTTTCATTTTAAGCCTCTATAACACTATCTTAATCATTAATAGACATAGATAAAAATATCTATTATTCATTACTTACTTAGGATGTTACATCCTTCCCCCCTTTAGAAAATTGCGTCCCCACAATTTATTTACTTATCAAATAAATGGGGGTACTTATCCCTCATTGCATTTTCAGATTCCCATGTTGCCTCTTCAATCATGTGGTTTTTCCGCAAAACCTTTACCTGCTTAATCACCTTATTTCGTAACACTTGCTCCCTGTGGTCAAGAATCTGGACCGGTTGTTCCTCATAAGATAGGTTCTCTTCCAGCTGAACTACCTCTGGACTCAAAACATGAGATGGATCTGGCATATACTTTCTCAACATCGAAATGTGAAAAACATTGTGTACCTGAGATAAACTCAGAGGTAAAGACACTCGGTATGCAACTGATCCAACTCTCTCCAGAATTTCGTATGGTCCAATGAACCTTGGACTCAACTTTCCTTTCTTACCAAATCTCATCACACTTTTCCAAGGAGAAACCTTGAGAAAAACATGATCACCTACCTCGAAAGATAGATCCTTCATCCGGTTATCCGCATAACTCTTCTGCCTGCTCTGAGCTATTCTCATGTGTTTCTGAATCAGCTGAACTTTTTCTGCCATCTCTTCTACCAATTTTGGTCCCATCAACTTTCTTTCACCCACTTCATCCCAGAAAGCTGGAGTTCGACACCGCTTCCCATATAATGCCTGAAATGGTGCCATCTGTATACTGGAATGAAAACTGTTATTATATGAAAACTCAACCAAAGAAAGATGTTGGTCCCAACTTCCCTGATAATCCATAGAACAAGCTCGTAGCATATCCTCCAATGTCTGAATTGTTCGTTCTTACTGCACATCTGATTGAGGATGAAAAGCTGTACTAAAATGTAATTTAGTACCCAACGACTTCTGAAGGCCTTTCCAAAAGTTAGAAGTAAACCTGGGATCACGATCCGATACAATGGAGATAGGAACTCCAGGTAACCTGACTATCTCTTTAAGATACAAACGGGAAAGTTGATCAAGAGAGAAAGTATCTCGTATAGCAAAGAAATGAGCAGATTTGGTCAAGCGATCAACAATAACCCAGATTGCATTATTACCTCGAGATGTCTTCGGTAATCCAACAACAAAGTCCATGGATATATTCTCCCATTTCCACTCTGGCACTGGTAAAGGCTGAAGCATCCCTTTCGGTAACTGCCACTCTGCTATAACCTGTTGACATGTCAAACACTTCACAGTAAAATCAACAATATCTCTTTTCATTCCATCCCACCAGTAATACTCCTGCAGATCTCTATACATCTTAGTACTGCCCGGATGAACTGAAAACGGAGAACTATGAGCTTCACATAACAACTCTTTCTTCAACTGTGAATCACAAGGCACACAAAATCTCTTCCCAAATCTCAAAACGCAATCATTATCAATGTTGAATTCAGGCAACTTACCTTTCTGAACCAGCTCTACCCTTTTCTGCAACTCACTATCTTTCTTCTGTGATTTCTTGATTCTATCTAATAGAGATGATCTCACTGATACCTGAAACAAAACAGAAGGACTTCCTGCACCAACAACTTCTATGCCAAATTTCATCAAATCGTTAACCAAAGTATCACGTTCCAATCGCAACATTGTTAATGAAGCATTACTTTTTCGACTCAAAGCATCAACCACTTTATTTGCTTTTCCCGGATGGTAATGAATTGTACAATCATAATCCTTGATTAATTCCAGCCATCTCCTTTGTCTCATGTTTAACTCTTTCTGAGTGAATATATACTTTAAACTTTTGTGATCGGTATATATTTCACACTTTACTCCATAAAATGATGCCTAAAAATTTTTAAAGCAAAAACAACAACAGCTAATTCCAAATCATGTGTAGGGTAATTTACCTCATGAGTTTTCAACTATCGTGAAGCATAAGCAATTACCTGATCATTCTGCATTAGGACGCAACCAAGTCCTTTCAATGAAGCATCACTGTATATAAAAAACTCACCATTCCTGGAAGGTAGTGCCAAAACTGGAGCATTCACCAATCTTCTTTTCAATTCCTGAAAACAATCATCACATTCTTTTGTCCAGATAAACTTAACACCCTTCCGAGTTAGCTTAGTCATTGGACTAGATAACCGTGAAAAGTTTCTAACAAACCTTCGATAATAGACCGCCAAACCAAGGAAGCTACGAATCTCGGTTACATTTGTTGGTCTTTGCCATTCTTCCACAACTTTTGTTTTTGCAGGATCAACAGTTATTCTAACTTTAGAAACAATGTGACCAAGGAAAGAAATTTGTTGCAACCAAAACTCACATTTGCTGAATTTCCCATACAGTTTCTTTTCTTTTAAGGTTTGCAAGATAACCCTTAAATGTCTTTCATGCTCCTCTTTACTTTTAGAAAACACAAAAATATCATCAATGAAAACCACCACAATCTTATCCAAGAACTCATGGAAAATTCTATTCATTAAGTCCATGAATACAGCAGGTGCATTGGTTAGCCCAAAAGGCATTACTACAAATTCATAATGGCCATATCTCATATGGAA
The DNA here is from genome assembly GCA_963277665.1 of Viscum album. NCBI lineage: Eukaryota > Viridiplantae > Streptophyta > Magnoliopsida > Santalales > Viscaceae > Viscum > Viscum album. Next base: position 405,850,507 of record OY728147.1, on the reverse strand, counting down.
CACGGTCTTCGGAATATCTGCCTCCTTTACCTTCAGCTGATGGTACCCCGATCTCAAGTCAATCTTTGAAAAAAAACTGAGCTCCCTGGAGCTGATCAAACAAATCATCGATATGAGGCAAAGGATATTTGTTCTTAACAGTGATATTATTCAAGGCTCTATAATCAATGCAAAGTCTCACAGAACCATCTTTCTTTTTAACAAATAAAACAGGGGCACCCCATGGTGATGTGCTAGGTCTAATGAAACCTTTCTCTAATAAATCTTGCAATTGCTCCTTCTTCTCTAAAAGTTCAATTTGTGCCATTCGATAAGGGGGTTTTGAAATTGTCTTAGCATCAGGAACTAAGTCAACATTAAACTCAACTTCCCGATCTGGTATTATTCCAGGCAACTCATCAGGAAAAACATCAGGATACTCATTTACCACTGGCACATCATTAATCTGAACAGTTCCTTTATTTTCAACGACGTGTGCAAGGTAACATTCATTTCCATCTTTTACATGTTTCTCGGCCTCTTGATATGTTATCGAAAGTAAGGGTTCATTCTTGTAAACAAACTGAAAGTCTTTCTGAAAAGAAACTTCTTTAGCTCTACAGTCAATCTTAGCATGGTAAATAGAGAGCCAATCCATACCCAGGATAACATCAAACTCTACTAGAGGTAGAACAATAAGGTTTTCAAGTAGGTTCTTTCCACAGATAAGGATAGGAAGATTCTTATAAATTATTTGTGCCTCGACACTTCCCCCAGGTGTTTTTACCAAAAGTTCAGGAGTCATTTCTTGAGATTGTATTCCCATTTTACTAGAAAAGGTTTCAAAGATGAAAGAATGTGTAGACCCCGAATCAAACAACACACAGGCATAATCTGAAAAAACAAACAAAGTACCTGATACAACTTCATTTGATGGCCCGACATCTGCTGAAGTAGTTGCAAAGGATTTCACCACCCATTTCTGCTTGTAGTCTAACTGCTTTCCATCACTCAAGCTCCTTGTCGGACACTCGTTTGCATAGTGACCCATCTCATTGCACTTATAACATTTCACTAACTGTAAATCGAATTTGTTCTTACCTTCACCTTGATCCTTTTCAGTGCAATCACGAGCCTTATGTCCCATCTTACCACATCGGTAGCACTTCCCAGAATTCAGAAGACATTCCCCATCATGCCTTTTTCCACACTTATCACAAACTGGAAACTTAGTTCTCTTACCATCAGACTTTTTTGAATAATTCTTAACTTTCTCCTGCCACCTCGGCCTCTTCTTCTGCTGGTTGTTATAGAAAACTTGGTCATCGAAAAACTCCATTTACACCTTCTCAGCACATTGAACAAGCTTTTCATAACTTTTAAACTCACGAGAAGCTAATGCCCTTCGATACTTTGGCTTTAATCCTGAGTAAAAACAATTGATTTTACTATCAAGGTCCCGGATAAAATTTGGAGCATACCTTGCCAATCGAGTGAACCTTTCTTCATAGGCAGCCACTGAGTCTTCCTCTTGCCTCAATTCCAAGAATTGCTTTTCCATCCTAAGTCGAACAACCTTAGGAAAATAATTCTCAAGAAAAATACCTTTGAATTCATCCCAGTCAAGAGCATCAATCTCATCGGCGTCCCTAATATTTTTAACCATAGACCACCACTGATCTGCTTCACCCTCCAAACGGTAAATAGCAAGACTAACCTTTTGATTGTCTGAACACCCCATGACATCAAAAATCTTCTCCAGTGCTTTAATCCACCTTCAGCTAGCACAGGGTCAGATGATCCTCTGAATGATGGTGGATGTTGCCTCATGAAATGTTCCACCACTGACATGTTCCTCTGCAGTTGAGCTGGCTGATCTCGTGCATGGATACCACCGCCATTTATCGCTTGAGTCAACTGCGCCATTACTGCAACAAACTGTTCAGTTCCAATTCCGACCATTTCTGGATGCTGATTCGGAAGGTTATTTCCTCCTGTATGCCTTCCTAGCACTGCTTCCCTATTTCCTCTGCGGAAAACCATTCTGAACAAACATGTCTTAGACGAAGCAACATGGTAATCTTTAAATTCTATATCATTTCAAAAAAAAAATATTTTTGGATAATAATTTAATAGAATTATAACTCCTAAAGTTATCTAAACCGACCTTTGATACCAACTATAAGGCCCCAGCCTTAAACCTTACTTAATCTTGAGTTATTACAAGATTACACATTGAGGATCTTTTCGGGTTTAGAGTTTTAGAGAATTAGATCATAAAACTTGCATTACATTCCACATATAAACAAAGTGGTTACATAAAGATAGTATTCTTCATTCCCATCAATGGAAACACATTTAAAATAAAACATGGATTATTTATTGACACATCCTTGACTCTATCATCTTATCATGTACCTTTCCCTTGACCTGTGAAAAACATTTCAAAAACATGGGATGTGCATAAAAACTCAGTATGGGTTATAAAAACATGGAAAGGAAACATGAGTTCATATATATATAAGAATGAAATCATACTTTACCCATAAAACATAGGCACTTTAACATACCTCATATAATCATGAATAAATCATAGAAATCATAAGACATAAAGGTAACTTGAGGCATTCATAACATTCTTACGTAGGGAGTAACCCTCTTGGTTACTTTTGGAATACCCATCACAGTATATTCCCTAAAATCTCTTCGGAGAAACCTTAACGTTTCACTCCTTCGCGTTACCCAATGCATTAGAGAGCTATAACGGGCTCACCCGCCCTTAGTTTATCACGAAACCACCCGTCTTCATAATAATGCCCAAGAACCATAACATAATCCTATCACATAAAACATGCATAAAGGAAACATAAAATTTCCACATTTCAATCACGAGATATCAATACAACACATTGATATAAAAACATTATGAAAACCATTTTCAATACCAAAATAAAAGAAAAGTAAAATATGGTATTTATCTTTCTTTTAAAAAGAAGGTATGGCTTGTAGAGGAAGCCGAAACTCAAATAACGGTCACGACGGCAGAGAAGTCGTTGTCGCCGCATACGTACAACAAAAACATTCCCTTTTGTCGTTTAGTAAACGCTTCGTATAAAAAAGATTCCTTTTGAATAAACGTAAAAGTCAAAGGGGTTTATACACCGTATAAAAGAAAGTTGTGTATAAAATAAAATATGCCTCAATGAAAGGAGATTGAGACGAAGTCCCATACCTCGTATCCGACTTGACCCAACCGTTCTTTAATCTCCTGAATAATAAACTTGAGTTAATCTCTACTTTCTTAAGAATCTTTTTCAAGTTCATTATTCCTTTTATACCATGTTATGAACATCATGTAATCATTTAAGTTAATAATGTTCCTTTTGTCGGTATTTGGTTCTTAAGTCAAAAATAGACTTCTTACACTTACATGTTGTTAATTTGGTCAAAGGTTCATTATATCCAGAATGGTATTCATGATGTAGATATCATATATTTCATATATATCCAGTACATACATGTATTTATAATATTACACAATCATTTAGAGGTAAGAAATGAAATGCACCGTTCATGGAGACGGTAAGCCGTACGTACGCATGAACGGTACTTTCATTTCTATTTCATATTTTCTGGAATGGAATCATAATGATATAAGAGTATATTATAATTCCAGTATAATAACATATATAATATCATTAACTTTATCCTTTACACATCCCACATATGGTATTAACGAATCAAATCACTTTCAGGGGGCGGTAGTCCGCACTTCCTAAAATGAAGATATCGTGTTTACCCATAATGGAAACCATAAAGGTATGCCAAAAATGAAAAAAACAGAAGCTTAAGGAAAAAATAAACATATTATATATCATATATAAAAATAGTGACATCATAATGGCCACCTTTGAAGGTGTTAAATGAGTGTTGAACAATCATCGTTTCGGGAGGCAGAATTTCGCCATCCACGGAAACCGTATGTTCATTAACCATTTGATGTAGTTGTGTGAGAGTGTAGCTCAAATAAATATTATAAAAACATCCTTTTATATTGAAGATACTGTTTTTGTCACAAAATAATTAAATAAAAAGAGTTTAGGGGGTTGGAGAAGCAAAATAAAACAAATGAACATGAGAGAATGAATTACCTTTAAAAGTGTAACTCCTTTTGATTTGAGCCTAAAGGCTTCCTTTGAAAGGATTATGCCCAAATGGAATCCTCTAGGATGATGAGAGGGATGTGGAGAGAGTAAATGGGCAGGGGTTGGCCGAGCCAAAGGCTTGAAGAGTGTGTGAAATGAGGTAGAGTTGGGGGCCTTTTATAAGAGGAGAGGAGGGGTACTTTTGGTAAGTAAAGAAATATTACTTTATTTGAAAATGTGTTTCGGTTTTAAAAGGTCCAAAATTGATATAATTCGTGGATAAGGTGATAAGGGTTCGAAATATACTCATACAATTGGTTTTGGCACTGTGTAGTTCATTGATTTTATATTATCATTCCATTTTATTTAAATCATCAAATTATGATGTCATCGCTGCATCTTTATTATGTCATAAATAATTAAATTTATTTAATGTCTAAAAATTATAAAAAAAATACTATGATATAGGAAATATTTTTATCTTCCCAATGACTATTTATAATCAAAATTTGGACTTGTATAACCCCACTTAAAAATTGTTTTCGTAAAACATATTATGTTTGTGTCATTTTCACTTTAACATTAAATAAAAGTAATTTATGTCATTTCCCAAAACAAGTGGATCCATGGGGTCCCCAAGTTGACCCATGGCATTTCATGGTCGGCCATGACACAACCAATGAGGTTGGGACATGTGTTTAGGTCATTTCCTATTATTAAAGCATTATTTATACCTTAAACTACCCTAATTACCACTAATCGCGATTAAGAACTTAATAAGTTACTATTCACCAAAAAATTATTATAATCTCATTGAACCACATTTTACTTATTAATGAAAACCATGTATGTCGGATTTTCAAAATTCAATACACATTATTGGTAAACTTTCATTTAACTGAAAAATCAGTTTGCTTGATTACCACTTAGTGGTTTCACTATTCATCAAAAATTGAAGTTTTTCAGAAAATTACCACAAATTCACCCTAAGCTATATATGATATTCCGAATTCAAAAATGAAGTCTATTTTACAAAATTCAAATCATATAAGTCACATTAAATAATTTAATAATTAATTCCCGCTGCCAGAGCAAATAGCGTGTTTTTAGAAAACAATAAGTATCAAAAGATTGACACCAGTTTAAGTCTAATTTCAAAGTGAAATTGATTCCAATGACCACCATTGGATAAAATGGTAAAAATATATTATAATTTCACTTCGAAAACAATTCAAAACACAATATAATCATATAAATAAATTAGGTTAAAAAGCAGTTTTGATGTAAAATGCATTATTTTTCACTATTCATTAAAAAATGAACATTGTCAGAAAAATACCAAAAATTCACAGAAGGTAAATTTTGATGTCCCAATAATAAATAATAAGTTTATTTTGAAAAACATTGTTTATAAAATTGTCAAAATATAGATTCAAAAATGGTTTTCCATCAAAAGGCAGTAAAACAATCTTTTAAGAATATTAGTGTATTACATGCATAAGATTGTATTTACTTTCATTTTAAGCCTCTATAACACTATCTTAATCATTAATAGACATAGATAAAAATATATATTATTCATTACTTACTTGGGATGTTACAATATATATATATATTATGTTTTCCCTTTTCCATTGAAAATTTTACAATTCCATTATTACAATTATATAATGTTATAATTATATTAAATTTTTTAATATATAATTAGTATCCTTTTTTAAGAGTACAATACAAACAAATTCAAATAAATTGATATACACATATTTATTTTAAGTCATTAAAAATAGTCATGAGAAATATATAAATATATATATAATTTTAATTTTAATGGAAATGAAGGAATAGAAAAAAATATTTACAACAAATATAAGGGGGAAATGTTTTAAAAAATTATATTGATTTTTTACATCCCCCCCAACAAATTAATTCTAGTCCTCAAAATATTAAAGTAATATCACAGGTGAAAAACCATAAAGGGTCTCATTAAAATAAGCATGACTCTACAAATAAAAAATATTATAACATTTCCTTGATATCTATGGGAAGACCTGACAACTCATAATTTCCATTAAATTATGAATGTGTTTATATTTATAGTAGTTTTATCCATTAAATTTATTTATTAATTTGATTTAGATTATAACATTCATACATATTAATGAGTTTCTAAAGGCTTACGTTTCACCACATCATGTTCTTGTTTGAACAATTGACTAAATAGAAAATGATTAATTTGATTCATGGTTGTATCCAATAAAATATGATTATATGATAATATGAATATGAAACTATAATCCTTATATGTATAACCTTATGAAGCCTTTGGATCAAATTATGACACCATTTTTTCAAATATTACATTATTGGTTCGAACATTAACACCACCAGTTCAACTATAACATTATTCATTAAAACATTGAAGACATTGATTCAAATATGACATTATTGGAACAATATTGGATTCAATAACATTTATCAATCTATTCTCCATAAAATATTCCAAATAGTAATAATTTATCAACACTATGATACCAACTAAAGCCCCACCAAAAACACGCTATCATATTTGGTTCATCAAATATATACATTAAACTAATTATTTGATACCAATTAATTTGGAAAAATAACATAAATGATTTGAAAATAACATATATCATCTCAGTAATAAAATTCACTCCTAAAACCAAAAATATATGTCTCGTTGGAGACTATAAACATTTTTATCTAAATTCACAACACAATGTACATTTCACTGCCAAAATATTTCAATAAATTAATATCTCAAATTCAAATAATTAATAATAAGATGATAAGGAATTGGGGAAACATAAAAATAGTTATCTTAAATGATTAATAATAGGTAAAACACTATTAAGGTGACATAATTTTTTTAATATATTATAAAAACTATGTAATATGATCATAAGGAAAATGTAATGACTAATGGGATAAGACAATAAAACCATAATTAGTTATCATAAAGTTTATTACAATATGCATAGAACATGGTATAAAATATATAATAGCATGTTCCTGAAATCATAACATATACCATGTCATGAGGATGTTAACATATAATACAATAATCATAAACCATGCTGAAAAATATGAATGTGTATTAAGCATATGAATGGAAAATTATAAGATAAATCAAGGATATATTCCTAAATTATCATATTATATTAATTTACATGTACTCCCAAGTATCATAAACATACTATTTTAGCATTACATCACAGTCACCATAGCCTAGTTGATTGAGTTTACTACCTAGACACATAAACGTAGTAATATCAAGATATTTACAACAATACCAAATTAATTATTGGGATATATAATTTTCTTTCCACTCATCATATAATTATATATCAATACATATGTGTTTAATATAATCAAGAAAAAAAAAGATTTATCAATGTCTATAAAATAAGTATCCCTTTTAAATTAAATGTTATAAAAAATGGGATAATAATATATTCTAAAAAATAAATTGAGTGCCTATGTAAATATCCTTTAATTAGAATAGTTAGTTATACTGTATTCATTCTTTATATAATATTGTCACAACCTTATATTTCCCCATTAATAAAACATTATATTTTTCAAAGTTATCACCCTTCAATTATAGGAAAGAACTACAAGGTATTCCTAATGCAATTTTTTTACATGAATTGTTGAATTTGAGAATAATATTTAATAAGTCATGTAAAATTTAGTGATGGTTATGACCTATCCAGGAGTTTTCAATACTCAAACACATTTGATACTTATGAATTAGGATTATGAATAAATATATTATTTTAGTTTAGTAAATTAATATGAAAAAGATATAATGAGAAGAATTATGTGATAAGTCATGTAAAAAATGGTATAATTTAAAATAGCATTATCATATATGAAATATTATTTAGAGAGTGACAAGAATGTAGTGTATATGTAAGAATGAAATTCCTTAACTTTTACACAATGTTGAGATATTTACAAATATGTATAAAAATTTAAAAGACCATCTTAAAAAAATTTCATAAATATTAAAATATTTCTATGGAAATATATTTCTACTATGTTTTTAACATATATAAATTTAATATTCCTTAATATTTGTGATGTTTTTGTCAACAAAATAGTTTAATCTCATTTTAATACAACCTTCAAAGTGATGATAATAAAATTTTATATAATTTTTTGTATAAAATAAAACATCTCAAAAATATATCCATGAAATTAAATAAAGGTATAGTAGAAGAATATTACATGGGAATATGGAAAATATATTGAAAGTGAAAAGAGATATTTTGTAGCATTTTCAAAATATTTAGATATTATCCACATATATAAAAAAGATTTAAAAAATTGGATTTTTCTATCAAAATAAATGGAAAATTTGACTTATTGAATAAAATAAAAAATTTACTCTAAAATTAACACTAATAATGATTTTCATTAATAATGAATTTTCATATGAAACTTAGAGATGTAATACACATATTATTAATTTACATTTATAAGATTTTATTTTATGAGCTAAAAATAATAACAAAATATTCTTTTGTTTAGGGAATATAAATTCACATAAAAAATTGAAATATATTATGTGGTAATAAAAGGGTTTAAAATTTCTAACATAGAGGAATAAAATTATAATCATAAAGAATAACTCACAAAAAATAAAACTGGGCCAATAGTCTCCTTATCACTTCTGAACCATGCGAGTGCAATTAAAATGATATACATAACAAAATATAACTTTAAATACTATAAATAGAATATTAAATATAGATAAATATTTTAATTGGGGATTACATGAACCATATAAAAGAAAATGGGTGGAAAATATGGATAGTGACCAAAAAAAAGAAATCAAGATAAAAATCCATTATAAACAATGTATGATATAAAAAATAAATCAATCATGTATTGTAATGACCCAAACATTCAATAATGGAAATTATTATTTATATAATTAAATTTCTTACAATGTTTATATTAAATGTGATCATCTTTTGTTTTATTTTTGTGGATTTTAAAATACCATTACGAATTGTGACAGTTTCTAATATATCCATTGAATAATGACCAAATTATTAGGATAAATATAGGGCTTAAATAAATCCAATTAATTAGACAAAAGAAGTGATGATATCATCTAGTAGACATGGAATATACAAATTCCATTTTTTGGAGCTCGGATAATATTTGGCATCATTGGGTTTCGCTGTTGACCAAGCCCAAGCCAAGCCTGAACAAAGTTAAGCTAAGTGGAACAAACTATGGGTGAAGTAGAAGTTAATTAAGATTACCACCTGAGCGATGTTATCCGAGCCACCCTAAGAGTCTGTCACCATCACACACCATCCCTTCAGTCTTAAATTAGTGTTATAAGGGGTTATTTAACAAGACCCTAGCACTCTGACTATGTACATTACTTTCTGTATAAATAATGTGCATTCATTTTTTTATTGTTACTTTGTAAAATGTTTTTAAAGCCCAAATAGAATTATTAGTTAATATTCATCTTAGAAACTTATTTTAATGAATTAAGGGATTTTATAGTTAAATAATATTTTAATAAAATTATATTATTATTTAATTACTTTATATTAAATATGAATGATCATATTATTTTCTGAATGCAATTGTAATTTTTATTAAGGTTTGAACGATGTTTTTGTTAAAACCCATGAATTTTCAATAACTGTCGGTTCTTATATAAAAATTAAAAGTTTAAATATTTATAAAATTATGTACAAACAATGAATAATATTTTTATAATAAGGATGTCAAAATTATCTGACGGTGAATTTTTCATAATTTTCTAAGACAGTCGAATTTATGGGTAAAATTTTAATACCATTTAAATATATAATTTGTTTTATGAAATCATAATGTCCCAATAGTGATTTAATAATATACTATAAACATTATTTTCTTCCAATATATGTTTTAGAACTAAAATATTGTTATTTTGGGTTTTTTGGGTTTATTTTAAAAAGCTTTAGCGGACCCCTCAAGGCTTATAAAACGTTTGGTTTTCTAAATTGTTTTCTTTGAAAGTGTGACTCACCTCTACATAATCAACCCTATTAAATTATGAAGGTCATACATTGGCCTTATAAAATATTATTTTCCACTCCCATTTGGAAAAAACCATGGGAAAAACCTTGGGCTGTTTTGTGTTTTTGATTAGTATAATGTGAGATGTTCGAAACCTAAATAAAAAAGAATTATTTCTCCTTTCCTATATAAACCCACCCATGATCCCATATATTATTCACTCAAAGACTTTGGAGTTAGAAAACAACCTTCCCATCAAATCTATAGAATCATTCCGAGGTTCTCCAAGCTCCCATGAAGCCTCTCTCTAGCCTCTCTCAAGCCTTTGGGGCCACACCTCCAATTAAGGGATTTCATCATTTCTCATTTTTGTTGTATTTTTTTAGTTGTTATGTCCTTTTTTTTCAATTAAACTTATTGGGGTATGATTTATCACCTCCCACATACTACCCTCTTTATGTTTGGATGATGTTAGACCCATTTCTCTCTCATTAGTGAATCCCATGTACACCCATTACTATGCTGAAATTCTGCGAGAGATTTCTCTCTCCTCATTTACATCCAAGTAATTCTTTTGTATTATGCATCTAAATTCCATTAAATTTTATAGGACATGTATATATATAAACACATTACTGTCCATTTCATTTAAATATGACGATTCACCCATTTCTATCTCATCATCCATTTTTTATGAGTTCTTATTTCACGTCATTTTGCTGCCGAAATTGAAATACGATTTTCCAAGCCAATGTTATTGTGTAGTGAATACCATGACCATTTATCTATCAAGGGTATTCACCTTTCTGAACATTTAATTATTTATTATAAATCATCATGTATTTATTCCACATCCCATTATCATGGAATAAATGATGATGACTGATTCAATGTGGCATGCTTATGCATGAAATGAAATGTTTAAGAAGGGTTCACCCTAATAGCACTCCAATGAATTGGTTAAAGTATAGAATCATGATACATCATTGGAGATGGGTGTTAAATCATGCTAATTCAAGTTCAATGATGTTTTACGCATTCTTCATGATCAATGAGGATTTTATCACGATCCATGTGCAATGTTCTTTTTCTCATGCTAATTCCATGTTACGTGTTGTTGCTACATTTCCATGTTATGATTATCAGGCTTTATCATGCCTTTATGTTCATTTTTTTGATCTCCATTGATTTTCCTATTGTCTAACATATATTTTTTTCCCTCATGTAATTCCATGTTTATTCCCTTACAGGTCATTATAGCTCACCCTTTTCTTATGAATGTCCTCATGTTATCCCATGCAATGCTACGTACGAGGGAATGTAGCGGTCATGTAAAACAAATTTTCAACAAATATGTTGTACTTCATGTTATATGTGGTTATTTAATGATCATAATCCCCAAATACTCTATACCTCTCTATCGTCTATGTTTTATCAAGTGAATATTTTATGTAATAAATCAGGTTTATGTGTGTTATAATGAGATGGGTTATAGTTGGTATCAGAGGATGGGTTTAGATATTTTTGAGATTAGGATTAGAAAACCCTAGTGAATAATTAGAGACCAGAATAAGTATAATAAAAACATCCCAGAGTATTGGTGAGTATCGAGTCATTATTTTATCAAGAACTGCATCCTTATCTGGATACGACCAGGTAAAGGTGGCTATGGAATAGATGTCTCCAAGGGGTAAAACACAAAAACACCGCTTTGAGCTAGACTCATACGGGAACCGGTGCATCAAAAATGGCCTTGTTGAACTCTTGGTTATGACACTCCCATGGGATATGATTTGGTATATTCATAAGCATAGTATCATCCATTATTATGGGACTTAAAAAATTTCCTATGAATATATATTAATAATTAGATCATGGATAACATAGAATGAATCCATTAGATTAGAATGTTAAGGAAATAAAAGCTATTTATAAGTCATGAGTTTATTCCTTGGATTACACTTTATGTGTTAACCCTATCTTTTCATTTATTCCAGCCAATGGACATTAATAGGAGGACTTCAGAAAACTAACGATGTGAAGATCAATGTGATGACTTTTCTAATGAGATTCCCAATTCGATGGGAGTGGGAATTGAAAACATTGTCACTCTTCTCTCTCATTTAACTAATGAATTGAATAGAGAAAAGGGTTAAGATGAATGTTCAACCCCCCAAGAAATAGCAAGTCTCTATCAACAACATCATGAGACAAAGGCCTCATACTTTTAATGGATCATTCAGTCCCTCAATCACCAAACAATGGATCAACTCCATTGAAATGATATTCTCTATCCTTCAATATTCTGAACAAGAGAAGATTCTCTAGGATACTTATCGTATAGAGGGTGAAGATGATAAATGGTGGAATTTGTTCAGGAATGTGATGCCTGATGAGGAGATCAAGGCGTTGGAATGGAAGGATTTCGAGAATATTTTTTCAATAAATACATTCCACGCACTCTCCAACTTAAGATGAAAATGGACTTCCTTGCCCTCAAGAAAAAATAAAAAGAATATGTCGGACATATGAGTAAAACTTTTCAAGTCTTGAATGATACGCCTTTGCCTTTGTCGTTACCCTTGAATTCAAGGTCGACCGCTTCATTGGTGGGCTGAAACCTAGACTACAGAAAGCAATGGCGATCCGTAACTTTGAAAACAATGACGAAATTGTCCGATGGTACCTCAAGGTCAAAATTGAGATTGGAGAATCTTAGGGGTATCATGGGGATAATATGTGTAAGGTAGAATTCAATGCAAGAGATTTGATGGATAAAGAAAAAGGTTCTAACATGATCCAACACCCCACATACCAATGGTTTGGAAATATGTACCCCAAAAATTATTTTATGGGGACGAGGAAATGCTTTAGGTGTGGAAGGGATGGGAAAATAGATATTAACTATTGGAATGAAAAATCGGTTGTTGCGATAGAGGATAGGAATCCTCTGTTCGACTCTCAACACGTTGTTCATTGCATCAACTGCAAAAAACTAGGGCATCTATCAAATTTGGGCCATATGATAAGGGTTTTCAGAGGCATCCAACAACCTCCAATGAAGTAAGGGAGAGATTTTTCCATCATTATTGCTGAAGTGAACCATGAAAACGTAGTGGTGACAAGTACTATAGTTATTTATTCATGAATAGTGAACATAATTTTTTATTCAGGTTCTACACATTATTTTATATCCCAAAATATTAGTAGAAGAATCCCAACACCACCACAAATCATGAAAGTAAAGATGTCGGTGAGTACAGAAACTAGGGAAAACATTGCATCATATAAATATAACTCCTCCCCTATATTAATCGGTTGATTGAACATCCCGAAGAACCTTTTCATACTCCTAGTGGTGGAATTGGATGCAATTCTCAGTATGGATTGGCTTTCCGTATATGGATCCAACATTAATTCCCATGAGAGAAAAATCACTCTCCATGTGGAAAATTGACCCCCTATTTAATACAAGTTCAAGGAGGATAGTGAATCTTCTTTAGATCCATAATCTCAAGCATAGATATTACTACTATATGAGCATGCATATTTGGCTTATATGATTGAGTATAAGGAGGAAACTACCCATAAATGCATTCCTATTGTGATGGAATTCACTGAAGTTTTTCCCAAGGAATTTCATGGTATTCCACCTAGAAGAGATGTTGAATTCTCAATTAATCTTATACCTAAGGCATTTTCAATATCCACAACTCATTATAGAATGTCTATTGTGGAGCATGAGGAGTTGAAGAAACAACTATAAGAGAATCTGGATAAAGGGTTTATATTACCAAGTGCTTCACCATGGGGTGCACTAGTCCTCTTCATCATGAAGAATGATGGGTTAATGCACCTTTGCATCGATTATCGTGAGCCTAACAAAATCATGATAAAGGAAAATTATACTCTCCCTTGAATTGATGACTTTTTCGATCAGCTATGTGGAACACAATACTTCTCTATGGTGGATTTTTGATCAGGATATTATCATGTAAGGGTGAAGAAGGAAGATATCCCCAAGACTACTTTTTGTACAAGATACAGGCACTATGAATTCATAGTAATTCCTTTGAGAATCACTAATTCTCCAGAAATCATCACGGAATTGATGAATAGAGTCATTAGATATTACCTCAATAAAATTTGGTAGTCTTTATAGATGATATTCTGATTTACTCCAAAACATAAGAGGATTATGAGGTGCATCTAATAAATGTACTATAGACCTTTAAGAAGGTTAATCTCTATGAAATGTACAGCACATGTGAGTTTTGGTTGAAGGAGGTCTCATTATTAGGCCATATCATCACAAGAAATGTGATATCTAAGGATCCCTCCAAAACAGAAGCAATTGAGGGATGGTCGAGTCCAACATCGGTAATGTATATCCGCAGCTTTGTGGGTTTAGCTAGATATTATCGATGATTTATGAGAAATTTTTCATGATTGTCCAACCCTCTTACCGAGCTAACTCAAATGGGAGTAATGTTTTCTTGGACTGATGAATGTGAAAAAATCTTCAAAGAGATTAAAATAAGGCTTATCACTTCATTTGTGATCACTTTACCAACAAGTGGATAACTTTTTGTGGTATTCAGTGATTCTTCGAAGAAAAGCCTGGGTTGTGTATTGATGCAAAATGAAAAAGACATTGATTATGCTACAAGGTAATTAAATGTTCATGAGAATAATTTTCCAACACATGATCTGGAGTTGGCTTCTGTGGTATTCGCTTTAAAAATTTGGCAGTATTATCTCTTTGGGGAGAAGTGTGAAATATATACAGACCACAAAAGCCACAATTATATATTTAGATTGAAATATTTGAACATGATCCAACAGATATGGTTCGAGCTGATCAAATACTATGAATGATCAATCCATTACCACCCTGGGTAAGAGAAGAAGGTGACAGATGCTCTATGTAGAAAGGACCCAATGATTCTATCACTGATGATAATTGATAAGGATCCAATCTTCAAAGATTTGATGAAAATGGAAATGGGAATTATAAAGAAGGGAACATCATCAATCCTTTCAAAAATTATTGCTCAACTGTCTCTTCTAGAAGGGTTAAATGAAGATCAAAAGGATGATGTGGTAATTCTGACGAAAGAGGAAGCTACTGGAAGAGGGAAATCCTCGGAGTTCAATGTTAATGAAGAAAGAATTGAGAGATATGAGAAAAGACTATGTGTTCTATCAAGTTCAGACTAGAAGAACAATCTTTTGGATGATGAACTTAGTTCAAATGTCTCTATTCACCCAAGAAACATTATGATGTATTGAGATCTCTGAGAGCATTATTGGTTAGAGAATATGAATAAGGAGAGCGCTGAATTTACATCAATGTGCCTAGTGTGTCAGAAAGTGATGTCTGAGAGATAGAAGTCTAAGGGGATGACGCAACCATTACCCACACCAGAATGGAAATTGTAGAACATCACCATGGACTTTGTCACCGGATATCCGAAGAAATCCAAATGAAACAATTCAGTTTGGGTTGTTGTGGATCGTCTTAAAAATTATGCACACTACATTGAAATTTGTGAGGATTTCTCATTAGATAAACTAGCACTAAAATACATCAAGGAAGTGGTAAGACTACATGGATTACCACTATATTTTTTATCCAATTGAGATCCAATATTCACCTATATTTTTTGGAAGAGTCTTCAACATGTTATAGATACTGAACTATACTAATGTACAACATACTACCCTCAAACTGATGTCCAATCGAAACGAACTATTCAGACATTATAAGATATGTTAAGGTCATGTTCAAAGGAATTTAGTGGAGGCTGGGATCAATATATTCCTCTGTTTGAATTATTCTATAATAACAGTTCCACCTGAGTATCCGAATGGAAACTTATGAATCCTTGTATGGGAAGAGGTGCAGAACACCATTATGTTGCGGTGAAGTCAGTGAGCGTAAGCTACCAGGACTAGAAAATTTCAATGAAATGATGGAGAAGGTTTAAACCATTCAGATTCATATAAAGGTAGCCCATAGTCGACAGAAGAGTTATATAGATAACCATCAACGAGAACTTGCTTTTAATGTTAGAGACATGGTATTTTTATGCATATCTCTATGTAAGAAGTTCATGATGTTTATAAATAATGTAATTTTAAGTCCTATGTACATTGGAACCTTCAAGCTTCTTGATTGTGTCGGGGTTGTGGCCTATCGACTAGAACTTCAATATACCATGGCCAATGTACATGTTGACTTTAATGTATCCCTCTAATGGAAGTAAATAATAGAACCTTCACATATACTCTCTTCAGAGGTAGTACTGCTAGATTATGATATTTCTTATGAGGAGCAACCAGTGAAGATCTTAGATCGTAGAGAAAAAGTTCTACAAAATAAGATTACACCCCTCATCATAGTGTTGTGGCGAAACCAAAAGTTTGATAAAGATATGTGGGAATTGGATGAAGTGATGAGGAAAAGTTATCCACATATTTTTTAGTGTGGGAAAAAATAAATTTCAAGGGTGAAATTTCTTAAAGGGCGATTATTGTAACGTCCCAAACATTCATTAATTGAAATTCCTCTTAATCTATTTAAATGTATTATTATGGTTATATAAATTGTGAAGTTCATCGGTTTTATGTTTCTGAATTTTAAAATACTCTTAAAAATTGTGACCATTGCTAATAAAGCCACTGAATAGTGATCTAATGATTAGTATAAATAGAGGGATTTAACAAATCCAATTTACTTAGAAAAAGGAAGTGATGGCCTCATCCAGTTGACTTTCCCCATATAAAGCCCATTTATTAGAGATCGGATAGAAGGTGGCATTATTGGGCTTCACTCTTGATAAATCCCATGCCATGCTTTATAACATTATGCTTGAGTGGAACCAACTACAAGAGAAGTGGAAGTTAATAGAGATTACCACTTGAGCGATGTTATCTGAGCCACCCCAATAGTCTGTCACCAACACACACCTTACCCTTCGGTTATATGCTGGTGTTATAAGGGATTGTGTAATAATACCTTATCACTATGACTATGTACATTATTTTTTGTATAAAAATGTGCATTCATATTATTATTATTACTTTGTAAATAGTTTTTAATGCACAAACAGTATCATTAGTTAATATTCAACTAAGAAATAAATATTGATGAATTAATGGATTTTTGAATTAAATAATATTTTAATAAAACATTATTATGATTAAATTAATTTTTATTAAATATAAATGATCATATAATTTTATGTTTTGAATTGTAATTTTTATTATGGTTTGAAATCTGTTTTTTTCAAAATCATTGAATTTTTTATAAATGCCGGTTTTTATTTTAAAAGTAAAAATGTCCATATTTAGAAAATTATTGAAAAAAAATTTATATTATTTTTGGAATCAGGATGTCAAAATTATCCAATGTAGAATTTTTTATAATTTTCTTAGACAATCGACTTTTTGGGTAAAAATTAAATACCGTTTGAATATATAATATGTTCTATGACATCATAATGACCCAATAGTTATGTAAGAAAATACTAAATACATTATTTTCAGCCAATATATGTTTTACAATTAAAATAATGTGATTTATGGTTTTTTTATTAATTTTACAAAGCTTTAGTGGACCCTTCAAGGCTTAAAAAACTTTTTGTCTTTTTAAATTGTTTTCCTTGAGTGTGTGACTCATCTCCACATAAGAAAACCTATTATTTTAATAAGTTCGGCCATTGGCCTCCTAAATTATTATTTTCCAGTACCCTTTGGAAAAAACCATGGGCTGGTTTGTGGTTTTTATTAGTTTAATTTGAGGTGTCCCAAACCTAAGTAATAAAGAAATATGTGTCCTTTCCTATATAAACCCATCCAAGCTCCAACTTCTCTTCATTAAAAGCCTTTTTAGTTCGACCCACCCTTTACCTCCTATCTCTATAATCCACCCATGGTGCCTCAACCTCCTACGAAGCCTCTCTCAAGCCTCTCACAAGCCTTTGGGATCACACTTCCATGTAAGGTATATATTCTTTTCACATTTTTGTCCAATGTTCAATAATATATTATGCCCTTTTATTTGCAATTAAAAATGTTTGGGTATGATTTTGCACCTCCCCCATACTGCCCTATTTATGTTTGGATTATGGGAGACCAATTTCTCTCTCATTAATTCCTCTTATGTACACCTGTTACTATGTCGAACATCTGTGATGGATTTCTCTCCACTCATTTACATCCAAGTAATTGTTTTGTATTATGCATCTAAATTATATTTCTTTTGTTGGTAAATGAATATATATGAACCCATTACTTTACATTTCACGTAAATATGATGAGACACCCATTCCTCTCTCATCATTCATTTCTATGAGTTCTTATTTCACGCTGTTATGATGTGGAAATTACACTACGATTTTCCAAGCCAATGTCAATGTCTTGTGAATACCATTCCCATTTCTCTATCAAGGGTATTCACATTTATGCACATTTACTTAGTGATTTTAAATCTTCATGTATGTATTTCACATGCCTTTATCGTGGAATAAATGATGATGATTGATTCCATGTTGTATGATTCATGTGTCACACTTATGCATGAAATGAAATGTTTAAGAAGGGTGCTCCCTAATAGCGCTCTGATGCATTGGGTAAAGTATAGTATCATGATATGTCACGTTTGATGGGTGTTGACCCTTGATAATTCATTTGAAATGAAGTTCTAGTCGTGCTTCATGTGTAATCAGGGTTTACTCATGCTCCATGTGCATTGAGCCTTGGCTCATACTAATTCCATGTTAAGTGTTTTTGTCATATTTCCATGTTATGATTATCATGATTAGTCAGGCCTTTATGTTCTTGTTTCTATTGTGCTTCCTTGATATTCCTAGTGTCTAACAAATATTTTATTCCTCATGTAATTCCATGTTTATTACATTACTGGGATATATAGCTCACCCTTTTCTTATGCATGTCCTCAGGTTATCCCATGAAATGCTAAGTACGAGGAGAATGTAGTGGTCATTTAAAAAAAATCAATAAAGATGTTTTATTTCATGTTTTATGTAGTTTTTTAATGATCTTAATACCCAAATACACAATACCACTTGATATTCTATGTTGTATCTAGTGATGATTTTATGTAATAAACTATGTTTAAGTGTGTAATAATGAATATCGTTGTTATATGTATAATGAAATTGTTATTAAAAAAATAAGTAAATGTAACATATTATAAGCTATTTTTATTAATATAAATATGAAACATATAATATAATATAGATAATTAAAATTAATAATTTAAGACATGGTTATTTTTTAGAAACCCCTTACCTTGAGTCTGGACTCTCCACATGTGTCCTCTACAGTCTTGAATAATGAAATTCTATTTAGTAACTCATTTATCAAAAAATATTATAATATTTTTATCATTATTTTTATTTATTTTACTCAATTATTCTTTATTTAATAGTTTTATTTTCCATATGTTCATTGTTTAGATATGTTCGATGCTTAGATCCAAAACTAATTCAGCGTTATGATGATGGATAATAATTAATCATTCAGTTGTTCTATAAGATCAATAAGTGTTAATTTATTATTTTCATTTATCTTTATAATTAAAAGAGTTAATTATTTTATTTAATATTTACAAAACACAGAACTATTCTTGATATTATAGTTTTTATGCTATTAAATTTTACATTATAATTACATTTAATATCATTTATATCA
The DNA here is from genome assembly GCA_963277665.1 of Viscum album. Classification (NCBI taxonomy): domain Eukaryota; kingdom Viridiplantae; phylum Streptophyta; class Magnoliopsida; order Santalales; family Viscaceae; genus Viscum; species Viscum album. The sequence continues at coordinate 405,830,609 of OY728147.1, read as the reverse complement.
TGCTAATTTTATCATTACAAAATATGAAACCTGATAAAGAATTTATTATTGATATTATATATGATCAAAAAATTATAAAATAATACATGAAATAAATTTGAAAAATAAAAATTCAGCATTCACTTAGGTAGTAAAAACCTACAATGATTGAATAATTTTTTGAAAATAGATTAAAAGAAAATAAAAACTAATCAAAATTTTATTTTATTAAATAAAATATATATTATGATTATACTATATAATTTATTTTACATTTCGTATTATTTAATTTAGTGAAGGCGCTATATGAGAATAGAGATGAAAATACATTGGTTTCGAAACCAATACCATTCACTTTGAGACGCCTCCAAAGGAGTGTACCTCAGTCTTTCATAGGAGGGTCATTTTGTGAGATTGGGGTCTCATGAAATATTTTATGAGGGTTTATTTTTGGGGTTTTATTGATATTTGACATTGGAAGATATCTTATAAGTAAGAAGAAATGATTGGAGGAGGGATTTTTTGATATGAATAGGAGAGGGGTATCTTTGAATAAAATATTGAATTATTTATAGTTATGGATTATGACAATAAAATGTGTAAAATATTATGAAGATTAATAATGTTTTATATAATGAATATATATTTTTATTTAATTTAATGTAGTCCAAAACATTATGGGATCTTTAATGTATTTTATTCAATGTAAAAAATATATTTTTTAAAAAATATAATTCAATCATTGAAACCTGTTAGATAGGATTAAAAATTTGTTTTCATATTTATAAATTAATTATTGATCTCATTAAATATATTTCATTTTTTTAAATAAATAATAAAATATTGACCAAATTTTAAAATATAATGATATAATAAATCAAACTGGATATACAAAAATAGTTTTTTACAATTTACTTAAAACAAAATTTTTTTACAAAAATAACAAGAAAATCCCTATGAAAAATTAAATTTAACAATTAAAATTATGGAATCCATTATATCATATTACAATTATAAATTTGATAAATATTAATTTTATATAGAAACATATAAAATAAAGAAAAATAATTTATTTATAATAAAATCTCATTCATTTGTTTTAAGTAATTAAATGTCTCTATTTTATTGTTCAATTGTTATTATATGATAAATAAATATTTATTTATAAAATTCATTAATAATAATTCCAAAATATTATATACCATTTAGATTCTATATATTTCATAAATATAAAAAAAGTATAAGAAAAAATTTATAATTACTATATTTTGATTGCTGCCATTGTTGATTTCATAATATAACAATCCCATGCATAATCATTTCAATTAATTTGAAAAATTATTATATATTTTTAATCATTTTAGTAAAGTCATAATTTTAATAAATCCAGTGTATTACATGATTTATGATTTTATTTACAAAATATATGATTTATTTTTATTCATTGACTTGAATGATTACAGTAATTTTTAATTATTATATAGAAAAAATTAGGAAGGTGATTAACATTTTCCTATGAAAAAATTAAAATTCCATGATATAGTTATATTTCATATCGATTAACGATGGTTCATTAATTAATGATATCCAATAATATAAAATTTTATTATGCACTTTTCTTCGTAATATTGTTCATAGTTAAGGTTTTTCTTAATTTTTAATTAATAATGTCATAATTGTGTTATTATAATATTACTATAAAATTAGAATATATTTTTCTAAAATTAAATCTAAAAATAATTCTTAAACACTTATATGGAATTATCATTTTTAATAAATTCAATATAGTCATTGTTTCCATCATTTTGGTTTCAAATAGGATCAGTTTGTCATAGTTATTTTTAGTTATTTAAAAACACCCAACATGACTCTTTCATGGTGTTTTGAGTTACTGTGGAGCTTATCTCAAAGGTAAAGCTTCCACTAGGTCTTTACCTACCACACCATAATATATGTGTTGTCCATAAGGATGGGAGTTCATGATTATCTCACCATGTTAAGGAGGTTTATTTCATACTTCATAAAACTTTTATAGATTTAATTCATCTTAATGAATCCACCCCAAATCTTATTGTGAGATTGGATACCCTTATAGAAATGATTGATTGTTCATATGCATAAATGGGAAAATATATATGTAACATAGATTCACAATATATCTTTTACTTAATAATTTTTATATCTAGATCAATGCCTCTTTGATTTGATCTCAAACATTTATCACCTCATTGGAATGTGACCATTATTTTTTATGTCAGGATTGGGCCTATTAGAGGTATTACAATGTATCATGGTGAGATAAATCTGGAACCACATAGTTTTATGCAATTTAGTATGAAATGTTTTTTACTTTTACATTTATGTGACAAGAACCAATCCATATAGGTTAAAATAATTCAATAAGGACAATTAGTTAAATGATTTCAAGTTTTGGTTTTTGTAATAAATACATACGATTGGCCCATTTCTGGTTAACCTAAAAGGGAATATAACATAATGAATTTTTTATGGTTCATTTGTAATATAGCCCAGTGATATGAATACATTTTTTGGATAGTGAGTATATGTCATACCAAGTGGCATATGGTCTCATCATGAATATTGACTAATGAGGACGGATATTTGAGGAGTATGGTCGGGATGAAAGGTTGTCCAATTTTGTGGGAAATATTGACCTCTAAATAATGACGTAAGTGACATGATGAGGAACAGGGCCCCATGAGTATGGATATATAATTTTATGATATTAGGTTTGAACACATAGAGTCTCCCATTAGATCTAAATTAATATGAATCGAATCCAATGTAAATTGAGTGGTACAATTTATAGTCATGTGGTGATACTATACCATGTAGTTTAATGTAATTTTTTAGGACATAACCTTTTAATTTTGTGTCATGTTACCATGAAATTTTCCATCAAGTTTAATTTTATAATTTGGGGATGCATATTTCATTCTATTGGAAAAATAGAGTATTAAATGACACTTCATAATTTCATCTACCCATATATTTTCAAGCTCCTGTTGGAATATAACCCTCTTAAAGAATATTGATTAAAATGAATATTTCCATTTGAGGGAGATTTTCAGGGATGCATGAAGATGAGTGGGGCCTTAAACATTATGGTTTTCTTTTGGGAATGGGACATTAGGTGTACAAGGGTGGTTTCCGAAGATGATTCCATGGTTACGGTTTATAATATGGAGGAGGCCCATGAAGAGCACTGGATCTTGGTGAGAATAAGAGTAGCTGAAATATGAATGCACAATAACCATGTGTCAGTGTTACTATATTTTTTATGATTCAAGGTGATGAAATCGTTATTGGGGACCACCATTGGTTTCATAATTGATAATCAAAACCAAATATTTATGGAACATTTGGTAGAACAAGACATCTACCATGCTCATATATCGATTGGTCTTGAATGTGAGTCAACAATATTAAAAGTCAAGAGCTAGTAATATATTTTCTACTGTCCATCAAATGAGGACCCTCATTATCATGGGGGTGCATTATTGAAAATTTAAAGAGGTCCCTAACACTTAGTGGGAATAAGAAAGAGTGGCCTTTGATGAAGGGAATACATGATTGAATGTGGTAATATGGTGCACTTGAGCCTCATGCCAGTTACTAAGATATCATTATGTGAATCCACAAGACCCAGGTTCAATACCAAGTAGAGGCATATTTCCCGGTTATAGAAGCAGTACTGTAGTAGGCACTGTAGCAGAACTGTACATTGTGCGTCTACTATAGTAGGCACTGTAGTAGGTATTGTTAAGTACTGTAGCAGATGGAACTATTCATCATGTGCCACCGATTTGGGCGTAGAGTCCATAAGGCTATTGGGCCACCCAAGGCTTCGGTACAGTAGGGATTTAGGGCTACCATTAATGCCTTTGGGCTACCTCAAGGCCTTCCGGCCACATGTAGTTGCCCCGGACACACTACAAAAAAAAAGAGCAGTCCCAGAAAAGGATTCAGAGCAGGTGCACTCACCAGAGCAGAACCAAATGGATGTTTCAGAATGAGAGGGTATCGATATTCCATCGGGATGAGCCTATGATTTCATAGGAATCCTAGCCAGACGGTCATGTGAAGGTGGAGGGAAAAGATCATGATACAGATGCTGGGGAGGGGTAGTTCCTTGTAGACAGTCTGGTTGAATTCCATAATACCTCTGAGTAATGTAATATTCTAATCCTAATGGCCATTTAATATCTGGGCCTAAGGGAATTGTAAGTATTCCCCCTCATACATTGAAATTTGGGTTATCAAAAATAAATAAAAATGAAGGCCTTCGGGCCATTCGGGAAATGGGGTACATGATAGTATTCATACCCTGACCTTGTATATCTTGTGGATTTTAAGGGGGAATTGATGATTGGAATCAATATTTGGATACCTGGGGGATAATATTCTCTATCATTGATGCTAGTGTTTTTATTATAGCCTTACATGACAACAGTAGAGGATGATTCACCTTAGTTAGGGCTAAGCCTTAGTGGAAGTCTAGTTGGATGTCTTGATTCACCCTACAGGGGTCTAGTTAGAGGCTTTGATTTACAAAATAAGGGTTATGGTAATAATCTAGATTACACAGATGAGGTTTCAATTGAATTCCCTACATTTACCAATGTATAACTAAGGAATGGTCTAGTTTTGACCATTGTCAGTACATCAATCCATTACTCAGCTTCCCCTAATGTGTCTATTTCACTCAATTTGTTTGTTTCACACAATTAGCATGCTTCACCAATTTCATTAATTCACCAAATTAGTCTACATAAACTTACATGAGTAAGTGTCATATTTTGGTTGAATTATGGTCCTTAGGAAATATGGTCTCCTATTATTTATTTACGTGCATGGAACCATGATATATTTTTTTAATGAAGGTTTTCACTCTAAGAAGATGAAGCTATTGGAAAATTATTCTTCCTCAAAGGGTTATTAACTTTTTGTACCATTTGGATACATTATTACTCTTTATTTAAACTATTCCCTTAGTTTTATACTCAAGAGGCTATCTAAAAGGGATTTAGAGACTTTGGTGAAATGATATTTGAGTGCCTCTTAATCTTCTCTAAAAATTATAGATAAGGATCTTTTACGTCCTTTTTAGTGGAAGGTATTTAGATTTGGGAAAATGGGTTTGGGTGAACATAGTGATGGGAATGAAAAACGAATGATAGTTGATATGGGTGTGGAAGATTTGTCAAACATGTATTGATGAGTGTCAAAAATATAGATTTAATCATAGGGGATTATATGTACTATGTATTTCCTTCCTTAGTCCTTTCACCTTCATAATCCTTATACCTTACTTTTTCAAGGAATAACCCCCACCCCAAACATCAGTACGTATGATTAGCATGACATTGAATAAATTCTATAGTTTTGAAAAAAAATCACGTAACTATTGGTTTTCATCAAATTAATCCATATTAGGGTGAAATGAAAGAGTGTATACATATATATGAAACAAATACTTCAACTATAGATAGAGGGAGGACCTAATTTTTTCATAGATTTGTAACTCGAGAAACCCTTAATGTTTCATCGAACTCTGTTTACTCAATCCCTCCATTCTCATTTTAGTAACCTCAATTTTAACACTTTAGTGAGAACTAAATCCTTATTTAGTCACTAAATCACACCTCAGATACATAATTAAGTTGAAATAAGTTTTGATAAACTATATTTAAATTATATTATATATGGGCATGGGCATGGAAAAATCATAATATACATAGGGAATGGGAAAAGATATATTTTTATAAATATTTGGGCTGAATATTTCTTTTGTGAAACTCTTTTTCCACTGATCCATGTGAATTTATTTCGAATTTACATGCCTATTGTTGACCTTACTCATTATATTGTTTAACCCTTTTTAGGTATAATAATGGATCATATTTCTTCTTCCATCCCAGATATTGTTGTTGTTTCTCAAATTTAAAATATGATTTAATACATAGATGATGGGTATCTCACAGAGTATAAGTCAATAATGTATTCCCTAGTGAAATTAATATGAAATATCCACCAAGACTACTTATATTTAGGGATTCTCCCACACTATATTCCATTGTGAAATTGATACTGAATAACCACATAGAGTACATAGATTCATGGATTATTCACACTATATTCATGGATTACTAGTTTACATGGATATTCTAAGGTCAGATTCTAGCCATTTGGGCTCATTGTTCACTTTATAAAATCACCATAGAACATTGAACATCAAATAGAAGTGTGTATACAAGTATGTGTGGTAGATAAAACATGCATTCAAAAAACATAATTTTATGTCCTCCCCTAATAACTATTTTTACATACCTATGCCTATTAAAAACTACTACCCTAAATTTTGTGAAAAATAGTCACAGATTAGTTTAAGGGATGGATAAAGGATTTGAACTTTCACATCATAGGGGGAATAATTTTTCAATGTATGTGATCATACTGGGTCTAATTTTTTTTACTAACTCAAATGATACAAATCAAGTAGCAATCAATTATGAGGTAATATGTATTTTAATGAAATTAGTTTATATAAAATATGATCTCCATTTCAATCGATTCATACATTAGATCATAGAAACTAATTCATTCCATAGGGTCCATAGGGAATTTTAGATTCTTTTTTTGGTTTATTTACAAGATCTCAGGGTCTATGATCTTAAGTGAGACAAAAAATGATTTTTTCGACCCTTGTATTCTTCTGAGAACTATTGAAGAATGCCAAACATTTCTCATATACTACCAATAAAGTATAAGAAGGCCATGGGAAAATCTACCCATCATCAAGTAAATGTTATTTTTCCAACATTGATGAATATATTTCTGACTTTTAGTAGGGTAATACACTCAAGAAAACACCCAAAAAATAACCCCTTAGTGAAGAAGAGGATGTATTCCAGCATGTATTTTCTCAATATGCAAAGAGTCCAATATAATATGTTTAGAGAATACATTTAATAACAACATTTGTACCATGACATAAATGGTTGGTGTCTCTGGACATAAGGATCATCAAAGTCACAATTCATGTATGTAAATGTCATCCTGGGGTCTGTCCTGGTACATAAATTTCAACAACCCAACTCATAGATTAAAATATTATACATTTAGTCTTATTTATGATAGAGATGAAACATCGCTTTGTTCTATATATATATAATGGGAAATCCCAATTTTGTATCTATGTTCCACTCCAGGTGATTTTTTGTGGTCCATATCCACACATTAAAATTGTTATGAACTCATGGGAGATATAAAAAACCAATAAGCAATACTTAGGCCATTAATCCATGATTTCTATCAAATTAATACATTAACTTTGAAGAGAGATATAATTCTAAAGCTATTGATCTTGAACTCAATACTCACGTTCTTTCCCTTTAGTGATTCTCCAATTAGTAAAATAATAAAGTATATTAGTATTGGGAATGACATTCACACTTATAAGATATGACAATAGGACTGATCAAATAAATTATGATATCTCTTATAATGATTATGAAATATATATATTTTATTGATAGTTTGGGTGAATGGAAAATCATGTTGTTATGCCATTGATAGATGTTAGAGGTGATAATCATATGATGATGAGGAGATAATTGAGGGTTATAATGACTCAATATGACATGGGATACATAATAAATATCCATTAAATGATGGTGTCTATAATACTAGTACCTATATATGAAAATTCTTGGATATCATTATAACACCCAAAGATATAACTATATGTATTTTTTAAAATATATTTAAACTCTTCTATAACTAACTTTTCATAAAACATCGTGCTTCAACGAACTCCAAAAATATTATTATTTAATTATGATAGTTATCATCTGGCCATTGGAATAGTTAGAATAAATGATATTAAATAAATTATGAAATTATATTTTTCCCAAGTTTATAATACAAATTCATTTTTTTACAAATTAATTATAAATGAAATTAAAAAACCAATTGAACATGAAGAGAGTGTTTTTATAATAAAACAATTTTATGCCCATAATAGAATTTTATAATTATAAATTAAATTAATCACTATTAGGGAGATATATTAATAAAATTCATATGTTATATATTCAATAAAATGAATTTAAATTCATCAATTAATATTAATAACCTCAAAAAAGTATTTATATTTTAAACAAATAATTGATGTGTTTTTAGAAAAGGAAATTTTTCAGCATTTGAATGGAGGACCTATTTTAAAAGTACATTTTGAATCATTTAAAAAATTTGTTTAACCAAATTAACTAATTTTTTGAAATCATATTATAAAAATAACAGTAGTTTTTTTTTATTTTTCAGAGAAGTTTTATTTTTTATTAATAGTGAAAAATATTGAATTTTAATTTATGACTGTTTATTCATCTAATTTATTTATATAGATAAATTATATTTTAATTTTTTCTTAAATTATAGTTAGTTAAATAATAAATCTATAAATAAAATTACAGTAATTGGAAGCAATTTTACATTAATATTACATTTAAATACAGTTCAATATTTTCAACTCTTTGACTCTAAAATACCTCTTTCCTTTTGCATCTATGGGATATGTTTAAAATATAATTCTACCAATTATGTGAAAATAGTTTTTTAAAAAAGATTAAAAATTTATAATTATAATGTCTAAATTATTTAGTATTATAATTTTTCATTTTATTACTAAAAAATTTTCCATGGTTAAATGAAAGATTTACTGCGGTACAGGTAAAATTATATATCGAGTTAAAGATAAAAGGTAAAAGCTTAAAATACATAAAAATGAAGACAATAAATGAATTTTCGAGGTATATATAGACCCTAAAAACACATTTAAACATTAATTATCATTAAAATTATTGTAAAAAAATTCCACTTCATTGTGGTTATCTTTAGTTATAAAATAATCATTATTTAATCACATAAACCCACCCCTCTTAAAGTATAAATACCACCCAATATATAATCCAAAGTATTTAAACTCCTAATACATATAGAAACCCTTATCCCAAATACTTTACCAACATTAAATTTATGATGGAATCACCATAAGTCCAAATCCATGGTTTTCAAGGGGCCCTTTAAGGAGGTGATATTCAAGATTTAATTTTCTCAAAAACACATCTGTTATTTTGTTTTCTTATTTTAATTTATTCTCATCTAAATCATCCAAAAAGTAATGATAACTCAAGAATAATTTATTTATATTATTTTTATTTTAACACTATAATATATCATAACCATTTCATTTATCATATCATATTATTCAAATAATTTAAACTATTGTCAAAATTATGCGCGTTAATCGACTTCATGAATAATGATTTTTTCCTTTTCCATTTCTTCCATAATGATTAGTTATAATATTATTATTATTTATAAGTAATATTTTAATTAGTATATTATAGACTATTTCTTTTTCTAGATCAAATATATTGACATAATATTAAATATTACAAAACAAGTTCATGATGGTCAGAAGACCACCAAAATTAAGCTAAACATTTATCATAAACAATTTCTTAAATTCATCATCCTCTAGTTAGAATGAAAATAATATATGGGACCATTTAAAATTAGGGAATTTCATTAACAACATTTTATTTTACTTATATATTTTTATTTCCATTTAAAAAAATCCATATTTAAACATAAATAAACCAATCATGAAACCATGAAACAAACACACCCAAAATAATGAAAATAATGAAATATTATTAATGAATGGTTGGTAATATGACATAAATATATCATAAAATGAATTATTAATATTAATATAGTTATTGAACTAATTAATAACATTCATTAAACACTAATCTATGAGGGAAAAGTATACAAACAAAAGAAAAGTGTGAGGTAAGGGTTTCTCTTCTCACTTTTTTTTCTGTGAGATATATGACTTATTCACAACATATTTCATGTGTGTGGAATATTTAATTACATTTTTATATAGTATAATTAATATAATATTAATAATGTTAATAAATTTTAAATTTATAACTATTACTTTTACGGGGCATACAATTTTATAGATTACAAAGTGGTAAGATAATTCTTTAACTAATATCAATTCTATAGGTTAACCTTATAAGACATTGATTATGTCATTTTATAATTATTTTAGGGGTGAATTTTGATTATATTATTTTTTATTTAATTCTTTTTATGTTGAATTATAGTGAATACATGTAATTTAATATTTTTATTGACATTTCAATGATATGATATTTATAATAGATTTTCATTAATTTTTTTTGTTTGACTACAAAATCTATTTTTCATTAATGCTTATGTTTTTCAAAAAATTATTTCTAATTTTTTTATATTCACTTATTATTGTTTCAGTTTATTTTTAATCATGCTTTTCTAATTAAAAAGTTTTCTAAATGATTATTTTTTCATTTTCGAAGAAAGGTTTTGTATGACCTTTCCAATATAAATTATTGAAGGAATGTTATTATAAGACATGAGAAAATTTTAAAACAATCATGATGCTATAATACCTTGAATATTACATTAAAATATTACAAAGTTATTTTAAAATAAAATTTTTTCTTTTTATAATTTAATTGAATTTTTTTCTAAACCGAATGGAAATATTCTTCAAGAATTATTTCAAGTGACCAATCAAAATTCTTTTCTATATAAGATAAAATTATTTTAAATTAATTTTTCATTAATGAGGATATTATTCAAGAATAAAACCATTATTATTTTTATGGTTGGATTATGTTTATGATGGAATTATATTTATGAAACATATTTTTTTCCATGAGTAATGTTACGAAGAAATGTTTATGAAACTCATTTATTTACAAGGGTTGTGATGTGTTGAATGATTTATGTTCATGTGGTAAAAAATGATTGATTTTTATTATGTTATGGATGGGACAATTATTTCCTTCCAATTTAGTAGGAAGTGATAAATTTTATATGAGTTCAAATGGTACACATGTGATCATCCCAGACCCCTAAAAAAGGATACACTCGTGATTAGCCCAATAGCATACCTAAAGGGTACATATGTGGTCATCTAAATCCCAAAATAGGAGGGTACATAGATGGTAATCCTAATCATTTAAAAATAGGTTACATAAGAGGTCATACTAATCCCTCAAAACTAATCCCTCAATCATAAGGTATACAAGATGTCATCTTATGCCTGCAATAATAGGCTACCCTGGTGGTCATCCTAATCCCCCAATAAGAGGGTACATAGTAGGTCATTCCAAGACCACAATAAGAGGGTAAATTGGAGTTCATCATAAGACAAAAACAAGAAGTTACATGATAGGTTATCCTAATAACACAACAAGAGTGTACAGATGAGGTCATCCTAATACTCAAACTATAGTGTACACAAAGTTTATACCTAGCCTACAGCAGGTACATAGGTGGATAAACCAATCCTAACATGTGATGAATGTGTCTACAAGTATCCTTGAAATCGTATTTTCTAATATTATGCATATATCACAAATTCTAGGTATTCTTCTATTATTATAATCTAATTGTCATTTTAATTTGTAATATTATGATTCTGGTCATATGATATTACAATATTTAATTCTATGATTCTAGATTATGATCTTTTACATGTACGATATTCTTTCCAAATGGTTACATAACACTATGCTCATGTTATGCTTACGTATATTCCATGTTTACCCTTTCTGAGAATTTGAGATGACGCTTTTCTTATGTATATTTCCCCTAGGATACGAAGGAATAATGTATGTATTATATTTCAGAAGGGTTCTAGTATGAATAAGAATGAAATGATATAGATATTTTACGAACCTATTCTTTTATGATCACATGTAGCTATTATAGAGTGTTCTTGTTTAAATAAATAATATTCATATATTTTTATGTAATATCTATATGTAAAATGAGTGGTTCATTATAGTAGGTATTAGATATAGGTATAGTAATCCTTTGAAAATGGGATGAGAAATCCTTAGTAAGAAACCAAATTGTATGTCTAGATTATATTCACAGATTTTTAGAAATCATCATGAATGCTCTAGGGTTAAACCTTAGGTATCATATATAAAAATTTTATAATTAATATCCATTGATTATATGATTTTCCTTATTTTATTACTACTACTCATACTATTATCTTAGTTTTACTTAATGGATAAAACCTGAAGGAAACCAAAAAATACTGAATGTGATGGGCAATATAATTATTTTACTCTACTTAAACTGACTGTGATGGGACATGGAAGAAAACTAAATCTATACTCACACAAGATACGAATCATTCTAGACATCTAAATGGACAAGGGAAGGAACAACATTATAGTTTTCCCTTCATAAAAAAACATCCATCTTCTTTCAGTGGGGAATCTGATCCACTATTGGCTGAGTAATTAATCAACACCACTGGGAAAATATTTTATATTCTTAAATACTCGAGAAATGAAAAAAAATCATAATTTTTTATTTTAATGATGTTAGGTCATATCAATAGTGTAATCTCATCAAGAATACGAGGCATGAAGAATACATTGAATAAATGAAATGAGATGAGTTTATTGGGATATTCCTTAGAAATTAATTCCATTTTATTCTATAAAAAATGACTGATACCTAATTTCATGAGCTGAAACAAAAGGAATAAAAATCCATTGATAAATTTGAGGAAAATTGTACAAGGATTCCATGTTATTCCTAGAGTTTAATTATTAGTCATAAAAGTGGGATTGATTAAATTTTTAGTGGTTAAAAACCATTTCTTTGAAGAAAATTATCTATAATAGACATTAGTACCTAAGAATAAATTTATTGATTTTCTCTAAAGGTGGATATGTAAATTGAATTTACCCAACAATATCTAGGTTTAGATAGGAAAAGAAAAATGTAGTTCAAAGGAAATTAAAAAAAACATCTAGAAAAGAATATTATCATTCCATTTTTGTCAAAGTGTAGAAGGAAACATGAGATAAATATTCTAAGGGGGATTGGAAAATTTTTCAAGTGTATAAAGGAAGGTCACCAGACAACTGAGTACTGATGTAATAGTAATAAGTTAAGTAATCATGCTATTATAGAAAAAGTTACATTGGATTCACCCCCCCCCCACTTCAAGTCTTCATGTTTACGAAAAATTAGCATTATGACAATTAGTGCACTAATCAAAGGGTCAATAATGAATATTGACTTATAAAACCTTTTCAATCCAAAGACAAATAGAAATATCAAGAGATCAATGTTGGTAGTGTGGAGTATGAAAATATGTTGGTGTAATAATTGAGTGTTTATGAATTGTACTTCAAGAATAGTTTTAAATAAGTAAACATTATGTATAATGATACATCTAAAGATTTTTCCACTACAATTCTCGTTGAATGATTTGGAAGCATTTATTGAATGGTATCGGTGACCATGAAATGTGATTAATGTTGTAAAGTGTTGTTTTGGGGATTATATGATAAAGGTAAAGATAATCCTTTAAATGTTCATAATGAGATAAAGATATTTTTTATGGTAAAATAATTGGTATAGAACTGATGACCTTGAAAATGAATAATAATATGATTAAAAGGTGGTTTACGGATTGAGTTTACAAAATATTTTATTTTTTTTATGAGAAAAGTGGTTATTTTTAAATGAATGAATGTTTTCAATATGGTTTGTAGTAATTGAGGTTATTACTACGTTTCATGATAATACATGATAAAGATTGCTTCATGTTTTGTGTGTGAAAATTAATATCTGCAATAAGTTCTTTAGGGGGCTAATTATAATTTGATTTTTGAAATTCAGTGACTTTCATTTGAATGTTTTGGATTTTAATATATTGGAAGGTTCAAAAGTGTAACAATTTGTGAAATTTAATATGGTAAACATTGGACGAGGTTTTATAGAATGATGTATTACTAAACTAAAAGAATATTTAGGTTTATTGGGTAACATATACTAACCATTTCATTTTAGTTATAAATAGAGACATAAGTAATGAATTATCATCCAATTAGGGATATTACCATAAACTAGCTTTGTATGAATTACAATATCAACATAATTTCATGGAATACTAAATGATGTTTAAATATATCTAGTAATAACTAAAGAGTTACATTGTATTTATGAGACAAAATAATCTAATTATATATTAACAAAATATTTTTAAAATAAAATGTTATCCGATTATCACCTTCATTGATGATATAAAATGAATTTTTCAGAACAATTTGTTAAATTTTTGCGTGGTAATTAACCTTCTAATTTCCATGTTCCCTATAATTCAACATTAGATATTGATAGATATAATTCTCTTCCATGTCTATATTTTCACTTACTGCTAATTAGAATCCATGTTTTGTGGTGATATTTTACTTTTACTTTTCCTATTTTTAAGAGGATATTTCATTGACAATTTAAATTTTTTAGGTTTCAAATAATGTAATTTTCAAATATCTACCTTTGAGTTTTGAAGTTAAATTTAAAATTTTAAGGGTATCTATTTTTTAATGTCTTGATTGTATGAGGATGGTAGGTTATCCATTGATGGTTCCACTGAATCTATGTCATGTTCATGATTTGTTCCATGTGCCTCTCCTGAGTATGAACATACCTAATCATTAACATGTAATAATCTAATAGTTCATTCTACTGGAGAAAGATATGTCTTATATAAAATAACCTATAAAGATTCTGGATAATTTTCAATGAAGCAATACCACTCACAATGCTAATGTTCTATGGTGAAACCTCCAATTTAAGAAAGATATTTTGGAACTATAGAATGTCATGAGTAATTTGAATCCTCACCTATTTATAGCCACGTATTAAATTTCTTGGGTGAAATTAATTTTAATGGGGGTAGTATGTAATAAATCAAGATTTTATGGTATGTATTATTTTTAAATAAATTTAATCTCATCGGTAGCTTACTTTTCAGAAAACACTATGTTTAAATGAACTCTATAAGAATTATTATTTAATTGTGATATATATCATCTTGGAATTTGAATTATATTAATAAATGTGATTTATAAAATTTTGAAAATAATTTTTCACATGTTTATAAAATGTGTTCAGTTTTTACAAATTAATTCTTAATTATAAAAAAAATCAATTGAACATAAAGGGAGTGTTTTTATAAAAAACAATTTTTATACCAAAAATATAATTTAATCATATTAATCTAAAATAATCAGTATCATTGAAATATATTAATGAAATTTATTAGTTAAAAATTCAATAATTTCTTTTAAATTGATCAAATAATTTTGATTGGATCGTGACAAAAATAAATAAAATTTTAAGCACAAAAAAATATTTTTCTAAAAGAAAATTTTTCTTCCTTTTAATGGCACACCTATTTTGAAACTAAAATTTAGAACTTTTATAAATTTTATTGTTAAAAATAAACATATTTATTGATATATTAATATAAAATTAGCATGTGGTGAATTTATTTTTTGAGAAACTTCATTTTTTTTGATAAATATTGAAAAATACTGAATTTTAATTGAAAACATTTTTCATCTAATTTATTTATATAGTTATGTAATATTTTAAATCAGTTTAAAAGAATAATTAGTTCAATTATACATAAATATGTACAATTTAGGTCAGTGGAATTAATTTCACATATAAATTGGTTATAAAAAATTCAAACTTTTGACCTATTTCACTTTAAAAACAATATTTCCTATTGCATATGGGGGATGAATTTTAAATAAATTTTTGTGAATTATATTAATAAAATTTGTAAAATGGACTACATATTTGTAGAAAAAATTAATAAATTAGGTATTAGGGACATTTTTATTTTTATTTTTAAAAAATGTTTCATGGTAAAAAGAAAGATCTACCATGGTATAGGTAAAATAATGTACTGAGTTAAAGTTAAAATATAAAAGATTAAAATATAAAACAATTACAACATTAATGTTTTATCAGATGTATTTATCAACCCTAAACCTAAAATAAATTGTTAATTATCATAAAAAATCATGGAAATTATTTCCCCCAATATATGTTTGGCTTTAATTATTAAATAATCATTACTTAATATCTTAAAACCACCACTCGTCAAGTATATACACCACCCCTCACCAATTAATTTAAACTAAAAGACCTTAAATACCCTTAAATATCCACCAAAACCTATCCTCCTAACTCTATGTAAGTACATGTTATTCGGGTCCCACCAAAATACCAAATCCAAGGATCTCAAGGGGTCATTCAAGGAGGTGATATTAAAGAAGTGTTTTTCTCAGAACTCGTCTCTTATTTTTTTCTTACTCTACTATATTTTCTACTGATTTATCCATCAAATAATTATAAATTGGGAATAATTTATATACATTAATTTTATGATAGTAATTATATATCCCATATAAATTTCATTTCTCATCTCTTCATACTTATGGAATTAAACAATTTCCATAATTATTGCGGTTAATCAGCTAAGTGAATAATTTTTTTTCATTTTCCATTACCGCCAGCATGGATATTCATAACACTATTATTCAAGATAAATAATATTTTTATAATTAAATGATAATATATTTCATTTTATATAACTAATATATGGTCAAAGTATTAAATGAAACAAAACTAGTTAATGATGGTCGTGAAAATCACAAATTCAACTAAACATCTATCGATAACATTTTACCAAAAGAATCATCCTCATATAAGAAAGAAAATTTTATATTGGAACATTTAAACTTATTATAGATTAAAAATAAAATTTTATTTCCCTTATGAATTTTTACTTCCATTTTACTAGAGAATCTATAATTATAGATAAATTAGCCGATGATGAAACCATAAAACGAATGCATCAAAAACAATGAAAACAATGAAATATTATTAAGTAATGGGTGGTAAGATGTTATAAATTTAAAATATAAGGTATTATATACATTATAATAGTTTTATAAGGTATTAATAACATTCTTTAATCGAATATTATGAGGTTTAAAATATGAAAAAATAATCATACATGTGAAGTAAGGGTTTTTCATCTCACTTATTCTTCTGTGTGATATATTACATTTTCACCACTTCTTTCTTGTGTGTGGTGTATGTAAAAACCATTATATATAATATAATTAATATTTAAATCTTAATTTTAATCATTTTTTTATAATTATTATTTTTATGGGGCATATAACTCAAATTATTCAAAATTGGTAAGTCAATTCTTAACCCAATGTACATTCTTTGGGTTACCCTACTACTTTATTGATTATTTCCTACAATGATTATGTGTGTGGTGAATTTTGATTATATTCTCTTTTATTTCAACTTGTTTTAAGTGTATTTAAATATAATACACGTAATCAATTAATTTTATGAACACTTCAATGATATGATATTTATAGGGGGTTGTAATTAAAAATTTAATGTTAAAATTTCAATTAAAACTCTATTTTTCTTCTATGTCCATGTTTTATCAAAAACTATTTCCAATTTTTTTATAATATTCTCTTAGGATTTTAGAGTCATTTTTACTCATTTTTTACCTTAAAAATGGATTAAAAGTATTTATTTATTTTATAATGTGTGGATCTTTATGACCATTCCGATAAATAAAACATTTAGAATATTTTTATACGGCATGAGCGGATTTTCTCAGTGTCATGACACCATAATTTCATGAATATACATTTAAAATATTTCCATTTTTTTAAAGATATAGTTTTTTTTTATACTTTAAAGACATGTCAAATACAAAATAGAAATGATATTTTCCACCATGAATTACATCAAATGATCATAAAAAATTATTTTCCATTTAGGATAACATTATTTAATGTTACATATGATTCAATGGAGATATTATTCAAGAATATAACACATAATATTTTAATAGTTGGTTTATGTATATGAAAGAATAATATTTGTGAAACATATTTATTTTCCATTATTTGTATTTAGATGAAATATTTATAAAAAAATTTCATTACATGGGATCTGATGTGATGAATGAATTGTGTTCTTGTATAAATAATGTATGATTTTCATTGTGTTATGGGTGAGACCTATATCGCCATAAAATAAATTTGGTAATGATAAATGATATTTGATCTTAAATAGTATATGTGTGATCAATCGAAGCCCACAAAAAAATAGTACATGGTCAATCAACCAAATCATGAAATAAGAGGGTATACGAGAGATTATATTAAGCCCACAACAAGAGGGTACATGGGAGTTCATCCTAAGAGTAAGATACGATGGTACACAAGAGGTCATAATATTACTAAAATAAGAGGTTACAGGAGATTTCATCCAAATATCACAACAAAAGGGTAAATGGGATTTCATCCTAATCAAATAATTTGAGGATACATGGGAGATCATCTAAAGACATAAAAAAGAGGGTACACGAGAGGTCATATTAAGCCCACAAAAGAGGGAACACATGAGGTCATCCAATGCTCAAAACTAGAGGGTACATGAGAGGTTATCCCTATCCCTAAGAAGGTACATAGGTGAACATCCCAATCCTATGATGTTTTGAATTTCTTGGTATTAATCCTTGACATAAAATTTTCTAAGATTTAATATATGCCCCAAATTTCATGTCTTATGTCATTTTTATACTCTCAGGTCTCATGATCATTAATTATAATATGATTAATTTCTTAGGAACTTCCAATATTAGTTTTGGTGATTCAAGGTAATGATGTTTGATATACGAGGTTTTCTTTTCCAATTTTATCATACCACTATTCTCAATTTTTTCTTATATCTCCCATGTTTACCATTAATGAGAATATTATCTCGACCTTTTCTTTAGATAATTTTACCTATGATATAAAAGATGTTATTATTTTTGACATGTCGAAAGGGTTCTAATAATGAATAGATACACTCGATATGATGTAGATGTTTTGTAAACCAGTTTTTTTGTGAATCTATGTTTCCAAAACCCATTAAAGACTTATGATTCTGGTATGGAATTGTTGTAATAAATAATATTCATCTATTTCAATTTAATATGTATATATATATACAATTTTTTTTTCCGTTATGATATTTATTTCAAAATGGGATACTATAAACTAGCATACCAATTTTTAAATTAGTTAAATCCTATGAATGCGAAAGAAGAGACACTACGATGACCAATAAAATAAGGGTTTCTATTGGGGCTTATAGACCATCTAATCAGTCATAACCAATTTCCTCTAAGAAACTCTATTTTAGGGATTAACTACTCATAGAAATCTAATAAGGTGAATGATTCGGAGGATGTGTAGAAATTCTCTGATGGTAATTGAGGGACCTAAAATGAATCTAACATTAATGGAACCTGATTCATCCTTGGTTCTAAAAGAGAAGTTAGAAGATAATAGTTTAAAATATATATATCAAAACACTATCATATTTTGGAGAATTTTCCACAACAGCACCATTATAGGGTATCTGTGGGGAGTCTCCATGGTGTATTTCACATTCCCTATATTGTAAAATTGAAGACTTATCTAAACATTATTACCCAAACCAATTTCATGAAGGTGTCAATGTACATTTAGAAGCCTTGTGTAATGAACATATCCACTAAAAATACAGTTTCTTTCACCTATTGAGTAAAATATATGAAACTAGGGAGTTAATAAATGGGTACTCAACTAATCCATATATGAGGAATTAGGTCTAGGAATTGATCCTATAATGGTGAGTTGAATCATCCTAGCTTTGAATCATTTCAACATGGGATTCATTAAGATATATAGTGTCATATATTTATTTTAGAGGAAAAAATTATTTTCCATGATAATAAAATATCCTAATCATATTCTAATACGTATTCCAATGGGTGAAACTGAAAAGGGCGAGACTAGTGAAGATGAAGAAAAAATATCCCCCAAACATAATGTGACACGGAATGTGGATGATGAAGTTATTTCTTCAATCATAATCCCGCTTAAATTCAGCCTCCAATATTTATGTAAAATCCCTCTATTATTTAGTATTAAACACCATAAAAGGTCTAATATTATATCTCATAAAATCATCCTCGATGGGAGTGGTTATTTTCTATGTCAACCATTAAATGATTTCATATATTTATGCCTTCTAAAATAAAATACTAGGTGGGTTGGTTGTGGGATCACACTCTTCTATATGATATATGGAAAATATAAAGGACATCGAGGCTATAAACAATTATATAATTAGAAAATATAGTAAAATTACAGAAAATATGTCCATATATACATTTAAAGGAGAGTGAAAAATAGTTATTATTCATAAAAATACTAGTGGAGGTGGAGATGGGTCAAGTATATCAATGAAACAAAACAATGAACACATATAACCCTTAATGAACTTATGTCTTATAAAATGGTCCATTGTGCTTCTTGAGTCCACTTACACAATGGATGACATCTTGGTGTCCATATACACTACTGATCCTTTAATCGAGATCAATGAAATTTGTATGGACATAACTCTATTTGAGGTACACCCAAAAAATCGAAGAAGTGATTTTTCCAATTTAGAGGTTCTAAATAACAAAAATTAGGTGAATTCCACCAAATATAATAGTCAAGGCTTGTTTCTTAGCCAAGTTATGATGGGGTGGTTAGATTATTCCCATATAATCTACAGATTAGACCATTTCAATGATTAGCGATCCTGCTTTTCCTAATCAGTGGATCACATTTGAGGAGACCATCATGGGTTCTATACAAATAAACTGGAACTACTAATATAAACTATAATTTCATCTAATAATGTTAAGTACCCAAATTAATTTTCATTTAAATTTTAATTCAATTACTAATCACTTATTCAATATGTATCTTTAAAAATTTCCACTGCAAGATTATGTGGAAACTCAGAAGGAAATATCCAAGTCTCATATTTAAGATAATTTATCCTAGAATATGATTAATTTTTTTGGAGAATGTTTCTCTAGACCAAGATAATCTTAATTTTTATTTGGGATCTCAAAAAAATGACTGGAGATGAATATGGAACATAATTCCTGATACCCTCAGGGATAAGCTGAGGTGGAGGGCCTTTCGACTATTTAAGAATGTGAGAATTTTACTTTAGTGGAGATTAAATATATCATAGAGGTTTCCCAATGATCCATCAGTGACATATAAAAATATATGGATTGATTGTTTTTATTTACTATCTCAAGAAGTGAGTCTCTAATATTTGAATTCTAATGTACTTTATTGGAGGAATGAATAAAAAAAGATTTATTCTAATTGTTTTCCATCTTTTTATTTCATTTTTGTTTTCATTGCAATTTTAAAACACAATATATCATTCTCAAAAGAAATTTCAATATGAAATGATACTATTAAAACATTTAATTATAATAGGAAAATTCAAATGTTTGATCCCAAACACCTGAATTTTAAGAGATCTCCTCATGGGTGTGGCTCATAAAGGGATATGAAATAAAACTACCATCATTGTGCATCATTGTTGGTCAATTTGGAAAATTAACACTGGGGAATGGATCATAGAACTATTTATGAAAAACTAACAAAATTGTACACGAGAGATGTATTAGTTAGATTTTTAATGACATATTACTATAATGAGGATCACAAATGGAAGATTTGGGATGAGAATACAATTTGAAAAGGTGAAGGTTCCCAGGCACACAATATAAGAATATATTTTAATTATTTATATCTTTTATCACTAGATAAACATTACTAAATCTTCTCCACTAGTGAATATCCCAGTAGGTCAGGCTGTTGATATCATTTGAATTAATTATGCACAAAAATAAATCACAAATTTACATCAATAGATTTGATGGATTACCCAAATAAAATCATAACTGAATACCATTGGTTGAAGGAATATTGTTCTAATATTCCTAGATCATTATAATGCACTTAAATTGATTATAGGGATGATGATCGTCAAAATAATGTTCATATAAAAAACATTTGATGCATATTTTTGTGTCTCTGTGATCCTTTTTCACTACAATCTTTCACTCTATGAAGAAGAACTCATATTCGTTTATCGGATCACTACATTCTTTCTATAGGATGCGAGATATATGAGAGATGAGCTTTAAATTCAAGTGGATTAATATAATATCATAAAATAGATCTATATTTCATATATAGTTTATTTTAATAACCTATAAAAGGCTCCTCAACACCGTATATATTATTCTGACTAAATAATCATTAAATAACTTGTTGTTACCAACTAACTATTATATAAATTCTATTTATTTATTTTACCACATAATTGTAATATAATAAAAATATTACATAATAAAAGAGGTCCATTACCTAAACATTAATTTAACATAAATGTCAAACGAATCATGAATATTAAATTAATTTTTTTCTGTTAGAAAATATCCAATGTTTTCACTTAATATTTTGTATAAATAAATTCTCTAATAATTATTCTAAATTGATTAATATAATTTTTTATCCCATGGTGATTGGGGGAACTCATACATAACCAAGACCCTATAGTGGGTCTCACCATTTCATCAACTCCAATTTATAAAAAAATTATAGATTTTTAATATGGTAAATGTGTGGCCCTATATTACCCTATCTTGATAATATTGAATACTCTATTTAAACTGATAGTGGAATCTAGAAATCCATCAATTCCTTTAAGGGGATAAATAATTCATAACAATGAAAACTTCTTATGAACATACACTGTGTAATATAATATCTTTCTATCCTAACATCTCATAATGAAGGATGAAAACAACATGTCATCATCCATTGTTTATTTAATATTCCTTAGCCTTAATACATGGATTTAATTTCCTTTTCCATGACCGTGGTTTTAGTGAAAATACCACCATCCTGATAAATTGGGCTTCACATATCACTTCCTTCAAAAGTAGAAAACTCTTTATTTATTATTCTATAAATAGAAAACAACTAATAACACACCTAATGTAAAATATGTCATCATGATATCAAATATGTTGTTTTCATCTTGCATCAAACTAATTAATAAAATAATATACAAAAATAGTAACCTTAATTCAATAATCCATTACATGTGTTTAATGATAAAAAATCCCAATAAAACCTGAAGCATATTTTGATGCTATTGGTGGGAAAGTCATCATGATTCCATCTACTCTATATAACTGAGTGTGTACTTTATAAGAAAAAGTCTTTATCATTCTAAGACCCTAGTATATAATAATCACACATAATCCATTTCTGATCAGTATGATGTTTATGGACTATATGAAATACATCTATGATCATTTTAATAGTATCTATAGGTTCCCATTATACCCTAAAATCTAATATATCCTTTTTATATGATTAATAACTAAGGTAAATTACTTTGTATATAATGGTTGTGTAAATATCAAAATAATTATGGTATATGTATATCATGCATAACTCATTATATAATTGATATAGTAATAAAATTTTGAAGTCATGTTGGCTCTATAGAAACTAATTTTAAACAATCTCACATTCACTAGGGAAACATTTCTAACTAT
This sequence comes from Viscum album, assembly GCA_963277665.1. Classification (NCBI taxonomy): domain Eukaryota; kingdom Viridiplantae; phylum Streptophyta; class Magnoliopsida; order Santalales; family Viscaceae; genus Viscum; species Viscum album. The sequence goes on along the minus strand of OY728147.1, from coordinate 405,807,148 downwards.
AATTGTTAGCTCTCACATGATAAGATCATGCTTCTTTAGAGTTATCAATTCAGTAGTTGGGCCTTCCATTTCGCCACTTCCTAAATTATTTTCTACCTATGAATTCACCACCTTGATTAAGTCTCCTCAAGATATGATGTCTAAGAATATATTCATGTTTTTTTCTATCAAAACATGACATCTTGTATAGTACCAACACTATCATATTCATAATTTATAATACAATAAAAATTTACACACATGGTTATTGAAATACCATGAAATTTTAGAAGAATAAAATAAACATTAATAGAATAAAATAAACACAACATTGAGTTTATGTTTTGTTTTATGAAATTCCCAATTTATCTTGTGTTACATGTAACCCTGAGAAATTTTTGTTCGATAGTATATTTAACATGACACATAAAACTTAAACAATCCATAATATATATGACCTTTATAACTTATCCATTAAATTAGATGTATGAATACAAGTAACTAATTTATGATATATATATATATATATATTTCTTAATAAATATAAACAATTGATTAATTTTTAGTAAATAATCAATAAATTTTTAGTAAATTGTTTTATTCTTCAAAAATTTGTTTTTTTCAAAAATTATTTTTCTTTATTTTCATGAAAATATATATTATAATAATTTTTTGGAAATTTTATAAAAATTATTTGATATACTTAAATTTCTTTTTTTTGGAATCAGATTATAAAAGTTTAATTTGGTAATTTTTATGAATTTTAATTAAACTATTGACATTTCAGTGAAGAGTAAATTACACAAATTTTTGTAAAAAATAATAAATTATCAATATATTAATTTATTTAAAAGTAGAAATATATTTTGAATATGTTTTAATGTAACATACATGTTATTTATTTTTTATCTAATTGACATAATTACTATTAAATAAAATTTAATTTTTTTTAGTAAAAGATTGTTTCTAGGTTTAAAAAGTGGGTTTGATAAATAAACACTTTTAAACTGTATAACATTTACAATTTTTCATTAGTTAAAATAATCCCAAAATTGGAAATGTGTTAAATAAAATTTATAGATTATATATCATTAAATATCAATTTAATTTCATGTAATACCTATTATTAATCATTGAGTTAATATAGAATAATCTTTTTCTAAAAAAATACAATTCATTAAAATTCGATGTCCCACAACTTCTATGTGACTCATATTACATATATTTTTTTAGATTATATGATTTAAATATCAAAAAATTGATTCTATATTTAGAATAAAAATAATTTATAATTTATAATAATACCAAATTTAATTTTTTACCAATTATTTATGTGAAAATATTTAAATCTAGTTATGAGAATTAAGGTTAAAAAGAGTTTAATATGGGATTAAAAATTAAACAGAGAGATAAAAATTACCTATAAACTTTTCCAAATCCCATTGGATGGATATATTTAGAACCATATGAACATGGGATTTGATTTTTCAGTTTTAATATATCAATCCATAAAAGTAACCAATATAATAAGTTCTATAATGAAAAGGGAAAATGTAATTGTTTTTTAATATTTTATATAAAGAATTGGGATAGAGAAAAACAAAATATTATCGGATAAATATAAAATCTTAAAATATAAATGAGATTTTTTAGAATGACAATTTATCATTAATTTTTAGTGATGATATAATTATTTATAATGCTTGAGAAATGCTAAAATAGTAGTAATTTTGATTATAATTAACTAAAATAGATGATACTAAAAATAGTAAAAGTAAATTAAATTGAATGAATTATTATATTAAATTAATTTATTATATTAATATATAAATTTTAATAATTGTGAAATTAATATATTCATATTCAATATTTTTGTTGATATTTTTTAAATTTAAAATAATTAAATATTGTCAAAATTTACATTAATGTTTTTTATAATAAATGTTATTTTATTATATTATTTAATGTTAATAAAAATTCTATCATCTACCACATTATTTTTAAATTATAATAAATATAAAATATGGTCCATTCATAGACTAATTAATCTTTATAACGAACATATTCTCCCATAAATAGGGAAAACATTATTTGCACGATTACAATTATAATTTTTTATTTCCTACATAGAATCTATTAGTATAAATTTTATAATAATTATAAATTTAATTTATTCTTAGGGGAGAAATTAATTTGATTAGAATGCTATTTACCTTAATGAAAAACCAAATTTATAAAAAATAAGCAAATATAGGTGTTGAGGTAAAAAATGATTAAAAATTAATTTTATTTTTGTGGGGGAGGTGTGACTCAAGAAAATCAGACCACACCTCAATTATTATTCAATTTTTGAGGCACATGATGTATGATATACTTCTCAAAATTTTAAAATTTGTGTATTTACAATAATTCCACTCCACCAAAACTATAAAAGGGAACAAATGCCCATTAATTTTTGACAAATCTCAAGCCATTTGCCTCATCCAAAATATTCCCATATAAAATCCCAACATACATCCAATCATATTAGAAGCCTCTCTTTGGACATAAAGAACATAAAAGAAGAAATTTGGTCCAAACCAAAAAAATTTACCTGAGCAAGAGGTAACATTCATCAGAGTGACTTTTTTTATTATTTATTTGGACCCATTTAAATAATTCTTAAACCATACATATATAGTACCCTTTGTATAATAAATATAATGAGTTTTCTTTTAAATTTACCACCTAAAAACAAATTTACTTTCATTAATTTAGTTACAAAACCACCATTCATGTGTACACTATACTACCGCCTCATGAACTAATGATGTTCATTTTTTCCATTACCACAACTTAAGGATGAGAATAATGATGGATATAAATTTTTTATATTATATTTATAACATAATTATACCTATGTTGTCATTAAATCAATTATATCCTTTTAAAATTCATTATTGTATGGGAGACAATAATTTCAATCATGTGTACGATGAAGTATCGCCTCAAAAAGTGATGTGATGCATTTTTCGCTAACACATTGCCTGGAATTTTATAAGGGAAAAAATAAGAAATATATATGATATAAATGAAATAAGTTTTATATTAATGACCTAATTATCTTTCTAGATATATAATATGTCATTTTCATTATTACCTTTTTACACACTAAAAAAGTGATAATTTATTTCGTGGATGTGTGGACAACCCTCTCCTAAAAGCAATGTGATTATTTTTACATCACATGAATAATATAAAAAAAATATTATATAATTCAATATTATAATACATAAAATATAATTATAATTATATAAATAAAATATATAAATTACCTTATTTTCAGAATTGACAATGAAAATAAAAAATGTCACTCATGTGTTGGTATGACCTACCATATCCATGATTGTAACATTATCTAATTTTTCATAACCATATTTAATGATTGGTTTTAAAATTATAATAGAACTATAAATATGTTAATTATATAATTATCATTACTAATTTTATTTATAAATAATTTCCTTTTTTCCATATTCAACTTACCAACATCTTTTATGCACAGAAGTCGAATATGGTCAAATCATCTCACTTAAACATAATTGAATAAGTAACTATATATGACATTTTTATAAGTGAAATTTAAGTAATAATAAATATGTGATTTTTTTTAAATAAATTAAAAAATTTAAATATGTTTATTTTTCAGGAATACAATGAACATGTCTGATAAATCGGTCTAAATATATGGGTTTTTTCTCATATCACTTTTATTTATATCAGATACATGCCATATTCACAATTTTTTTAATTTTTTTTGTGAATATAAATCCCATGAAAATATTATATAATTATTATCATTAAATTTATTTTTATCTAAATAAAATTTTAGGATCTCTATTATGCGTGGTTTATGGTTTCGAAGTTACCAAAACATTAAAAGATATTTGATACAATTTTCCATCCCTGGGATATTAGGTGTCTTAGACAACTATATTCCTACATGAGGTGTATATACTTCCAAAATTAAATTTTATATAATGAATCAAATTATTTTTAGGATATTATATTTCTCATTTAATTTTATTCTTCCATGGGTATTGTTATTAAAACATACAATGGTGGTAGGAGTCTTTTGCTACAATCTAACTATTTATCCGGATTATGTAAGATTAAGTCTCCGATGATGAAATTTTATAAATATCATGAATTATCGTATCCTATTTTTATTCATGATATATTAATTTAATTTTAAATATTTTATACTCTTTGGTTCTTATAATATCTAGTAAATTTGTTTCAAGAAAATCTGACTACATTTCTTATAGTGGTCGAAAATTTGTTTTATTCAAAAACCATTCATTCTCAAAAAATATTTAAAAAAAATAAAAAGTGATTTTCAAATCCAAAATTAAATTTTACTTAAGAAACAATTTATTTTCTGTTTAAAATAATTATTTATAATTATTAATAGTGATTTTAAATTTTTTTCGAAATGGTTTTTATTTTAAAAAGTGGTCTTCATATTTAAAATGGTATTTTCTCAAAATGTTTTAAACATATTTTAATGGTATTTCCATTCATCATTTACAAAAAAACTTTTTGTCACATATTCTCCAATGGGGAAATTTTATAGTTATATGATATTCATTTTCTCTACAGATAGATTAATATTGATTCAAATTGATTTTTATAAAACCCATTTTGTTTCAATTGGTTAATTATGTTTAAATGTGAATGATATTAAACCTAATTTTTTTCCATGGGACATTCATGTATTTATTAGTTATATAATGGAAAATATTTCCAAATTACTCATGTTATTTTCATAGACATTATTTAATCATTTGGTGGCCTGAATAGTACTAGGTTAGTGGGGTGGTCTAGATAGCGTCGGGTAAGTCCATTATAACTTAAACATTGGGTGACCCAGATAAGACTCAGTAATCCAATTATAGCTTAAAATGGGTGTCCCATATTTCACTAGTTTAGCGAGGTATAACTTAATTAAGGGGTGAACCCATATAGGGCACCAATTCATTGGGTAATTATTATATTAAAAGTTGTTCATTTGATTATTCAAATTAATAGGTTTTTAAAGGGTTTATTAATAGAATGATCCATGTTACCAAAAATTGTTTTAATTTATTTTCATGGGTTTATAAAAATTCTCAATATAAATCTTGATATCAAATGTATCATGATTATATATTATGATGGATCATTCATTTTATATATTTTCATATTTTATGATTTAGGTTTTTATGTGTATGGGTTATTTTATGATTCTCCCATTAACTCTGATTATGACGTAAAAAACTTATAAAATTATAATTCTTATTTATGAAATTAAATTGAATATTATTATTGTTACCCTTAGTTATAATAGGAGATCACACTTTTTATGTTTCCTTTTCCTAGGTTTTAAATAATTTTGTTGAAATATTTAAATTAAGAATAGATTTTGTATAGATAATGGTGATGTATTAATGTCAAAAATAAAATCTTTTTTAGGTTGAAAAAAAATTTCACATAAATTCATGTGAATTATTTATGTATGATTTATTTTTAATTATATAAAAATATAAAACTATAATGTACTTGAGGATGTAAGTGATCCAATTTTTACTTTTGTTGTATAAGGTTTGAATTGAAAAAATTGGGTCACAGTTATCATCATCAAATATCGAAATGTAATGTTTATGTTTTGATCAAAGAATCTGGGAAAGTGAGTTATGGGATTTTATATTCAGTATGGATTTTATTAGATAACCATGGATATTATTATTTTCTTCATACAAGGTTACCTTAAGAGTTATGGATACTCTTACAGTTATATAAGAATAAGTATGATTGTAAGTTAAAATCATTAGACACCTAGCACATCTTTGAAACGATGAGATCATAAATAGATTCATGAAATTTATGGAGAAGTTTTTTGGTTTTATATATTGTTATCCCCTAGGATAAATGTGAAGAATTATTTTTATAAAAATTATATTTATTCATCATGAAAATAGGGAACATCTCGTATGTTGAGAAAAAAACCCATCATGTTAGAAAAGGAGAGGGCTTGAACCCATGATAGTAGGATGGCAATGATTTTTTTCCTACCACTTTCCAAAATCATTTCCTAGTTATTATTATATTTTTACTAGTAAACAATATGTTTTGTTTGGAATCATATGGTATTTTGTTTGAGTAATAACAATATATTTGTATTAGAAGAATATATGATCAAATATTTCTTATCATTGGGTTTCAAAATTAGTTTGTAAATGATTGATGAATTTTAAGGATAGTTTTATGGAATAATTTACTTTGAAAATTTTGTATTATTATTTAATTTTTAATATTTTTGTATCAAATGATGATTTATTCATCTTGGGAAGTATCTTACCATGTTCAAAAAAATTGGTTGTTTAGATAATCTTTATAGATATGATGAATAGTTTGTTATCCCATTTATGCTTATTTTTTCATTAAATATAGATTTACTTCTTCTGGAATTAAAATTTTATTATTAATACACATAATTTGGGGAAATTGATGACATTTTTGTGGAATTTTATTAAATGATGAAATTCTATTAATCAGTTCTGTATATTTCAAAATTACCTTATTCAACATTGTAAGATAATTCCTTATCTTTGGTAAAAGGATCCTAAAACAAAAAAATTATGTTTGTACCTTCAATTTTTATGAAATAATGGTCTTTTAAATAATCTCAGATTTATTTTTTTATTCCCTTAACATTAAATTGATCATTCACTTAGTTGTGATACAATTACCTTAATAAATTTCTATAATTATTTAGGATTTTCCACTATTCCCACATATGATTTCATATTTGGAAACCTAAAATATTTTAAATCTATATGAAATTTTTACCTACTTTATCTATTATTAATGGGATTCTTTATTAAACCATTTTATGATGTGTTTTTTTTAATAAAATTATTTTCAAAATTTCATGCTTTGATTAATGATATAACATTCATATTACGATGATGTAATTTATTAAATTAGGAGGTACTTAACACCATGAGATTTTGAAATAAGAAAATTATATTTGATAGTATTAATGACATACAAAACTGACTATAGAATATGTTACATAAAAACAAATAGTTTCGTTTGGGATACACGCCACCTAGGGATTTTATGTTATATATCGTATTCAACAATTAACACCAAACATAAATGGCCCGTGATATATTTTACCATTATGACCATGAAATTAAATTTGTTGGTACTAATAAAAACAAAGACACGATTAAAAATTAAAAAAAATTGAAAAACTATTATAAAATGAATTTAATAAAATGAAATTAATTTCTTGAGTCAGAATATCAAAATTTACTTTATGAAATAAAAATTATGAAAATTATGATTTATCAGTGAATGTTAAAAAATACCGACCTTTAGAAAAATACTCTTCTCTTAAATGAATTATTCTTTTAAAACTCCCAAAATATTTTTAATTTTTTTTCATGTAACATAATTATTATCTAATTATATTTAATCCACTTAATTAATTTTTAATGAAATATATATTGGTTTTTAAGATAAGTTTATATTTGAGTTTAAAAATGGGGTTTCCAATAGAACTTTTATAAAATGCATAATGTTTCACCTTAATAATTAATTAAAATAATAACTTATCAGAAATATTTATAATTAATATATTATATAACAAAAATACTAGTTTTTTTTAATTAAATGGTTTTATTACGCAATGTTTTAATATAGAATAATTTTTTTAAAAAAAAAATATTGTACTTAAAAATCTACAATCCCATTGTGTCTGTCGAACTAATATTAAATTAAAATTTTCCACCAATGGGAATTTAATTTTGAAAAATGGATTTCATATTTTTAATCATCATAATTAAATATTTATAATAAGTTCAACATAGTTTTTCATAAGAGCGATTAGTGAAAACAATTAAATTTAATTATAATGATTAAAGAAAAAATGAGTTTATCAAGGGATTATATTTTAAATGTTCGGGGAAAAGTGATCTAGAAAACTATGAAAACCCATTTTATAGAAAAAAGTTGACTTTAATGAGCTTATGATATATATTTATGTGTTTTAGGACACAATTCCATGATGGTTGTCAACAAAATATGTTAGGTAATGAAGAAAAAAAAAATAAAACATTTTTTCAATTGAAATTCTATAAATCCTTGGGATAGGGAAAAAACATATTGACGATTTTCTATATCCTTTGGAAATATAAATGTGTTTTTTATCATAATACTTTATCATTAATTTTTATAGATTAAATAATTACTTAAAATAACTAATAAATTTCCACATTGTAATTTTTTAGGTAATAAAAAATTAAAATAAATGATACTAAAATATTTTAAATGATGTAATTTAAATGATCTATTATATAAAATTAATTTTTTAGATGTATATAGAATTTTAAATATATTTCAAATTAATATATTCAAATTCCAACTTTTTGGTTATTTTTTTTTAAAAAAAATTAAATAAATTATGTCAGAATTGACATTAATTTTATTTTATAATTAATGGTATTTTATTAAACAATTTAAAATTGATAAAATTATAATATTTGGAAAAATTATTTTTAACTATTAATATATATATATATATATATAATATTTTAGAATTAGGTGAAAAATTTTCTATTATAATGAAAATATTTAACAATAAAAAGAAAAAAATTTGTTAGTAAAGTAAGGGTTAAAGTAGTGTTTTTTATGTTACATGTACTATTGTAAAAATTAATTTCCTCCACACGTGTGATATTTATTTTTTAATTTTTGTTTCAAATTTATAATCAATGGTTTTAAATTTTACAATTAGTCTCACATTAATTTAGTTTAATGTATAAATTACATTCGTTAGAAGACTAGTTACATTAATTAACAAAGAAAATGCAATTAATAAAAAACAAAAGATTTAAGGAATAAATGTTTTTAAATTTGTATTTATTTTTTATTTTAGATTTTAATAAACCAAATAATGCATACCCTATATTATAATTCAATTTTTTACATTCATGGGGTAAGGTAAACCACCCAACTATGAATATTTACGAGTATCCAAAGAATTCCAACCCCCCCCCCCCCAATATAAAAGGGCACACACTCCCCTCACTTCTTTACACCCTTAAAACCTTTTTTATTATAATAAATCTTACAAAATCACTTTTCATTATACATAATATCTTCATGGAATTCTCACATAGTGGAGAAAGAAAACAAAGGAAGTCATTTTGTTTAAACCAAATGGTGCTACCTGAAGAAGAGGTGATGTTCATTAATTGACATTTTTTATTTCTTTCTCTATACATTTAAATTATTATTATATCATTAATAAATAATAAAATAAATATCCTTAATATAATTAGATATTTTTATGTTAATTTTATGACTTACAACCTCAAAATATTCCATCAAATGAGTAACAAAATCATCATTCCTGTGTATGGTGAACCCCCACCTCACGAACAAAGTCATTCATTTTTTCCCTACAACCTTTAAAGGATGGTAAAAATTATATATATAAGGATTATATATAGTATTTATAACAAATTTAATCATATATATAAATTATATCATTTATACACCTTTTATATTACATATCGTATGGGATTTGATAACATCACTCAAGTGTACGGTGGACTACTGCCTTCGGAAGTGTTTTTCACTAACGTGTTACATGGATGTTAAGAAGAGTAATTATAATGATTATATATATATATATATTATTAATTACATAATTATGTTTTAGGAAATATAATATATAGTTTTATTTATTACCTTTTCACACACTAAAATAGCTATAACGTCATTCGTGGACATGTGTACTACCATATCTTCAAAGTGGCGTGTTTCCTTTTAAATTAAAAGAATGATATATATATATATATATATATATATATAATTAACTATAATATTACTTATTATTTAGTTATAATTATTTAATGGTGAGATATTTCTTACCATATTTCTGTAATGAACGTTAAAAAATGAATATGTTACTCATGAATATGTGTGGTGTACCGTCTTTATAAACATAACATTAGTTTATTTTTTATAAAAATATTTAATTATTTGTATTATAAGTACAATTTATAAATAAATATGATAATTATGTTATGAAAATTGTATAATAGATGACTAAATAATGTCCTTTTTTACCACAGTCAACCTACCAATGTATTTTTTCACACATAAGTCAAATATAGTCCAGACATCTAGCCTAAACCTAATCGATTAATCAGTCATCTATAACATAATTATAAGTGTATTAAATTTAATAATAAAATTTTAAAATGTTATCATGTAATGAAATAAATTATTTAAGTTTATTATTCATGACGATAAAGAACAAGTGTAATAAATTAAACTCAAGGTAAGGGTTTTTCTTATCTCACTTGTATTTCTATGAGATACATTCCATTTTCACTACTTATATTTTTTTTGGTGTATATAATGACAATGAACTTAATTTATGATTTTTAAACTTAAATTTATTTTTTATTTACAAATCCATTTTACTATAACTATTTTTTTGGGGTTTACAGTATCAATGTTACCAAAGACTTAAGAGATACTTTTAATAATTTTCATTCCATGAGACATTTGTTATGTTATAAACCTATTTTATTTTATGTGGTGTATATACATACCATTTGACATGTTATAACCTTAATCTAATTATTTTTTTGATATTATTAGTATCATTTAATTTTTTTTCTTTCATGAGGATTCTATCTCAAAGCTACATATGTGGTAAGAGTCTTATATTACAATCTCATGGTCTATCAGGATTGTGTATGATGACGTCTCGGATGTTGAAATCTTATAATTCTCATGAATTATATTCTACCCAGGTAATATTTATTATTATAATTTATTGGTACCATTTATTTTCATTAGTGGATAAAAAATATAGAAAATGATTTTTTAAAACTTATGACATAATGTCTCCCTTTGGTCAGAAATATTTTTTCATCCAAAATTATGTTTTCTATGAAAATGTTTTTAAAAATATATTTTTAAAAAATATTTTCAATGATGAAATGATATTTTCCTCAACAAATGTATTAAATTATTTCTAAAATATCCCATTACAATATTTTATGGTAATTTTGAAATAATAGGATTTTTAAAATGTTATTTTTTTTAGGATGTGATTTTCAAAATGAAAAGGGAATCATGTTAAAAAATTTAATTATATTTTAATGTTATTTCCCTACATCAAAATAAATAACCTTTATTGTTACTTATTCTCAAATGTGGATAATTTTTAGTGATATTATCTTCATTATTTTTCTAGATAGGTTAATATTGTTTTGAAGAGACTATTATGAAACCCATTTATTTTCCATGAGTTAATTGTGATTAAAAGAGATTAACAAGAAACCCATTTAATTTCCAGGTATTGAAAATGTTTTTATGATTTTTTCTATGAAATAAATTTTTATATTATTGTTTTTCTGTTAGAAGAAATTATATAATCATGTGGTGGCCTAGATTGTGTCGTGTAAGCATATGATAACTTCAGCATGGGGTGTCCAAGATTGTACTAGGATAGACCCAAACAACATAAACATAGGGTGGGCCAGATTGCACTGGGTAATCCCATTATTACACAAATGATGAGTGATCTAATATAGTGTTCCAATATATTCTATAATGATTATATTATAAGTATTCATTATGTTTATTTCCATTAAAATGGGGGTTTAATAGGTTTATGAATATGATCCTACAAAGATACAAAATGTGTTTTAGTTCCATTTTATTTGTATGTAATATTTCTCATGACTAATATTGACAACACATGGCTCATTATTATTGATTCTGATGGTTTTCTCCTTATCCATACCTTCTAATTTTATGTTTTGGGTATTTATAGGATAGAATTTATTTATTATTCACTCATTCAATATGATTATATAACCATACTTTTATGTACATTTTATATTAATTGATGAAATTCAATTTCATATGAATATTTTTAACCATAATGATCATTTGAGCTCAAAATTTAATATTTATCTTTCCCTAGGTAATATATATTAATTTGAAATGATCAATGTATATAAGTTATTTCATATGGATAAATATGGTGAATTAGTTGGAATAAGAAAAAATGAGTGAATTAGGAGAAATGCCCATTAAAATTCATGTGAAATATTTATGTATGAGGTTTCGTAATTATCAAAAAATCTAAAACTAAAATTTCATCAAGATGGAATGTGATATAATTTTTCCTTTTATGTTGTCAAGTTTTAATGGAAAAAATTGATTTATAATTATCATCTGCAGAACTAGGGATTCAAATTTCATGGTTTGAACAATAAATATAGGAGTGTGAGTTTTTTTTTATAGTTGGTATCAAAGTTCAGTATAGATAACATTGGGGAATGTTTTATGTGATGTTATCTGAAGAGTAATAGGTATTTTTATAGTAATATAATCTTAATAAAGATCACAGGCTAGAATCCTTATACACCCCATGGAGGTTTTAGGTGATAAGATGTTAAAGTTAAAAATGAAAATTTTTTAGTTTTTTTTATTTAGGTTTTGTTACCCCATTGATCTTCATGATGTTTTATTTAGAGAAAAATTATTTATCTTATTTAAAAAAGGAACAACCAATATTTTAGTTGATAACCCATCACATATGACAAGGTAGGGGGCATAAACCCATGACTGAATAATGATAAGGGTTTCGCACCTAACACTATCTTATGTGATGTATTGGTTAATATGAAAATTTTATACATAATGATTATGTTTATTTTGTAAACATGTTGGATTTTATTTGACGAATAACAGTTGATTTATCTTTGATGAATATATGAACAAATCCTTTAACTCATTGGGTTTCAGACTTAGTCAACAAATGTTAGAAAAAATATAAGGATAGTTATTTAAAGAATATTTTAGACTGAACTTTGGGTTTTACTATTTTATTTTTATGATTAGTGTATCATATGTATGTTTATTCATTTTTTGGAATTATCTTCTCATGTGCTACCCATTTTGGTTTTGGTTTATGTTTAATGAAAGGATAAATATCTTATTATTCTTTTTATTGTAATGTGGTATTTAACTATTGATTTTATCTCTTCAGGTATTCAAAATTCATCCTGAATACATATCATTTGGAGAATAATATAAGATTTTAGTGGAACCTGATTAAAGGATCAAATTATACTAATCGTGTATTTATATTTCCAAACACTCTTAGTTAAGATGGTTAGGTAATTATATTAACCTCAAAAAAAATATTGAAACCAAAAAATTATCCAAGTACTTTAATTTTTGATGATTCGATGGTCATTTTTATCATTATATATTTACGGTTTTAGGCCCATAAATTTCAATTTATCGTTCACATGTTTGTGATTAATGACCTCAACCTCCCACATTAATTATTTTCTTTTTTCCCTCCATTCCCATCTATGTTATCCAATTTTGAATCCTTGTAATGTTTTATTACATATGACCTTTTACACCAATTTATATATTATTAATAGTATATTTTATATGTTCTTTTATTGATGTGGGTTTACAACAAAAGTATTTTAAAATTTCCACCCTTTCATCACTAAGATAAATTTCAAATTATGATGACGAAATTTATAAGGGGGAGGATGTGGCACCCATATATTTTAATAGAAGAAAATTATATTTGACATTATACAGAGAATGAAACATTGAGTTTATCTTTAGTTTTACACAACTGTCATATTATGTTGGGTTACACACAACTCGTATGTTTTTTTATTCCTTAGAAAAATTAACACGCAACAGTAAACATAAATGATTCATGATATACATTACTGTTATAGACTAACAGTTATAGTTGATTGAATGAATATCATGATAAAATAAAATAAAAATATAAATAATTATATATAAATTACCTACTCAATTTAAATTATTCACAAATTTTTATTAAATAGTATATCTATGTTTAGTAAAGGGATTTATTCTTCAAAAATAAGTTTTGGTGATAAATGATTTCTATTTATTTTAACGGATTATATATTATAATCAATTTTTTAAAACATATAAAATATATAAGATGAAATTAAATTCATTATTGTAATTAGAATATGAAAAATTACATTTGGTGAAACATTTAATTTTTTAGGAAATTATTGATTTTTCATTGAATAACTAAAAATAAATTTTTTTTGTAAATTTTTTTTCTTTCCAATAAATATATTAATTCAAAATTACTAATATGTTTTAAATATTCTTTAATGTAATATAATTTTTATATTTTTATATTCAATTTAATTATTTACTTTTTAATAACATTATATTGGTTTTTATTATATGTTTTTTTGTATAAAAATTTGTTTTAAAAAAACTGTTTTAAAAATCATGATGTTTATATTTTAAAATTATTTAAAATAATAAATAATGGAAAATATTTTAAATTAAATTGAAAGATTATATATCATGAAATTTTAATTTATTTCTATAAAATTTATATTATTATTCCTTGAGTTAATATAGAATCATCTTTTTCTAAAAAAATACTCTTAATAAAAACTCATTATCTTATCCCATCTCAATGAAAAATATTAAATTAAAATTTTCTAATTATACGAATTGAATTGGAAAAATGAATTAATTATTTTGAATAATAATAATATCTAATTTTTAATAATTAGAATTTATTTTTTGACCAAAGTGATTAGTGGAATAGATAAATTTAATTACAATGTGTAAGGTCAAAATGAGTTTACTGAGAGATTAAACATTAACCATAAAAGAAAAATCACATTGAAAAATAATGAAAAACACATTGGATGGAAATAGATAAACCCTTATGACCATAGTATATGAATTTTTATGTTTTGGGGAACTATTAAATTAATGTTTCCCCTATAATAATTAATGCAAAGAAAAAGACAAAAAACCATTTTTCCTTTTATTTTCATTAAAGCCTTGGGATAGAGTCAAAACAAAAAAATTTATGTTATATATATCCTATTTAATGTTAAATGATTTATTTAAAGATAATTTATATTTAATTATTATATATGAAATAATTACTGAAACTTATTAGGAAATAACAAATTATTAATTATTTGTGATAATAATTATAAAAAACAAATGATATTAAACATATTAAAAGTGAAATAAATTGACTGAATTAATATTATAAATTAATTTTCATATTAATATATCATTTTAGATATGTTTTAAATTAATATATTCAATATCAATATTTGTTCTGATATGTTTTAAAATTTAAATTAAATAAATAATGTTAAGATTGAAATTGATATTATTTTATAATAAATATTATTTTATTAAATGATTTAAAATTACTAAAAAATTTATATTTTGTCTTGTGTTTTAAAATTTTTTATAAATATAAAATATGACCCATTAATGGATCAATTTATATTTTACCACGAAAATATTTTCCCCTAAATAGTAAAATCTTTATCAGCACCATTGGGGTTGAAATAGTGTTTTTTCACGTTACACGGGATCTATTAAAATTAATATTTGAACACAGATGGGTTTATTTTTATAATTTGGATTTCATATTTATAGTATTTTTTCAAATTATTCTTATAATATTCACTTTAATATATTCTTAAGGGATAAATTACATAGGACGAACAACTAGATACCTTAATGAATAAAATAAAAAAACAAGGAATCATAGGATTTAAAGAAAATAATGTTAAAAGTTTATATGATATGTATGTTAAAGGTTGTTATAAACCAAATAATTTATCCCATGCATTATTATTTAATTTTTGAGGTACACGAGGAATGGGAGACTTCCCAATAGTTAATAAGTTTTACTATTTACAATAATGTAACTCCTCCTCAACTATAAAATCCCAGAAATTTCCCTCACTTATTCACACCTCTCAAGCCTTTTGGATCCTAAAAAATCACCCAAATAACATTAAATTTTTCATACTAAAATTTTATAAGCCTAGTTTTTATATTATATCAATCCAAGGTAGTCATTTGGTTTAATCTAAAAGGCATTACCCGATGAAGAGGTAACATTAATCACCATGATTTTTTTATTTTATTTATTTCTCCATCACATTAAATTATTTTTAATCACGATTATATAATAAATGCATTGTCCTAAATGAAAATAGATATTTTTTTCTTTTAATGGTATGAAATACAACCACACACACTTCCATCCAATGGGTAATGAACTCATAATTTTAGTGTATGGTGGACTACATCCTCCTGAATTGATGCCATTGGTTTTTTAATTACCACACTTAAAGGTTGGTAATAATATTGAATGTAAAGTTTTTTTATGATATCTATAATATAATTATATTTATATAGTTATTATATCGTTAATAACCATTTTAAAATCAATATCATTGTGGATAATGTAACGTCGATCGTGTGTACGGTGGACTACCACCTTGCGTAGTGATGTGAACAATTTTTCACAAAAAAATTACATAGAAGATAATAAGGGTTACTATAATTAATATATATGAAATAAGTTAAATAATTATTATATTAATGAAATTATTATATAAATTTAAATGTAATATAACATTTTTATTACCTTTTCACAAATTGAATAAGTTGTAATTTCATTCGTGGATTCCTGAACTACTGCATCTTTAATGAGATGTGATTCATGAAACATCACAAGAATAATATATATATATATATGTAAATACATAAAATTAAAAATAATTTTATTTATGATATAATTATTTTCCAATAATGATAAAATAGTACATACATTATTTTCATATTGATCATTGAAAAATGTTAGTGTTACTCATGGGTATGTATGGTCTACTATCTCATTGATCGCAGTGTTAGTTCATTTTTTCACAAACAATTTTCATGATTTGTTTTTAATGTTTAATTGATGTAAAAATTTGACATTTATTTCTTAATTATTACTCTAGGTATATTTATATAATTACACTAAATGTATTTCATGATTATATTCATTAATTTCATTGGTATTTACATATCCATTTGATGATCTATATTTCTTGGGGTTTAGAGTTCCAATTTTAAAAAAGCGGTATCATATTTTTGTCAAAAAGAATTCTTTGAGTTATCTTTTATATTATACATATATCTTCATTCATGGGGCATATGTGCATCTCCATTAACTTGTTATATCATGAATATAATCTTTTTAATGTATTGTATGTTTCCATTAATGTTATTCTTTCATGGGGATTGCGATTCAATTTTATGAAAGTGGTACAAGAATTTTGTTACAATATCACCACTTAACTAGATTGTGTATGGTTAAGTCTCTGATGTTAAAATATTATAATTATAATGAATTATATTATCCTTGGTTTATTCATTATATTTTCATGTAATAGTATCATTTTTATACTCTATAGTCCTTATAAAATTTGGTAATTTTTTTGAATAAAAAATGACGTCATTTCCCCCTTTGGTCGAAAATCTATTTTTTTCCCGAATCCCAATTTATAAAAACTGTTTTAAAATAATGTTTTCAAAAAAAATTTGAATTTAAAAGGATATTTTCCCCATGTAATGTTTTAAATGATATTTAAAATCATCTTTTATAATCATTCATGTTTATTTTCTAATAAATACATTTTCAAATATATTCTTTTTTGAAAAGTGTTTTTCAATATGAAAATGGTATTTTTCTCAAATTGTTATTAATTATATATTAATGGTATTTCCATTAATCAACTCTAATAAGTATTTTTGTTACTTATTATCCAATGAGAATATTTTTTTAGTGATTCCACCCTCATTATTTATCTATAAGGATTAATATTCATTCAAAATAGATTATTGTGTAGACCATTTCTTATCCATATATTTATAATTTCTAAAACAGATTTATATGAATCCCATTTCATTTCCTTTTCATTACAAATCTGTTATGAATTTTATGATGAAATATTTTTCTACATTATTTATGGTGTGTTCTTCGACATAATATAAACATATGGGACATAGATTGCACTGTGTAATCCCATTACCACTTAAAAATTTGGTGGCCTAGATAACATTGGGTAATCCAATTTCAAATTAGAATTAGGATTTCCTAGATAGCTATGGGTAAGCCTATTTTAGCTTAAACATGGGGTTATCCATCCGGCACCAGGTGATCCCATTATATATTAAATAATGGGTTTTCTGATATACCTCTCTAATGCATTGGGTAATGATTTTATTGGAAGTCATCTGTATGGTTATTCCAATTAAAAGTGTTTTGAAAGGGTTTTTGATTATGATTATCCATGTTATGAGAAAAAATATGAACAAATTTTTATGTATTTCTACTACTTATCATGATCAGTATTGATATAACATGTCTCATGATTATTGATTTTTAGGACTCTTTTCTTTTCTATTTTTTCATATTTGATGATCTTGGTATTGATGGCTATGAATAATTTTATGTTTCTTGCATGCAATTTGATTACTATTACATATACTTATGACTTATTATACTCATTGATGAAACTGAAAATATAATTTTTTTGTTTACCCTTAGTGACAATTTGAGGTCACCTATCTTATGTTTTTTTCTCCTTAGGTTTTAAAAAACTTTCTTGAAAAATATATTTCAATCTAGTCTTTAAGATGCATTATGATGATATATTAATATGAAAAGGAAATGTTGGGATAATTTGGATAAATTATAAATTAATTCCATGAGAATATTTTATGTATGATATTTTTTAATTCCCCAAATCTCTAAATCTAAATGTTTCTTCAGGTTGTAAGTGATCTAATTTTTCCTCTTGGTTTGTAAGCTTTGAATGGAAAAAATTAGGTCACAATTATTGGAATCAATACAAGAAATGTAGAGTTTTTTATTTGATAAAATAATATATGAGTGTGGGTTTTGGGATATTTTTGTGTTATTCCATGAATTGGAAAAAATATATAATATTTTACACTACTTTTTAGATGAATCAGAATCCGTAACACACTTGGTATTTATAGACATGGATACCACTATCTTGAATAGCCTTCTCTTGTTAAATATTCATAACAATGATATTATATTATATTTATAAAATGGAATACTAGTTTTTGTCCACCTATAACTATTTCACCTTGTTCACTGTGTGCTAGGAACATATCCCTTATATCCCCTCAAGTATAATTATACTGCTCTAACAACTTCTCATATAAATTTATTGAATTCAAATCATATTTTCGTACTATAAAATATAGTTAGGAAATTAAATTATATTACATTCCATGTAATATCTACTTTAACTATCACAAGAACATACTAAATTCTTCTCACCACATCAATCTCCTTTTGTGTATCATATGTGTCTTCATGGAGAGTATCATTCCAGGTAACGTTAGTAACAATTATCTCCAAAATTATTACCAATTTTGTTATGCAATACTCGTTAACTATATTTTATTCTACTTGGTATAATAAACCCCATTAAATATAATATAGTAGATCTAATTCCCAAGAAATTAAGATGCTATATTAGGAAAATATTTGGAGATTTGATTTCTTAATATTCTTCACATAATGTTAATCTAAATAATAATTTTCCATATGTTATTCATGTATTTTAATTAGAAAGTGGTGGGTCTCTAAATATGTTGTTGAAAACACAAGAAAAAATCCATTATAAATGAATATCCAATGATCTTATTTCTCACTTAAATCCAATACCAAATTTTATTTAAATTCAACATTCATTGTAATTTTATTGTTTCACTAAATCATTCTGGTCACATCGTATAGACACCTTCAATGAATGGTGGTATTGAAATGAAATTCCAAATAAAATTAACATATAATCTAGCTAAAAATTTTAAAATTATAATTGATTTAGGAATTATGCATTGGTATAACCAATCTAACATTATGGGTCAAACAATTGTATCACCCATTTATTGGCACTCCTAAATACCCACCAATGGATATATATCAATTTATGAAATTGAAAAAATACAGACATGATTATATTACGTGGAATCTATTTCATGAATTCCTATAAACCTTTAAATCATAACTAATTTCAATTTAAAACATCCTTCTAGGAACCATGATTCTCAAAGAATAATGTGTCACCTACCATGGTGAATATAAAAAAGATAGTATTGTTTTTTTCTTCCTATATAGTATGTTCTTTATACCATCCATTTTCTACAAGATGTAGTTGAACATATTCGTATTCAAACTAGTAGTGCATATTCAACCTTGAAATAACCCAAGGAAAACATGATCCCACTATCTTATGTTCTAATGTTCACACATTTATATAAATATATTCCAAAACATGACTTCATATTTTTTATTTTAGGGATTTAAAATTCATCATATATGAACTTTAGGATACTAATGAGATTCAATTATTTTTCAAGATGAATTATTGTTTATAATGATAACAAATTCATTACATAAAAACACATGTTATTAGGAAATAATGGATTTATATCATATTATAACTCATATGATACCTATTTTTTTATTATAGATGGGATATAGTTATGGTATTATATATCCATTTTCAATTGATCTCTCAAAAACTAATAGAAGTTTCTACAATGCATATGATTTTAAGCATTGACAATTATTTCTATTACATCATGGATCATATGTGTATAAGTAAATGTGTATTTTGGAAGTATTCATTGATATATTTTTATGATCACTGTTTCCATGTAAGAGATATCTTTGTTTATTGTTTAAAAATTATAGTATTGACATGTTTAAGGAAATACACATTTAGTATTTACTGCATTTTATATTATAATGATAAATGAATATTTGTTCAAGATATTCATTAGAAAAAAGGATTGAAGAAACTCATATATTATAACAATAATTTTTTAACAAATAAATTTTAAATTCCTTTAATATCCTAATGTAAAATTAAAAAATATATGAATTCACCTTTAGAATATGCTTGAAATTGTTTACTCTCTATTAATGAAAAAAATTATGCCTTTCATATTCCTTTTATTTATAAAGGTTTCCTTGTCAAAACGAGATAAGTTACTATGTTAATAAAACTTAATATTTTAATGTCTGATATGTCAAAAAACCATTATCGGTATATCCTTAAAAATTACATAGTTAAACAAGAAATATTTTTTTTTCATATGTTATGTTTAACTAAGTTTTACATTTAAAATTAATCAGTTATTGCCAATGATTCAAGAATTATTAAACTATTAGGTGTGTATATTGACACCCTAAAGAATTAATTCCATATTGCAATAATGTATCTATGTTTCCCATAGATATATGATAATTTTTGTTTTTTATTAATCAATAAAATTTCAACTCGGGTTATTGATATCATTACTTAACAATGGTGTACTTCTCAATGATGAGTTTGGAAACACCATTTATATTACACATAGATTATTCAACATCCTTATTATTAAATTTATATTTTTTTACTATGATACTATATTTAAATGAAAATGTGTTACACACATAGAGTATCAGATATCAAAAAATTATAATAGAAACATCGTATGTAGTTGATTAATGTTCTTAAATTAGAATAAACAACTTTTTTATTTAATTTAGTTAACCTCATTTATATTCCATAGTATTATCCAATGATATATGAAGAAAATATCCACTATTATGGTGAGTTTATCTTTCATTTTATGGATTTACTGAATGTTCTATTAGAAGCACACTTTTAATTTGAAAATTTGACTTATTTTAACTTGTTTAACATAATGATTAATGATTAATATTTCTTCATCTTCTTATCTTACTGGGAACCTAAAAAAATTGGAGGTTTTTCACCATTTAATTTTTTTTATAATCCTAAATGAAACTAGATTAATAAGGTGATTAGGATATAGTAATAGGTTATGTTGAAATATCATGATCCATATAATTATTTTTATGTATTTAGTGTAATCAATATATCATTAATTTCTCTCTTGTATTTCTCATCATTGTCTTCATATAGATATTAAAACAAGTAAAATTTTCTATGTATTGATTCTTATTATATAAATAATTTTAAATTAATGATAGAATAAATATTTGAACTTCAAATGCATCAAACATGAGTCTTCTATATGCTTATTTCAGACCCTTTCTTCTTAAGGTGGATCAAAGTGTAGTGGGAAATCTAGCATATAGAATTTCATATATCATATTTATATTCTAAAGATCCTATACTACACTTGAAAAGTGAAAAAGATGAGTAAATGTTCTTTATATTATATTAATCAAAATATATATATAGTATTACTTTAGATTTTCTAAAAAATAAAATTTATGAATGTTAGTACTTTTTCATTATTACATATTGGACATTACCAATTAATTAAATCATTAGAAGTCTCCCACTATTTTATAAAACACTAGTTCCTCTCAAAAATATATTTTAAATACCTTGTCACTAGAGTATTATATTAGGACGTAACCCAAAATACAATCCTCATTGTCCACCCAATTGTCACACCACTTCTCAGAGAGTTTCAAGGTAAGTGTTTGAATGCCCAACAATCTTAACTTGTGGCACCTTAAACTATTGAGCGAGTCCTATCTTCTATAAATCATACCCTTGATTTACATAAAATATTCCTTGAAATTTGAAACCATCTAACTATGGATACATTATCACATCCATATTTAACTATGTTAACATATAACACTCATAATAACTCACCATTAGTATGATCTACGAGAAACATGGTATATAGAGAACCTCATAGACTGATTTTTACTCAAATTCATACAACAGAAGGCATAAAGACTAAATATTTCGTCAAGGGATTAAATTATTTCATGATGATTAAAATAAATTTAAATTTGATATGCTCATAATTATTGATGACAATAAAAAATTCATAATTAATTAAACATAAATAATTTTTGACATTTGAAAATATTATGATCTATATATTATTTGTTTATTATTTCAGGTGTTTGTGTAAACTTTTATACTCAAAAAACAATAATAAACCATGGATATATTTAAAAACAACAAGAATGGTCTTGAGAATTTATTATTGGCTGATCCATTGAATGTAAATGTTTTAAACTTGATCATAGGGAAAAATACCTAGCTCATCTCCCACTCGTATTTCAGCATGAAAATTTTTCCAATGTAACAACGTCTCATCTATAATACTTACTCAACTAATTTTTTTTTGTATCTTATATCATACTCAACATTATATGTATTCGATCAAGAATGTAAAAAATAAATGAATAAATGAATAGATATACATGCAAGCCATTATACATATAACGTTGGAAAAGGAAACGCATATACCATAAAAATAATTTAATTTATACAATCATCACACATAATTGCAATTGAAAATTATATAATTTAAATTCAAGTCACAAATTGTTATTTTTATGATCAAGATCATTCAATAGTTAATATACACACGATATAAAATTAATTTCATAATAAATTCTACTTGAGGAAAATTTAAATGAGATAAAATAATTTCATCTCATTTTAATTAAAAAAATAATTATCCAAATGTCCATAGAATATTTGTAATGAAATCCAAAAAAAAATTTGTTCTTTTTTAAAATAATGTTGTTTGACCCCCTGATTGGCCTAAAAACAATATTATGTTCAATTAGACCATGGTTGGAAACTAGTGTTTCACCAGAAAATTCCCTATAGACCAATTCAAATTAAAATAATATATATATATATATATATATATATATATATATTTGTGTGTTTGTATTCATCATTTTTAACCCACTAAATAATTATTTTTGATTTAATTAAATTCATTGGATGGTTATAACATATTCGTTCATGACTAGTTAAAAGTATAGTTTAGTGTGATGGGACTATGACAACACCCTCTACATGAATTTATTGAAAATATTATTTTCAATTGGCTTAAATATACACGATATCACTATGATACCGATTAAATGCCTAGAGATTTTAAGTATAATAATAAGGTTCTTGGATTAATTGTTTTATAATCTGATTGATTTAATTACATCATCATTAGTGATTTGGAGCCCCGTATGAAAGGTTTAGGATCTCTCAAGAATTAATTTAGAAAAAAATAAAACAAACATTTAAATCCTTCAATATGAGGGAGCCTTCTGAAACCACTCATCACTAATGAACCTTTATTGGTGGAAGTAAGGTCATATCCCTCAAGATCATCCAAACACACATGGAATATGTTTGGGAATGAAAATAATTTAAATTAGGACGTGAGTGTGGGGATTTAATGATGAATTTAATGTCTTGAAAATCATCGTTATGGTAATATTTTCATCTAGGAAGGATAAAACAAATTATTTTTCAGATTACAAACATCTTTTTATAGGATGTCGGATATATGAGGGAGGAGATCTCAAGTTTTACTGGATGAATAATACCTCAAAAATGTTATCCCTTTTTCTTATATAGTGGAGATTAATATCTTGGAAGATTTTCCATTTTCCTTATAAATGTAATTCTCACTAAGATATCCATAAAAGACATCTTATTACCAACTAACCATGTCAAAAAGCTATTCTACTTTTTTTAAAATTCACATCTATTATAATAAATATAATACATGTTAAAAATGATCTGTTAACTCGAATCATATTTCCAATAAATATTCAAAAATCCTTGAATATTAAAATAATATGCATTCATTAATTTTTTCCCTATATTCACATAATATCTTTTGAATAAATATATTAAATAAAAATTATTCAAAACATTAATAATTTGAATCTATTTATTTCATAGATTTCATTGAAACTTATACATCAACTGGACCCTATATTGTGATATACAATGTCCTCAACACATAATCATACGAATACGCTAGAATTTATATTTATAAATATGTGTATCACTGTAGGCCTTTATCTAGCTAGTATTGAATTCTATTTATAGTCTAGGAGAAGATCCTAGTGTACCATTCTGACCCCCGAGGAGATAAAGAATATTCATAAAACCTACAGTATCATATAAGTGTATATAATGTAATATTTTTTTTATCTAATTATATCTCATAATGTAGGATGCATAGTTCATGACACAATCCTTTTTATATTATTATTCCATGAACATAGTAGAAAATCATGCATTCTTCGAAAATAGATATTTATTTACTAAATATACTACCATCCTTATGAAGTGGTCCTGATATTTCACTTCTGATAAGATGATAAAAATTATATCTTAATTATTCAATAAATTTCATACCAGAAGTGACACATCCAATGCAAGCTACCTCTCTATTACATAAATCTTATGTTTTTCATCATTTGTAAAAGTATGAAAGAAAAAAGAATACACTAAAAAATCACAATTCAAAAGACTATTAGATATGTCCCTAGAGAGGAACTATCAGTGGCACCAAAAACATCTGGTGTTCCTATTGCTAGGAAAGTCCTCACACTCTAATCAAAATAAGATTACTCAGTGGAAAAATAAGAAGAATAATTTTTATTGCTTATGATCCCCCGACACATTATAGTCACCCATCATCTGTGTCATCTAAAAAATAATTTTTTAAAAAATATGTCATATATTTTTCAAAATTTTCATAGTATATTAATGTTTTTATTATATGTTAGAAATAGTTATAACCATTTTATATGACAAATAATCTATGAAAATTACCATGTAAATAATAGATATACAAATATAAACACTATTATGGTATGTGTGGGTCCTAAATAACTTATTTTATACATGATATGATAATCCAAATGTATAGCTCCATTTGGGTATAAGGACCCAATTTTATAACACAATATGTTTTGAGTACCCAAAAATTATTATTTGATGAGAATCATAAAAATATCCAATATGATGTTTCAGAAATAATAGAGTGATTTAACTAAAATTTAGTCAAAGGGAACTTGAAATCATATCTTTAATTCTTCATCGATCACATCAAAGACACCAAAATATTTGATTCTTCTTATTTATTTCAATAATTGTTTCATAATCCTCATATATGGGAGACTTAATAGGTAGGTACTCTAATGATTCTTTAATGACCCTTTATGGTTTTTCATCTTGATGGGTTTTTCATTTTCATTTTAAATTGAAATATTTTTTCACGATCATCCAAAGTGTGTGAACAGTGATTATAGAGTTACCATTTTCCAAAGACACCATTTATGGATCTTCATCCAACTGATATCTTATATCATTCCTCATGTAGTTCAATGCCATTAGAGGTGGTCCAATGTAGATAATTTTTAAGGGTGAAAATATTTGTCCAATAAGAATATGTATTTTACACAATAAAAACGGTGAAGAAAAATATTAGATATATTTAGATCCCAAATTAATTAATTTGGATATCTGGAAGGGTTTAAAAACATTTATTAATGTTATAGGTTTTCAAATAAATATTTCTAAAATTTTCTATCATAATCCTTTAATTATATATCACTTTGGTCTAAGGTTATATATATTTAACAATATATATGGTTTTATTTATCCAAAATGGGTAAGGTAAAACCTAATGTGAATGAGCGATCCTTTGCTGAAAATATAAATTGAAAAAAGAAGAATTTAGATCATGGTCATGAAGCTTGAAGCCATATTCCATGAAATTTAGGTTCACGTGATGAGGAAAATTCAAATGTTCAATGATGAACTATTTTATCTCTTCCTTGAAGGTGCTCATGATGCATATTTTTTGTAAATTTGAGGATATTTATTTCAGTAGAATATTTCTATTATGTATTTTGTTTATCACAATGCAATGAAATCAAACTATGGAAATTGATATGGGTTATGTTATTAGGGGATGTCCACATTCCATACTTGAAGGAAGGGATTAAGCATAATGGTTTCTTGGTGTGTGGACATTAGGGTTCATTACCATGGGAATAAACATTCCTCTGGTTGCAAGGTTATATCAGGGATTGTATATAGAGACCTATTATTAAAATATATGAATATCCAAACTTAGCTGTCTATATAAGCTGAATTATCTCATTACCAATAGTAGTAATGGTTTTTTAAGGATTCATACATCTAGGAAATGATGTATGTTTGTGGAAATGAGAGTATCCAAGAGGGATTTGATACCCTAAAATTTACGCTAATGTTTATGGAACACACTATCAGGTTAGAATAATATGGAATTTCAATCTTCAAACATTAACATAAACCATAGGGTTTAGTAAGAATGGATCGTCTTTTTGTAGGTCCATATGGTAGGTCCCACAATATTTGTTTCCTTTCCTTTTTAATGCTCATTTTTTTCTTCATCCACAAATGATGTATACATAATGGTTTTTAACTCAACAATTATATACATTTACCTTTATTTGTTTTCATCCCAATATGTGTTACTATGTTTCCCTCTCCAGTTTATGTTATTGTGATATAGACCTTTTGAGGTCTATAGATTAATTTCATACATATTTGACCAAAGTAAAAGAAAAGGATGTAAAACCTATTATGAAATGTTGATATTGATCGCAATATGAATGGGGAGTCTAATGACATTACAAATTATATCCTTGGAATTTACATAGAGTTTAAGGTCAAATTCCATCGACTAACAAGCATAGTGGTTAAGATTTAATATTGTTGACAAAAAATGAGAGATGATTTTTTCGTCCAGACCCATGAAATTACTAATGTAAATCATAAGGTTTTTATTGGAACAAAAGTTTTCGAGTGATAGTGCAACTTAGTATAAGGTTATGATGTGTGGTCCAAGAGGTGTTGAGTTTAATGTTGTACACCTTCTACCAAAATACATAGGAGAATCAAAATGGAAAGGGCTTACAAAAACCTATTTTGTGTGGACTGGTACCAATATAAATTTCCTCACATATGTATGCACAAAATTTAATTTCAAAGTTCTTGGACTTAAATGGTGAAGTATGATATAATATCCATCATGATTTCACGGTCCAAGAGTTTGCCGACACCTTTTTAATATGTAATAATGATTTTATAAATATCTAATTAAGGTCTTTAGGTTATGAGTGATGATATGGGACATGTACACATAGTATTTATGTTGACTATATTTAAATAAAAACTTCAGATCTGATGATTTCATGGAGTATAAAAATTTAAGGACCTTTTCCTATTGATGAAAAAATTCTCTTGTAGGTAGGACATATTAGGAGACCATATGAAACATTGTATCAAGGGTATATATGCATAGCCAGTAAAGGTGTAATTTGATTACAAATTCATATGTTATTGATAAATATGGATTTCCTCAGGCAATCATGGACTCATTAAAAAAAATTATCATGGGTTATTTTTTGAAATGGTGGTGGAGGGATTATAGGATTGTGTTTACCATGGTCCGTATATTGTGATCAATTAAAGAGGATTGTAGATGTATTATGGTCTATAGATAAGTCAGTGATATATTATTGAAAAATCACTATGTATCAATAAATAACAATAATGAAGACACAATGTGTTCTTATGTATGTTTAGAAGTTTATAGTCATGTAATATGGACCATATTTCATGATGTTTAATGTTATGGGACGAGGAAAAAGGTTTCAAAAAATTTATTATCTTCAGTAAAAAAATAAAGTGTATTTTATATTAATTTTATGTCACAAGGTCTAAAACTATAAATATTAATTTTATGTAGTATGGATATAAATATAATCCACCTCATGTAGATTATACATGTTCATATGATGAAAAAACCACATAATAGTATTGAGTTTAAAAGGTATTTTCACTATGATTGAACATAAGATGTTTTGGATGATCCAAATACAAGGATTTCAAGTGTCACTATATATATCATAATGACTAGAATGATGTCATATATAGTTCTTCTGTTGGAATTTTTTTCTAACATATATTTTATTGGTTGTTATTACCCTTGGGTTAGATGTTTATCAGGAACACGAAGTGAATAAGGATGAAACATGACTACATGGAACAAGACAAATGTTTTTTGGAATTGGGTTTAACATAGAAGGTCTAGGAATGACTACCGATGTTTTTCTAATATGAATCATGCCACACATAATTCATGAACTAGATCCTTTATATATCTTGATGATTTGTAGGATAGGGGAATCACGGGGATATAATTTTTTCCTGATATTAGCAACATAGGTCCAGAAATCACAACATATCCTATAATATCAGGAATCATAAATCATATAGTTCTTGGTTAAGGGAATTTTATCTGAAGGTTGATAAATTCACCAACAGATCTTACATAGAAATGACACTCAAGAATGGAATAGGGGTCCCACTAATGATCAACCTCGAATGGTATGAGGAATTACATATGGAAGAACATATTTCCCATAGTTCAATGATATGTGGCTAGGAATAGATCCACTATTTTTCAACATATTTCATCTCAATCATTCTTATTAATGAAATTCACTAAGAACTCAAACCTAATGCGAGTAATGTTTTGTGAGAGAAGAAATAAGAAAAAGGTATATCATACAAATTGCATGAGAGTTTATTCTAGGTAACATACATGGAGCATTTTAATTTTATCTAAGCAATTAAATTTTATGTTGTTTGAAATCCCATGTATGGAAAATGGTTGAGAGTGAAGAAAATGCATGCATGGTATTGAGAAAAAATATTTAGGCATCACTACATATTCTAGAAGGATATAAATCAATCCATATGTAGTTATATATATATATATATATGTTTGTGCTTCTCCCTTGGGGTTCACCCATAAAAACATTTTTCCAGAGACTAAGCTTGTGTACATGGCTTTAGATCTTGTATATAGGAGGAAGAATATAATATTTATGCTACTCCATGTAGTTTATGGTCTTGTAGAAGTGGAAAAAATATCATGAAATTTAAAAATATTCAATATATGCTAAAAAAGGATACATTATTATGGAAGTTATCCAGATTATGGGGAAAACATGTGTCCAAGATCTGAAATAGATCATGATTTTTAGTGGGGTAAAGGCCTAAAATATGAGCAATTATGGGTATTTTATTGTGATATAGTGTAGATACACCATTTTTTTTGATAAATTCTATACAACAAATGATATATATGGTCTTTTTAAATAATTATTGAATTGATTTTTTCTATATAATTTTATGTCTTATATATCATAATTTTTATCCAATATGAAATAATGATAAAAAATTATTAAAAAATATTTCAATAGTTTGAGGTATGATTTGTTCCCCATCTATGGTGGATAAGGAGTAATATATTTTGGGTTAAAACAAATGTATGATGAAAGGTCCATATTATTTGGCTCAATCATTATAGGATTTCTTCATAGTTTTAACTTATTTCTAGGAAACAATACCAGCTCACCTTATAATAAAAAGTGGAGAATAAAATTCTTATTAATGATTTATGTGGATCAATTTTAATGTACCTTCATGTTTCGAAATATATGAAACATTTTATTTTCTAGTCACTTGAACTCATCCATTAAATTTTTAAAGTATTAATATTTCGAAAACTAGTTTCAAATTGTATTATGTTTTGGGGGTAGCTAGATTTCAATGTGTATGAATTCTTCTATCTTGGATAGAAGTACATATGAGGTTACATTCATTGTGTAGGGGGTTCTAGATTGATAATCCAAGAAGGCGTGAATTAGTTTATCTAACAATGGATTATTATCCTTTCCAATGTATTCTATAAGAAATTTGATATTTTTTTACTGAGAACCTCTATTTATCCATTTTCCATTTCATGGTAATGGGTTGTGTGGTTAGATTGGATGGTACACTCCTCGACTAGAATTTAAAATTTGAAAAATATAAGTTTGATCATTTATAAATTTGTATAGTTTGAGGGAATGCATATCTATATATGACGTTTAAATTCACAATATTGATAATTTCCTTATTCCTAACTTCTTTGAAGGGTATAATCTTATCCCATTTAGAGGAGATGTTTTTGGTAGTAAATATATACTTAAACTACCATGTGTAGCAAGGAATGATTCTCTAAAAAATATGGAATCCATATATAAAATTACTTAGAATTTATTTCAGTGCGTAATATCCTTGGGGATTGATGAATAAAATTAACATGTATTTGGAAGGAATAATTTTTTTTTCTGAACTTTATGAAATTAGGTATCATTTATGGAAAAAAGTATCCAAGTATCTTAATTCAGCAAGGGAGATTGGACCCTTTTTGGATATCACTACATGTTCCTTTATATAATGATTTCATTATGGTGAGGGCATCTCCTCCCACAATGTATATAAGGATAATCCCATAAAATATCTTAATTATAAAGGATCATTTAAAAATTTGGATCGTCATAGCTTCTGAATGTCACCGATCAATACTGAATTGTATTCATCTTACATAGATTCGAAGGAAACCCCCATTTTTTTGGACGTATATTAGATGATACATCCATCCAACTATGGAAATATTCCATGGGTATATGATCACACCTTGTTCCAAGGATTATATTAATTCATTAATATATTAGAATAAAATTTTTATGAATAGAGAGTCCATCATATGATGAAAAATATAGATTATTATCTTATACTGGTTAGAGTCTTCTATGGAGGTATCTATAATAGCTTGGGTATCAATGCGAGGATTATACGATCATTAATCATTTGTTAGAGTTAGATCAAAGGGGAACTCTTCCATCATCTCTCTAAAAAATCAAGAAGGAATACTTACTCTTCCACCTTAATGAAATATACATCATTGAGTTATTTGACCATTAATTCTGAATCACCTTTAATGTTGAGATAGGTCACTAGTATCTGAAGAGATAACTCCAAAAAAGTAATGAAGGATTGATATTCATCCTCACTATTGGTGTATTATTTTGATAAAATAATTAAATAAGCAACGATAGACTTTGATGGGGTAAGAAGAAAATACCTAGGAAAAACTGATTATCATTTCAGTATTTCTTTTTTGTTCCATTTTGAATTTTATAAGCAATGTGGAAGTACATATACTATGATTTGGGTGTATCATGAATATATAAGGCTTCCTCATCAAGGATATATGTACATAATAGATTTATCTAGACATATTGGTGTTCCTTAAGAAAATACATTAACTTATAAACCTTGAAAAAATTCTATGGAATGAAAAAAAGTCAAAATATTACAAGATGATGACACATAATGTTAGAAATAATTTAATTATTATGCAGATAAGGATTTACATAATGGTTTAAAACAAGAGAACAAATAGTTCTCAATATTTTTGAGATAGTTTCTCAACTTATTTATCACTAATATCACTGAAAAACTATTCTAATGGAAATTAGAATGAAAATTATTGGTATCTTGACAGGTCAGGTGGAGATAATATATTTTTCATTTCCTATATTATCTTTCAAATCTAGGAGGGCACCAGGGTAATTATATGGAGTCTTTACATGCATGATAAGTGGAATTCTGTTAATTGGTGGAATCATGACTAGAATTTTGAGGAGTTATTTCATGAGGTTTTTGATGTCACTATAAGAATCCACATAACAATACTAAGATACACCTTTCATCATTAATTTGGGGCATGGTAATCATTTAGTATGGACATTGAAGATTATGTTCTTGATGTATGCAAGATTCCCTTGGATTCCTATCAACTCATTGAGGTTATAAGGTGGATACATATTATGAATGGCCTTATTATTTTATGGCTTAACTTCAATTTCATGATGGAAGATGTAAAATATAATAATGTTTCTCGATACTACCATATAAGAAAAATTTATGAAATTTATTTTCAAAATAGGTCAATAAATCTATATGAATACTTTTATAGGTTATAAGTATGGTCACAACACTATTTTAATATTAAAAAAATTAATATTTATGTTACACATTTTTCCCTAAGAAGGACTTGAAAATATGATGAATATAATTTTGATATATAGAACTAACATTTTTCATATAGAAGGTAGTTTCTTGAGAGAAATATATCCATAGGTGTTTCATGAACAAAGTGGATTCCTGATTATCCAGGACAAAAAATATAATTATAACAGGATAACCAATCCATGAAGGAGATGTCTTCAAATCTAGACATTTAATTTCATTGTAATTTGATGAACAATATTGGGAATTCATCTTTTAGGTAGTGACTATTTAGGTCCATGAAATTGAAATAAACTAATATATGACCATTATTCTTCTTGATAGGGATGATGTTTTCAATCTAAATAATTTAATTTAATTCTTTCATGAACTTTTATTTTATGAATTCTCGATCCTTATTTTTATCATTGTATGAAATACATGGATGATTTCATCTTTATAGTTACTTGTGTCGATGATGGTTTCTAGAAAATGTATGTGATGGGTAACCATATTGGTATTCAATCATAATATTTTGGTGAAGTAATAAGTGAAAAAATCCGAATTCAATTTTATTAAGGAATGATACACTTTTTACTCCATTGAGACCATATATGTATTGATGAACACGGGTCATAGATTCTCTTATGCACCAATATTTACCTATTTGATCTTATTAATAGGGGGAGTGATGCCTTCCTAAAATATCATAGGGGAATATCTATGGTAATCTACCTCATCTTATGCTACATCAATGAAATTTAGGAAATATGATGGAGGTTATTTTATTGTGCTATAGACTATTTGATGACATGTTCATCTTTAGTGAATCATTTGGAGACATACTAACATTTTTATCGTGTGGGGAAAATTGCATCAGCATCAATGGAATTTTGGATATCTCTCCCTTCCACCATGAAATTTTCAAGGGAAGAGGATGAGATAATATCCTAAAATTCCAAAGATATATTCAGGTAATATTTGGATTTATCCATTAATGTGGATCTATACTCTTTTCCTCATGAAAATACAATGATCTATTCATGTCTTTAAGGTGAAAAGGGAGAATCTTTGATGGGGTTATCATCACTTTTCATTTCATTTCCCATAGATGAATCATGTTTATCATTTGAGTTTACCACCATAGTTGGAATAATAGTTTCCAAATTTATAAGGGAAACGATAGTCCTTGGATAATGGAGGCTCTCTGACGTTGGATTATTTATGTTGATCTGGTCAATTGTAAGTACAAAATTCCCATCATGTATACTCTACAAGCATGCAGAGGAGGTTTTGATACCCCTAGTACCAGCAAAGTGAGTGATATATATTCAAATTTTTTGGTATCCTTTCATTTTTTAAAAGTATGATTAAGTATATTGGGTTTCATATGATTCAAAAGGAGAACCATCACCATATATTAATTCGGTATACCCATTGATATATTACTTTAACTATTGATCGATTAATGTCAAAAATGTTGCATTCTAGTGATGAAATGTCCTTCCCCAGAGGATATTATATTTTGTGTCCAACCAAACTACCATGAATTGAATGAAAGATATGATATATCTATTTTGGGATTTGATTTGACACCTTTTCATAGGTTCCTATTAAATATTCTATAACATTTAATTTTCATTTTTGAGGGAGATAGGTCATTTTCAATATAACATCTGTTATAGATAGCCCATACTGGGATGAAATTAATGAAAAATTGACTATCAATCATGTTTTAATGAATGTAAACATTTCAAAAAATTTATGAGGTATTTTGTGTCAAGTGTTTCTTTTGATGGGGGCCTTCTTTTTTTTCTCTATGAATAAGATAGTTGTGTGGAAATAATCTAGGGAAAACTGGACATGATAAACCTCAATCATGATGAATTTAGACTAGAATAGTCGGGTTCTACAAAAAGGGTCAAGAATTAATTCTTTATGCTCTTTTGAGATGTTAGTTGAGTATATGATCAAATGATTAGTTAAGGTGAAAAAAATATTTTGGATATTGAACTTTTACTACAGGGGCTTGAATTTCCAAACATGGGGTTTCTCTTTAGCCTATGGATTTGTGGTTTCGAATTTTCATTGAGTTTTATTATGAAAAAATGATACCTAAAATATTTTTTACCTCTAGTGAGTTTTTTGTAGTTATAATGTGTGTTCATGCATTGATCAAATAGGTAGAAACGTACAAAATGATATTTTATAAAAATTGGATTTGATTAATTCTTCAAATATTCGAGATTTTACCTTGGTTCATGTTTGGAACAATAAAATTATTTTTCTTTGGTCTCAACCCAATAAATATCATCGTTTTAGATTCATACTTGGTGGAATGATATTCCATGACCATATCTTCCTCAGTTCCCTTGGATACAATGGAACCTCACTCACCATCCACAATTTTGGACAGGTTCTTCAATTACACAAGAATACTCTTATATTGTTAAGGGATATACCAAGTAAATGATATAAATAGAGACATATTATCTCTATTAAAACAATGAGTGATCTATTTTATGGGGCGTTGATCTTGATCGGAATGATGGGGGCATAAAATCAATGAGATAGTAGAAATATTTAATAGTATGTTGAAGATCATCTACCTAAAACTTATTATTCATCCCTCAATAGTTCGAGGATCAAAATGAATGAGTATAGGGTTACTCTATAGATTATGCAACAAGAAATGGTCCACAAATTTACTATTGTTTTTTAAAATTAGGATGTAATATTATTGATCGATTGTATTTTATGACATACAGTCATTGAAGTTTTTATGATCATTTTGGAATTCTTTTTGGATGTCGTATTCCTATATTTTGGTTATGGATACATAGTTAGATTATGTTACTGTTTTTTATAATATCATATTTTCATAATTGACTTTTTAAGATGTTTTTTCTCAATGAAAATGCAATGTTGAATGTTGTTGGCCATCATATGGTGGAGAGTAAAATGTCGAGTTGATCACAAAGGCTGACATTGTACAATTTACTAGCCTCATGGGTCTTTCTAGGATTATTTTTGATATTTTTATGAAATATATTATAATAGTTTATTTTCATAATGATTATGATTTATTTCATTGGTTCTCAAACCAGGGGTGGCCTTGTTCCTTCCTGGCCTACAGAAGGTGTGATTTTGAAAAAATTGTCACTCTAAATGATGTGTCAGGTGTTGTAGTGTTTTTCTAATTACCATGGTATTTTTTATTTCTGTTTAATCTTGATAGCATAATCTTCCACTAATCCCAGATTTTTTTCCTTAGGTAGTTTTCATAGGAGGAGATTTGTTTATAGTTCACCGAATAGAATCAAATTGAATTTGATACATGGATAAAAACTCATACAATATACCTAGGTAACTCAAAAAAATTAATGATATCTATAACTCATTATATATATTCGCTGTAGATATATCTAGTAGATTATCATATTGTTTGTTCATAGTTATGGAGTAGGTTAGACCCATCCTTCTGGAAATGATGTCTAATACCCTCTCATTTTCACACTTATTGCAATTCAAAATGTTAAACAACCTTTATCATATTCAACATAGCTATTAATTGATAAAAGAACTAATAATTAATGTGTTGATATCAAATGATATATCTAAATATAAAATTGTTCTACCAAGTGAATATTGGAATCTCCCAATTTTTAAAAAATCATAAAATCTTTTTGATAACTAGTTGATCATATGTTCCCATCATTAGCCACACTGAGAAACAAAAAGAGTCATATTCAATTCCATATTTTCAATTCCATTAATGGTTTTGAAGGGGATATTTATGTATTTTTTGGGGTGAATTATTTCCATTATATGGATTCCATTCATTTTAAAAGATACTCAATGAATTAGAAGAACTCTAGTGGTAGATTTTTTGTGTGTTGAGCTCTAACAACTAGTAGTATTCTATGCTTAAGGTGGTCTCACCTCATATTGGGATTTTTGACTCCCAATCCAATATAGACATAGGTTCCATTCCCAATATAAGGTAAGGTGTTGTCTTAATTGTGTAAAAATCTCCTCTCCATCTACCTTAAGGATCAAATAAATTGTTTTGATGGACCTCATCCAACATGGTGATCAATATATAATCTTGTGGACTGAGTAACCCCTTCATTGTGATTTAGAGGATAAATATCCATCTATCCTAGATTTTTATAGAAAGAGGAAGAATTTTTCATATGTAATTTGGTATTGACTTGTTTCATACTATTTATCTTGGACTCGTACTACACCAACATTATTTAGTAGAGATGAATTTTAAAACCATGTGTGGTGAATTGGATATATCAACACCTTATTTATATTTAGCTAACGAACATTAAGTGTGTAGAAACTGAACATTTTTATATTATAGGTCTTAAGTCCTCATTTTATTTAGAGTGTTCACACCTTTTTCATGAGTTTCATTGAAAATTGTATCTTAGGAAAATGATTCTCTATTATGTACATTGGTGTCCAAGTATCAACCTATATCCCAAACTAGATTATCACTTATAAAATTTACTAATGTCAATAATGTTGTGGGAATCATTCTGTCCTTACCTTAATAATATTGAAAATCTCCATTCTAGGTACCCTATTTTAAAGGAACAGAATGATGCCCCTTTAGATACCTTTTTATTTGTCGGATGTTTCCAGTAATGGTCCTTATTTGACATAATGATTTTTATTAGATTCCCCCCTTGTATTGGTCTCTCGATAGTTATCTTGAGGGAGTCCCTAGTTTTCATGGAGCTCAAAAATTTATAGGGGTTGCTTCAGGTAATGGTATGAATGGTGTGGTGTTGGATATCAAAGGTGCCCACTTATCCTAAAAAAACATCGACTTCCTTAAAGGAGGTAGTAAAAATTACTCCTTCTATAAGGGATATATGTATACAATACTTCCAAACCCAATACCTTTTGTTGGTGGGGATTTTATGACCCATGTGGTGGTGGTTATTTTAATAATTACTCACACCCTATGATCTAGGGATACTTTTATGTGAAAACAATATCGAATGCCCATGTAGTCTTACTACGTTGTTATTCCTTCACTCAAACATGGGTTAGGTGTAATTCATCTTCAAATAGAAAAATAAGATCCACCAGGGAATCTTTATTGATTGATTACATCACCATTCTCAACTAGGTTGTACATGTGAAATTTTTAAGGCTATGTAGAGGATTATTTATATGCTATGCTATATCCAATTTTACTGCTTTCACACAATATGTTCACTAGGATTTTATAATAAGAACTAATTAACATAATAATTTTTTAGATCTAAAAATAATCATACATAAGTAACATTATAGTGTGATCTCTTTATGGAGAAATTCTTATCCTATGAATGGGGTAAATATTAATTCTTTACATCCCCCATACTTGGATACTCACATCATATAGATCATCAATGATTATCTTCAAATGGGACTTTAGGCTATGGAGACAAACTTGCAAAAGTTTTTCTTAGTGTTTTATTGATATTAGAATCATTACTAAGGATACAGTAGAAATGTAAATATTTCAATAGATGTTATTCACTATTTAGATATGGTTTTCATACTCTTGATAAGAATGGATATTGTACTTTAGTTGATTGATATTCTCTGATAAATTATTGGGAAACAATGAATGAAATCATTTTTTGAACACTTATAAGATATCATATCGGGTAGTTCAAATGGTGCATAAACATAATATGAGGTTATCCTTTTTCAATCCATTAAAAAATTTCAGGCCATCCCCGTCATCTCTATGATAAAAATATTCCACATGATCTAGGAATAATATTCGGTTTACACCACTTTATCGAGAGGGGTGGAATTCCAAGATTCCCTTTAACAAATACAAATTTTTTTTGGTAGAATGCTTTTTGTTTAGAAATTTATTTAACCATGGAATACCAGTTGATGTGGATAAAATGTCATTGATTTTCATCAATGTTATGAGTGAAACTGGCCATGGTTATTTGATAATAAAATATTATGAGGGAGTTATCAAAGTATATTTGAAATGGATGGAATATTATTATTTATTTAATTTATTAATTTAAAATTTACTTGTATATCCAACATCATAGGGAGAGACCACGTGACAATCATTTTGTTTTTATAAGGAATAACTCCATTTAAAGTGTTCTATATAGGAACTCCACAACTACTAATCATAATATCATGAGGAGGACCTATGAAATGGAGGATTACGTGAAATTCCTTTTATGAGCCAAAATACCCTCAATACACTATATATATGTGTGTTATTTTTTCCATGGTAATATCAACATTATTTAAAAAAATATATATTGCTACTATGGAGTTGATGTTTTCCTTTTGTGACATATTCTTTTGGACCATCTCTATTGGGTAGGTCGATGACATTCATAGATAAAATTCCTCTTAAGTGATTTATGTGGCATTGATAGAGCTGTATGATTAGATCCCTAACTAAAAACATTAATATAGTCATCTTTTTTTTTGTTTCATTAGAATATAGTGATGGGATCCTTCATACTACAAGGGAATATGTGCCTGAATTTATGTTTCCTCTAAGGTGGTTCTTCATTTAGTATCAGGATGAAGAAAAGTCAAGATGTGTCCCTTATTCATAAACTTTTCCGAAATATTCTAAAATAAATCATGGATATATATTGAATAAGGTCCCACTTATGTCACTCTGTTTAGATTTTTGATGGTTCTCCTGAAGTGGAGTGTCGATATGTGACCACTCTTGAGTAGCTTTAGAGATACACAGAATATGTTATCCAATATTTTATGGAATATGGATATAGTCATGATCCCATGTGACCACAAATATATTTCAACTATCATCTAGGGTTTCTACTATCAGGAAACAACAACAACTCTATAAGATGTGGCTAGGGAAATATGCTTGTTTTTCTTTAATAAAAAGACATATTGATGATGTTATATAACTATTAAAAGAATATTGTCCAATTATTAAATGGGAGTGGGGATATATGTCCTTTATATACAATATTCACCATTGGGAAATTGCAATATACTATGTATATATGGGATAGAATATAATTCTCCCCCCTCATCACTTTCAATATACATCGACACATTTTTATTTCATCATAGTATACTATAGGGATTGGATATTATGATTTGGGATACATTCCTTATCTTTTAACATTATATAATAATGTATATTACTATAGGGAATATAAATATTGTCATATTCCTTGGAAATTCTTTCTACGTTCCTCTATGATAGCTGGTATGCGGCTCCCTGTATTTAGTGTTTAGGACAGAGAGATTGTGGGTAACCTCCACAATATATATCTGAGGAAATAGGGTTGAAAAATGTTTTCATCCCTGATGATGAGTTTAATGATCCCTCATTGTGAGGTCGAGGATGACCTCTTCATCCACCGCCCTTATGTAATTGACGTTAAAATCTCAACACTCTGATGATATTCTCCTGATGTAATTGATGATGGTGATAAGCACCACAGACTATACTATAGATCTCCACTGATGGTATGGGATGTGAATATTTAGTGCATAGTGGTGGTAACACATGGTCTATATGGTCATAATGGTACCATTTTGGTGATATTTAAACACTAATGTATTTTTCTCTTTGATATGAAGGTTTCAGATGGGTGAAGTCATCCTTTTGATTTGAGTTTCATGAATTTTATACCAATTGACGCATAAAAACATTTTCTTAATGAGGATTCCCTAACTTCCAAATTATGGGGGATATTGAGAGGGATAGCTGATACAAAATAACACATATTAATGTATTTTCATGTGTAATATTTTGTTTGAGTAAAAACATTTATAGCTTAATGATTCATGTTAAAAAAATTTCATTAAGAATGAAAAACAAAATGGCATGATTCTACAGTCAATTGAATTATCTTCGGATATTCCTAAATTCACTTTAGGATCACAATTTTTTTAGAAAAATGGGTTTGCAATGATATCAAAATTATAGGATTGTGGTTTGGAATGAGATAAACATCCAATTAAACTCATCCATATAATTAAAAGTTAGTGATTAACTGTATTCTAATGGAAGGTGACCACTAAAACATTACTTTGGAGACCATAGACTATAAATTAGTTTTTCGTATGTGATTTCAGGCTCATATCTCACTGTTTGGGGGAATTGTTTCTTACTCGAAGAAACCCTTATAAATTTATTTCATGTTAATGAATCTTTTCCAATTCCCTACAGATGACTACATAGCCCTATGCTATGATTTTTCTTTGACAAGACTTGATGTGTAATTCAATATATATGAAATTTATTATATATTTATCTCAATATTAAATGATATTTTTATAGATTAATTACTTTTAACTAGGAACTCTGATGTTTATCGCTATCTAAGAAGGTGGTACGTGTTTTTAACATCAAGATAGAGCCCTTAATAAGGTCTTCATGTTTATCCTTAATAGAAGAATTAAAACCCATGAATTGTGACACCGCATAATGGGAAACATAATATCTTTTAATTTCATATGAAAATGGAAAATCCAAGTAGATTAACATCATTTTGTAAGGAAATTTAGTTGACAGATTCCATGTGATGGTTAGTGAGAGACTTACACGAGAGAATCCCCTTTCTATTTGACCTCAAAATGAAAATATCTCAATGAAAATGGGTATATTTATTCATTAATATAACCTTGTGAGATATGTGTTTTATTTTTTCTGAGTTAGTATATGACACACTGAGTAGAATATGGTCTCATCTAATACATAACTCGATGAGGATGGACCAATAACTAATATGGTCCCAATGAATGGTTATTTGATTGTATGTGTAATATGGCTAAGTAAGGAAGTATTTATGTAACCACATGAGGAACATGATCCCATGAGAACTGATATGGAATATTAATTATGTAGTGTTTGAACCCGATAGAGGTGTCCTACATATCCTTATTGATCGAAATAAAATCTCACATACATTGAGTAGAGAATTTTAAGGTCAAGTGGTAAGACCTTACCATAAAATTTAAAATCATATGAAAATGATTTTATCATATATTATTTCATTATTTGATGAAGATACTAGGAATATAGGTAACCATTTTGATACGATAAAATCATTGTCATGAAATTGGTGAAACAATATTGGGTGAGTATTAAACATTTTATTGAACTTATATATACATACTAATATTGGAATATAGAATTTTGTGGGAATATGTATTAGTTGGAGATAACCCATTGAGGATGGATTTCATGGAGGATAAATCTCTATGAAGATGAGGCAGGGCTTCCACATTAGGGTTTCACTTTGATAATGGTTCATTTTGTGGGAAATGGTGATGTTACATAATTATTACATGTTTGGGGGTTATAACTAATCTAAGACCCATGTGAAGCTCAATATTTGGCAGTGAATTATTGGACTATTTTGATGAATATATACTGACCATATATTGGTGTTCCCATATTTTGATGATTTGAGGTATTGAAATCATCAATGATAACCATATTGTGTCTTCTACCTTTAAAGAAATCCCATATAGTCATGGATACAAGGGTTGACCACGATTTTCTCCAAGAACAATGGATGATATGTCTCATACATGTGTCAGCCAACATGTAGTGCATGATCTAGTAATGGATTCCATAATGTTCCATGGGTAGACCTCAATTATCAAGGGGATGGATTCATTAAAGTCATATAAGGGTCCTGTTAGGTAGGGGATATGATTGAGTATCCTTTAATTAAGGTAATATATGATTGAAAGTGGTGAACACTTGTTTGTGAACCCGAACTCTATATATCTAGATTTGAGGGTTCCTTGATAATTGGATGCAAAAGTAGAAGAAATTGGAAAATGGATCATTCTATGATTAAGCAGAAGTTTTTTTGGTAACCAAAGATGGTTTTAGGTGAGTATTTTTCATAGTTGTGAGGGATAAACTATAGTGAATTACTTGGTGGATATTATACTTTATCATTGTGGGGGATAGGATAAGTGTTTGGATATACCAAATAAGTGATGTAGAATTAATAAGACTTTCCCAAATGAGGTATCAAATAAATTACCTACATCCCCAAATGTATGACTAAGTATTGGGCCTACTTCATCTATTTTCACACTATTTATAAATGTGAAAGCTCTATCCAATGAGTCTTCTTTTCTTAATGTGTCTTCTTTACCGAATGATTCTGCATCACTTAATAATCCAAAATAAACCAATTAGTATACTTAACCTAATGATTCAGCTTAACATAATGAGGTTTCGTCAAATAAAATTCATAATTGGATACCTTTAAATAAAGCCTATACCTTATGATCAAGATGCTTGTCAAATATATTTTGGTGTATGTAGCCCAGATATTTCTCTCAAAAAAGATCATTTCAATAGTTTCATGAATCTAGGAGAAATATTATCTTTCTTAAACAATTCATTACAATTTTAGCCTTAGGGTTCCATGATCACTCTATTTTTCTATTAATTCCATTTGATCATGGCACAATAAAATAACAAACATAGACATTAAGACCTAGGTTAAGGGAGCTATGAATGCCTCTTTAATTTCACTAGAAGTGTAACATGAGGACCCCTTATGTCCATTTTATTGGAAAAAACACATGAGCTAGGAACATGGGTTTTTGATCATTTTTACTGATTGTCATGGAAATAACATGTTGATGGATAGAGTCAAAGTAAATTTGTCATAAGAATATTATGGGAACAACATACTTGGACTTGTTTTAATGGACTTTGGTGAATGATGCATTTCATTGTAAATAAATTTTCCCTTACCAATCCCAATGCCTGACTTATTTAATGGAGCTCCAACCATTATGGATAATAGATATTACTCAAATATGATTTTTCCGAATGAACTGAAAAAATATTTATCACACATATAAGGTCTATATATTTAATAAAAAATTATGTAATGTACAAAATTCATCTAAATATATTCAAAAAATACTAAAATTAAGAAATCTTATTGCAGTGCTTTAAATATGGGTTCTATGAGAATAGGTATATGAAAGAAGGGATAATCTCTAAATCCAAATCAACATAGAATAAATAATTCTAATGACAAAAATTTACTTTTCAAAGGAAGCGTAATAAGTTACCCTTGTTTCACATAAAAAACATTCACCATTTATAAGTATGAAGTAAACACAATAAGGATGATTTTTATTATCATGTGTGAAAAATGTTTGCGATTTTTTTGGTCTTGTGGAAGATAAGGAAACAAATCCTAAAAATAATGTTTTCATATGTTATTTCATATAATATTGAGAAGGAGAAAAGTGATGGGGTGAGGAAAATTAAATTTATTATACATTCATGGAATAAATAGTAATTTTTTTACATTAAATTGATTCAATTATCTTCAAGAAGCATATTGAAGACTTGATAAAGCAACTAATTATGTTGAATTTTTTTTAACTATACTTCATTTGCAATTAATTATTTTTAATTCATTAATCTCTATGGATGAAATAATGTTTCCATGTTATTGAAGATTCTTTGAAGGATAGAAAAAATAATAAGCCTAGGTTACTGAAAAATGGATATTATTAACATATTATAGTTGAATAAAATTTAATGATGAATATTAAAAACCATATTGGGGGTTCCTCATATTTTTGAATTAATAGTGCCTTAAAAATTAAAGAATTTCAAACAGTTGTAATTGTGACTGAAAAACTAAAATGAAAAGAGTTTTTATTTATTTATGGGATGAAAAAAAATCACCATGTGAATAACATTAATGAGGAAAATGAAATAAATTTTAAAATATATTCATTAATAATTTTATATATAATGGATAAAAAAAATTTAATTAATTGTAAGAGAATAAAAATAAATTTATTTTGAAATATAAATTCTTCAAATTTCAATTATGTTTGTGAAAATGAGGACCTTACGTTAATACTCATAGCTATGATCCACCTTACATG
Organism: Viscum album; assembly: GCA_963277665.1. Taxonomy (NCBI): domain Eukaryota; kingdom Viridiplantae; phylum Streptophyta; class Magnoliopsida; order Santalales; family Viscaceae; genus Viscum; species Viscum album. The sequence continues at coordinate 405,762,518 of OY728147.1, read as the reverse complement.
ATGTTTAATGTTAAAAATTAAATCTAATAACGTTGTGATATATTATTAAAAAGTAAAAACAGAAAGGTAAATTATATGTATGAAATTTCAAATGGGAATGATTGAACAATGAATTCATAAAAACACAACATTGTAATCCAGAATTCCACTAGATTTGATTTATTATTATTTATGTGCACATATGTCACATAAATTTATAAAATGAATATTTTATTATCATATTCATTGAATATTACAAAATAATAAAAAATAAAATTTTTATTGGACTCAAATTGAATGTTGCAGTGAAATTTATTTGTTATTAGAAGGGATTTTGAGAAAGAGAGGGATCTACCTATAGAAATATTAAAGATAATTAATGGAGAATAATACATATATTATTCGTTTGATTACTATTTTGAGAATCATTAACATGAATATGAATACAGCATTTCTTACACACCTCAAAAATATTGTTTGGATGAGAGGAAGTATATTTGTGTAGTTGAGATATTAATAACCATACATGAAGGATTTAAAATCATAATGTTATTTTTGATGAAGATTCATCAAGATTTTTGCGTATCATAATGAAGAGCCTCCAAAGGAATAACTCTAACAAGAAAATTTGAGACACTATACAATAATATACTTCATATGAAATATCTTATAGTATTTGGAAGCATGGGTTTAATAATTATTAAATATCATCATTTAGGAAACTTTTATGAGATAGATAATAAAGGAGGATACAGGGATTGTATATACACAAATATCATATAAGTTTTAAAACACGAGGATTCATAAAATGGTGCATTTTTATGATGAATAAATTACCAATTAACCCATGGTGAAATATTTACAAGATAATGATAGAAGATAAAACCTGATGAAATTATAAATTCTATAAATGGTAAATAAGAGGAACCAAAAATTGAGCTACCCACTTGTGAAAATGATTATAATAAAACTAGTAATGATGAAGAACTTAGTATTTAGGGCTAAAAATTTTAAAATAAAATTCTAAGATAATAATATTATTGGACGTTTAGAAACTCCAAGTGAAAAGGTTATGATGTTTTTAATTCACTGATAAAATAAATATAATTTCATAAACAAACCATCATTTGGAAAATAATTTAATTTTGAAGAAATAATGGATTAAATTTATTAATGAGTAATTGGATTTAATTTGGTAAAATTAGACATGGGATATTTTTTATAGGAGATAATATATATATATTTCACAATTAGACACATATTTTTTTAAAAAAAATTCAATGTTATATGAAACTTTATGAGAAATAATTCTATGATAATTTTCAAGGGATATTTACAAGTTTATATAATTGTTTTGGAAGATAACTTTTCTCTTATATTAGGTTCATATTATATGTTTGTTTTTTATTCATTATAAAATTCCTAGACCTATCTCCCTCCTTGTTCATTGGACATAAGATCAATTGTGACATAGGCACTCCATCCTTTATGCCAATGGTTTCTTACTAGTTGTGGGGTCTTTTGGGTGATAGGGAGGATATTTTACCATCTAGATACAATAAAAATATCATGTCAACATATTGAATGTAGTTTAAATAATAAGAAATTTAAATCCAAGATATAATTATAGACACATTAATAAACATTTAGCTTGCCATGTCAACAATAGTAAACCCAATTTATTTTCCATAGGTCAATTATATATGTTCATGTACATGACCTACCAAATAAAAAACCACCATCCTTATACTGAGGAACCTCCTAGACTTTCTATAACCCATGATATCAAGATAATTCACCACCCACACTCTCATGTCAACTAGGTTCTTGGTGAAGAACCCTTAACCTTACCTTTACCATGAAAAAGAAATTCTACATGTGTCTTGGACAGTCTATAAAGAATTTTATTATGAACAAAGTATTCCACAACAACGGTGTCCCTAGAAAATATTGTTATTTTATACTAGTGTATGAACCTAATAATAAATAGTGACATAATCATCACTCCCAAAATGCTCTTCTTGAGATCAACTAGATATGATTGATCCTTTACCTACCTCAGATAGCACTAGAGTGGAACAATATATCAATAGTCTATCAATCCTAGATGTTCATTGCCCTTACAACCATTTCCAAGTCATGTGTGATTTCAATCATAAACATAACCATTTTATCATCTAGACTTAACTATGACACCATAATGGAAAATCCATTCTCCATGTCACGGGATGCATGTTCTTTTGAATCTATTTACAAACCATTTCCTAAAAAACCCAATGAACCTAAGTCATGGTTGTACCAGTCCCTATACCATTTTGGCCTATCAGATGGAAACATATCTCACTCATTAGGAAAGAATCATGCTCCTTTATAGTGGTCTCACACACAACTAATTATGGATTTCTATAGTGTAATCTTACTTTATATTTAATGTCAACACAATCCCCTATGATTATTTATCTGTGGAGTTTCCAATTATTAAATAGGGGGATAAACCACGTCATGGTATTTGACCTATGTGTAAAAACCCTAACAACATCACACACACACTGTGAGTGGAATCACCAAAAACCAAGGGCACACCATCATTGAACCACTATCATAACACATGAAAATTCTCAAGATCATACACACTATACTGATGAAATGTTTTTCCCCATATCAAGTTTTCAAAATTAAAAATTTTTACGTGAATTAAACCCAACACATTCCCATATATCCAGATAATGAATAAAAATTCATGAATCATCACTTTATATCAAATTATATAAATCCTATCAGGGCCTGAACAACCAATACTATACTAGAATGACATACCATATCATATAAACTATTTCATATATGAAATCACGCCATACTATATCTTATTAACAAAAAACACCCCACTAGGATCCATTCCCTATCAAAATAGACAAACATACCCAGTCATATTTAATACACATGTATTATAAATGTACAACATTTTATATAGATAGGTACCACTTACATGTAGTATATTGGATACCACTCATTAAAGATAATTTTTCCAAAATATATTTATATATATGGGTCACCAAAATCTAAAAAAAATATCCACAAATATAATTTTCAGCAAAAAATGGGATAAGAATGTGAAATCCAGTTAAAATATAAAAATTTATTATTAATTATAATTTTGTCTACACCATGTTTCCGACAACATGATGAATGGATAAGGATTATAGAATAACTCCCAAGTAATGAAAGAGATTACAAAACTATTTATAAATGTGTATCACTATGAAAAAACCAAAAAATCAATTTGATAATTGATTTACCATTTACTATTTTATAATAATTATATTTGAAAAAACAAGACCATAACTAATCATACTTGATTTTCACAAACACTAGATCATATTCTGCATACCCCCAACCATAGAGCTCCATATATAGCGTATTTATAAAAAAAATATGTATCACCCTTCAAGACCCATACATAATATTCATAAAATATTATTTATCATTATGAGGTATAATCAGAACCGAATTCCCCAGAAAAATTTCTTAACCATATCACATGTAACATTTTTCTCTTAGTAAAACACTATAGGTAATATATATCATCCATATATAATATATCTCCCTTAGAGAAATATCTAATACCTAGGATATTTCCTTCCCACGCAATAAATTTCTCTTAGTGGGAATTCAATACATAATATTCTTCCAATATATTATATATATTTCCACAAATATGATACTTTATATATAGAAATAATCCATTTATTAAATATTGTATATTCCCTTATATATAAAATATTTTGACACACTATAATATCTTACACATAAATATTTGATATTATATTCATGGTATTTTTTTAATGCACTCACTCTAATATACTTCATATATAATGGATGTGGCATTTAGATAATTTCATGATTCCAATATAACTGAAAAAATTTATGCATGCCATTCATTTATTATTTCCTCATTCCTAAAATTCCTAAAAACATAAATAATATATATGATTTCAAGACCAAGAAAAAATTCAAAAATCTACTACTAAAAACTCATTAATTCCAAAATTCCTAAATATCACTGGAATTAAAAAAATTAAACCTAAATTCATTCAACCCACATCCAAAAACCATAGACCTTTTTTAAAAATAACAATATGTATAAATTTATAATTTTTTTCTACCACTAATTCTTTTATAAGGACTAGACTCACATTGTCAATCTATGATATGGCATATATATTATTCCAATTGACTAACATGTTATAAGATCTACACTACATGATAACTCATCTTTAAGCTGGTCTAACCACATACTAACCATCAATAATAGAAATCTAGAGTGTATATCTCACCATGGTCTAAAAAATATGATGGTTTCCAAAGCATCCATCTATTCCCTAACCATCTAGACTACCCAATTTAACATTTTTATACCATTAGTGAGTACTCCCTACTATAAGAAAAATATACCAATAACCACCATAAAATATTCACCTATAAAATATGTGTTTCAGATCCATCCAATCCATTCAAACAATCTATTAACACATATACAATTACTATCGGTTAATATTAGCTTATTCCTTACTGAATCTCATTCTCATCTCACATCATACTTGATACAAAATTTTATCCTATATCATACCTAATTCTTACTTTATAACTCTTATAAACATATCCCATAGTTATCATTCATGGAATCCTGTGGTAACATATTAACCATCGTATGGTTAACTAATTTACCACATATATACCTAATTCACTATAATCAACCATAAAATCCAACATCACGTTCTTACTACATACCTTATAATGTACAACACTATATAGCCTTATTTGAATATTGTATACCATTCACATGTTGTTGACTTGAATATTTACTACCAAACACTTGTCCTCCATACATATTCATATTCATAATAGACTATTTCTCTATCTGTTGAGTATCCCATTAAATTACATATCTTTAAAATTCATTAATATACATATCTTATTTATCAGTACCGCTACTTGTCCAATCATAGATACCAGAGTTTTTCATGATTCTCATCCCTAAGTTGACTGTGACTACACTAGAAAAAATAACTAGAGATATACTATCAGGACACAATATCAACACTTTTACAGTTTCTAGTTGCACTGGGATTCAACATTTTTTTCATTCCCACAGTGAAAACATGTCATAAATGATCCAATCTAATGTCTCATCATCAAAACTCTAAATTATCTACCCTAATAAGAACCATTATGGACTAAATTATGGATTCTCATAACTCCACCACCTTTTTCACACCCTGATTTTTTCCACCCTTCGTACTTGATTAACATTTGTTACATAGTTTTTCATCCGAGTTCCAGGTGTTCATGATTGAAATTTTATGTCTCAGAGGTTTCGGGTGCTTTTTTAGACCAATTATTTCTTTTCATGAATTGAATGATGTGGGACTGATTTGGAAAATTATTTTATAACACTCTATATGGAACTTTATTTTGGGGAATGTTTGTTGGATGGTTTATCACATTGATTTAGATGCCTTGGGTTGAAAAGTGTAATTTTTGTGGAATTTTTCCTAGTGGTATGGTTAGATAACATAGTTTGGTTAACCATGAAATAAGTGTGCAGGGGGGCACACGTTTTGAGCATGGTTTAACTAACCACACATCCAAAGTGTGTATTCTATACATCGCTAGATAGTAGGTATTCGCACAGTTTGGGCACAATTTGTTATACCGTGTGAGCTAACCATGTTACCCACACAAGAAATGGTATTTTGGGGTTTTTTCATACTTTTTAATATATTCTTATCCCATAAGACCCTCCATTTGAACTTCGGAACCCTAGAATCCTCCCTTGGGGGTTTTTGACACATATAAGCCTCTCCAAGTGGGATTAACTATGTTTTCTTTGTGATTTTTCACTAGAATCAAAAGGTTAGGGATTTTTTCTTCTCCTCACATTCTCTCCTTCTATTTTCCTCTTCTTCCCGAACCTTAGGTTACATGTTGGTGGATTTTATTGGATATGGTTGCTCGTTTTTTTTTGTTTTTCCCTTTTTAGGTGTCCTTGACGTTGGGCCTAGCCTCCCTTGGGTACGATTGTTGTGTGGTAGCTGTTTCTCAATGTTTTTTTGGAATTTTTATCATGTAAAGTAGGTGGTCCCATGCCTATTAATTTTTAGATAATTTAGTTTTTTGATTAATTAATTTTAACATGTTCTGTGATTTAATTATGTGGCAAAAACTATGTTTTAGAATGTTTTGGAATACTTTTATGATGAAGTTGTATTTCCTAAATAAAATAGTCTTTTTTTTTATATTTTTTTGTGGAAATTCTTGGAAGTTATTATTGAATTGATTAAAAAATTAAGTAGCTATTTTAGACATGAAATTGGTTTTTGTAAATGGATTATTAAATTGTATGAGTGATGTGAAATATATTTTTGAAGGGTTTGGAATGCTTATGTGTTGGGTTTGGATTTAATGAGAAAAAAGGAAATGTTTTGTGTGTATGTTTTAATTTAATGTTTCTTAAAAAGGGTCTTATGGGTTGTTTGAATTGTGTGAGTTGAATTTGGAAAAGATTCGATGTGTTTTGGCTTTGAGAAAATGGATTCCTTGAGAAAATGGGCTATATTTCTTATGTTTTGCCAACGTTATTTTGTGTTAAATGCTTTGAATGTATTTTATAAAATGTGTGGGTGGTGTGAAACACATTTTCAAATGTTTTTTTTATGATTATGGATTACAAATTGGTTTTTTAAAGAATTGGTGGATTTCATAGTGTAAAATCATGTGGTAAATATTGAATGGGTTTTATTAATTTGGAATCATGTTTATTAAATCATACAAGTGGTTCGGATTCTGTTTTGAAGTAGTATTGGTCTAATTTTGGTTTCAAAATATGTTATGGGTTGAAAAAGTGGTGTTATATATTGTGTGTTACATATTTTCACTCAAGAAGTGTAATAGTGATATATTGTTTGATATGTGGAACATAATTGATCACAGGAGAATCCCAAGTAATTATGTGGATCAAATATGACTAGATTCATGGTGATTTAGAAGTGGAAACGAACCAATTTCACATAGTGGGATTTATAGTTTAAACTATAACTAAATATGAATGATGATTGGAGACCACTAGGTTATGGGTGTGTTTCATGATAGCGGTTCATGAATGACAACACAATTGGTCATGGTCTCTATACCTCATTTTCACTGAGATGTGAGGTTCCTAGAATCCCACTAGAGCTAGTTTGACCCAGGAGATCTATCCATGGTGATCTACACTATATTATGTGGTTCCATCTATCGATAAAATGTTGTAACTCTTGTGGGGGGACGAGTGTGTGTGTGTGAAAATTTTTATATCCCTTTTTTGTTTCATGAAAATGGTTATGTATTGGTGTAATTTTCAATAGGTTTCATTTCTTTAAAAAAAATTACTTAAAAATTGATACCTGGAAATGTTTTTAGTGTATTTATTTAAATGATCATGTTAGATTATCTTATTAATGTTTTGGCATGGAAAATATTTCTTGGGAGGCATCCTACTAGAATTTGGATCACACCTTAGATATACCTTTGGGTGTTTGTACATCATGTGTGTTTTATATACCATGTCAAGGCATGGTGAATTTTACAAGGATTCGGGTTCTTAGTGGTCTCCCTCTTGCAGATTGTGGTGGTGCTGGCCTGAGGATGTCACTCCTCTCATCACATAGAGGTTCATGGTAATTTTTTATTTACTTTCTATTGTAGTATTTTTGCATTTTTTTAATGTAAACTTCAATTCTGAAAAGTTCTTCTTCTTTGATTGGTTGGGAATTTTCAGTTTGGGTTTATTTTAAACTGAAGGATCTATTGTTTATAAAATCGGGCAAAATCATTCCCATGCATTATTTATAAACCCATTCACTTTTTTCCATCGCATGGGGATCAGGAATGCCCTTCTGGCCATTTGATAGACCGAGTTGGGCACCAATTCAAATGGCTCCCTTACTTGGTTTGTGACTACCATTTTTCTCTCAATATCACTATTTATCTCAATGTATTCTCATAATATAGGTTCTACTCAGCTATTAGATTCTATTCAACATAACTAACATTTATTTCATTCTATTGATGCTTTCCTACTCATTACCAAAATTTCAAAATATATCCCTGAATCATCCCAACATAGTGGCCTCATCCCCTACCTACATTGGTGTAAATTATAAAAAAAAATCATGATCCTCATTCATAATTCACGTATAAGGTCTCTCCATATACCATGTTCATAAAATTACACACTCTCTCCACCCTCAACATCATTGAAAATATCTTCTCATAGAACATCACCTCGATGTCCATACATTCCTAACCTTTCTACCAATATTCCTATAATTGTACATCCCACATTCCCAATGGGAACATATATGTCCAATTTCACTCTTTTACCAAGAGGCATCTTGATCTGATAAAAAAATATTATATAGTGAATTTGTTGAGTACCGTGCTGCCTAGGGTCTACCCACTCCCTAATATAAAAATAATTTTTGGAAATATCAATCTCGAATAAACTATACCATATAATAATTATCTCCCTAATAACACTAATTTATACAATATATAACTCTCACTATGATGACCCTATGTTTCTCATCCAATTACTATGCTAACTCCACCATCTTTGACTGACCTACATTCCCTAGAACCAAGGCATGTGGTTCATACTCACCCCTAACATAAGGGGCCATATCCGGCTCAAAATATGGTGTGATCACAAATATTCCCTCCTGACACTCAAATAGAGTACTCTTTATGGTTTATCTTAGTTATAGTTCTATAACACACTCAATATACATATAACAATACACATATCACATATAGGAAAAACTATAATTGGAAATTCCATCCATTATCCTTTACAAATTCAAAACAAACCCATGTCCCATATCATCCAACTCATGGCCCCACCTACCCTAGTTTGTGTTAGGTACCATGAACATCACATACACAAAAAAATAGATATACTTTATACATAATGAATCATGTACTAGATTTGCATGATATAATTTCACCTTGAATCTATATAAGAAAAACACAATAAGGTTTTTTCTAAAATATTATATAGAAAACCAATCATTCATTATTAGAACCAAAATGGTAATCACATACCCTTATAGTATAATCTATGTATTATTAAATTAATAGAGTATGCCGGATGAAAAATTTATTATGGAATTGAAACATTAAATATATTAACCCTTTCTTCTAATTAGAACCATAACACATATAAGAAACCAATATTTATCATAGACAGGTTATGTGTGCCCTGAATTCCAATTTTGATGAATAAGTACCACCACTTTCCACATGGGGACAAGAATATGAAACCATAAATCAATAATTTTATATGCTAATTTATCTAATGGAAATAATTAATCTATAACAATGATAACAAAAAAAATTCTTGGTTTCCCTTATAGCATAGACTGTATCACATGTAGGTATATCCCAAACACACAACATAAAATCCATCCCATGTTCTAACACTTTACTAGAACTCTATTCTACCACGAACCATATAATAAAACATAAACACATATTTTCATTAAATATAATTTAAAACCACATGGATAAACCAAACATTGAACCCCCTGGGGCCCACCCCGACTAACCATACTCCACAGTAAGAATATTGGAGCACCAATGGAATATAGGAAGGCCTCCCCATAGGCTAAAGGTTGCGGAATAGAAGTGAGAGTATATGGGGTTATAGTGGGGAGACAAATGTCACAAGATATAATAGTAATATCAATAAAGAACTATGTAATCAGGTAAAATATTAAGTAATAATAAGAAAAATTATACTTATCGGTACTTCAACGAACATTTAAAATGCCATGTAAGTCATAAAATATATGACTAAATACACTTTAGACAATCAAAGATACTCATGTATAAGATCCATCCAATGCACAACCCCCATCCTAGTGTACTAAGAAACCATGTAACCCATCTTTAACCAATTATATAAAGCTCGTGCACCACATGAACTCTCATATCCACTTTGTTATATATAATTAACCTTTACTCATACCTATACCAAGAACCATAAAGGATGAAAATGTTCTAGAGGCCCCAGGAAGGTTGTGATAATGAACAGTGTTGGTCACCACATATAGTGTCCCTAACGAATATAGACATATTTGAACATTCAATGAAAAAGATAATAAATAGTGTTATTACCACATATCACAACCTTATCCAATTGATCCTGAATAAACCTATGTAAGACATTACCTAACTGATCCAATGATTGAACAAAATGATATATCAATTTTATATCATAATGAAAGATCCCTTAGCCTTCCAACTATTTTACTTTCTCATGGCATAACCATCCCATGCATAAAAATTTAATCATATAGTTTCAACTTCTATTCCATAAAGAATTTTCAACAATGCCTGTCAAAAAACCAACAGTCGTATGAATCCATTTACAAATTGATGGGTAAACCTCCTAGGTAACCCAACCTATGATGTTGACCATCCTTTCAAAATTTATTACCGATAAACCTCAAACGTTTTTCACAGATGTGGTGTGCCTCATTCTACCATTCAGGTGTCTCATATACGAAAAACTACAGACTTCTAGGATGTATATCTCATTCAAATGAATGGAAAACATCATCCACTTTATTTCTTGATTTCCAGAGTTCATTATCCATAATTAGTATACTAACTAACATCATGGTAAATGTTAAATGTTTACATTACTTAGATAGCACCCATCCCACCAGGATTAGTGGCATCATCAAAAACCTATGCCACACTATCATAAAACATTTATTTTCATCTATAATAATGGTCTGCACCATCTACACAATATCAGAAAACTATGTCTCTCCACATCTGATGAACAAAATCTCTCATGGATACATAGGTTACACCCAACACAGTCCCATGGAACTAAATCAACCATCACTACTCAATAATCATTTCATTACATCCCATGACATCCAATTAATCATTAGATAAACCACTAATACCTAGCTATCCTGATATAATGAATATTATCAACTATTTCATTCATGATATTATCCATTAGTATAAATTATGAACAATAAAAAACCAAATTTTTTATACTCCAAATCAAACATAGACCACCCTATACATGCCATTTATTACTCACACATACCACATGTATAACAAAAAAAATTAGGAAGCATCTACATAGAGTATGTATGATTCCACATTTAATACAACTCCAATCAATCATGATTTACAAAAGAAGATTCACAAAAAAATTAAAAAATATGTGATATTAGGGTGTTCTTTGAAAATTAATAAATAATGGAAAGAAATTTAAAAAAAATCAAATGTACAACTATATTTACGCTTGAGGGCACTGTATCGGCGGCAGGTCACTACAGCGGCAGGTACTATCGCAGTCCTATTCACAGAATGGGCTTTGGGCCAAAAAGTTGGGCCTACAGGACATGTAATGGGCTAAATTCCCACTATTCTTTTGGGCTATGTAATGGGTCTCCCTATAACTAGTTAAAAGAGGTATTTTCTTTGATTTAATAATAAATGAGGCTTCATCCCCACCCTTTAAAAAACTATATTTACCCTTGGTTACCCTTATATTTGATAGTATGATGAACACAAATATATTGGATAGGATCACCAACGAAATGAATGACGTGAAAAAAATATGAGTCAACATTTCACACTAGATATGAAATACATAAAATCTATTTTATCATTTATCCAGAATTTAATATTTATTTTAAATTAAATTTGGGTAAATCATCCCAAAACTTGTAAAACTAACTTTTTATAACCACTAGATCATACCTTACATATCACCCCTAGTGTTTTATATGTAATATATATATATAAATATTATACGCCACCCTGATGGACCAATACATAATATATTAAAATATAGTGTATAGCTGTTTAGTATAATACTTTTCAAAATCCCGTACAAAAAATATATTAAAAATATCATATATATCATTTCACCCTTAGAAAAACTCCATAAATAATTTATATCACTGTTATATAATGTATTTCCACATTTAATATATATACTTAAGAAAATATCCAAAATGTGGGATATTTCCTCTATAAATAAAATATTTATATAAATGAGTTTTAATATATGATATTATTTTCATATATAGTATATATATAATTCTTTATCATTCATAAAATATAGGAATTGTGCATTTATTTATATATTTTTTATTCCTCAAACATAATATATTTTTACACTATGTAATATCTTCCTCATCGAGATATTGAAATTCTTTTTATTCATTTCTTCATTCACTCTGAATAATATATTACATATATAGGGGATTTTACACAGAACTTATTTCATGCTTCTATATTACCTAAAATACGTTATGCATTCCATGTATTTTCCATTTGATCATGTTTAGAATTTTTAAATTCATGTGTAATATATATTTTTCAAGACATTTAGATATATTGAAAACGATCTACTTAAAACACAAAAACTAAATAAATCCTTTAATAAATTGATATTCCAAAAAACAGTATAAATTCATCCATAAACATCCAAAAAGTGTAGAAAAAATTTAAAATTTTCTTGCTATAGCAGTTCAAAAAAGTATGAAATCATGACACCTATGAAGAGGATAAACTCGCAAGGCCAATCTAATATCCAACACAAGCACTATTCCAAATATACGAGTCCTTAAACATTGCATAAAAAAGAGAATATAAAATATACCAAATGTATTTTAAATCAACATTTATAAATATAAAATATAAATAGTCGGTTTATATGGTTGAAGGGGAAAGTTTAATTCTTGAAAAGTATGAAACTATAGTGTTCCAATTTAAGAAGGTCTTCAATAATTAATATCAATCTCTAAGATATTGTTTTTCCATGATTTATTGTTCTTTAAGGAACATGAATTCATATAAAGGAACAATGGACAAGAATATTTATATGATTGAAATGGGAAAGAGTACTATAAATGTTTTTTTATGTTAATAAAATTAATTTTTAGGAAAAATGGTGTATAATTTCATGTAATTCACTAAAAAAATGGTTTTCTATATTTTCATTATTGGTGAAACGCAGTTATTTTTTATACTATACATAAAAAAGGATAAGAATTAAAATTTTGATTCTAATGAAACAATACTAGAGAGATATTGATGGATTTTTGAATAGAAGAATAAAAAAAGTATCTATATATATCACTGTGGTTATGAAATTAGAAAAGGGTGATTCAACCCCAAGTGTTATTGATGATTTTTTTAATTTTATTCTCTTAATTATTATATCATTTATACCTGGTATTATAATTTTAGTGCCTCTTTGTGAATTCGTTCAACGTGAACCTAAAGAATCAGACTTATATTTTTTTAAAATAATTTTTAAATATATGAAAATTTCACATGATTATAGATGATTTTATGGAAGTTAAAATAATAATAATTTATTTCGGTACTCTATTAATTATTAGGTAGGATGCATGAAAGATGAAAATTCGGATTCATTTGGAACATTTTATAGATTACTTTTTTACATAAATTTTAATATTGAAATTGATATGACTAAATAAATATTAATTATATGTTTTATAATGTTTTTCACTTGTATTTTGGTTCGGGATAATTATAGATTAGTTTGAAATAATTTAAGATTTGGAAGTGAAAATTAATGTGTGATAATAATGATTTTTAGAAATATTATTTTCAATCCATGAATATAGAATCTTAGAAGATATATTATAACAAAATTATTAAATTTTATGTCATTAAATTTGTGTTACATTGGATAATATTAAAGAAAAAAGTTGTTGTTTCATGAACCTAGTGGATAATGATTGGATTTTAAAAATATATATAAGAAGAATCATGGGGAAGTAATTAAGTTAGATATATTTGTTTTATAATAAGGTTATTTGAGTAGATTCATAACAATCTAGGAATAATTGATAGAGTGTAAGAGGTTGAATTATAATATTTGATAGAGATATGAGGGATGGAGAGATAAATTTCAGTAGAACTGCTACAATTCATATTTATTTTGATGCGTTCAACATTATAGTGAAGAAGTTTAAATAATTAATGGTATAAATTTTTTATCATTGAAAAATATACTGGAGTTTGTTCTATTATTTATTTAGATACAATTAATTGTGTTCTAATGAGAGTATTTTACGAATAATTATGTCATCTATAAAATATCTTCAAATATATATTCCTATTTCATAGAGAATTCATTGATAATTTTTTTGAGGAATTAATTTACGAAATTAGTGAAGGGTAAATGCCTCCATTTTTTAACATTAGGTTATTTGAAGAACACATTCTTTATTAAACTTGAATAAAATATTTGATTTCTATGAATTCACGGAGGGTTAAACATTATAATTTTAGTTTTCAATGAAATTTAATTTAATGAATTAATTGTTTTATTACTAGTGGTGGTTTTATTGGATTCATTCATTCAATAAATCTTCAACATATACATTTATTATTTTTTATAAATGATAATTATATTTTTATTTTATAGTGTTTTCATTTTTCTAAACTGTTTCCTTGAATCACTTATTCAACATGGGATATGTTTATGTATATTATGTTTAAATATTTTATTTGTATTTCCTATCTATAAAATGAATAAAATTAATTGATTATAATAAAAAATTATAATAAATTATGGGAAAAAAACCAATGAGAATTTTTTCTAAATTAAATTCCAAAAAAAATTAATTTGTTTAGAAAAGTATAATTTCATTTTATTCATGAACATGGTATTATAAAAAAGAAGTGTGATTTCATCCATTAAAATTTAATCGGTGGTTTTTTATTTATTTTAATTATTTATATCATTCATCATAACTTATGAATCCTGATTTCATTTTAAGGATCATAGTCTCAATCAGATTTACCTAATTCTTAAATTATTCTATACCTTGATAGATTTATTTTTAAGGAATACTATTTTAAATTCGAGACAAAATTCTCGATGAAAATTTTAAAAATACTCTTATATGGTCAAAAATATTTATTATAATAAAATTTTTGTGTTTCAACAGTATGAAAGAAAATTTCAAGGAAGGAAAACAATATATAGTCTCAATATGTGGCTTCCACACTAGTTTTCAACAAGACAATATGAATAAATGATATACATGAAGACCTAATGTAAAACAACTATTTACCATTGAGAATTTTTTTTGATAATTTATGGGAAATTAATATATTTAATCCACATATTCAATATTCAATGTCAAAAAATTGTGATACTATAACAAGTTTATCAAATATAAAATAGTATATTGAACCCTTATAATGTTTCTATTAATGAAATAATTGTTAACATTTATACTAAAGTATTTATATAAGAATAATTTCAGAGGTGTTAACACATTATGCTGAATATTTTATTCTAACCAATTAAATTAAATGTATTTTAAAAGGGTATTTTTCATTAAAAAATATTTTAATTATTGAAAAAATCATATAAAGGGAGAGATTAAAGAACCTCTAGATAAACTGAAGAAGATTTGAGTCCCATTAATTTAATTACGTTTTATTTTTTTCATTATATCTTCATACTAATTCATATATCATTTTAATAATTTTTGAGATTAGAACAATAAAATAGACATTATTTGGTTTAAGAAAAAAAATATGTTCTATGAATGGTTCTATAAAAAACAAGATATGTATTGTATAAAACATATGATTATTTAATTATATATTTTAATTAAAATTTAATGATGAATTTATTAGTGGTTATTTAAATCTTAATAGAAGATTGGAGATGGATGATAGCCCTATAAAAATCATTTAATATCATTTTGTAAAAATTGACTTTAATTTAATATACGTTGAGTTAGTCATGTATTTAAAATATGTTTTAGTGATAAAAGTATTAAGACCTTAGTTTATAAATTTTTGATAGTATTAGACATGATATTTAAAATGGAGATATCATATTTCATTGAATATAAGTAAAACATTTTGAATTTCAATGTAGTTATTTAAGGGTTATAATAACATATCAGGGTTTATTTAATGGTGATTATTCAATATTTATGTAAATTCCCTTAACATCTAAAATTAACAGTGTAAGGAGAGAATATAAATTGATGTTTTAAATTAAATATATCATTTAAAGCTTGAATAATTCTCTATAAGACTATGTTTTATTTATAATGTGATCAAAATAAATGTTTTTAATTTAAATTATATATGATATTAATCCCAATTATAAAAATATTATCGTGTATAAATAATTGTACACAAATAAGGAACAAAGAATGTTTATCTCAATTAAATCATGACATTCACCCTTTAATTTGGGTTTGAATGTTTTTCTTGAAACATTTTTGTGTCATTTTTTATTTTTATTATTGATTTAGTTTTTTAAATGTTTTTTAGTTTAACTAAAATGATCACATGTACACATGAAAAAAATGAGATTTTATATTCTATGATGACAAAAAATTCCTTTTATGAACAAAATTTAAAATATATTTTTTTTCATTAATGATTACACATCAATTATAACGTTTCATTGATGCTTCAGAATAATTGATGCAGTTTAAAAGTTCATTAAAAAATTATAATCAGTCTTAAAAAATTTCATATATTTTATTGGAGTCTTTTTCCAGAATTTAAAAATTTATAGAACATTTTAAGTGTCTATCTAACTTATTGGTGGATTAATATTGAAAATAACTATAGATTTTATGCAATGATGATTTATTGTATTATGAATATTTATCATATGTTTTTGAAAACTACTCATGATATTTGTCATGAAAAATATTTGGGGTATAATAACAAAAAAAATTCTTAGCTATTTAATAACTAAGATTCTAGTTTTGGTATGATTTTTATAGAGATTAATATCATTTTAAAATAATATGGTTATTAATTAAAATATATACACAGTTCATCAAGATTAAATAATATTTATTAAATCAAAGAAAATTAATTAATTTATAGTGTAGTCATAGAATATTTTTTATTTGAATGAATTATGATTACATGATTCATATAAAATATTTATACATATAATCGAGAAATTTTACTCTAAATGTGTTTTGTATTTTTTCCCTAAAATATTTTGATGGATAAAAAATTTATTAAATTCATCGAAAAAATATATAAAATATAAAGAAATATAAAATCTAATTTGAACCACTATTTTTGAAAAATAAATTATAATTAATTATTGAGAAAAAAATATTTTATGATAAATTGTCTATAATATAATAAATATTAATTATAATTCGGATTCTTATTATTTGATTCCAAAATCAAGTGTTTGACATATCCTATTTTGGGATTTCTTTTTAGATATTTTTAGGAATTAAAATTTACATTAATAATGCATATATCATTACATATTATTTATTAAGTCTTATTATGATTTATTAGAGTAAAATTAGATGAGATATATGGATTTAAATAATAAATGATACCAATAATTATCAATAGAAAATTATACTTTTTAAAAGTAAATAAAACTTAATCAGTAGTACAATATAATTTTGATAAATTTAAATAAAAAATATTATGATTATTATTAATCAATAATTATTTAGAATCACATATAAGTGGATATTGAGGAGTTTGAGATTGATATTTGAGTACAGATTGATGAATTAAAATTGAATTCTTGAGAGAGAAACAATTTTTAAAAAATTATTTGATCAAGGAGGTTAAAATATTTATTTATCTGAAGACAATTTTTAAAACAAATAATTGAATATCAACCTTTAATACTATACCACACTGATACTATTTTCAATTTTTTATTCTAAATTTTCATTTTAAATATATTGTATTCAATAATTCTTGTTGGGGATTTAATTATTATTGGTCTTGGATAATATCTACCCATTTGATTTGTTATTATATTAGTAAAATGGGTGATATAATATATGTAATTTGTTATACAATAAACAAAAATAATATTGTATTCCACATTATATGATGAAACTAGTAAAAGAAATTATGCTTACTGTGATCACATTCATTCTTTTCAAACTCTGTTAGTGATTAAAAAACACCAAAAAGGTGCATTCATTCTAACCAGTGCATGGGTAAATTTCGTTAAAAAAATTAAAGTTAATAAAAATTAATTGAACCCCTATTTCTCATATTTGATTGAAAACATCCGTAAGAACCACATAATCATTCAATTATACCACAAATTCTATTAATTATATTTATTTTTTTGGTAAATATGAATAAAAATAATATTCTCCATAGGAAAAACAGTCAATGGGGAAATATAGAACTCCAATTGTTTTAAACAGGATAACCCCTTGGGAAATACATTTATAAAAATGTATACTACTACATTATGTTTAATCCAATATTTTATCTCCATAAACTCAAGCATGAGTTTGGTTGAAGTAAAATGAATTGATTTTATTGAATGATTGACCACTCTAAACATATTAAAATACCATTCTTCATATACTATATTGGTAAATCCATTTAGAAAACTAAAAAACACCATTTTATAAAATTTTATTTTATCATTATATGTAACAATCCAATAGAAATTAATAACTATGGAATAATTTTTTATATAGATGATTACTAAGTACTGTGAATGTTATACAAAACCTATCTGTACCATCCATATTATACACATAAATCTACTTTAACCTTATCAATAAAATATTTATCTGTCTTCCCCGATTATGGTATTAACTCTACTAGAAACCCCAATTAATACACTTCCTATGTATAAATAATGAAAATTGGATAATCAAGATTCAAATAATGGAGAGATGTGTATAGTGACAATTTGAATAGTACATAGGGATGTAGTGAGTCTCAAGTGGGCCTCTTATTCCTCAAATACACACGAAACTATAAAAAATCAATCTTGGTTCTTTTATGGTGGATGTATCATCACCTTATAGAATCATCCCACTCTTCCATAGGTCATTATTCCATTTTTGTTATATTATCCCAAGATACCCTCATTGAATATACATTTTTAATGGAATAACCACTAAATACCTATCAAAATCAATCACAAAACGTATTTGAATGGCCTATCCATCCACATCGAAAACAAGCTTGATGTGTGATAAGATATATATATATATATATATATATATATATATATATATTACATTACCAACCTCGTCATATTGGAATCACTCTAGTAAACAAAATTCTATCAAATAGTGGAATATATATAAGTTAACATCTTTTAAAAATCATTTAACTAACTTTTATTCTTACTAAAAGGATCCAATACACCATATTACAATGGAATCAAGGACATATTTTGTTTGTCAGTTATAATTAAACATTTTCCATCATTTACTTATTGATCACTTCAACGTATGTAGTTACATTATATAAAGTGATCCTTAACGAAATATCATATCAATGTCCAATATCAAACACCAAATATTTATGTCAATGATTTACTATCAAATGTGGTGAAAAATTAATGTGATGAAAAATTTCATCATATAAAAATAAATATATTTTTTTACATCTTAAATTATTAGAATTCATAAATTTATAGCCAATATAGATTTCTAAAGACATTACTAACCAATTATTTTATTTTAGATTCCTTCCCAATCTGTATTCTAAAAAAATAAGGTTCAGTTACCATCTCCATTCACTTACGTGATGGTAATTATAACTAATAGGTAAAAAAGACATTGTTAAAGGTGTTTAGTATTTACAATTATCAGATTTAACTATTTAAACCTCACTATTGTCTTGTATCATCTATAAGCATTGACATAATGTATATTTATAACTTTTAGGTCTAATCAGTATTCCTAGGACTATCTAGATTATTATTCATAGAACTCGTCTAAATATTTTACTTTAATATATTCATAAGTATAGGTACAAGAAGAACATTCTATCTTTGTTCCTTTCAATGTTTAGAAAGAACCCTTTACATGGTATCTCATGTCTACAACATAAAAATATTTCTTTCAAAATGTGATTCAAACCTATACTATCCCAAATGAAAGAAATGATCCCATATTCTAGTCATCATTTGATGGCTCTACATTACTTTCTATGGACAAAATAAATTTCATCAAATTAAGTAATGAATATATTAATATTTTTTTCATCAAAACCATTTTAAAATATAATTTAATAATCATTAAACATTTTATTCCATAAAGAATGTATCCCAAAGTAAATGGAACAATTCAATTACATACTCATTCATATGTAATAAAGTAATTTTAAATGGGTTTATATAATACATTCCTTCAACATGCCTAACATGATGAAACATTTCATTCTCTTGTCATCCATACATTTTTGAATAGAATTACCTAGAACAAATAAAAATATATGATATAGTTTTGATCAATATTTTATTCTACTTAAACACTACAATGATTCACGTTTTATGGTAAAAAGATTATCCAGGTCTTTTTAGCGGTGCATCTCAATTTTCAGCCATCTTCTCCTTCAACCATACCATTACTTCCCACAAATCATCTTAAAAATTTCCTAAGATATTATTTTTTAATTACCTGACCTTGATTCTAAAATCCCAATATATATTACAGGAAATCACATGGTCTAATTTTTTTTATCTAAAAAGTTTTGAATGTAGCCTTTATCATGAAAATAACTCATGAGGGAATATTTTCCATCCAATTAACAATGTACACAATTTGTAGCATGTTTTGAATTGAAAAAATAATTGAAATCTTTTTGAAAAAAATATCGTATTCTAATAAAAAAAGGTGCATGGAAATTATAACTAAACATTCCACATAAATACAACCTAAATAAAATAACATGAAACATTTCATCACAAATATATAAGGTTTAACTCCCTAACCATATTCATATTATAGGTTCTATGGTTTATCAATATCAAAGAATGAATTTTTCTCCTTACCTATATTACAACTAATAAATTCCTCATGTGCACATATGTTTACATATATGGGATGAGTTAAAGACATTTTTAAATTATTCAAGTGAGTCTAATATATTTTTTGACAAATAATGACCAAAATACAATTTTAATACTATGTCAAATGACAAAAACCATTTATAGGAAAAAAATAAATCACATAAAAACATTATTTTACTAAACATGACATCTGAAGACAGTATTTTTTTAAAACCATTTACTATGTCCAAAAATCTCTGTTTGCATTAATGTAAATTTTTTGTTAGAAAAAATTATTATTTATTTACTTTAAAAAACATTATTTTCCTTTATTAAAAACCATTTTGTATGGAAGTACATGCTTTGTACAATAAACTTAACTTTAAAAGGATAAAGTTTTTTAAACATTGTTATCACATTGTTACAAATATTCAAACAAATACTCAAAAAAAGTCTCGGTATCATATGAGAATCTTAGGAAATATAGGCACCTCTGAGCATATGACCAAATCCCATCTAGGATAATTCCTAACTCACATATCCCAATGTATGGACTAGATAATCACATTTCTATAGTATTATCCTGATCATCCAATTATTTCTTCATCCATTAAACATATATCTAGGGATACAAAATATATTGACTTTTTAAAAAATAATATTTAAAAACAACACTACACAACCTAAAAATTAGAAAACATCCCACAAAAAAACACCATTTAAATAAAAATAGTCATATTTATCAAAGTCCTCACATATGATCTAAATTTTTTTATGGAATGTAGAAAACCTCAAATTTTAGAAAACCAGACTTCATAAAATAATGTATAAATAGATTTCATTCTACTTATTGATAAATCACAACATATAAATCAACCATCTATTTCAAAATAATTAAATTTACTTAAAACCCGCATTTTTATTTAAAAATATATGAGCTACCAAAATTTCATATTTTTAAAAAGCCTATATTTTTTCATTAAAAAATACACAGTATTTATTGAAAATCATGAATCAATATATAAAAGTCAATTTTATAAGAAAAATTAATATTTTCGATTATCAAAATTAAAATTTAAGAAAAATAATTAACCTACCTAGATGTAGCATCTCAGAATCCCTCAAATATTCAATTCAAGATCATGTGAGGGATGCTTATCCATCTGTCCTAAATAATAAAAACTCTTAATCAACCACTAGATTCATTATTTTATATATCCACAATAGTAAATATGTATATTCAATATATAAAGGAGTGAAATTTAGATAATTATGGATTGGGGTCATCTGAACTTTGATTTCACATCCAATCAGTTTGATCTATATGCATCATTAACCCAAAATTTATTCAATTCCAAATTTATAATATCAAAATGTTAATTTAAAGATAAAATAGTGGAATTATTTAAAATTTATCAATATTAAAAGATGATTCGTGAAGAGTATAAGGTGTTCAAATCCGATAATGGTAACCATATAGTATAATTATTTTGATGCAATTTATGATAAATGATTTGGGTATGATTTGGAAAATTATGCAAGGTAATGTTTCATTGCTAAATATTTACCAAAAAATATAATTTTTATATATAAACATATCAAAACTATTAATAAAAAAATTATAGGATGTGTTTATTATCATACTGAATATTTATTATGGTTATATATTTTTTGAAAATTGTTTCAACTTATTTACCTAATATTTTAAAATAATATGTGGAAACTATGTGATATGTTTTTTATCAATGTATATTGATTTATAATTATTATTAAATATATCATATAGATATAATGTGGGAACTTGTTATAGAATTTGGAATTAAAATTTTGAAATATTGCGGGGAGAAAATACTATAAGGAGGTGAGTTAATATTTCATTATAATTCTAATATAATTATTATAAGATTATTTTATAAAAAATAGAAAAGGCTATAATATCGCATAAGATGTCTAAGTAGAATGAAATAAATATGAGGAAACTTATTCAACATTTTTTATTCCTTTTGATTAATAAAGATAAATTTTCCATGTAATTGAGGTTTTGTAAGATTTATTTATTTTATTATTCCTTCAATCCTTCTTTACAACCTCTTAAAATCATCTCAAACCTAGGGTTCATTGAAAATATTAATTTTTAGATATCTATTTAAACCTTAATAATTTCATGAGTATTTTTATATTTTAACGATGAGGACTTATTTTATGACCATAAACTATCCTCATATGATGATGGTGTTGATGTTTAATCAAAATCTAGTCTGGTGGTTCAATGTCATTCATTTTACTTTGAATAATCATGGCTGGTAAAGGGTTTAAAATCAATTCCATACTTATAAGGTGTTTTTATAAATTATTTATTACATGATTATAATTTTTCCATTATATACATGTCAATTTAATGCTGTAGAAAATTATTTTTCATATATTGTATATATATAATCATGAACTATTGTTTTCTAGTAGACTAGGTATTTGATAAAAATTCAATTTGTATTGTGATCATATAAATGGAACTATTTTTTATTATTTAAGTTGTTATTAAATTTATAAATATAATTACATATTTTTATTTTAATAATAAATAATTGTTAGGAAACATTATAATGGTTTTTATTAATTTATGTCACCAAAATATTTATCCGACTTCACATAGTTTACATTGTTTTTTATAACACTAATGGAGTTTTCTTTATGAGTTTCTTAAGGAAAACTATCAATGGGTAGTGGGATGAAAGTTTATATAAATATTTTTATTGAATTATATTAGCAATTGATGATGTTATTTTAATGTGGAAATACTTTCCTCGTGTTATAATTACACAAATTTATTGAAATATTTTAGTATCAATGTTATAATTTTAGGGTTAAGTTATACCCTAGTTTATAATTATGTTTAGGCTAGTGTCCATCAGATCATTTCAGGCATTGATTTGGTGGTTTCCACCCTGCTAGATAGTGATGGTAAGTATGGGTCTATAATTCTTAGGATCACATCATATGTTAGTAAATAAATTATATTAGTCCATTTCTATGATTATTTCCATATAGATTGAGGTGTTTTTCCTATATTGTATGGTGATTTACTATTCATACTTGTTGAATATTGTTGACACTCCTTTTCATCACGGAGTCTAAAGATTGGAAAAGGGAAATACCTTATTCCAAATTGTTTCATCCTTTGACGAAACATCAAAAAATCGACAAAGGGATGAACAAAGAGAACATTGCCCATAGGTCACTCAAGTTCTTTCATGGTCGCGCAAGTGACTTGCGTGCCCTAAAGGATAACCACCCAAGGTCTTCTCGAGCCTATAAATAGACCATGTGGGCCCCCCATTCGAGAAGGAAGTTTTCCAGAAACTCAGATTTATGGTCTTGACACCCTTGTCTCTTCTCAAATCTTCTGAAACACTTCAAAGGTATTTTCTTACCTAGAACGGAAGATCTAAAGAGGGGGAGGAAGGCCTCAGTGTTGAAACTCATCAACACTTGCGCGCCTGAGTGGCAATCCCTTAAGGGAAATGGCCACACTTGCGCGTTGTTGTACTCCTTCAATAGAACTTGTGCGCCCCTCTTCTGGAAGAACCTCAAGATGATTATAAAGGCTTTAACCAAGAGTCACTCAAGTATCACCATGCTGGTCAACCATCGCGCAAGTACCCATGTGTCGTGGAGGTATACCTGTGCGACCAGGTCTTACATGCCCATGCAGTACCTGCGTGCCTGCCAGGACTTCCGTGCCCCTACCTTTTGGGTGCCTTTCTTTCCCATTTCACCCCTCTTAAGCCATTCCACCACTCCTATTCAAGATTCAGTCTTCAAGACACTTTTCAAATCCATTTATGGAATGATTTCTTGATTTGACTTCCTTATCTGAAAGGAATTCTATGGAATATCTCTCAAAACCTAGTGATTTACACATCCTTATGTCACTAAAGATTGAGATTTCATTTATTCAACCTCATCCTTTACGATGAGAGAACACATTGATCTGGGCCTCCTTTTCAGGAGTAAGCCCTAGTCCCCTAATATGGGCATCCTTCATAGGATTAAGCCCCATCCATTATTCTCTTAACCTGGGCCTCTTTTTCAGAAGTAAGCCCCAGTCCCCTAATATGGGAATCCTTCTTAGGAGTAAGCCCCAACCTTAATTCTCTTAACCTGGGCCTCCTTTTCAGGAGTAAGCCCCAGTCCCCTAATATGGGCATCCTTTTTAGGAGTAAGCCCCAACCATAATTCTCTTAATCTGGGCCACCGTTTCAGGACTAATCCCCAGTCACCTAATATGGGAATCCTCCTTAGTAGTAAGCCCCAACCATAATTCTCGTAACTTGGTCCTCCTTTCAGGAATAATCCTCAGTCATAATTCTCAAATCCGGGCATCCTCCTTACGAGTAAGCCCCAAGTCCTAATTTACATGGTCCTATTTTTCAAGAATAAGCCCCAGTCCCCTAATATGGGCATCCTCTTTAGGAGTAAGCCCCAACCATAATTATCTTATCCTGGGCCTCCTTTTCAGGAATAATCCCCATTCTCCTAATTTGGGCATCCTTATTAGGAGTAAGCCCCAACCATAATTCTCTTAACCTGGGCCTCCTTTTCAAGAGTAAGCCCGAGTCCCCTAATATGGGCGTCCTTATTAGGACTAAGCCCCATCCATAATTCTCTTAACCTGGGCCTCCTTTTCATGAGTAAGCCCCAGTCCCCTAATATGGGCATCCTTCTTTGGAGTAATCCCCAACCATAATTCTCTTTACACGGGCCTCCATTTTAGGAGTAAGCCCCAGTCCCCTAATATGGGCATCCTCTTTAGGAGTAATCCCCAACCATAATTCTCTTAATCTGGGCCTTCTTTTTAGGATTAATTCCCAGTCCCCTAATATGGTCATCCTCCTTAAGAGTAACCCCCAACCATAATTCTCTTAACCTGGGAATCCTTTTCTCGAATAATCCCCAGTCATGATTCTCAAATCTGGGCATCCTCTTTAAGAGTAAGCCCCAAGTCCTAATTTACCTGGGCCACCTTTGTAGGAATAATCCCAATTCCCCTAATTTGGGAATCCTTTATAGGAGTAAGCCCCAACCATAATTCTCTTAACCAGGGCCTTCTTTTCAGGAATATGCCCCAGTCATAATTCTCAAATTTGGGCATCCTCCCTTGGAGTAAGCCCCAGTCCCCTAATTTGGGCATCCTCCTCAAGAGTAAGCCCCATGTCCTTTAATTTTTCAAGTATCTTAACCTGGGCCTCATTTTCAGGAGTAAGCCCCATTCTTAATTCCTCTTAACCAGTCCTAATTTACCTTTGAACTGGGATTCCTTCTCAGTAGTAAAAAACCCAATCATAAGTCCACTCCTAATTTGGGCCTCCTTTTCAGGAGTAAGCCCCATGTTGGAGTATTCAAATCTCCGTGAAACACATATACCTTTATGGACCCTGTTCCTGGATTTCATCCCTGAAGTAAATCCAAATCATCATTTATCTGGGCAGTCATTCATATATATGTCCCATCATATTTCTTATGATTGCATCTTTCATGGCACAATTGAATGATTTTTACCAATACCTCTTGTTTCTCACACCGAGAATGAATCACTTGAGCTTAGAGTGTAAAAGTAATAATGACATCCTTCATTGAGGCATCAATCATAAACATCATAATCCCTTAATCGAACTACATGGGTTCTGATTCCTTTTTTTAAAACAAAGGATACGTAGGTAGCCCATTTGTGGGTTTGATCCCAACTCTGAAATAATCCATGTCCTTCTGAAAGACAATAAACACCAAGTGCCCCACTGAAAGGCTTTAAAACCAGTATGGTTATCATAATGACTAAGAGACTTTTACGTATCAAAGGATACCATTGACTAAGAATCTCTAACAAATACATATGATTCTCTATCAATGAAGAACCTCAAAAACATATAAAATATTCTCTTAATTTCCTACATATCGATCGTTGATTGTCAGGTCTAAAGGAAAGCTCATTTTATACTTGGTAATGTAATAAGGATTCACGAACATAACTTAAATCTATAAAGAGAGTCTTGGAGTAGACAATAATTCCCCTAAAAATGGTGTGATGAGTTCGACCACCCATCCTCTCGACCAATGAAAATTCCTAAGCCTCATCATTCCACAAACTAATGAGCGCCTACCTTTGGAATGTAGGTCCAAATGGATGTGGAATCATTGGATGTTTCCGGTTCTACGAACAAACCCGTTAGAAACCAATTGGAATGTTTGAACCTCCCATCAAGGAGGTCATCCCCGAATTCAAAGCGAAACAAAAAATATTGAACCCGACGTGAATCTTTAACCAAGTAAAAATGTTGTTTTACCTATTTGTTAGGACCCTATTTAAAACTCAATGAGAGGGCCAACAAAAACAATCATTGACATATGTGCTCATCCAAAAGATGTATAGGCTGAATTTATCTTGATTACGTATGTTATATAAAACAGGAACTCTTTTCCAAGATCTCTTTCATTTCTAAAATGGCCACTCTCAAGTTCACATCTGTGAATACTGCTATTGCGAATTCCACTACTGCTACTCCTGCTGGATCGTTGTCTGCTTTGAGGATGACATCACCTACTCAGCGTCTTCAATGCTGGGTATCAAATGCGCTACGTAAGGAGTACCGTCAACACGGTACCATCCCAACTCTGGAGGCTACCCTACAAGCCCTCCAAGTGATGAACTCACACTGGTCATCCGGACAACGACGACCAATGATCAAGAAGCAGGCGGTGCTGACTACCGTATCCAACCGTTTCGGGTCGTTATCCCCGGAACACAATCACCATTCTCTCCCTTATTCTGAGGAGGTGAATGATCAGGTCCCTCAGGTCCTTAATTCAAGTAGACAGGAGTCCTTCCTGAGGGCTCCCACCAACAATTGCCGCCACAATCGTGCGACAGTACGCCCTCAACATGATGAGGGTAACGACTCCAGGATTTCGGCTCAGGTTCCTCGAACCCGATTAGGCAAGATGAACCACCAGAGGCAGAATTCGGTCAATAGTGAGCAGGATATCATCTTTTCCATCTCTGGAGAAGTCCACCAACCTAACTCGGTGGCAAGAAATGAGCGGGCACACACACCTGCCCGTTTTAATTCTGCTGTCCAGCAGACTCGTCTGGCAGTAGCACGCCAATCCCGTCAGGCAATTCCGGCGGATATTATAGAAAGGAACATACACCTGTTTATACATCATCAGTTAGTTAGCAGGCTTGTCTGACTACATGTGATGCATCTCGTCAACCATGTCCAGTGAAGTGCAATCAGCAGGCACATACACCTTCTAGTATTAATCAAGCCTACCAACAGCCTCGCTTGGTAGCATTTGGAGAAGTCGGTCAGGAAGCTTCGACGACAAATAGGAGGCAGACTCAACTCTCTGCCCCCACATTTGAGTACTGTCGGGATTCACTGACCGGAAAAGGAGGACAGGAGCAGGCACATACACCTACTCCAGGCCCGGAATGGATGTATATCCCCATTCCGGTAGCTGAAGTCACCAAGCATATTCTATCAATGGTGAATGAGCAGAAGAAAATCCCTGCTCATATTCTGGATGACTGCTACGATATTATAATAGCTTCAACAGCATCTAAGGGAAAGACACATAAATCTATCCCTACCAGTGGAGTGACACATCAAAAATTCACTCCGGAACAGACACACACATCTGTTCCAATCCAAGAGGGTTGTGGGGAATACTCCCCCATATCATATGGATAACCAAGTCAGGAACATACAAATGATTTGAGTGGAGATCTTCACCCTAACCTGGCCATCATTCATGATCAGGCACATACACCTGCTCAGAGCATCCACTTTCGTCAACAAGTGGTTTCCAAGGTGACTAAGAAGGCGTCTAAGAAAAAGACCCGCCCAACATAGTCAGGAGATCAAGAGCAAATCTGTAACAAGGCCTTGCCCAATGCTGGAGTTCTTGAGGCCCTCAGACATTTATCTATTGGAATTCAATATTCTACTCCCTCATTTCCCAATAGTGGGAACATTAATTCCTATGGTCTTCAATAGACACTTCCTCATGAAGGATTGCTTCATGACAATTCGGTCGATCTTGATGTTTCATCTTCAGATGAGAGACACATGAACCCTCTGTGTGGTCATAAGACCAAGGAGAAAGAGATCTCATCTTTTGCTGTAACCCATTATGGTGGTCCTCCCACTGATGATGAATTTCGCTGCGAAATTCCTCTCCGTAGTAGTGATTCACATTTCCCGTAAAATGACCCAGTGGACAATGTAGTTCCGAGAATGCCCTCATATCTTGAGGCACATGAAAATGTGAATACAGTCATGTCTGATGCTTCATCGCTAGCAGGTGAAATACTTTCTCAATCAGAAGATAGCCCACGGTGTAGGTCATTCTCTGAACCACCCCTAAGTCATGCATCTTCTAGTTTGATTAATGATTTATCTTCCAATCCTGTTGAATCCAATGAAGAAACAAGGAAACACGAACTCTGGTCAAATCAGGTAGAAGAATCTTCATCAAATGATAAAGAGGAAATGTTTAACATGAGAAAACAATTGGTGAAAGGGGAAGTGTCAGTCAAGTTTTGGCCTCTGCCTGACTCTCAGTATGACATTCCAGAAATGTTGACGGAAGATGAAATTCATGATATTCATCTCAATATATGGAAAAAACTTTGTCAGTTGAAAAATAAAATAGTGTCATATGATGAATATGAAGATAATATTAAGATAATAGAAGGGTTAAAATGTCATATTGATTTGGCATCTCTATCAGTATCTCGATATCCGAAGGCTGAAATACAGCAGAGTGACCTTCAAAGTTCATGACTTGGCACACTAAAAAGACTGCATCAGTTAATTTCCAATGCCCCATCTGGTATTTGTGTCAGAGGATGGAGTGTTCATGGAGCACTGCATTTCACGGTGCTCTCCAGTCAGCAAAGCCCACCAAAAATGGTATCATGCAATGTTATTGCCCATGGCCAGCCACAGTCAATGGGCTTTGTTTGTAATCAAATTTTTTCCCAATAACAAGCCTCAACTAGTTCCTCTCAAAATCATGAATACAGATAAAAAGTTGTTGAATTACTCCTACATCAAGAAAACAAGATTATTGAACATGCCTCTCGTACAAAGCAAGCACATCATCAAGTGAAAGAAGTGTCAGAAATCATCCAACGGACTTTTGAACCATGTGATAAAAGTGGATACAAGTTAATTCATCCAGCTAATTTCTAAACTATGGTTTGAATGATCAGGAGAGATTTTAAGAAAATCTCAGATATAACATGTCAAGAGCCACCCCAGCTCGCCAGACTAGGGAATCTTTTAAACAAACCCTCATAATCCACAAATATGATTCGAGGAGTTGAGAGGAAACAGCAGGAACATCCCCAGTCCACCGGAATGGGCACTTTTTTAAATCATCCATCCCCTCCTCAGAGAAAGTCTGTCTTTTCTCGATTGGGGAAGAATCCTCAAGAGGAACGAATAGCCAAATTATCAGGAGATTCCCTCCAAATTACGGTTCGTCAAGAAGTTCCTAAAGGATTGAATCAACAAAAGGTAACATCTCATCAAGGACATGGAAGAAGACAATATCACAGAAATGCTAATAGAAAGGACTGTAGTGCGATGTGTTATGCATCAATCAATGTCATAAATTCCATTGTTACTAATCCACTAGATGAGGCTCACTCAGGGGACTCAGATGAAGAGGTTCTTGCTCAAGAAGATGTACGCACCGACACAAATGAATAAGGTGTGCGTACAAAAAATCAAAGGGTTACTTAGAACCTAGGTAATCCTTCAAGTAACCCACTTCCCCCTCTCCGAAAAGGAACCAAAAAATGGAGAGGAAAGAATCAGGTTACATATCCTTCCTCTGGAGAAGGCCAATCGCTCTCACTAGAGTAAAGGATTGCACAACAGGAAGAAGAAATGAAGGAATTAAGAAGGTTGAATGCAGAACTACTTTATAGTAGTCTTCTTCTTAAGCATGTTGGAGTTAGTCAGCCAATGGAATTTGTTGCAGCTACTGAGATGGATCAAGAATATCCTCCTCTATTAGTACACCATCACAGTTCTAATCCTACGGGTCAAGTGCAACAACATTTTCCAGTGCTACCATCAGTTGCATCACCATCCACCACATATGTCCATGCTCCAGTCATTGTACCTACCCAAGTCCAAGTTCAATCAGATGTTTCTCAAAAGTTAATAACTACTATTGAGTCATTAACATCTCGGTTAAAAACTATGGAAGGGAAATGTGCGTAGGTTCAACCAGAAGATAAAGTTTACCCTGAATGGGTAGATTCAATCTCTCCTCCATCCAGTTTTGGAAACCATGTATTCCCCATTTTTAATGGATCAGGTGACCCTAAATAGCATTTGATTAATTACATGTCTTATTGTGATCCTATGATGGGAACTCCAGAGCAGCAAGAAGTAATAAAACTCAGATGCTTCATACAGACTTTTCAAGGACCAGCCTTTGTCTGGTATACAAGCTTGCAATCCCGGTCAATTACAGGATGTGAAGATCTCCGTCAACAATTCCTTCTTTAGTTCAGCCCAACTTTTCCAAAGACAACAGTTTTTTATCTTACAAACTGTAAGAAAAGGGATATTGAAGGGGTCTCAGATTTCATTTCTCGCTGGAAGGGATTAACATATTCCCTATGATTAGCACTCCCTCAAAAGTAATTGTTGCCAATATGTGTGGAAAATTTGCATGATGAGTTACGCAGGCCGTTAATCCCTGTGAAATACACATGAGGGTTTCTAGACCTTACTTCAATAGCTCAGCAGATTGAAGACTCCCTTATACGGGCTAAGGCTAAATCTCATGTAATCCCATCAGCTCCAGGAAGGAGAATGGGTAAAGCAGAAACTGCTACAGTTATGCTTAAACAAGCACCTATACTGGTTTCAACTTCAAAACCTTCATCTTCTCGAAGGGCTCGACCTCCTGAGCACCAACAACAGAGGTCGTTTCATCCATATGATCAAAGAGATCAAAGAGAAAAACAATTTGAGGATTTGAAGAGTAAAATATACTCTTTCATAAATGAACAAGTTCCTGGTTACTTTATTTCGGCTCTGGAAAATAATCTGGTTCAATTGCCAAGGCCCAAGAGACCAAATAAGGAAGGAGATGAACACCGTCCCAATTATTTCCCCTTTCATCAAATGTTGGTGCATCCCATCCTGGATTATTTTGTCTTCAAAGACCTCTTTCAGAAGATGGTCGACTCGGGACAAGTCAAACTGAAATGTTCTTCATCTCAAGTAGCACGTGTTACTGCTACAGTTCCGGAGGAGGAAGGCGAATGGAAAGAAGTCAAAAGAAAAAATCCACAGAAGTATGACGATTGGATTGTCATAAAGACAATAAACCGAACTCATGCTATTTTTCGAACAGAAATAAAGAAACCGATTGTGTCTTCTTCTATGAATGTTGCGACATAACCCTCTCTATCAGAGGGAAAGTCCTCAAATAAACGACATGATTCAAAGAAAGAAAAATAATCAGAAGAAGATGAGTATGTGTCAAAGCCTAAATTGTCTTTGACTCTGGCGGACATCATTCCATCTAATTCAAAGCCATGGGCACCGCCCCACCAAACGACACAGCCTAAATAAGCTAATCAGGAAGAGTCTTCATCAGTCGAAGAGTTAATCTTTTGTTTTGTTAATATGATTCAATTAACAGATCCATATTCCAGTCGAAGTTTCAATTTCAATGAGCTTGAATTACCTGTATCAAACAGGGGAATCCAAGGATGTTTCTGGGGCTCAAGATACAGGGGAAGAAGTGGATCTTTCAGAATCCACTATTCCAATTCTACCCCTGCTAGAACTATATACGCAGCAGAAACTCATGGTAGATCCCTTCAGCGAGCTCAGTAAGAACAAGCAAGTTCTTCTACCAATAGAAAACTCAGTCCTGGCACAGTTATTTTGGAAGACTGGTTGAAGGTTCCATCTTCTTCCTCTCATCAAGTATATGGATCTAATCGGTCTAATCTTCCAAAACCAGGAATATTGCCAAATCCTATTACAAGATGCATCAACTTCTAAACCATCTACTTCCAAGGTACCTGCTAAACCACATATTTCTGTTGGGAATCGGAGACCTCTGGATCAAAAGTATGATATATTGAAACACCTGGCCCAAGTACGAGCCAAGGTATCAATTCTGGATGATCTTAATCTGTCAAAAGATCTTTGGGAATCACTCATCGAGGCTTTATCAAGTCCTCAGGAGTTTGAAACTGAAATTGATGCAGCTGAAGTCTATCACATAGAGAATAATCCTGCAGAATTCCATGAAATAATATCTTTTACTGATGAAGATGAAGATGATGTTGTGCATAGACATATTAGACCTTTGTACTTCTCTGGCAAGGTCAATGGAATAGACGTCTGAAGAACATTCATTGACAATGGTTCAGGAGTTAACCTCATGCCCATTCGTACACTACGTCGATTGGGCCTCACGGAATCTGATTTACCTCTTTCTACCATGATGTTACAAGGATATGATAAAAATGAACAAGAACCACTGGGCGAAGTTACACTCAGAACTCAGTTTAGAGATCTTATATCCAATTCAGATTTCATGGTTGTTGATCAAGACTCACCCTTCAACATCATTCCTGGAAGACCCTGGCTACATCAACATGCAGTTATCCCTTCATCATACCATCAATGTCTCAAATATTGTTTTTATGGTCATGTTGGGACATTTTATGGTGTTAAGGCCTCGTTCAAGACATGTGAGTCTCAATACATTGAGGCAGATTCTATCACATGAAGGGAAGGGAGAAATCAACAACAAAGGAGATTACCAAAGTTAATGCTCCATATGGTTTGGAGATGATTCCAGTAAATCCATTTACACATTTGAGTATATATTATGTGTTGCATATCAGTCAAATTGACAAGATAGACCCAAATCAAAATACTCTTATGGAAAGATCCATAATGTCAGTTACGACAATCGAGCCAGACAACATGGGAGAAATTGGTAACCCACCAAGCAGTGATGAAAGCACAAATGGTGACGTCTTCATTTCATAGGTTGAAATCCAACAAGTCTATACTTCGCCAATTAGGCCATAAAAAGTTGTAGCAACATCAGAGGTGAACAATGATGTCGATTCTTAATCCATCATCTCATCTTTATTACTCAAAGAAGACCCTTCATCATCAATCGGGTAGGAAATGGATGCTTCTTCTTCAAGATATGAAAAATTTGACATCTCTTCTGATCATGAAAATTATTCTTTATCATATACTATGCAAGTAGAAACAGAAGAAATAATACATGAAGAAGAAGAATAGGAAGATCTCATAAATTCTCTAGCATTTGAAGAGGGTATTTCTACCACTGTGGATGATCTAAGAAAAAAATAAATCTGGGTACAAAAGAAGATCCACGCCCCACTTTAATCAGTGTGTCCATGACTCTTGAAGAGCAAGAGATGTATATTTCTTTTCTAAAGCAAAATAGATATGTATTTTCATGGAACTATATAGAAATTCCTAGGCTTGATCCTGATGTTGTTATTCATCATTTGGGTTTATCAGAAGAACATCGAGGATTTAAGAAAGCTGCGAGAAGAACACACCCAACTTATGCTTCCAAAATTGAAGTTGAAGTGGGTAAGATTATCAAAGATAACTTTGTCAGAGAAGTTCAGTATCCCAATTGGTTGGCTAATATTTTCCCTGTAAAGAAGAATAATGGACAAATTAGAGTTTGCATCTATTTCAGAGATATTAATCGGCATTGTCCTAAGGATGATTTCCCAGTTGCAATTGCAGAACTCTTAATTGATGAAATAGTTGTCTATGAAGCACTTTCCTTCATGGATGGATATTCCAGATATAATCAGATCCGAATGGACCTAGAAGATGAGGAATCCCCAGCCTTCAGAGCCCCTCAGGGTTTGTTTTTTTACCAGGTAATTCCCTTTGGCTTAAGGAATGAAAGTTCAACATATCAGCGTGCCATGCATCATATATTCAAACCCTTCTTAGGAAAGTTTGTTGAATGCTATGTAGACGATTTGGTGGTTAAATCCTAACAATTTTCTAATCACATGGCTGATTTGGAAGTCATATTCTGCAACCTTCGACAACATAATTTGAAGATGAACCCCTTAAAATGTGATTTTGGGGTAACCTTAGGAAAATTTTCTCGGCATTTTTGTATGCCATCGTGGTATTGAAGTCGATCCTGAGAAGACCATATCAATCCTTGGTATGCCACCTCCTCAAAATTTGAAGGAATTAAGAGGACTTCAAGGACACTTAGCCTATATTTGGCGTTTCATCACCAATTTAGCTGGAAAAAGTTTACCCTTCACCAAATTGATGAAGAAGGGAGTCACATACCAGTGGACTGAAGAATGTCATGAAGCATTCGATATTATCTAGAAATACCTATTGAGTCCACTGGTACTCATGCCACCTGTTGAAGGAATACCATTTATCCTCTATGTGACAACTCTAGAGCGATCATTGGGTGCCTTTCTTGCTCAAAAGAATGATGCTGGGAATGAAAACAGACTCTACTATCTCAGTCAGACTATGCTTGAACTAGAAACCCGGTATTCAAGTATTGGGAAGTGCTTCCTGGAATTAATCTTTGTAGTTCAGAAGTTGAGACACTACCTACAACATCATGAGGTCCAACTAGTATCTCGCAATAACCCGCTCAAATTCATCCTTAGTCATCCAATGCTTACAGGATGTCTAGCAAGGTGGGAAGTTATTTTGCAGCAATTCGATATTCAGTATATGTCTCAAAAGGCGATAAATGGCCAAGCTCTGGCTTATTTCCTAGCTGAACACCCTTCAGTGGAAGACACATCTTCAGATATTGAACTCCCTGATGAGGAAGTCTTCTCTATTCAAGAATTTCCTCAGGCATGGGAAATGTATTTTGATGGTGCTTCCAGAAGTCCAACAGGGAGGAAAATGGAAAATCCTAAATTCAACAAAGTTGGCTTTGAAATTCTTCTCATTTCTCCAGAAAAGGCAGTGTTACATTATTCCTTCTTATTGTGGGAATGTGTTACTAATAATGAAGCAGAATACCATGTTCTCATCGTAGTCTTGTAGTGAGCACTTCAAGCACAAGTGAATCACTTAAAGGTGAAAGGTGATTCAGACCGGGTAATCAAACAATTCAATGGGGATTATGCCATCAAAAAAGAAGAACTAATACCTTTGTATGATTACGTCCGAGAGTTAATGGTGGAATTACCTTCAGAACTGAAATTTTCTTATGTCCCAAGATCGAAAAATGCTCAAGATAATGCACTGGCTAATATAGCCACAACTCTAGAAGATCCAAATCGGGACGAGAAAACCATCAATATTTCCCACCGTCGTGCAATTTCACCTTATGTTCGAATCAGAACAATGAAAATTAATGAAATTAGTCCCATTCCTGAACCATATGGTCATACTACAGGATGGATGTCACCTATCAGGGAATACCTTCAAAATGGAACACTTCCACCTGATAGATCCTAGAAAGAACAAATCTGGCGACGTGTGGTCAATTTTACTCTTTATGATAGCCCAGATTACCTAGAGAAAATTCTCTACAAAAGTGGTTTTGAGGGAGTTCACTTCAGATGCATTGATTGTGAAGAGACAATGGCTGTCATGAATGAAGTGCATGCATGAGTCTATGGTGCCCACCAGTATGGAAATAGACTGTCTGATCAGATTCGATGGCTTGGATACTTTTGGCCTTCAATGATACAAGAATGTGTCGATTTCACAAATAAGTGTCATTCATGCCAAGTACATTCCAACTTCATTCATCAACCTCCAGAGTTTCTTCATACAACTAAATACTCATGGCCATTTTCCACATGGGGAATGGATGTGGTGGGAGCTTACCCTTCGTCTACGGCCAAGCAATTTAAGTACATTCTTACTGCTACTGACTTCTTTTCCAAATGGGTAGAGGAAATACCTCTCAAGGAAGTCAGTTCTAAATGCGTTGTTAGCTTCATCAAGTCTAACATCAATACCAGATTTGGTGTCCCTCATACCATATTGGCGGTCAATGGAACCAACTTCTGCTAATCCGAGGTGAATAAGTTGTATCATGAATACAACATCAAATCCAACCATTCATCTCTGTATCATGCAGCGGCCAATGGCCAGATAGAAGCCTTTAACAAGAGTCTTTCAAATATACTGCAAAAGATGGTGGATAAAGATAAGAGGTCATGGCCTGATAAACTCTTTCATGCTTTATGGGCTTATCGGACTACCACCTGAACTGTAACTCGGTCAACTCCATATTCATTGGTATATGGAATAGAAGCAGTCTTGCCCATTGATGTTCAAATACCCTCGCTCAGAGTAGACATTTGTGATCAATCATCTACAGATGAACAATCTCAAAAGCAATTGAATGAATTGGAAGGGTTATATGAGAAAAGATTGTGCACTATGCACTACTTGGAAGTCTATCAGAATCGAATAGCACAAGCTTTTAACAAAAAAGTTCGTCTTCGTTCATTCAATCAGGGAGAATTGGTATTAGTTCTCAGAACTCCAATGATACCAGGAAAGAAACCTCCCAAGCTCGATCCAAAATGGGAAGGAAATTACTCAATACATAGGGTCTACTCCAATGGAGATTATTCATTAATCTCGATGGATGGAGAATTCATCTCTCCTCCAACCAATGCCAAGTTTTTGAAGAAGAATTTTTTATAAACACAAAATACATCATAAATGGTCTGGTGTGACCTTAAACTGCACAACCATCAAGCAAGACGTTAAAGTGTATAAAGTTACCCAAATGGTCCGGTATGACCTTAAACTACACAACCGTCCAGCAAGACGTTAAACTGTATAAAGTTCCCTAAATGGTCTGGTACGACCTTAAACTGCAAAACCGTCCAGGAAGACGTTGAACTATATTAGGTTCCCTAAATGGTATGGTATGACCTTAAACTACACAACCGTCCAGCAAGACATTAAACTGTATAATGTTCCCTAAATGGTCCGGTATGACCTTAAACTGCACAACCGTCCAGAAAGAAGTTAAACTGTATAAAGTTCACTAAATGGTCCGGTATGACCTTAAACTGCACAACTGTCCAACAAGACATTAAACTGTATAAAGTTCCCTAAATGTTCTGGTATGACCTTAAACTGCACAACCGTCCAGCAAGACGTTAAACAGTATAAGGTTCCCTAAATGGTCCGGTATGACCTTAAACTGCACAACCGTCCAGCAAGACGTTAAACTGTATAACCAATGGTCCATACATATGACCTTAAACTATTTCTACTTTCATCCCACATGAAGTTAAACTGTGTCACCTTCATCATCCTTACTATAGGACGTTAGACTATACAGCAATGGTCCATACATATGACCTTAATCTATTTGTACTTCTGTCCAACACGATGCTAAACTGCCTCATCAATGGTCCATGCATATGACCTTAAACTATTCACACTTTCGTCCTACATGACTCAAAACTGTGAAAAAGTACCTAATACGTCCACCATGACGTTAAATGGTGTACTCTTTTGTCCTCACTGCATGGAGTTAAACTACACAGTCCCCCTTTCGTCCAACATGACGTTAAACTATATTGTCCCCATCGTCCTAACTACATGATGTTAAACTGTACAGAAAGTCTGTGATACGTTCTACATGACATTAAACTGTACTATGTATATAACACCCCAAAATTTTATGAAAAATATTCTTTTTAATTTTATTAATGTCTTGTGTTGTATACTACACCAAAAGGAGCTTGCACAACACGCATACTTGACTTGCCTTACATTACATGCAATCACGGCCTTCCTTGATAGCGTGTGTAGTACGCAATACCGAGTTTCACTAAACAACAATATGCTATTAAAATATTATTAAAACTAGCCGTTATGAATAGTAATAACCACTTTTTGAAATTTTGTAAATTTAATTTTTCAAAATGGACTTCATTTTTGGATTCTGAATATCGAAATTAGCTTAGGGTGAAATTTTGGTACTTTTCAGATAACTTTCATTTTCTGATGAATAGTGAAAATTACTAAATTTTAATAAAAAACAACCTTTTTAATCGAAATAATTAATCGTGATAAATTATTAATTTGAGTGATTTTAAAGTATATTTAGAATATATTTTTATAATTTAATACAATATTGGTCATTGGATGTAATTTCACATTTAAACTAGACATAAACAAGTGTCAATCTTTTGATAGTTATTATCTCTTAAGAACACGCTATTTGTTTTGACGACGGGAATTATTTTTTAAATTAATTAATGCAACTGATATGTTTTGAATTTGGTAAAATAGACATCATTTTTGAGTTCATAATATCAAATATATCTTAGGCCTAATTTTTTGTATTTTCTGGAAACATTCATTTTTTTGATAAATAGTGAAACCACTAAGTGGTAGTAGAAAAAATGAATTTTTCATAAAACATAATTTTACCGCTTCTGTGAGTGGAATTTCAAAAATCCGAGAGACCCAGTTGATGTCATTATGTAAAATGTGGTTCAATTAGATGAAAATAATTTCTGGTGAATAGTAACTTTTTACTTTTTTTACCACGGTTAAAAGTAAATAGGGTAATTAAGGGTAAAAATGATATTATTATTACCCTAAAACATGTCCTATTTCTATTGGATAAGTGTAATTAGACATAAAATAACCTTAGGAATAATATATGTCCATTTAGGCCCACTTAGATTAGATTAGGACATTTATTATTAATTTATTTAAAGAAGAGTTAAAATAGTTAAAATCAAAGTTTAATAAGTAGATAATTTTTAATATAGGGTTATACATAAGATAAATTCGACTATAAATATTCATTAGAAAGCTAAAACGATTTCCTATATAATGGTATATTCTTTGTAATAGTAATACCTTAAAAAATATAATTTATTTATGACACAACGATGATGTAGTAATTATATTATTAATGAATTATTGACAAAATTGATGTTATAAATACCCAAATAAATGTAATTTGAGACTTTTTATGAATTAAACTAATTTTCTAGGTTAATATGACATGTTATTATGGATTTAAGTAACTTTTTTCGAACTAATCGTTCTGTTATGAGTTTCAAAAAAATCAATTACTAAATAGTGTCAAAATTGACATAAAATAGTTTTTAAAACAAATATTATATTATTAATTGTTATTTTAATCCTAAAAAT
This sequence comes from Viscum album, assembly GCA_963277665.1. Taxonomy (NCBI): domain Eukaryota; kingdom Viridiplantae; phylum Streptophyta; class Magnoliopsida; order Santalales; family Viscaceae; genus Viscum; species Viscum album. The sequence continues at coordinate 405,722,384 of OY728147.1, read as the reverse complement.
CTATGGTTCAGCCAAATGACTTATATAAGGTTATATATATTAGTAATAAACAAATTGGGGTTCGTTTGGCTTTTTATAGTAAATTTATTAACCTTATAGTGTACGAACACAAAAAGACACGGTAAAAGTACAATTATATAACATAAAGTTAAAACTAAATGATAAGGTTAAAATATTAATCTAAACTTGTCCAAATTCCATTGGATGAGATTATTTCGACCCATCCATACCTTAGATTCGAAATAAATCAATTTTGAGCTATTTAACACCGAATTGGGCTTTATAATAAAATAATATTTTTAGTTATTCCAAAGGTGCCCCTCTCCTCCCTTATAAAAGGGAACCTCCTCCCTCTATTCCTCACACCACATTGAGCCTTCAAGCTCGGCCAACCCATGACAAATTCTATTCTACACTTCCCTAGAAACATCCTAGAGGTCCTGGTCTTCTTGATAGACCAATTTTAGTGCCCTAAGTGGAGGACTCAAAGAGGCGCTTCAGAGAAGAGGTAATGTCTGTTACCGATTCTTTCAACTTTATTTCTTCTTCCACTTCTTCTTCGTAGGTTTTTTCATTATGAATTAATAACATCAGTATCACTCATATACTGATATGTTTTTATAAGTATGAAACAACCCTGTTTTACCATCTATCCATCCTACGGAAAACGAAATCACCGCGCGTGCGTAAGTACGGAATACCGTCTCCACGACGTGGTGTAATCTATTTTCCACCACCACCTTACTTGGATGGATAAAATGGTGTACATAATAACTATATATGATTATTGTAAAGTGATATTGATTCTGAAATAGTATATATACACTCCAATACAATTCCATGATCATGAGAACGATATCATCACTCGTGCGTACCTACGGACTACCGTCTCCACGACGCGATGAAGTTAATTCTCCACGTTAACCATTCATGAATGATTATAAAGTATAAATAATAAGTAATCATGAAATATATGACATAATAATGATACTGGATTTATGTGTATGTCATCTAATTAATTCCATTCAACTCAATAAGTAAACGAAAACAACGTTCATGCGTACGTACGACCTACCGTCTCCATGAACGGTGTATTTCTTCCCATTTACTGATCTATTATATATATGTATGTTCTGAATATATATTATATATAAATAATGTTTTATATTCTATAATTAAGTAATCATATGAATAATTAAAAGTCAAAACATGGACGACAAATGAAAGATTTTACCCAAAATGCTCTTTAACATGGAATTTACAAAAGAACGGGTAAAATAATGTCATAAGTGAACCATATATGATATCATAACAATCAGTATGATTCTGGAATAAGTCAATGACATTATTTAAATCATTATAGATGAGGTTCGCACACTTACGATGTAAATCGGAACTAAGGTAAGGGAAAATATCACAATCTCATTTTTATCCGAGATTGTTTATACTTTGGTATTTACTGGGGTGTATTTTATCATCCACATCCATGTTTCCTCAATATGTAATATTATTTCCATCCACCTAAAAATTTTTAAATCCAATTTTATTCTCCGGTGATGTTTTTAGTAAAATATATGAAAGAAATCTTTTGTCGTTTTTCGTATGAAGTACTTTTTGACTTTTCCGACAAAAGTACGAGAAGAATGTTTTTTAACTTATACGGCATGAATGAATTTTTAAAACATTATTTCCAAGAAGATTCCTTTACAATTTTTCAAGTTTATTTTTAATCAACTTCTTTTAGTTTAGAATTGTATGAAATTTTAAGAAAGGAAAAGTTTTTTTGAAGTAGAAAATATATTTTCCTCAAGAATGGAGTTCAAGTGTTTTATCAAAATTTTTGTCCATCTTAGATAATAAAGGGTTCTCTTTCTATCCCTATTATTACATTGGTTTGATTATGTTGTGATGGAATTATTTTTATGAATTCCTTTATCTTATATGAATTGTTTTATGATGTCACGATGTTTAAGATTCCAATTTTTATTACATGGGTTATGCTATGAGGATTGATTTATGATTTTGTGGCACACATAAGAATGGTATCATATGAGGTGGGTGGAACCTATATCTCCCTCCAATGCACTGGGTAAAGATTTTATATCTCATGAGATAGACATGGCTATAATGGAAGGTTAAACCGGTTCAGTGAAATAGGACTGAAACGAGGAGTGAACTCGGTTCAAAAATGGACTTTGTCTACTAAGATAGTCATGGAAATAAGTCTTGACTAATAAGAAATGATTCTCTGTGATTATGTGTGTATGCCAAAAAGTTTCATGTTTTAAGTTATGGTTATTGGGATTACATTTCACTACTATGATTTATCCTAGGTTATGAAATTATGATCTCTTTTGCAGGTTAAGAATTACAAAATGTTATATTCTTATGAATATGATGTGATTGATATTTCTTTTGTTTACCCTTACTGATCATTTGAGCTCACCCTTTTATGTTTTCTTTTCCCCATGATATAAAGAAAGGTTTTAGGTAAAACAAAAGAAGATATTTGTGGGAGATGTTGAAAATATTTCACCACTATTAGAAGATTATATTCCGAGTTTCCAAAGACACTAAACTATTACGGTCCTTGTGTGTGGGTTTTTGTTATGTACTAAGTATTCCGCAAAAGTAATGTAATGTCCATGTATGTTACGCTTCAGGTCTTTACAGTTGGTATCAGAGGAAAGGATTAGTTATCCTTTGGAAACTAGGCTGCGAGACCTTTAGTGAAATCCCTATAGATATTTCTAAGGTATGTATAGAGATTTTCCTAAGGATAAGTATAAGTATAGGTTATTGTACTAGAATTACGGTAACGTAAGATGTTAGATATTGAAGGTACTCCCCCTTTATTATGTTGTTTTCCCTAGAGTGATTTTTTCCTCTCACGCATTTTTTGGGTTTTAGATGATGGCTGGAACCCGAAGGAACCGTGTTGATCAATGTAATGGAAAATGCAATGATTGTACTCTTGAACAAACAATTGTTATGGGAGATGGAGTGAAAAATCTTATTGTTATACTTACACAAGCTATGAATCATTCTGGACTTCCAAATGAGCAAAGAAGGGAACGATATTCTATTGAGTCCTTCTTGAGGAAATGTCCACCTTCTTTCAGTGGGTCTACTGATCCACTTGTTTCTGAACAATGTATCATTACCACAGAAAAGATATTTTCAGTTCTTTAATGTTCTGAATATTATAAAGTCATCTTAGCAGTATATCGTTTGGAAAGTGAAGCTGATCAATGGTGGAATCTTATCAAGAATACGAGGCCAATAGATGAAATTGAGTCCATGGAATGGGACGGGTTCAAGAACTTATTTTTCAAATAAGTACTTCCCTCGTATTCTTCGAACAGATATGGATAAAGAGTTTCTTGAACTAATGAAAAAGTATGATGAATCTGTTGGTATATACGAAGCGAATTTTACAAGGCTTGCAAGGTATGCATCTGGATTTATCATCCAACCTGAAAGTAAATTTGATCAATTCTTCAGTGGCTTAAAACCAAATCTTCGAAGGGAATTAGCTATAAGAGACTTCAGTAGCTATGAAGAAATTGTGTGTTGTGCTATCAAGGTAGAAATGGAAGTTGGTGTTACTTATCCATCTCATAGTTTTGACAAGAAACGAAAGATGGAGTTCAAGGAGAAATCTCAGAATAATGATGAAAATAAGATGAATGTTTCCTTATGCTCAAAGTGTGGAATGAAGCATGGTGGATATTATCTTAAAGGGACTAGAAAATGTTTTATGTGTGGAAAAGAAGTTCATCGAGCAGCTGAGTGTCGATGTAATGGAAAAAGGGTTTCTAATGATGTGAATAAAGAAATGACTACATAGAACGCACCACCAACACTTCAATGCTTCAAGTGCAAGGAAATGGGGCATTATGCTAATAAATTCTCTAATCCAAGGGTTAGGGATGATCGACATGAGAAACCACTTAAGGAAAAGGACAAAGGGATGTCACAAGCGATCACTATTGACAATGTTGAATATGACAACGATGTGGTGGAATTATTAAGTGTTTATGTAATGGGATTCCAAAATAATGTTGTATATAGTATCGTGGAATATTGGAATATTTATGTATTGGTCTATTGTGGTTTTCAATGATACCGGTAACCATGGAAAGTGATTGAGATATTTTTGGAAAAAAAGATGATATGTGCATAATGAAGGGAAAATGATAAAATGAAATGTTTGACAGTATTCATGAGCCCATGATTGATATAAGGACTAAGTGATATCATGGTTTGAGTATATATAATTTTGAGGATTTTGGTATATGGAAAGAGTTTACTTTTAACCGCATTCATGTTTTCAATAAGGCTCAATTGGTATTCATTTTTTCTCAAGAGAATACATGATTAAGGCCTTAGAATGTTTGGAATGTGACCAACAAGACATATCTCATGATATATGGGGATCAACAATGGTATTAAAATTCTTGTTGTATGAACTCTTTGGTAATCGTTTTCAATATAATATGAGATTAGATAGCATTATTTAGGATAAGCCTAAATATTGGAATGGATTATGTTGTACATAATTTAGTGTTGTTTAAGGATAGAAGTTTTTTCGAAATTATTTATGGGATGTTATAGTAATGTAGTTTTATAAAAAAGGACAACCTGCAGGATGGACAACAACCCATCGCGTCGGACAAGGCTGTGGGAATCGAACCCACAACCGATGTGCGAGTGGCCTTTATCGCCTACCACTGGCCTACAGGAAGTCCCTGTTTAGTAGAAACTAGTTTTATTATATTATAAAGTATGATATATGAAGTATAAGTCCATTTTAGGAACCATATATGATTAATCTCACTATAGATGAACTTATGTATTTTTTGATAACTTTTCTAACCTTTTCTTTGAGATGGATGGAATGACCCATCATTCTATCACATGATCTGATAACACATCACGAATGACAAATTCAACTACATTTATTTGAGAGATGAAGTGGAAATTGTCCAAATAACGACCAACGGTGAGACTATACCAAAATCACGAAAGTATTTCTTCTAATTCCAATTTCATCAACTTTAGGGAAATGATCTTGAAAACCAAAAATGTTTTCCTAGTGCTCTTATATCTGATGAATCAGATGGTACCATAGATCGTCACAAAATTATGGCTATGTTATTTCTAGCTTTTCCATAGCCATGTTCTATACCACTCTCCATCAGAACATGATGGTTAGATTTCTCTTCCATATCCATATTTTTACCTATGTGGAAACCCAGTTATTAGGTTTTTTGGGTAACCATTACGTTTCATACTTTTTTTTAAATATTCGTTTTGGTATTCCTTTTTACGATGTGGTTTTCTATTAAAGAAACTTTCGAGTAGTAAACCATTTATAACCCCGACGAATTTTGAGGGCGGAATTCCTTTTAAGGGGGATATAATGTAACACCCCGAGATTTTATAGAAAATATTCTTTTTAATTTGATTAATGTCTTATATTGTACGATACAACAAAAGGATCTTTCACAACACACATCCTTGACTTGCCTTGCATTACACGCAATCACGACCTTCCTCGATAGCGTGTGTAGTACGCAATACCGAGTTTCACTAAAAAACAATATGCTATTAAAATATTATTAAAACTAGTCGTTATGAATAGTAATAACAACCTTTTGAAATTGGGTAAATTTAATTTTTCAAAATGGACTTCATTTTTGGATTCGGAATATCGAAATTATCTTAGGGTGAAATTATGGTACTTTTCGGATAACTTTCATTTTCTGATGAATAGTGAAAATTACTAAATTTTAATTAAAAACAACCTTTTTAATAAAAATAATTAATAGTGATAAATTATTGGTTTTAAATTATATTTTGAATATATTTTTACAATTTAATACAATATTGGTCATTGGATATAATTTCACATTTAAACCAGACATAAACAAGTGTCAATCTTTTGATATTTATTATCTCTTAAGAACACGCTATTTGTTTTGACAACGGGAATTAATTATTAAATTAATTAATGCAACTGATATGTTTTCAATTTGGTAAAATAGAAATCATTTTTGAGTTCATAATATCAAATATAGCTTAGGCCTAATTTTTTGTATTTTTCTGGAAACTTTCATTTTTTTGATGAATAGTGAAACCACTAAGTGGTAGTAAAAAAAATGAATTTTTCATAAAACATAATTTTACCGCTTCTGTGAGTGAATTTCAAAAATCTGAGAGACACGGTTGATGTCATTAAGTAAAATTTGGTTCAATGAGAGGAAAATAATTTCTGGTGAATAGTAACTTTTTACATTTTTTTTACCACGGTTAAAAGTAAATCGGGTAATTAAGGGTAAAACTGATATTATTATTACCCTAACACATGTCCTAATTCTATTTCAGAAGTTTAATTCGACCAAAAACAACCTTAGGAATAATATATGACCATTTAGGCCCACATGGATTAGATTAGGACATTTATTATTAATTTATTTAAAGAAGCGTTAAAATAGTTAAAATCAAAGTTTAATAACTGGATAATTTTTAATATAGGGTTATACATAAGATAAATTCGACTATAAATTTTCATTAGAAAGCTAAAACAATTTCCTATATAATTGTATTTTATTTGTAATTTTTAGACATTAAAAAATATAATATATTTATGACACAACGATGATGAAGTAATTATCTTATTAATGAAATATTAACATAATTGATGTTATAAATACCAAAATAAATGTAATTTGAGACTTTTTATGAATTCCACTAATTTTCTAGGTTAATATGACATGTTAGTATTGATTTAAGTAACTTTTTTAGAACTAATAATTCTGTTATGATTTTCAAAAAAATCAATTACTAAATAGTGTCAAAAATGACATAAAATAATTTTTAAAACAAATATTATATTATTAATTTTTATTTTATTCCTAAAAATTTAAGGTTCGAAAAAATGACTTAATTAAGGTTTTATATATTATTAATAAACAACTTGGTGTTTGTTTGGCCTGTTATTGTATGTTTATTAACCTTATAGTGAAAGAACACAAAAAGACACGGTAAAAGTAAAATTATCTAACTTGAAGTTTTTACTAAATGATAAGGTTAAAATAGTAAACTAAACTTGTCCAAATTCTATTGGATGAGAGTATTGAGACCCATCCCCACCTTAGCTTCGAAATAAATCAATTTGGAGCAATTTAAAACCGAATTTGGCTTTATAATAATATAATATTTTTAGTTATTCCAAAGGTTCCCCTCTCCTCCCTTATAAAAGGGCACATCCTCCCTCTTTTCCCCACACCACTTTGAGCCTTCAAGCTCGGCCAAACCCTGACTAATTCTCTTCTCCACTTCCCTAGAAAAATCCTAGAGGTCCTGGTCTTCTTCAAAGACCAATTTTAGTGCTCTAAGAGGAGGACTTAAAGAGGCGCTTCAAAGAAGAGGTAATATCCGTTACTGACTCTTTCAACATTATTTCTTCTTCCACTTATTCTTCTTAGGTTGTTTCATTATGAATTAATAACATCAGTATCACTCATATACTGATATGTTATTATAAGTATGAAACAACCCTATTTCACCATCTATCCATCCTACGGAAAACGTAATCACCGCGCGTGCGTACGTACGGAATACCGTCTCCATGCCGTGGTGTAATCTATTTTCCACCACCACCTTTCTTGGATGGATATAATGGTGTACATAATAATTATATATGATTATTGTAAAGTGATATTGATTCTGAAATAGTATACATACACTCCAATACAATTCCACGATCATGAGAATGATATCATCGCTCGTTCGTACGTACGGACTACCATCTCCACGACGCGATGAAGTTCATTCTCCATGTTAACCATTCATTAATGATTATAAAGTATACATAATAAGTAATAATGAAATATATGACATAATAATGATACTGGATTTATTTGTATGTCATCTACTTAATTCCATTCAACTCAATAAGGAAACGAAAACAGCGTTCATGCGTATGTACGGCCTACCATCTCCATGAACGGTGTATTTCATTCCATTTACTGATCTATTATATATATGTATGTTCTGAATATATATTATATATAAATCATGTTTTATATTCTGTAATTAAGTAATCATGATCTATGTAATCATATGAATAATTACAAGTCAAAACACGGACAACAAATGAAACGATTTTACCCAAAATGCTCTTTAACATGGAATTTACAAAAGAACGTGTAAAATAAAGTCATAAGTGAACTATATATGATACCATAACAATGAGTATGATTCTAGAATTAGTCAATGACATTATTTAAATCATTATATAGGAGGTTCAGACACTTACGAAGCAAATTAGACCTAAGGTAATGGAAAATTTCACAATCTCATTTTTATCCGATATTGTTTATACTTTGGTATTTACTGGGGTGTATTTTATCATCGAAATCCATGTTTCCTCAATATGTAATATTATTTACATCCTTATAAAATTTTTTAAATCCAATTTTACCCTTCGGTGAAGTTTTCAGTAAATGTTATGAAATGAATCTTTTGTCATTTTTCTTATGAGGTACTTTTTGACTTTTCCGACAAAAGTATGAGAAAAATGTTTTTTTAACTTATACGGCATGAATGGATATTTAAAACATTATTTCCATGACAATTCCTTTACAAGTTTTAAAGTTTATTTTTAATAAACTTATTTTAGTTTAGAATTGTATGACATGTTAAGAAAGGAAAAGTGTTTTTGAATTAGAAAGGATGTTTTCCTCAAGAATGGAGTTCAAGTGTTTTATCAAAATTATTTTCCATCTAAGATAATAAAGGGTTCTGTTTCTATCCCTATTATTACATATATTTGATTATGTTGTGATGGAATTATTTTTATGAATTCCTTTATCTTATATGAATTGTTTTATGATGCCACGATGTTTATGATTCCCAATTTTATTACATGGGTTATGCTATGATGTATGGTTTATGATTTTGTGGCACACATAATAATGGTATCATTATGATATGGGTGGGACCTATATCTCCCTACAATGCATTGGGTAAAGATTTTATATCTCATGAGATAGACATGGCTGGAAAGATAGGTTAAACCGGTTCAGTGAAACAGGACTAAAACGAGGAGTGAACTCTGTTCAGAAATGGACTTTGTCCACTAAGATAGTCTTGGAATTAAGTATTGACTAACAAGAAATGATTCTCTATGATTATGTGTGTATGCCACAAAGTTTAATGTTTTAAGTTATGATTATTGGGATTACATTTCACTACTATGATTTATCCCATGTTATGAAATTATGATCTCTTTTGCAGGTTAAGATTTCCAAAATGTTATATTCTTATGAATATGATGTGATTGATATTTCTTTTGTTTACCCTTACTAAGAATTTGAGCTCACCAATTTATGTTTTCTTTTCCCCAGAATATAAATAATGGGTTTAGGTAAAAAAAGAAGATCTTTATGGGAGATGTTGAAGATCTTTCACCACGATAAGAAGATTATATTACGAGTTTCCAAAGACACTAAACTATTACGGTCCTTGTGTGTGTGTTTTTGTTATGTACTAAGTATTCCGCAAAAGTAATGTAATGTCCATGTACCTTATGCTTCGGGTCTCTACAGTTGGTATCAGAGGAAAGGTTTAGTTAACATTTGGAAACTAAGATGTGAGAACTTTAGTGAGATCCCTATAGATATTTCTAAGGTATGTATAGGGATGTCCCTAAGGTTAAGTATATGTATAGGTTATAGTACTAGAATTACGGTAACCTAAGAAGTTAGATATTGAAGGTACTCCCCCTTTATTATTTTGTTTTCCCTAGCGCGAATTTTTCCTCTCACACTATTCTTTTTGGGTTTTAGACGATGGCTGGAACCCGAAGGAACCGTGTTGATCAATGTAATGGACAATGTAATGATTGGCCTCCTGAACAAACAAATGTTATGGGAGATGGAGTGAAAAATCTAATTGCTATACTTACACAAGCTATGAATCATTCTGGACTTCCAAATGAGCAGATAAGGGAACAATATTCTATTGAGTCCTTCATGAGGCAACTCCCACCTTCTTTCAGTGGGTCTTCTAATCCAATTGTTGCTGAACAATGGATCATTACCACTGAAAAGATATTTTCAGTTCTTCAATGTTCTGAACATGATAAATTCATCTTAGCAGTATATCGTTTGGAAGGTGATGCTGATCAATAGTGGAATCTTATGAAGAATACGAGGTCAATAGATGAAATTGATTCCATGGAATGGGACGAGTTCAAGAACTTATTTTTTAATAAGTACTTCCCTCGTATTCTTTGAACAAATATGGATAAAAATTTTCATGATCTAAAGCAAAAAGATGATGAATCTGTTGGTATATATGAAGCGAATTTTACAAGTGTTGCAAGGTATGCTTCTGGATTTATCATCCAACCCGAAAGTAAAGTTGATCGATTCTTCAGTGGATTAAAACCAAATATTCTAAGGGCATTAGCTATAAGATACTTCAGTAGCTATGAATAAATTGTGTGTTGTGCTATCAAGGTAGAAATGGAAGTTGGTGTTACTTATCCATCTCACAGTTTTGACAAGACACGAAAGATGGAGTTCAAAGAGAAATCTCAGAATAATGGTGAAAAGAAGATGAATGTTTCCTTATGCTCAAAGTGTGGAAAGAAGCATGGTAGAGATTATCTTAAAGGGACTAGAAAATGTTTTAAGTGCGGAAAAGAAGGTCATCGAGCAGCTGAGTGTCGAAGTAATGGAAAAATGATTTCTAATGATGTGAATAATGAAAAGTCTGCAGTGAACGCACCACAAACACTTAAATCCTTCAATTGTAAGGAAATGGGGTATTCTGCTAATAAATGCCCAAATCCAAGGGTTAGTGATTATCGACATGAGAAACCACTTAAAGAAAAGGAAAAAGGGAAGTCACATGCGATCACTATTGGAGATCTTGAATATGACAACGATGTGGTGGAATGATTAAGTGTTTATGTAATGGGATTCCAAAATAATGTTGTATATAGTATCGTGGAATATTGGAATATTTATGTATTGGTCTATTGTGGTTTTCAATGGTACCGGTAACCATGGAAAGTGATTGAGATATTTTTGGAAAAAAAGATGATATGCGCATAATGAAGGGAAAATGATAAAATGAAATGTTTGACAGTATTCATGATCCCATGATTGATATAAGGACTAAGTGATATCATGGTTTGAGTATATATAATTTTGAGGATTTTGGTATTGTGGAAAGAGTTCACTTTTAACAGCATTCATGTATTCAATAAGATTCAATGGGTATTCATTTTTTTCAAGAGAATACATGATTAAGGCCTTAGAATGTTTGGAATGTGACCAAAAATACATATCTCATGATATATGGGGATTAACAATGGTATTAACATGCTAGTTGTATGAACTCTTTGGTAATCGTTTTCACTATAATATGAGATTAGACAACATTATTTTGGATAAGCCTAAATATTGGAATGGATTATGTTGGACATAAGTTAGTACTATTTAAGGATAGTTGTTTTTTCGATATTATTTGTGGGATGTTATAGTAATGTAGTTTTAGAAAAAAGGACAACCTGTAGGATGGGTGACAGCCCATCGCGTCGGAAAAGGCTATGGGAATCGAACCCACAACCGAAGTGCGACTGGCCTTTTTCGCCAACCACTGGCCTACAGGAAGTCCGTGTTTAGTAGAACTAGTTTTATTATATTAAGTAGTATGATATATGAAGTATAAGTCCATTTTAGGAACCATATATGATTAATCTCACTACAGATGGACTTATGTATTTTTTGATAACTTTTCTAACCTTTTGTTTGAGATAGATGGAATGACCCATCATTCTATCACATGATCTGCTAACACATCACGAATGTCAAATTCAACATCATTTCATTAAGAGATGAAGTGGAAATTGTCCAAAGAACGACCAATGGTGAGACTATACCAAAATCACGAAAGTATTTCTTCTAATTCCAATTTCATCAACTTTAAGGAAATGATCTTGAAAACCAAAAATGTTGTCCCAGTGGTCTTATATCTGATGAATTAGATGGTACCATAGATCGTCACAAATTTATGAATTTGTGATTGCTAGCTTTTCCATAGTCATGTTCTCTACTACTCTCCATCAGAACATGATGGTTAGATTTCTCTTCCATATCCATATTTTCACCTATGTGGAAACCCAGCGATTAGTTTATTTGGGTAACCGTTACATTTCATACATTTATTTTAAAGATTGGATTGGGTATTCCTTTTTATGATGTGGGTTTCTATTAAAAAAAATTTCGAGTAGTAAACCATTTATAACCCTGACGAATTTCGAGGGCGAAATTCATTTTAAGGGCGGTAGAATGTAACACCCCGAGATTTTATGAAAAATATTCTTTTTAATTTCATTAATGTATTTTGTTGTACGGTATATAAAAAGGAGCTTGCATAACACACATCCTTGACTTGCCTTGCATTACACGCAACCACGACCTTCCTCGATAGCGTGTGTAGTACGCAATTCCGAGTTTCACTAAACAACAATACGCTATTAAAATATTGTTAAAACTAGCCGTTATGAATAGTAATAACCACTTTTTAAAATTTTTTAAATTTAATTTTTCAAAATGGACTTCATTTTTGGATTCGGAATATCGAAATTTGCTTCGGGTGAAATTATGGTACTTTTCGAATAACTTTCATTTTCTGATGAATAGTGAAAATTACTAAATTTTAATTAAAAACAACCTTTTTAATCAAAATAATTAATAGTGATAAATTATTATTTTGAGTGGTTTTAAAGTACATTTAGAATATATTTTTACAATTTAATACAATTTTGGTTATTGGATGTAATTTCACATTTAAACCAGACATAAACAAGTGTCAATCTTTTGATAGTTATTATCTCTTAAGAGCACGCTATTTGTTTTGACGATGGGAATTAATTTTTAAATTAATTAATGAAACTGATATGTTCTGAATTTGGTTAAATAGAAATAATTTTTTAGTTCATAATATCAAATATATCTTAGGCCTAATTTTTGGTATTTTTCTGGAAACTTTCATTTTTTTGATGAATAGTGAAACAACTAAGTGGTAGTTAAAAGAATTGAATTATTCCTAAAACATAATTCTACCACTTCTATGAGTGAAATATAAAAAATTATGAGAGACACGGTTGATGTCAGTAAGTAAAATGTGGTTGAATGAGATGTAAATAATTTTTGGTGAATAGTAACTTTTTACTTTTTTTTACCACGGTTAAAAGTAAATAGGGTAATTAAGGGTAAAAATGATATTATCATTACCCTAAAACATGTCCTAATACTATTGGATAAGTGTAATTAGACCAAAAACAACCTTAGGAATAAAATATGACCATTTAGGCCTACTTGTATTAGATTAGGACATTTATTATTAATTTATTTAAAGAAGGGTTAAAATAGTTAAAATCAATGTTAAATAGGTAGATAATTTTTAATATAGGGTTATACATAAGATAAATTCCACTATAAATATTAATTAGAAAGATAAAAATCTTTTCTATATAATGGTATTTTATTTGTAATTTTTAGACATTAAATAAGTTAATTTATTTATGACACAACAATGATGTAGTAATTATCCTATTAATGAAATATTGACATAATTGATGTTATAAATACCCAAATAAATGTAATTTGTGATTTTTTATGAATTAAAATAATTTTCTAGGTCAATATGACATGTTAGTATTGATTTATGTAACTTTTTTAGAACTAATAGTTCTTTTATGATTTTCAAAAAAATAAATTACTAAATAGTGTCAAAATTGACATAAAAAAGTTTTTAAAATAAATATTATATTATTAATTGTTATTTTATTCCATAAAATCTATTGTTCAGCCAAATGACTTAGATAATGTTATATATATTAATAATAAAAAACTTGGGGTTCTTTTGGCTTCTTATAGTAAGTTTATTAACCTTATAGTGTAAGAACACAAAAAGACACGGTAAAAGTAAAATTATCTAACTTAAAGTTAAACTAAATGATAAGGTTAAAATAGTAAACTAAACTTGTCCAAATTATATTAGATGAGATTATTTCTTCCCATCCCCACCTTAGCATCGAAATAAATAAATTTGGAGCTATTTAAAACGGAATTTGGCTTTATAATAAAATAATATTTTTAGTTATTCCAATGGTGCCCCTCTCCTCCCTTATAAAAGGGCACCTCCTCCCTCTCTTCCTCACACCACTTTGACCCTTCATGCTCGGACAAACCCTGCCAAATTCTCTTCTCCACTTCCCTAGAAAACATCCTAGAGGTCCTGGTCTTCTTCAAAGTCCAATTTTAGTTCCCTAAGAGGAGGACTCAAAGAGGCGCTTCAAAGAAGAGGTAATGTCTGTTACCGATTATTTCACCTTTATTTCTTCTTCCACTTATTCTTCTTAGGTTGTTTCATTATAAAGTAATAACATAATTATAACTCATATACTGATATGTTATTATAAGTATTAAACAATCCTATTTCACCATCTATCCATCCTACGGAATACGAAATCACCGCGCGTGCGTACGTACAGAATACCGTCTCCACGCCGTGGTGTAATCTATTTTCCACCACCACCTTACATTGATGGATATAATGGTATAAATAATAAATATAAATTATTATTTTAAAGTGATATTGATTCTGAAATAGTATACATACACTCCATTACAATTCCACGATCATGAGAATGATATGATCACTCGTGCGTACGTACTGACTACCGTCTCCACGACGCGATGAGATTCACTCTCCACGTTAACCATTCATGAATGATTATAAAGTTTATGATAAGTAATCATGAAATATATGACATAATAATGATACTGGATTTATGTGTATTTCATCTACTTAATTCCATTCAACTCAATAAGGAAACGAAAACAGCGTTCATGCGTACGTACGACCTACCGTCTCCATGAACAGTGTATTTCTTTCCATTTACTGATATATTATATATATGTATATTATGAACATATATTATATATAAATCATGTTTTATATTCTGGAATTAAGTAATCATGATCTATGTAATCATATGTATAATTACAAGTCAAAGCACGGACGACAAATGAAACTATTTTACCCAAAACGCTCTTTAACATGGAATTTACAAAAGAACGGGTAAAATAAAGTCATAAGTGAACCATATATGATATCATAACAATGATTATGATTCTAAAATAAGTAAATGACATTATTTAAATCATTATACAGGAGGTTCGGACACTTACGAAGAAAATCAGACCTATGGTAAGGGAAAATATCACAATCTCATTTTTATCCGAGATTGTTTATACTTTGGTATTTACTGGGGTGTACTTTATCATACACATCCATGTTTACTCAATATTTAATATTATTTCCATCCACATAAAATTGTTTAAATCCAATTTTACCCTTCGGTGATGTTTTTAGTAAAAGATATGAAAGGAATATTTTGTCGTTTTTCGTACGAGGTACTTTTTGACTATTCCGACAAAAGTACGAGAAGAATGTTTTTTTAACTTATACGGCATGAATGGATTTTTAAAAACTTATTTTATAGAATCATCCTTTACATGTTTTCAAGTTTATTTTTAATCAACATTTTTAGTTTAGAATTGTATGACATGTTAAGAAAGGAAAAGTGTTTTATAAGTAGAAAGGATATTTTCCTCAAGAATGGAGTTCAAGTGTTTTATCAAAATTATTTTCCATATAAGATAATAAAGGGATCGGTTTCTATCCCTATTATTACATTGATTTGATTATGTTGTGATGGAATTATTTTTAGGAATTCCTTTATCTTATATGAATTTTTTTATGATGTCACGATGTTTAAGATTCCCATTTTTATTACATGGGTTATACTATGGTGTATGGTTTATGATTTTGTGGCACACATAAGAATGGTATAATTATGAGATGGGTGGAACCTATATCTCCCTCCAATGCATTGGGTAAAGATTTTATATCTCATGAGATATACATGGCTGGAATGGCAGGTTAAACCAGTTCAATGAAACATGACTGAAATGAGGAGTGAACTCGGTTCAAAAATGGACTTTGTCCACTAAGATAGTCTTGGCAATAAGTCTTGACTAATAAGAAATGATTCTCTCTGATTATGTGTGTATGCCACCAAGTTTCATGTTTTATGTTATTATTATTTGGATTACATTTCACTACTATGATTTATCCCATGTTATGAAATTATGATCTCTTTTGCAGGTTAAGATTTCCAAAATGTTATATTTTTATGAATATGATGTGATTGATATTTATTTTTTTTACCCTTACTGAGCATTTGAGCTCACCCTTTTATGTTTTCTTTTCCCCAGGATATAAATAAATGTTTTAGGTAAAAAAAAGAATATCTTTATGGGAGATGTTGAAGATCTTTCACCACGATAAGATGAATATATTCCGAGTTTCCAAAGACACTAAACTATTACGGTCCTTGTGTGTGTATTTTTGTTATGTACTATGTATTCTGCAAAAGTAATGTAATGTCCATGTATGTTATGCTTCGGGTCTCTACATTTTCCCTGCTACATGACATTAAACAGTGCAGCGCCAATAGTCCTAACTGCAAGACTTTAAACTGCATAGTCCCTTCATTTTTCCCTGCTACATGACATTAAACTTTGCATCGTTAAGGTTGTTCTTACCTCTTGTTTCTCTCACCGAGTATGACTCATGTGAGATTAGATCAAACCTCAACCATAACACTCTCTCTGGGTTATTAACCATGTGTAAGTCCCAACATCATTTTTAGGTCCTTGTCCCCATGAAAAACTTGATCATTAATTCATTCTTTAATTGAACTACGCGGACTTTGATCCTTGACTTCCAAGCTGGGTACGTAGGCAACCTCCTAAGGTTCAAGCCCAAAACCAATCTCTTCAAATCCGTTCACCACCATCTCATAAGATGTTAATTCGTGAAACCGCTACTAGAATAAATATCTTTACATTGGATCACTTTCATCCTTTCTACACGACGTTAAAATATACAACACTTTTCTCCCGTATGACAATAAACTACAATATACTTTGATACCCTAACCGGAGAGGGAACCATTATTTAAATTGATTTTTCAATCATGTTTCATTTCAAAGACTACGTGCATACATGGCAACGCCCAAACCTTTTATCTTGGGATAAACAATCATTGTACTAAAGTCCCCTTTCACCCTTCACATGTACGATCCAAATTTTTACAAAGGGTATTTCTAGAACTACGTGAGCTTGATTCCCATCCTTATGGGATACATAGGAACGTTCTAGTGTCCCTAGAATACAGTCCTAAGTCTTTGGGCCTAACCCCAAATTCCACTTTTGGACCCCTGGTTGAAAAGTCCCCATGAAAACACACACTGTGTTTTTCTTACAATGGTCCAAGATCTATGACCTTAAACTAAGATCTCTAATCCTTTTCTCCCACACGACGTTAAAATATAATTTAAGAACTATGTATAGGCTTTATTCCCATATTTATGGGATATGTAGTGAAGTCCAACATTTCAATTCAGGACCCAGCCACAACATGATTATGGTTAGAATTGATCTGTGTATCTCTGTATACATTGGATAATACCCATCTTTATGTGTTATAATCCTAACCTTAAATGTTCTCAGATCTTCATAAAACCTTTTCTTGACTTCTAGTCACAAAAATTTCAAACTTCTGAGAGTTCTTTTGCCTAAATATGCAGCACGTGCCCATAGGTGGCATTCTATAAACAGTCTACATAACAGAATTGTTAGCCAAAAGATACTATTTATTTGACTATGCAGCCAATGCCCTTAGGTGGCCCTGCATTATTCAACCCCCTAATGGGTTTTTCAAATAATGGTAACATCATTCTTGGGAAGAAAGCCTATTTTGTCCTTATTGGTCTTAAATGATAGTATGTAGTGATCCAAAAAACTAGCCATCCTTAACATATTTGTCCCATATCCTTTTTCATGATCTGAAAGTATTCAAGTTTATGGTTTATAAACTCCTTCCCTACGTTTGGGTCAGACCTTCGTAGTAGTGATATCCATCCAGTTATTCGATAATCTTGTTTGGAAATATCTTCTCCATATTTAAGTACATCTTTCCATACAGCAAACTCTATACTTTGGAAAAATTGAATCTCCATAAAATTTCACTGGCTTTTAGCAGTAGAAAGGTAAATATCTAAGAGTTCTTTTGCCTAACAATGCAGCATGTGCCCATAGGCAGCCTTGCATAAACAGTCTACAGAACAGACTTGTTAGCCAAAAGATACTGTTTATTTAACTATGCAGCCAATGACCATAGGTGGACATGCATAATTCAACCCCCTAACGGGTTTGTTAAATAATGGTAACTTCATTCTTGGAAACTACTTCTTGTAATCCCTTTTAGCTCTTTTTCATATCATTCCTCAGGTTCAAATATTCTTAAGTTATAGTATACATATTTTCCCTCGTACTTGAGTATGATACTATGTTTTCCGATGAGTTTTCAAGGAATTGAGTCAATTATAATCCATTTCGGTCAAAGCTATTTCGACCTTAAAAACTATCCTTTTTATGTCCGACGTGCATGAATTTAAACTGCCCACAAAAGAAAAAGGAACTCTGAATAAAAGTCAAGTTCCACCTCACTAGACATATATTTTTTAAGATTTAGGTAATATTGAGCAATTAAAAGGTTAAAAGTTTGTAGGGTTATTTACATTCATCGTAGTAAAAATTAAACTATGCTTACTAGGTCCATTGGCTTAAGTAAAATCTAAAGCATGTAGCAAAAGAGAATGTTTGAAATTGTTTTAAGGTGAAAGTGTTTTTCATTGATGCACAAGAGTTAGAAGGACATCCACAGATTGGAGTCTCATCTCTTTTCCATGGAATTACAAAATACATACAACATAACTCTTCATTTGATTTACGGCATCCCGAGCTTCATCAGCAACCACCTGAAATTCATTCATTCAACTGGATACCATAAGATATGCAGTGATACTAGCTCTTCTTGGAACAATTGTAAAATAATGTTCTTGAGTGTGGTTTGAGAAAATTTTCTTCTGATCAAACAGTTACTCTATTTCTGTCCAAGAGACTTAGAAGATGGATA
Source organism: Viscum album (assembly GCA_963277665.1). Taxonomy (NCBI): domain Eukaryota; kingdom Viridiplantae; phylum Streptophyta; class Magnoliopsida; order Santalales; family Viscaceae; genus Viscum; species Viscum album. The sequence goes on along the minus strand of OY728147.1, from coordinate 405,703,246 downwards.
AATGGATTTGAGAATGGAGAATTGGAAGTAAAGATCCATTTGGAGAGAGTACTCTTTTCAGATATTGCTCTAATTCCATGTTTGTCTTATATCCACCAACCGGCAGCGGAAAACATTTCATCCCATGGGTTTTTCATTTTCATATCTGCAAGGAAATGACATGGAGGGATAATTTGGAAGTTCACATCATTGTTGTGCTCTTAATGCATGGAATAACCGAAATAGAGGAGTAGTAGTGCAGCTGCATCTCAGGCATATAATTCTTTGCATCTGCAACATTGACTCCTTGCAGATGAACATGACCATATAAAGGAAGGTAGATGCTCTGTGGGAAATTAAGATGATATTTCTTCAAGTACTTAGCCAAATCTGGGAGAGTTATGTCGCAGATATCGTAGTAATCATGGAAAAAAATGTTCATCATGTAATCAATGCACTTTCTAGCCAGTCCATCAGCTATTGTAATTCTGTTAGGAGCCATTGAACCTGCACAAAGGATTAATAATTAAATCTTAATTAAGTTGATTTTTCATAAAATTTGTGAAATAATTCGAAAAAATGTCAATGTCATTAAAGCGCGCAAGTATGGAGATTCCACGCAAGTATATGGTGCGCAAGTATCACCGCGCAGGTCCAGATACCTACACAGCAGCGCGACGACAAAGAAACAACGGAAAATAGAGCAACTTGCACGGCGAAGGTGACCTGCGTAGCGAGAGATCGAAGGTTTGAAATCCGGAAATCCAGATTCTTTGTACGGAAGTGAGGCCCTCTATTTATAGATGCGGCCAAAACCCTACACATCGTACCATGCGTGACTAAAGGCCGTACACCTGCATGACACGCACCTACGCGACTCTCACCTGCGCACCTCTTCCATTTTGTATTCTTCTTTTCCTCAGAGTCACATCCTTATTCTTGCAGATCCAACTCTGAGGGGGGACTTTTTTTGAAACTCCTTTTCATCACGGAGTCTAATTATTGGAAAAGGGAAATACCTTAGTCCAAATTGTTTCTTCCTTTATAGAAACATAAAAAAATTGACAAAGGGGTGAACAAAGAGAACAGTGCCCATAGGTCGCGCAAGTTCCTTTATGGTCGTGCAAGTCCACTTGTGCGACAAATAATGGTCACGCAAGTGACTTGCGTGCCCTAAAGGATAACTGCTCGGGGTCTTCTCCATCCTATATATAGACCCTGTGGGCCCCCTATTCGAGAATGAATTTTTCAAAAAACTCATATTTAAGCTCCCGGTGCGCTACTCACTTCTCAAAGCTTTCGAAACACTTCTAAGGTAATTTATTACCTAGAACGGAATATCTAAAGAGGGGGAGGAAGGCCTAAGTATTGAAACTCATCAACACTTGTGTGCCTAAGTGGGCATCCCTTAAGGGAAATAGTCACACTTGCGCGCTGCCTTACTCTTTCAATAGAACTTGCGTGCCCCTCTTCTGTAAGAACCAAAAATGATTCTAGAGGGTTTAACCAAGAGTCGCTCAAGTATCACTCTGCTGGTTAACCATCGTGTAAGTATCCATGTGTTGTGCAGGTATACCTGCGCGACCAGAACTTGCGCGCCCACACAGTATCTGGGTGCTTTCCAGGACTTGCGTGCCCCTGCCTTTTTGGGTTCCCTTCTTGCCCATTTCACCCCTCTTAAGCCATTCCACCTCTCCTATTCAATATTCTGTCTTCAATACACTCTTCAAAGCCATTTATGGAATGATTTCTTGATTTGACTTCCAAATCTGAAAGGAATTCTGTGCAATATCTCTCAAAACCTAGTGATTTAAACATCTTTATGTCACTATAGATTGAGATTTCATTCATTCAACCTTATCATTTATGGTGAGAGAACTCATTAATCTGGGCCTCTTTTTTAGGAGTAAGCCCCAATCCGCTAATATGGGAATCCTTATTAAGAGTAAGCCCCAACCATAATTCTCTTAACCTGGGCCTCCTTTTCAGGAGTAAGCCCCAGTCCCCTAATATGGGAATCCTTCTTCGGAGTAAGCCCCAACCATAATTCTCTTATCATGGGCCTCCTTTTAAGGAGTAAGCCCCAGTCCCCTAATACGGGAATACTTTTTAAGAGTAAGCCCTAACCAAAATTCTCTTTATCTGGGCATCCTTTTCAGGTGTAAGCCCCATTCCCCTAATATGGGCATCCTTATTAGGAGTAAGCCCCAACCATAATTCTATTAACTTGGGCCTCATTTTCCAGAATCAGCCCCAGAGATAATTCTCAAATCTGGGCATCCTTCATAGGAGTAAGCCTCAAGTCCAAATTTACTCGGGCCTTCTTTTCAGGAGTAAGCCCCAGTCCCCTAATATGGGCATCCTTTTTATGAGTAAGCCCCAACCATAATTCTCTTAACTTGGGCCACCTTTTCAAGAATAAGCCCCAGTCCCCAAATTTGGGCATCCTTCTTAGGAGTAAGCCCCAAAAAATATTCTCTTAACCTGAGACTTTTTTTCAGTAGTAGGCCCCAGTCCCCTAATATGGGCATCCTTCTTAGGAGTAAGCCCCAACCATAATTCTCTTAACTTGGGCCTCCTTTTCAAGAGTAAGCCCTAGTCCCATGATATGGGAATCCTTTTTAAGAGTAATCCCCAACCATAATTTTCTTAACCAGGGCCTCCTTTTCAGGAGTAATCCCCAGTCCCCTAATATGGGCATCCTCATTAGGAGTAATCCCCAACCATAATTCTCTTAATCTGGGCCTCCTTTTCAGGAGTAAGCCCCAGTCCCCTAATATGGGAATCCTCCTTAAGAGTAATCCCCAACCATAATTCTATTAACCTGGGCCTCCATTTCAGGAATAATCTCCAGTCATAATTCTCAAATCTGGGCATCCTTTTTGGGAGTAAGCCCCACGTCCTAATTTACCTGGGCCTCCTTTTCAAGAATAAGCCCCAGTCCCCAAATTTGGGAATCCTCCTTAGGAGTAAGCCCCAACCATAATTCTCTTAACATGGGAACTCTTTTCAAGAATAAGCCGCAGTCATAATTCTTAAATCTGGGAATCCTCTTTAGGAGTAAGCCCCAATCCCCTAATTTGGGCATCCTCCTCAGGAGTAAGCCCCATCCATAATTTCTTTAACATGGGCCTCCTTTTCAGGAGTAAGCCCCAGTCCCCTATTTTGGGCATCCTCCTCAGGAGTAAGCCCGAAGTACCATAATTTTTCAAGTCTCTTAACCTGGGCCTCCTTTTCAAGAGTAATCCCTAGTCTTAATTCCTCTTAACCAGTCCTAATTTACCTTTGATCTGGGATTCCTTCTTAGGAGTAAAAAACCCAATCATAAGTCCTCTCCTAATTTGGGCCTCCTTTTCGAGAGTAAGCCCCAAGATAGAGTATTCAAATCTTTGTGAAGCACATATACCTTTATGGACCCTGTTCCTAGATTTCTTCCCTGAAGTAAATCCAAATTTTAATTTATCTATGCAGTCATGCATATATAAGTCCCATCTTATTTCTTATGATTGCATCTTTCATGGAAAAATTGTCTGATTTTTACCAATACCTCTTGTTTCTCACACCGAGCATGACTCACGTGAGCTTAGAGTGTAAAATTAATTATGACATCCTTCTTTGAGCCATTAATCATAAAAATCATACTCTCTTACTCGAACTATGTGGGTTATGATTCCTTTTTTAAAAAAAAATGATACGTAGGTAGCCCATCTACAGGTTCTATCCCAACTCTAAAATAATCCATGTCCTTCTAAAAGAAAATAAACTTCAAGTTCCCCACTGATGACCAAGAGAATTTTACTTATCAAAGGATACCATTGACTAAGAATTTCTAACAAATATAGATGATTCTCTATCAATGAAGAACCTCTAATACATATAAAATATTCTCTAAATTTCCTACATATAGATCATTGATTGTCAGATCTAATGGAAAGCTCATTTTATACATGGTAAGGTAATAAGGATTCACGAACATAACTTAAATATATGAAGAGAGTCCCAGAGTAGACAATAATTCCCCTAAAAAAGGTGTGATGAGTCCGACCTCCCATCCTCTCGACCAATGCAAATTCCTAAGACTCATCAGTTCACAAACTAATGAGCGCCTACCTTTGGAAATAGGTCCAAATGGATGTGGAATCATTGGATGTTTCCAGTTCTACGAACAAACCCGTTAGAAACTGATTGGAATGTTTGAACCTCCCATCAAGGAGGTCATCCCCGAATTCCGAGGGAAACAAATATTTACTTTTGTTTTTATGGTTTCTTATTTATTCATAAATAATGAAATTATTATTGATTATTTTATGTTATTATATACCTAATTTTTATTTTTAATTGTTTTTGGTACAGTGTTAACATTTATTAAATAAATGGGGGAAATTTATTTTCAGTTATCTTTGAATCTATTATGTTTTATTTATTTGAAGATATTTATTATCAACATTTTATTTTGTTTTCTTAATTCCCTCAAATTTAAATTATGTATTTTAATTTTTAATTTTCGATCATGTATTTCAAATTTTTCTATTAAAATAAATTGGACTGAATATTAGATTTATCAGACTCCGATTCTAACTGACTACAAACATGTAAATCATTGTCATGCATATAGATTGTATATGTTTATTATATTATAGGTTTTGATAATATAATTTTTATTTATAAGGATTAGACAATTGACATTATAATAGAGTAATGGAGGTGGTGGCACATATAGGGGTTTCTGTGTCACATAGAGTTACTGGTGAGTCACATTTAATATTTTAATATATTAACCGTATAAATGTTATTCCCTTATTTCATATTCATGTTTTAATTCATAAGAAATAATTAATGTTTATTTATTAAAATTATGTTGGTATCATTTATTATTTACTATTATAAAGGTTAAATTAATCCCAATGGTTATGTTGATACCCTCAGAATGTTGGATATGAAAACATGATGACCCTTGTTTTGGGAACATGATCCATTTTATGACAAAACTGAGGGGTATCCTCAATCCCCATGGGATGACAAAAAGCAACATTGGCATCAAATTATAATCATTTGGGACGATTTCACCCAAAACAAGTATGTTTCAGAATATTCCACCATGAATATAAACATAGACTCACTTAAATTAGAGTTTCATGCAAAGAAATATCATCAGAGAAAAAACTATAACAAGTGACATGGGGAATATAAAAAATAGACATGTAATATTTAATAAAATAAATAAATAAATTCTCTGGATACATGAGGCCATACTATCTGATATAAATTAATGAAACAAAAAATACCAACATCATATTCATTTTATATGTTTCTCACTATCCATAAACCATACAAACTCACTTAATTAGTGATCTAAAGAATAAACCTAATTCTTAAAAATAGGATAGCGGTAACTATGTAGAATGACATATGTAGTGTGTGAGGACAAACATCCTGGTTGATAGACACCAAAAATTCCATACATTTACTTACCCAAAAAGAAAACAATAAAAAATAAAAAATACATGTTTTAAATAGATTTTCGTAATTTTAAATATTAAATCACAGTCACACATAAAAAAATCATTAAAAATTGAATCGGGTAATAATGAATTTTTTAAAAAAAATTAAAAAACAATTCCTTTTTTGAAAATGATGGTTTTTAAATTCCCTTTCAAAAAAAACTATATTTCACACTAAATAAAATGTGTGAGATCAGATATGTATTGTAATATAAATATTAATTCATATGAATATAAAAGTGAACCAAAATAGTGGAACATAAACAAATAAGTAAGATGAAATAAAATATAGAAAACTAGTTGTACGTTTTAAAAATCTTATGAAGAGGCCCTATATGTACTTGGTATGAAGTCTTCTTTACACTTATCGATGAAGTAACCATATTAATAACCAGTGGACCTCTCTCAATTAGCCTCACCAGTGGTACTTCCCCTGTAACCTATGTATATACATCCCCATTGGTGATCTAGTTTTTGTAACACCACAAAAATTTATGATATACTTTTTCTAAATAAATCTAATATCTTCAATAACTTATGATACACAAAACCCCAAGTATAAATGAGCTGCAATATAATATTAAATTTTATCCAAAATAGCAAATTGGAATGTATGAAGATGAATACAAAAGCTAAGAAAAGTTAAATGGTTTAAAAACATAAAAAATAATTTTTTATCAATTGACTACAAATAAAAATAAAAAACCTTTGAAATTAAAATGAGTGTTTTAAAGAAAAATATTTGTCCACACAATGTGATTTCATAATAATAAATTTAATTAATCGATATTATGAATTATTTTAATGATGTATATATTGTTTTTAATAAAAAATATAACATTATTATAATATTATAAAAATTCAAGGGATAAAAATAAATCCATTTTTATGCTTAAAATATTTTTTCTAAAAACGGTATTAAAAACAATTTTTAAATTTATTTGAATATTAATTTGTAAAAATTATAGTCCTTGAATTTAATAATATTTTTTCGATATTTGGAATCAATAGGTTAAAATATTCTAAATTGACCCCATTTATTTTTATGCAATATGAACAATAATAGTGAAAGAATTTATCACCATGTTAAATGATAAATCATGTTAGTCTATGTAAACATAAGTGTTATGGAATCTCTTTTTAATCAATTTTTTATTTAGATAAAGAAAATATGACCCTTATAACCTTTGGCTCTAATTTTAATTATTTATTGTATAGGTGTCCATGAAAATAACCTATCAAATTTTAAATGAAAATAAAATAAAGTGTCACTGTATAATTTTTAAATATCTCCTCGGTGTTTGTAAAAGGAAAAATAATGTAGTTAATTAAAATATTGATATTTTTATAATAATAGTATTTTTATTGTAATGGTAATTGTTTCAATTTTTATTACATAATTACTGAAAGTGATTATACAAGCCTACCACATTATTTACTATATCAATTTGAAAAAATAATTGATTTTAAAAATATCAGAAGTGGAATAATTTGGGTGAGTTGTTATAATAAATTATTTTGGTATATAGATATAAAATATTTTGCACGTGTGGAATTTTTATATTTTAATTAAATATTTGTGTAATTGTATTTGATGTAAAATTAACTAAATATTGTCAAACATGGTAATAATGAGATTTTATTAAAACAATATTTTATTCAATTATTCAAAAATAATTAATATTTTGAAATAGTTATTAATGGATAATATATATGGTCTAAAATGTAATTATTGTTCCATTTATGTTCAATTTTCACATTATATGTATATTTATAATGCCATAGGAGTGAAGAAGAAGTTGTCGTGGATAAGAATAAATTAATTTTACTATGGGTGTAAACCGAAAGATAAGGTTTAAAATACCACATAAACATATACAAATTCTATAATTTGATTATATTTAAACAATGTAAAATTTTATATTTAAATATAAGGCAATTTTAAATCATTTGTATGTAGAATGACTTAGTTATATTTTAAACCTCTTAATAATTAAAAGTGTGTCATTTCCATCCACTATAAAAGAAGACCCATTACTTCACTTCTTGGAACCACATTAAGAAGGATATCTAAAAAATAAATTCTCTTTAATATTATAATAATAATTATCTATGTTATATAGTATCTAGTCTCAATAAAAGAACAACCATGGTTTCCTTAAGAAAGGATCTAAAGGAGGACTCTCTAAGAAGAGGTAATTTTCATACATGAACTCTTTCATTTTGATTATTCATTAAACATTTTTAAATATTTGGTAATTATCATAAAAAAATTAATTATGAACCAAAATAAACATTAATTTTATCATTATTTTAAATCCACCATTATAAGTCCTCTATTCTATCAAATTCAAAATGAATGTATCGCTTTTGAGTACATATGGCTTACCGTCTCCACATAGCGATACAATTAAATTTTCACCATGATATTTTATGGGAAATTATTATGATATGTTTAATGTTTTTATATTATGGTTATGGATTAATTATTATCATTGACTTATATTATCAACTCTACCTTCTTACAATCGAAACTGTTGGAAAATGACAGTGTTGATCGTGTGTAAGTGTGGACTACCGCCTAAACGAAGCGATTTGATTCATATTTCTTTTCATTTACATTGATGATAAAAAGTGGAAATATAATGAATATATTTGATATATATGATATTAAAATAAATCATTATATGTGAATAATTTTTTACCATTCTGTTTTTATCCATCAAAAAGTGAATGCGATGTTCATGTGTATATAAGGCATATCATATCAATAAATGATGTAATTAATTTTTCTATATATATAATAAATATTATGGATTAATATAAATAAATATTTTTAATAAAAATATATTATATTTATTTCATGGGTAAAATTCTAGGGATTTTTGATCCAAGATAAATTTCAAAGGACTGAAATTACCAAACCAAAACATTCATGAAAAGATGATGCAGTTATTACACTGAGAAATTATTTTAACAAAGAGTTGTTATCAAATTAGTAATAATATTTTATATTTAAATAATATAAGGTAATATATATATTATTATGGATTTTTAATAGATAATAAACCTATATATATTTTATATAAGGAGAATACACCATAAAATGATGTCGAACCTGAGGTTAGAGTTTATTTCATAATCTCATCATAATTTGAGATTGTTTACATTTAAGTATAAAATTGTTAAATTATTTGATATTTTTATATTAAACCCAATATATTTTATTATACTTTATTTATTTATATAAATTACATTTTTTCCTTTCAATTTCCTCTATTTTAGTACTCAATACACCAAAATAAAATGTTTAAAGGAAAACTGACCATCTTTTTCTACTCGGTCAGGATTATTTCTCTTATGTGTATATATTTTCATTAAAACGTATCAAAAAATAATTTAAATTTGTAGAGATTATTTTTATAAGAAATTTTTTACATTTTATACTCTTTAAAATTTTTTAAAATAAACATTATTTTCATTTTACAAACGATGTACTTTTTTACCTTTTTACAAAAGTGTGAAATGAATGTTTTTTACCTTATATGAGATAAACCAAATTTCCTATAATCATGAACACCATTAGTTTGTATATTATTTTACAATATTACACATTTCAATTAAAGTAATATATTTTCATTAATATTTTCAAAAAATTTGATTTTTAGTTAGGTTTTTTCAATGTTAAAATGGTTATTAAACAGAAGAAATTTTATAGTTATATTTTAATTTATTTTCATCTATGTCAATGTAATTTATTAAATATTATTCTTTAATAAGGTTGTGATATTATGATACCATCCACCATGTTTATCTGGATGTTTGATGATCAGTTTTATTTGGGGAATGAATATTTAATATTTTTGGTAGTTCTCCCAATACATATAGTTATTGTTTTTGGAGTCAGGATGATTATGTTATATTGTTTATTAATATGATGAATAAATTCAAATTATTATGTGATGGGTGGAGCTTAGAATTAAATGTCCTTGTGTTTCCTCAGTAGGTATCATCATATAGAATAGATTGGGTATTTTGATGTGGCCTTACCCATTTCAGTTGATTTCATATCATGATAACATGATGGTATCTTCATAATTTCATGGAACAATTCATTAATATTAAGTTTTAGATGTCCATGATTATGAATTCCAGCATAATGAAATCAGTTAATAATTCTCATGAGTTCAAATGAATTGTCTTCTATCCTCAAATAATTTTCAACCTCAAGGGATTATTTATATGGAATTATTTGATCCCTATTTATTCATTCCATATTTTACATTCTATTTTTTTCTTCATTGCCATGAATTACATTTCTAATAATTGGATCTCACTGTAATTTATTGTATTTTGGACTAGGGTGATAATTATAATAAAATTTTATATTTTCATTAGTTGGATAGAAAATATCTTAAAATGAACATTGTAATGTAAATATGATCATTAAAAATTTTAAATTTTATGTTTATAGATGGTATTTAAGGCTCAAATGGTGTATCAATAGTTGATTTGTTTCAAGAGAGTCAGGATCCAAAAACTATCTTTTGGGAGAAATAGATATGAGTGCACAATTTTTTGAAAACTCAGATCCATCTAGAGGAAACCCTACATCTAGGTTCATGGGTGCATATGGTGTGAAACAATTTTTTTAAACATAATCCCTAGGATAAACTACCTTATAAATGTTTTTTGAAAAGTTTTAGTGGTGAACCCCACTGATTCTGCACTGTTTTTTCTAACTATGTGCTAGTCAGGAAAGGTGGAATCCACATATCCCAGTAGCACCATAAAGTAAATGAAAGGTAATAAAACCTATGTACCCAAACCATGTGGATCATAGAATTGGAATAAATTTATATTTAAATCCTCCAATCCCTAAAATTGTTTACACCATTTTCACCACCATTTAACCCATTAGGTATCCCACATGATTCTCCTCATACTCACCTCCTCCACATATTTTCTTTCTCATTATTATTAGGATTAATGTGATTTTGGGTGTGTCTGATGAATAAGAGTTATTATATGGCTCCTCATTTGTATTTTAATATTTTATATTCTTTATTTTGATGCGATATTTATGCTAGTTTATATGCCCTTGTTGGGTCATTTTATCCATTCTTAAATTTCTCCAATTGTGGATCCAATAAAATACTTATTATTAGATAAGTGAAGTGTCCTTATAATAAGGTAGGTAGTATAGATTTTTAACATTAATGTTTCTTAATTTATAAAATCAATTATTTTTCTACATTACATACTATCAATGTGATTCCTCATAAATGTGAAATAAAATAATTAGATAATAAAAACTTAATTCATTTACCCGGAATTCACGTAATATCATCATCATTTGTGGAATACCTCAACTCAAATGACTCTCCCAGTTCTGTATATCATATTCTCATGGACCCTTATTCTATTATCTGTAATTAAAAACAAACTCTAAAGTTTTTTAACTTGCTTCTTTTAAAATAAAATGGTTAAATTTTATTATATGAATTATATGTGGTGTGGATGACTCATCTATAATAGTATAATTTTTTAAATTATTTTTAAACCATTACCCTCTAGGTAAAATGTACACTTTAAAATATGTAAATAAGTAATGGAGAATATTACCCTTCCCAATGATGAACATGTTAAATAATGTTCTTTTCCATTTAATACGTTCAAGTAGAGAAAAATATTAGGTGGGTTTGATACATCCCCTTTTTCCTTGGTCTGTTATGTGCTTAGCTATTATTATTGACTGGTATTAAGGACACTAGAAATTTACTATGGCATGTATGATTGTGTGGACTTCCAAATTATGAATAATGGAATTGGAAATTAAATCATCTTGATAATTTAAGGTTAAGTGGAACAATTAAATTTCCCGGACATGAATTTAAATAATAACGATAATATATTAAGGAAGTTCCATTACTCCATGAGTAATGTTAGGTTACTCCTTATGGAATGCATAGGATAAGAGCTCAATGGGAATGTGGCATTGCCTTATACTAGATTACTATAGAGGGTTCATTATTAAGGTTGTTGAAATATATTTTCAAACCCCCGTTGATGAGTATGTTTTAAATTGATACTCATGTCACATGTTTTTCTATACATGACATTTCACACCCCTAGGAATAGGAAAATGTGCATGAACATTGTCTTTGATTTCATGAAACTGAGGGATAATGTCCCTTAGGTAATGTGATACTCATTGATGGAATCATTTTTTAAATTTTATACATAGTCATTACTATCCATATTAAATGTGATTATTCGTCATGAAATCCCTTATTAAATTCCATGCATGTGTGTGACGTCTCTAATTACTCTATAAGACTCTTATGACTATGCATAAATTCATGAGTTATACCTTAGGTCCAAGGTAGAACAACATATCCCTATATATATGTATTTTTATGTTACTATGTTTATATAATATATATATAAAAATACATCTATATGTATACATATATATATATATAGTGAAATATGAATTCAGATACATTTTGACATAGACTGAAGCTGGTATAGTATTCTAGGTATCCTTGATTAACATAAGATTAATAAGGTTTTATTATTTATTATACTACATTACATTTTATATACCTAGGCACTACTTTATTTTATACACATGTATTTTATATTGATAGATGACATTGGTGGTGGCCTCCATAGTTTTTCTAACAACATGTTTTTTCCCTCGTTTGTTACCCAAATAGACCTCTTCATTGTAGGTTTAGCATAAACACCTATTCTTGATTAGTTACTATCATTCCATTTGGACTGGGACTTATCATGGAGCTGGGGTCCAAACACTTACTAAGGATTCCCATAGGGGGTGTATTCTTTTAGTAGTGTGTTTTTAGTAATTTCATTTATCTATTATCTATTTTATGTCTATTTATTTCACATTACATCATGATCTTGCAAGGTTATCCTTAGGGATATTATTGGTTAACAATAGTTATGATATTTCATTACCTTAATTTATGATTGAGAAAATTGTATTTATTTTTGATTCATATGGTATAGTCTAACCACCATTACACCATTAGATGCTCACTGCTTGTAGGTGGCCTCTGGCATGTTAGTTGTAGTGCTTGAGGATGATTGTCCAACCTTATTGTGGCACCATTTTAGTAGATACTGGGTTGAGATGTTACAATGTGATTTTAGATATTCCTTTTACTTTTTTATTAATTTTTTGGGATGGTAGAAATGTGACTAGGAATGTGTCGGCACATGGTGCATAGCTTATATCTAGGTACGGATATCCCACACATGAGATATAGATCATGTTTTTATGGATGGGAATGTTTTTCATGGTTCACTACATTATGTTTTAAAATTTCAACTCGTGTGATTGGTGTATTTTTAATTTCTAATGATTTATGGATTTTTACCCTTTGCCAAGTATAGAAAGTAATTTTCATTACCTGCATCATTATAATTAGGTATTCAAATTCCATTTCATGTATATTTTAATTCATTATTACCTAATAAAAGATAGGTGTTCCTTTTTTGAATTATCATAATGCATATCAATATACATTGATCGGTTGATAATTTAATTTTAATCTTTATACGATTAGTGGGTGAAAATTTCGAATACTTACCTATTTTCCTTATTATGTGAATGAATTATAAGGATATTTTTTACATTATTATCAATTATTAAAGTGACTATATCGACCAAAATTGTGTTTTCCCATATTTCTTGACAGTGTCACCTTAACAATAAAATCATGATTTGTTTAATCTATGGACCATTGGATTAATAGGTGAAGCATTTATGGTTGTGATTGAATGAGTTCTAAGAAAAAAATATAAATTGTATGATACATTATAAACTGGGAAAGGTAACCATATAATCAAACCATTATATACAATCTTGTTATATTTTGAGACTAAATGTAAAGATCCTATTACAATTACATGAATGGAAATTTTATATTATAAATTATAATAAATTTACAACATGGGAATGATAATTATTCTCCCTAATTATTGTAACTTATATATGTATGTTTATATGTAATTTATATGATATAATTTTTCCATAAAAATGATGTTGTATTTTCATTTATAAAGGCTTGTGATTCTATAATTAGATCATTAAAACCCTTTTGAAAAAATTCATAAATGCACATCCTAAACCAAGTATGTCTATTGGGGAATGGTTTTTATGATATAATTCCACTAAGGGTGTTTTTAAAACAAGATAATATAACTTTTTTGTGATTCCTTAAAATGGACCCATGTTGGAATATTAGGACCCAAGTTGGTTTCCTTAATCTTTTATTCTTTAGTGCCTGACCCCATGGAGGTATATTCATTCTATGTGGGAGGGTTATTTAATGTGACTAAATCAACATATAATACATTATGTATCAATATATTATGGTATATTACTTGACCAATTCCCCTTATTTTGATAAAATTATTTTATTCTTCATTTCAGAATTATTTCATTGGGGCCTCAATTAATTAAAATGTTAATTACATCCTAGTGAGTATTATCCTCTATAGAATAGAATTGAATTTTTATTTAAATAATATAGTTGTGATAATCTTATGTTTAAATAAATATTTATGAATTGTTAAAAATAACATTATGATATTTTTTTGAATATTTCAAGGTGTCATCTAAATAATGTGATTCGTACATTTCTTATAACGGATACCTGATATCCAATAGATGTGATCTCCTTAAAAGGTTTTAGTAAATGAGGATTGGTTAAATGTATAAAAAATAAATATTTTGGGATTTTATTTTTGGAACCCTCATTTATGGGATAACATTAGTTTTAACTTGGTAGACTCTTGAAATGGTAATGTTTGTGTTGACCTTAGATCTTTTTTGGCTTCTTAATAGGTTTCTTGAACCTCATAGTTGTTTTGTAGAGACTAGTGAAATTTTATTAATAACTATATATATGTTGATACATTATGTTATATCAGTGGTTAGACAATTTTATATTTGGCCCTTTGAGTTAAATATGTTTTGGTAAATGTTTCTTTTAGTTTTATAAGAATTGTATTATTAGGGTGTTTTTTTCTTGAGTAGTTATCTTAGTGATAAAAAACACCCCTATGAGATGGATGTTTTTATTTTCAATTGAACCTCAAGAGGGTATTACTGTATACAGACACCTAGTGAGTGTCAGTTATGTACCTTTATATGTTGGAATGTAACCCATTTAAGTCAATGACCTTCTATACTGATTCAGTGTTACCTCTTCTAGAAATAGTTAATAGCTCTATTAGATATCGTATGATAAAAACTATCATGTTTCATGGGGTACTAATGATAGATACCTTATGTCTATGTGGATGCACCTATATGCACTCAGTTTTGAATCAAACCCAAGTAGTTCATTATTTGGTCTGTTCTATGGATTCCTGTGAGAGATGTTGGACCAGAGATTATGATTTTCCTCTAATAGGAGATCTTGGTTTTATCCTTGGTTGTAGACTGATGCATGATTGGTACATGAGTTCGCCGATTAAACCTTTGTGGTGAATTTTTATTTTTAATATCATACTGAGTGCTTGTTTATCAATACTCTCATTAATTATTGTGACCATTTGGGTGCCTCGACTAGTTTACACATGTTTTTTTATAGAAGTTTATATTTAAGAAATGATTCCTTTAGTTTGATGCTAAATTGATAAGTCATTTTATTTAGGTTTCCCATATTATAGAGGAGTTCCAAGGGAAGTCCTAGAATGTTAGGAATTAGCATTACATGTAGCACAACTTGCTTGACTTTATTGTTGCACTACCCATCAGATAATGAGTCCAGTTTGCAACCAAGTGGTACTATATAATACATGTGTTCTTAATTATATGTTAGATCATGATGGTTTCTGGGTCACTATTTGAGATTGAACGCATGTTAATGGTCAAGTGCTATATAGGGACCAGTGGTTGTAATGAAGTAATTGATGTAGGTCATGGTGACCCATAGCTTTTGGATTAAACAAATGGTGTGCCTT
The DNA here is from genome assembly GCA_963277665.1 of Viscum album. Classification (NCBI taxonomy): domain Eukaryota; kingdom Viridiplantae; phylum Streptophyta; class Magnoliopsida; order Santalales; family Viscaceae; genus Viscum; species Viscum album. The sequence goes on along the minus strand of OY728147.1, from coordinate 405,687,764 downwards.
ATTAAAAGGTAAAGATATGTAATGGACTGGGTGATGTGAGATGTTGTTTCAGTGACTCAACTATGACACACATAATTAGGAAGAATGGAGACAAGTCTTGTTAATGGAAAATATAACACTATTTTTTTGTGAGTATAGCTCAAAAATAGATATACACACCTACCAATAAAAAATTTAGTATAGTCCTAATAAGATGTTATCATGACCCTTATCTTGACATCATCCTATGTACACTAGGAGATTATTGATTATATGATGAGATACCAAAAAATATTCAAATTTCTTTTGAAATGAATCTTTGTTAATTTTACTCAATGAGAACTCTAAACATTGTAATATGTTTAGTAGTATGCCATTGTCCATTTAAGTGTGATGTCCCTCATCGTAAAATAAAATTGGTGAATTTTAGTGAATTTTTTCTTAGGGGGTGGTAATGAGTGATGAGTGACTTCTATATTAGCAGTTGGGAAGATTAGGTTCTTAGCCATGCAAGTTGTTATATTTGGTAATGGGCTATGGTAATCTAGAAATTGTTTCCTAAGAGTGATGTTATGAATTCTCTGAAGGTGGATTATTGGATATAAATTTTATAGAGTGATATCCTGATGTGATATGGTTTATGGGATCTTGAGTGAGGGAATTATATGTTCATTTTGGCTCGCATATACCGTTTCAAAAATGGACAAATATAGGCATTCAATCATTAGTGAATTCGTAGTACCATTTCGATTAAGTCTTTGGGTGAAATCCAGATGTGGGTATTAAGATTGGTGTTCCTTATTAAGATACATGGATGTTGGATTAATAATTTTCATGTGATTTTGTTATGTCATGACAATGGTTTTGATCTGGAGATGCTTCAGCTAGGTGACATCATCAGAAGTCAATTATGATGTTCAGTGAGCATTCTTGGAACAATATTTGTACACCATGGGATAAGTCTTTAGAATCCATTTTTTATAATGTGTTTGGTCTTGAAGAATATCTTGTCATGATATTTGGAAGGAAATTAATTCAATTATATTTCATTTTTTTGAAGAATGTGGTCTGGTGAGGAACCACATCAGGCCTGTTATAGGAGGAGATGAGTGCAGTGTAAGAGTAGAACATGGATTTTTAAGGAAACTATTTAATGGCAAATTAGTGTGAGGAAGGTTTGGATTCAACAATTTCCCTCTAATCGAATAGTAGGATTATAGTCCTCATTTGTGACCAATATTCATGATTTTTTATTCATGATATAAGCATTGTTATAATTCTAGGGTTGTGCAACGATAATGAATTTTGACGGTGGGGTTTCCATAGACCAGAATTAAATGGGAAAGCTATAGTTAAGTGTGGGGAGATGTAAATGCTCGATAATGAATGGTATGTTGAGGTGATCCGGTTTCATGTAAAATGGGATCTGGTTTGTGTTACCATAATGATGTAGTTTTGAATATGAGTGTGGATAGAGTTTTCCGGCCTCAGTATCACGTGTTTAAATTAATACTTTTTGGTGTATTGGATGTGTAAAATGAAATGCAACAAATTTTAATAGGAATTCACAACCTAAGTAGGTAGGGTGGTGTGTATTTTATTCCCCCATGGATTTTTAGGTACACGAAATACTATTTTGGGGATATTGTATTCTCCCATGTTTTGGAATAGGGTCAAATTTCCCAAAGAATTTGACATTTTCATTTAGTGTATGGGACGAAAATTAAATTGATCTATGGAATGAAAATACAGTCATTGAAACACATAAAATGATTTCTTTATATGGGGTTTAAAGATCAGGAGGTTTCATAGGAGTTTGGTTGAGTCTTCAAAGTTTCTGGCTCTAAAAACACAATTATAATAGAAATAGAGAGTGAAGTATTGTTTTTTGAAACCAGGAAACCCTCTTGGAAAAACTACAAGGCCTAGTTTAAGGATTTATATGGTGTTACCTTTTTCTTAAACCAAATTCTTTAGGCCACATGGTCATGAAAATTTTCTGTCAGAAATTGTAGAGGTGAACCTCATGACCAGTGCATGGTTAACCAAAATGTATGAAAAACCCATGTCGCTCATTAAAAGGGGTAGATGACAAGTTACCCTATTTAAATAATGTTTTTATATCCCATTTTTACCCCTATTATTTTTAGAAGGTCCCCCACATCCCTATCCTCTTCCCCAGTTCCTCCGTATTTTTTCTTCCGCAATTTTTTCCAATTCAATTTCCTTTGGTAGAATTGAAAGCATAACCATGAGTATACAAATCCCATTTCATGATTTATTACTTTCTATTCACACATTTGACGTGATCATTGTGCAAGATAATATTCTCTACTTTCAGGGTGTCTATATGACTATTTGATTTTTTTTATTTCATCTAAAATCAAATATCGTTACTAGACAGGTTTAGAATCCTTGTTATAATGTATGTAGTATATATTTTTTCCCATTAATGTTTCATCATTTAAAAACGTACCATTTTGTCAGGAATTGTACGTCCTATTAGATACCTCTAAAGTGGGAATTATATTATGTGATATTAAAACCTAAATTAAATTTTACACTATTCCATTTATTTCATAATTTTATCTCAACTGCCTCGAATCATACCACCCTATTGGGTATGTTTCTCATATCACCATGGCATATTTTTCTTCGATTGGAATTAAAAATTCCATTTAAGGTGAAATAAAATTACTCTTCTAAAATTATATGGTTAAATTGTATTACATTAATTATAAGTGTTGTGGATAAATCACATATCATAGGATGCTTATTTATATTATTATTGAAATATTCCCTTCTATGTGAAATTTCCAAATTGAAATAGGTAAATGATTAATGTAAAGGTTTACCATCATCAAAGATAAAAAAAATTAATGTAGCGATTTAACCCGTGATAATTATAAGTGGAATGAATTTTTAGGTGGGTTGGATACACCCCCATCGTCCTTGGTCTTTTACATTCTTAATTGTTATAACGAATTGGCCTTAGGGACACATGAAATATACCATTTCAGGTATGATTTTAATAACATATATATTATTAGTAATGTAATTGAAATTTGAATAGTCATGATTAATATTTTTTAAATGGAATGATTTAATTATCATGGAATGTGTCTAAATTAAAAATCTAATTTATTAATGATGGTCCACTTTGCGTTGAGTGATGTTAGGTTCATCCTTACAGAACTTCATGGATATGGGCTTATAAAGAAATTGGAATTACGTTATACTGGATTATTATAGAGGTCAAATGGTTAGGGTTGTGTACATAGAATTTAAAACCCTCTTGGTCATGGGTGTTAGACATGGATATTCACATCACTTGAGTTGATGGACATGACATTCCATTCACCCTTGATTAGGATGTTGGGAATGACCCTTCTTCGTAGTTTCATGATACTCATGCAAAGAATACATCAATAAATGTGATAATAAGGCATGAAATCCCTTATTATATGTTATAATTGCGAATATAAACCCTTTAAAAATTTTGTAATCAGGCATGACGTCCATTATTACTGTATAATAATCTTGTGACTATTCCTGGACACATGATTTACACCTTGAGTACATCCTAACCCTACCTATGTAAATATATATTTATATATATGTTAGTAAAATAATATTTCATATATATACATTTATATCATTATATATATATATGGTGACATATGTATTCATTGACATTCTAGATTATATCAATGTTGTTATAGTCGGCCATGTATCATTATGGACTATGAGTGTGACATAGGTTTTTTAATTATCCCACTAATTTACTATTGATATAATTTAAAACATCCTTATTTAATTGTCACACAATGAATTAATTTTGACATAATTGGAGGTGGCCTACTGAATTTATCCCACAACCTGTTTGGGCTATCGTTTGGTACTCAGACACACCCCTTTGTTCAAGGTTCGGTATTAGGGCCTAAGCTTGCTTGCTTGTTATTATTTATTTTTTAATGGTATTTATCATGGTTTCGACGGCTGATCATATACTCAGGATTATGTAAGGGGATAGAGTATTTTAATGTTTTTTTGTTAGTCAGGTCATGTATGTATTATCAGTTGTATGTCTATTTTTTTTCTAATTATAGCATGTTCATGCATAGTTATTCATTGAGATATTTTCATTTCTCTATTTTTAGAACATTATATTACCTTAATTTATTATTTCATTTTCTATTTTTATTACCAATACATAGGTCATAATCGCCCCAACATACCACCTTTTGACCCTATATTATTTTCATTAAACTATATTGTACGAGGAGGCTCCCATGAGGTAGTGTGACCAACCAGATCAGGGTACTTTTTGGGTGGTTCCCCGGTCAGGATGTTACACACCACTTTATTGAGTTTTCTATTCTAATGATTCTTGGAAATTTTTTAGGATTGAAATATAGGGATATGGTATAGGGAAAAAATTGTCCTAACTAAAATACCATATGCTATTTTATTTTTTGAAATATAATTTGGATTTCAAATATGTATCATTTTTACCAAGGCTATAAAAATATTTATCTCTTTAGGATATAATTGATTATATTTAGTAAAAATGTATTAAAGTTACTTCTAAAATCAAGGATTCTTGGTTTGGGGCCTTTATTGTTGGTATCAAATAATGATTAGTATAACCATTGGGAATATGATTTAGTAAAATATAGATTATGTAATTCATCCCTATATAAAGCCTTGACATTATTCCCAAAGATTCCAAGAATATCATTTTCTGATTAGTTATATAGAATTTTTTAATTTATTGTAATTGTTCCGATAGTCTTAAATTCTACATTATAATAAATAATGTTATGATATAATATAGTTATTTTAATTATTTTAAATTGGTTTCTAGAAGAATTAATCAAAACAATATAAATTCACATAATCCATATAGTGATATCCATCTAAGTACATATAATGAAGGTGGAGCTGAAGATGAATAAATTATAACAAATTTCGGTATAGTGCCCTCAGTTTGTGATTAATAACCTTGCATATATAGACTATCATGCAGATCATCAACATTGTGTAACATTGTTTGAAAATTTCATGAATCAGAAAATTCCCTCATTTAATGGAACTATGAATCCATTTGTAGTTGAGAAATGGATATTTTCTCTAAAGAAGATGTATCTTGCATTGGAAATTAATGAAAGGAAGAATACTTTGAGGACATTTATCATTTATTTGGGAATTTATAAAAATAATGGTCATTCATTCAAAACACTAAGGATGAGGTGGAAATATTGAGCAAGGAATATAAGTATTATTAGGAAATTTTTATTGAAAAATATTTTCTTGGTGGGAAATGAGTAAATATTTTGAAAAAATCATTGAATCATTGTAAAAAGTAATATTAAAATGGTTCTAAATATGATGATAATGTTACATGGTTTGCAGAACATGTTATAGAATGTGTACCAAATATAATGTGTAAGATTGACAATTTATTTACTTAGTTAAAACCAATAATTCAAAGTGATGTAGTCTCCCAAACATTCTCATTAAATTATTATATAGTATAACGTGCTCAAAATATAGAGAAACAATTATCCATATCTTATAGGTTATAAGGAAGGAAATATAAGAGTAGGAAATTAGAGAAAAAATTGAAGAATAGAGGATGAGAAAAAATAATTCTCTAACACGTGGAACTTGTGGAAGATCACGTTGTTACATGCGTAAAAGGGAAACTGAGGTTTTCATCAAGTTTGGAGAAAAATTTTATATTGATCATGAATGAGATAGGATGGGATAATCTACTAATGTGTAGTGAATTAAATTTATATAGATGGGGAACTACTGGAACCAATTCCAAAAACATCAAGGGAATTTACTAAAGATTTGGAAAAGGGATAAAGGACATGATTATTTAATTAGAAAAGTCATGGATCAAGTTCCTAAAAATTTTGGGATGTACTTTAATCAAATCCTTAAATTTAGGTAGTGAATTAATTTTTTCTGGATCTTCACATTCTATTATAGAATCTATTTTAATGACAATTATACATATTCATAGAACCTTATGAAGGGTGTAATCAGAAGAGACTCATTGTGGAAGTATAACTATAAAAACTATTCGATATTTTTTGACTTTGTGATTATAATTAAGGTGTTCCTTTAAATAATCTATTCTATGGACTGGATTTCAAAATCTGATTCCCAATTTTATTAAAAATAAAAATAAATAATGAATGTTGATGAAGATGTAAACTTACATAACATTATTGGAGATACATCATCATAAGAGTTATGTCTAGATCCACCAAAGATTCTATTATGAATGATATTATTTAGGATAAAGAAAAGACATATCTTATAGATGGAAAAGGTAATCCTCAAATTGGGGATGAACCTATTGTGCAAGAATACATTGATGTATTTCTGTAGGATTTACTTGTACAACATCTAGACTGTGGATTTTCTATTTCCATTGATTTAATCCTGTATACAATGCCTATATCAAATACACTCTATAGAATAGACATTTTAGAATTAGTGGAATTTATTAAACAACTAGAATATTCATGTAATAGTAGAATTATATTCCCTGGTGTTAACCATGGCGAGCCCATATTATTTTTGTTACAAATAAATATGGATCTATGAGGATATTCATTGATTATTGGGAAATCAATGCGATTTTGATAAGGAATAATTATCCTCTACCACGAATGGATGCCTTATTCGATCAACTTCATATACAACAATATTTTTCAATGATTAAACTTATTTTTGGTCTCATAAATTAAAGATAAAGAAGTAATTTTAAAAAAAATAAAAAATTCCCTGTGAGGTAAAAACATTAAAATTGCATATGATGTCAATTTATATTGAATAATGAACCAGTATTTTATGGATATAATGAAGAGAGTATTCAACGAATATCATTATGATATAAAGTTATTTATTGATGATATATTTTTTTATTCGAAAAGCTACGAGGACTATGTGAATCAATTGAGGATCATTATATAGACCCTTAGAATAACATTGTCATATGGGAAATTTAAAAAGAGTGAATTATAACAATAGAAAGTTTATTTTCATGGCCATATTATCTCCAAAGATAGAATCATAGATGACCATATGAATAAAAAATGACGTCCAGGAATGGACTAAACAAATGAGTGTAACATAAGAATAATGTTTCTCTGGTTTGGAAGGTTACAATTACTGAATTGCTAAAAAATTACAATTCTCTATCTGAACAAACAATTTTACTAGTAAAGGGGATATGTTCACTTGGAAAATAGAACATGAAGATAAATTAAATATATTGAAAAATTATTGGTGGATAATCTAATACTGACTCTACCATAGATAATTAATAGATCTGTGATATATAGTTATGCATCAATAATGTAATTTGGATGTGTCTTTTTGAAAAATGATACTTTTATTTTCATTGAATCAAGTTAGTTAATGAATCATTATCAAAATTTTATTACACATGATCTTTAGTTCAAAACCATAATAATTGTTCTGAGATATTGAGATATTAAATCTATAGATAATGATGTAAAATATACACATAATATAAAATATTGAAATATATATTTTCATAGAATTATCTCAACCTAATTAAAATAGGATGGATTGGGATAATTAAGGGCTAGAATTTATCAATATACTACAACATTTGTAAGGGAAATATGGTATAGGATGCATTGAGAATGAAATATCATAGAGTCCTAACTAAAATAAGGACTCATAGGGATACTATTTAATAGATTTTAGGAAAGTTGGATATGTAAATTATTAAGAAATGCAGGAGATCATTTATTTTATAAATTATTTCTAACCAATAATTTTTAGAAATGATATAAGTCTCTCACCAAGAATATGATAATTTTAAATGATAAATTGATAATTTTAATGATCATAAATTGGAATACATTCTATATGAAGGTTTAATTTTTATATTTAAAAATATTATATTTTTTTCATCTATACATGATCAAAAAATAGAAATATTATATGGTTAACATATATC